>OY744517.1:10072285-10377285 GCA_963556195.1 Sepiola atlantica | reverse complement strand
GAAATTAGTGAGAACTTTAAGAGGACCGCGAGTTTATTACTTTTATATTCAAATCGACAACCACTACACTCATGGAGACTTCTAATAATTTCAACCTGTAGACATCTACCGGTAAATTAATATTTATCAGCTTTCAGGGGTTAATGGCTTTTACTTTTAATATTTTTAACAAATTGCTGATTGCAACGTTTGGTATGGGAATATTAATTCAGTAATATGGCTTTGGGTAATTATCTATAAAAAATGTACACCCTTAAATACAATGTAATATACGTCAAGAAATATTCAACTCATATATTTTCTAATATTAAATGAACGACTTTTGAATTCTACGATTATATTTAGATATTATTATTCGTTTTATTTAGTAGCAATAGAACATTTTTAAATGAAAAATTAAATCAAAATAAAATTATAAGACAACTCTATTTAATTGAATAAAAATATTATATAACATATGTTATCCAATTCACAATCAAATTAAATATATTCACCAGTTTTATAAATATATTGAAAATAACTATTATTTTAGAGTTAATGCTATCACCTATAATATTCCGTTATTTAACAGGCGCATGAAAATTATATTTATGAAATGGTAATACTCGTTTTGAATAATTTAGATACTATATGTTCCAATTATTCTGAAATAAACTAATGTTTATACTATTGAAACAAGGTATACTGCTGCTTCTTCCGGTTGCATATGAAAAATAAACTCGTCCATTTTCATAGTTCCATATAGACCTTAATATACGTTAAAATAAATGATATTCAAGTGCTTCACAGGTTCGATCCCAAGTTGGTCATCTCCACCAAAGTATTTACGACGATCCGGCAAGTATAATATCGCGGATAAATAGCGACATACACTATTGTACAAATAGAGTGTATTGACAAGTATTAGTTTTGAGATGTAATACAGATAAACAATCTAAATCAATATTTCGTTATTGAAATATTATTTAACATACTAAAATCGATAAAATTGGTATTCATTGTTTTAATACTTTTAATGCGTTTGTTGTCCTTAACAAACAAAAACTAATAATTTAAAAAAATCGGAATTTCGAAAGATATTTTTGATACACGAAGGTTAATTGGTTCTTTTTATTATGAGTCGGTAAGTATGACGTCACATTGATGGAATTATCTTAGAAAAACGTGTCACATTAACCTAATGCGTAGTGTCAACCATAAATGGATATATTTGTTAATGGAAAACTTCTAACTTGATACTAATTATCAGTAAACTAATATTACTTTTTTATTTACTTTCAGATGGTAGGAAAATAATGACAGACGACCAATAGATGTTCATCCTGTCGCCTTGTTATTTTATGTGTCATTCAAGATCGAATTCCTTACAAAGAGACAAAAATTGTTCAAATATGCACTATTTGAACGGGCATTTTCTTATTAATATAATTTGCAGAAACTGATCCAACACGAGTATAAAGACGTGGAGATGTGACATGACTTTACCATCTTGTTTCCGTGAACAATATACCCATCATGAATATCGACTTTCGTGTAAAATAAATGAAAATATAAAAATGTCACAAATGAGAGATATTATTAATATTTTGAATAATGAATGTGGGCAATCTTTTCTCTCGTAATAGACCATGGTTATCGCCACGATACCTTTGATTTCTTTATTATGACGACGGATTTATAACGCGATATATTAATCGTTTTTCGATCGTTTCTCTCGACTAAATAGCGCGCTGAATTTAGAAATGAGAAACGTACAAGGCTTGGATCACAACCCACAACATTATGCACAAACTGAACAACATTTAAAAGAGAAAGTTAGAATTAAAATAACGCAGACTCTTCGACAACATTCCTAATGCTTTATCCCAAGCCATTTCCAACTGGCTAGTTAAATTGCCATGTAATAATCCAATGATATTTATATTATGACAGTTTAAGTAAATATAATGATATATTAAATATATTGACACTCTCATTGCGATCACTATTGCAGTTTTGAATTTATACTCTTCATACCAATATTAAGAAATGACTATTTAATAGTGTCCATCTGAATATGCATTTCAGAGTACGTATATATGAAGTGCAACATGAAGTCCATACTATTCATAGGATTTTAAGGGTTAGGAATAAATACTTACAGAGGATATAGATAATTATCATTTAGTATAATAAACTTCATTTAAGCACATGTGTATATAATGTGAGTAGCTTAATTGAAATATTGAAGAACTAAGAATTTATTTATTTCCGTGAATTAAAATGAACTCAATTATTATTAACTTGATTAATAATAAATGAATGTTCTTCTGAACCCATTCTTATTTATTTAAACAGATATTTTCCATGAATATATTTGCTTCTAATTCGAGTAAAAGAAAATAATTAGCCAATATGGATGAAAACATTACCTCATCTCAGAGTAACTTTACTGAAGTTGATCATTATGAACCTCCTCCAATGTATGTCCAAATAATCTTCGTTATATTCTACGGATTAGTCATCTTAGTTGCAGTCGGTGGTAATGTCCTAGTCTGTCACATAATCCTCGTTTTCCAAAGAATGCGGACGGCCACAAACTTTTTTCTATTGAACCTCGCCATTAGCGACATCTTAATGGCGATTCTTTGCATTCCCTTGACATTCGTGTCTAACGTCATGCTAACCTACTGGCCATTCGGCAACGTCATGTGTCCCGTGGTCACATATATCCAAGCCGTGTCGGTTTTCCTCAGCGCATTTACACTGGTCGCAATGAGTATGGATCGGTACGTGGCAGTGCTTTATCCACTACGACCCAAACTGACAAATAATCAGGCAATTAAAATCATCGGCGTGACGTGGATCTTAGCGTTGGCGGCACCTCTGCCAACTGCTGTCGTGTCGCGCGTGCTCAGCTCAAGCAACGGGAACGGATCAAACGAGACGGCTGCATTCGACGGTCTTTGCCAAGAAATCTGGGAACACGATTACCAACGTTACAGTTACAGCATGGTGATCATGCTGCTGCAATACTTCATACCCCTAGTTGTGCTAATATTCACCTATGCCCGGATAGGTTACGTAGTGTGGATCAAAAGTCCACCAGGTGAAGCTGTACAGAATCGAGATCAACGGATGGCAGCCTCAAAGAGAAAGGTAAGTACAAAATTATACATTTATTGGAATATTACATCGCTGAGAAGAAGAACTGAAACGACATTTTCACAATCTTATTCGCGCATGGGTTTGTTTAAATAATGTAAGCAAATATTACTCTTTTAATTGTCTATCGTTCTGGCTTATTATATAGATATCCGCCAACTTATACTTAGTAAATTTCGCTTTCGCACATCTGCAAAAAGGATTCGAATACGGTAATGACACATACAGAACTTATCTACCTCCCAAAAGTTAAGATGTGACACAAAGTCGGGAAAGTGGGATTAGATAAGCCAGCGCACGAGTAGTTAGCACTCTGGCCATTTAAAAATTGCCTGGGCAGCCCCGTCGAAATTCCCCAGTAGAGGCGCCTCAGACAGTAAGCAATAAACTTACTCCTCCCAAAAGAAGGGAGGCAAAGCCTGGGAGGGTGCACCTCCTAGAACTGCACAGGGCCGGCAACACCCAATACACCGGCGTAAATCTAGACCCAAAGGCCCGGACTATACCGGTAATGATGTCTGCATAAATATATATATATATATATATATATATATATATATATATATATATATATATATAATGACATAATTAAATGAGAAATTAATCAGAATTTATTAAAGTTCAAAAACAAGGTGTGATATTGCGTCCTTAACTCATGCGTTTTCAAAGAAAATATTCTCTTCAGAGGACCATCACCACAATGAACTTTAAGAAATTATGAGTAACTTCTCATTTATTATGTGACTCAATTAATATTATTGCTATATACACTATATTGAGCTTTGTGTTTATCCTGATAGTCTACTGGTTAAATATATTATTTATATCTTTAAAGTATTATATTACTCTCTCTCTCTCTCTCTCTCTCTCTCTCTCTCTCTCTCTGACTCTCTCTATCTCTATCTCTCTCTATATATATATATCTTTCTCTCTATCTCTCTCTCTCTCTCTCTCTCTCTCTCTCTCTCTCTATATATATATATATATATATATATATATATATATATATATATATATATATCATTGAATAAAGTCTCGTTTTTATCAGTCATGATCATCTGTTTCATCGTTAGAGATCCATCAGATAATTAACAAGGTTTTAGAGTATAGTGATGCATTTTCTTTTAGATCTACAATACTGTTGCACACAGAAATGCTGCGTGTTACTTGAATGATACACAATTGCAGTTAATAAGCGCAATGCCACGTTTTAGTGTCTAATTTGAATGCGATATATCCAATATAGCTTACTGACGGAGGGTATAAGTTTTCATGAATTTGATCATTTTAGTATGTGTGGGATTGTGTCTAGATATAAAAATGTACATGAACATTCTTAAACTTAAGTAAAGTTCTTTTTAAATAATTGTAACTAAATAAACATAAATAAAACAAAATGTGTATCAATGTAAATTTAAACCAAATGAAGGTCGATTAGAATTGAATTACTAACTGTAATTTATGTGGAAAATATTTTATTTTTATTAAGATTAAGCTGTAACTTATCTGATATAGAATTTGGAAACGTCTTAAAATTATAAGAAAAAAGAAATAAAAATAGACATACATACATACGAATTTGAAGATTTGTAGAAAGACAAAAAATAGTGATAAATACATGTGGAGATTGATAAGCCAAACAGAAGCGCATACCTTTTCGTGGAATTCAAGGTAAATAAACAAACTGGCGGCAGATTGATATCTAGTATGCATTAATATATATATATATATATATATATATATATATATAAATAGATTTAGAGAGAGAGAGGGAGAGAGAAGAAGATATATAATATGGATATAGTAAGTAACACAGATAAATATAAATGTGGAAACAGATTGAAAGCACAGAATATAAACAGATGTAAATATTTACATCTGTTTATATTCTGTGCTATCAATCTTTTTCCACCTCTCTATTTATGTATGTTACTCAAGATATCGATATCATCTCTCTTGTTCTCTCTCCCTCTATCTCTCTCGCTATCTATCTATCTCTGTATATGTATACATACACATATAAATATATATATATATATATATATATATATATATATATATATATATATATATATATATACATATGTTTCCATATATATATATGTGTATCGAGGCAGCATTTTTTCTTTAAGACACGTATTATTAAAAATAACCGACAATTTTTGTCTGGCTATTTTAGTGTTGATCCCTTCAATTTTCCGGATTAAAATCGTAATCTCGGAAGGAAATTGGCTGATGAAACTGCCATAGTGTACATGTTGGTCCAGAGTACTTTCTGACCCGTCTGGGTCCATCGTCAGTGGAATAATGACAAACAGGTAAAGACCTGGAGTGAGATTTATAATTAATTATGGCGGGAAAATGTAACTATGTTTATTAGGTATTATAAGCATTTAAGTATATTAGTGCTAGTGTTAAAATTAATCTTGTTAATAGCAGGTTTTTTAGTTTTAATGAGTAGAGCTTCTAGTATGTGGAGTTTTTGAGTATTAGTATTATGTTCTAGGATTTTAGTATTGTCTACGAGAAGTTTTCGGATTTGAGAGCGGGGACAGGAAAACTATATATATATATATATATATATATATAGAGAGAGAGAGAGAGAGAGAGAGAGAGAGGGGGGGGGAAAGAGACATAGATAAAGTGAAGCGTGATAGAATCCTTAGTTGGCAATGAATTAATTGATCTTACGTCTTCTCTCTCCAATCATAATTTGTAGGCATATAATTTCTAATCTTGACGCTTCCAGTAACCTCGGTTCCATTACATTTTTCTCGATTTGCCGATGTGAATACTCGAAGCAAGTTATTGTCTACTGCCAGAACAAATTCAACAGAAGGCAACACGAGCAAAAAGACTTGTCATTTATTGTCAAATAACTATTCATATAAGGTATCATTAGCCCATAAGGCGGCTGCAAATACTTCAGCTAGAATACAACAGTTAAACTGTCTCTGGTGTGACGGTTTTTATTGCTAGATGCATCGGAGGCCAGTATTGGTGATAGCGTGTATTCAGAGCTACGTTTACAGTGCGTAGCCTAAGAATCACTAGTGCAAGATTATTGTTAATGTGTTTCCTTGCGTTATCAGGAACAGTAATACATAGAGATACATTCAAATGTGGCATTACGTTTTCTATTTCTCCAGCTCAATCATATTGTTATTTTATTCAGATGGTCATATATTTTAGTTGATTTATATGGCATCATTTTTACATTATAGATGTCAAAAAGACATAACTACTATATGAGAATATTTTTACAATTGAATAAAGCGTATTTTGCGTACATTATTCAGACAAACACCGTGCTGCACAAATCATCATCCAGGTTTCCCTCCCTTGTAAATGTAGCCTCTCTCGCAGTCAGATCTAATGCTTCCTTTACAATATGTGTTGTAGGTAAATAAAAAAAACACACGTTAGATAACTATTCCTTCCTTTTTTGCATGCGTACGTTAATGGACCTGTGAGATCATGTTGATGCTTTGACTGATACGTTTATCGCCGAGAGAAGAAGTCTAACACTATAACCCAAATAAATTATTTAATATAAAAATATCAAATCAGTTTCTTAAAGATTGACAACTGATGATTACTAATTGTTTGTGTACGTGTTATCTTCATGAGAAGCATACTAATCTACAATTTAACGAAATATTAGCACTGCTTTCAATATTTTCATCGGCTCTTGAATGTATCTGAAGTGTTTTTACTGTTCGCTTTCATTTTGCGCAGAGATCTTCATGTGAAAATGTACCAGATCATGTTTCAGCGGAAAGAAATCAACTAGTATATATATATATATATATATATATATATATATATATATATATATATATATATATAGTAAGCTAAGAAAATATGTTCATGGCAATTAATCAACACAGAGGTTCCTGCGTTTCATCCCCGGAGGGAATCTTCAGGCTAACATGCTTTGAGTTATTTTTGCCGGGTGTTTTATATACACGGCTAGCTAGTTAACCAATCAGATTCTTTGTTGTTCTCTCAGCCAATCATTGGGCTTGACCGATGAAGAGGGGTGTGTAGCTTAATTGCCATGCATATATTTGCATAGCTTACTACCTAGCTTTACTTACGTATCGAGCACTGTTGAAGTAAATACTGAAAATTGATACATAACAAATTATAACATTTTATGTGGATACATAAAATACTGATATATATATATATATATATATATACATATATATATATATATATATATATATATATATATATATATATATATATATATATATATATATATATATATGCTACTATCGTTTTCCAGGGCGGGTGGAACCGCATTAAAACGTAATAAATTCGCTTCGAACGGGCTATCATTTGTATGGGACGAATTCTGTCCGTCATTATCGCCAGTGAGAAATCATTGTTTGGACGAAAGTCAAGACTGACTTGGTGATCCGCGCCGTGGGGACGTCTCTAGAAGGACTCTCATACTTGCGGCACGGTATCAAGCTCACAGAGTGATAACGATAGGCACACCCCTGAAATGAAAGGGTTAGTTATAACCGGCTTGGTGTTTGGTCGGCCTGCATGCTGCTTTAATCGGCGTCAGCAATTCTCTCCAGAGAATTAATTATCTGCTGGGTGGTGAGCATTGTGCTACAATAGAACATCATATAATAATGGAACAGACCATTTTACTTTTCATAGGAAAATATCATATTTATTATACTTCGAAAATAACATAATTAGAAACTCGAATGTTCTGGGCGCGTGTGCGACGCTTACACGAGCTGACGCGTCTTGCTCGGTCAAGTTTTAAAAGCCGACTGTGTTTTTTCGCTAGCGAGAAAAATAGAAGAAAGAGAGACAAGAGCGAGAGAGAAAGAGAGAAAGAGAGAGAGAGAGAAGGCACAGTATGCAACACATTATTCGAAGTTTCGATACACGTTATGTTATGACTTAAGAACTTTATCTGGCTTCCCGACAATTGTAGAATAGCAGTTCTTATCTCTTGAACCCATCACATACATATGTTATTGAATCGGTTTGACAGCGAGTTTCTATCCTCCAAAACCAAACCGAGGCACGGGTGCATCCACACGCTCGAAGCGCAAAGAATTACTGTACCAGTCTCAAAGTTTTGCACAAGGATTGATAAATGCAACGGGGAGCGCCAGCAAAGTGGAAGGTGTAGTCATGGAATAAGGAAACTATGTGTGCATTTATTTTCCAAACCAATAGTGAAAACGACTTTATTAATTTAATTTTTTTTAATTTTAATATTTCATTTTCTCTCCTGAAATATAAACATAAGCTTATTTTATGATTTTTTTTTTTGGTTTTCTCTTAAAACGAAAAACATACATTGCCACATTTGTTATAGTTATTTTACTTGACTTTGTTAAATATTGTTGATTTTTCAACATTTTTTTTTTTATATTTCAGTACATTCATTTTTATCGTTGTTGATGACACTTCTCTGCTGACCATAAGAGAACGCTACGATGGATTCCTAGGTTGTTTCAAAAAGTTGTTTATTTATTTTGCTACTCAGAAATTAATTTTGTTGGAAGGCACTTTCGGGAATCTTTTCAATTGATGTTTTCCCAGATATTCGATCCGGGTTTCGAAGGTGTTAGTCATTTGTGATAGTATTTTGTTCTTTTTAGATACCTTTTGTTCTACAACAGCTCACACTCACTTGGGGTGTAGGTAGGCAAGGGAAAAAAATTAACTTCCTCTCTTACTGGTGTTACTGTTTGGACTGGTGTCTTACAGTGGGGTGAATCCTTTTTTTGGAGTTGTTTTTCAACAGATCTAATAGTAACGATACATGGCAGCAACACTATTTATTACTGTGAGGAATCGTCGATGTTACCAATGGTATTGAAACCAAGTGGCATATTCAATCGGTTAGGGTTAAAGGTTATTTGGGCTCGGTTTCTTTTCAACCAATCTGTGCTCTAATAGAAACTCCCGGTCGAAGTCTGAAGGGATATATAAACATTGACAAAACCTTTAGCTTTATTATTAAAACGTGTAAGTGAGCCATGTTATCTAGGATCATATGTTGTACATTTTCTAGTTACAATTCTCAATTCCCCAAATCCCGATTTAACTTTCTAAAAAACTGATATTTTGAGGAGCGAGATTTCTGATTCAGTGTCCATCAGTGTCTCTACCGGTCAGCCCCATATTTTTTCCATGAAACCCATTTCAGAGCCTTGGTGGAAGAGTTAATGTTCCTGGCATTTTCTACATCTTCGAGTATTTTTTGTGTTTGGTTTGATCTTCGCGGGGACCTGTTTTGGACCGCTTTTACAACCTCCCTGATATCAATGCCCACTGTTCATATATGGCCGGTGTCTTTTTTTCCCCCGAGGACTTAATATGGTTACACGCCCGGGTATATCTCTTTTGATACCGGTAGTAATGGGTGTTTTTTTTTTAAGTACGCGGGCTGATCATGTTTTCTGGGTTGAAGTTATTTACTTATATCTCAGGTGACCATAGGCAGTCCCGTTCTAGCCTCTTATAGCTAAAATGCTGTCGCCGCGGTCCCTTAGATTTCGCCCAAGCGTATGCACAAGGGTATATCTTTACATATGTAGTTACTTCGCTACAGCTGTAGCGACCATGGGCTTCGTTAGACAATTTCTCTCTGTAGAATTCAGTCATGGGTAACCTAAATCTATTAGAAGCCCCCTTTAGGTCAATGCAGCCAGTGAACCCTGTTAAATAAGCTGTCATTTGGGGATAGTTTGTTCACTTTTATTTCAAACTCGGATTCGCACATACAGCTTTTTGCTTTTTTCTCGCAGCAGACAAAGCCTCCAATTAGTTTCCCAGATTATATCTAGCTACATTCTATATATATATAAATATATATATATATATATATATATATATGTGTGTGTGTGTGTGTGTGTGTGTGGGTGTGTGTGTATGTGTGTAAATATATATATATATATATATATATATATCATTATACAAAGTGAGATAATCACATAGACTGCGAATCAAATGTTTTTAGAATACAATTTTGAGGACAAGTACCTGAAAATCTTTAAAATTCTCCTCCTCAGACGACCATTACCGCTATGAAATTACTGCAGGTAATAAAATTAAACTTTGAAAATATATAAAAATATATATAAAAATACATAAAAGTATATTAAACATCAAACTTATCAGACCAAAACATACTTTTTGTCAAAGCTATACAGTTCATCCAAGTCATAAAATTCAATCCCATAAATACATGCAAGTGCAGACGTACCAGTGAATGCCCTATTGGATAATAGATGCACATACACTGGCATTGTGTATGCTTGTACTGTAACTGAACTAAATAATTTCACAATGAACCTTACAGATCACATAAATTCAGCCCCTAATCAAACTCCACAACTGAGCATCATGACTACTTTGCACCATAATGCTATACCTAATCATTCTACTATCAATCTTCCACCTCAGCAAGCCAAAAATGATCTTCCAATGGTAGTTAACGATAACGCTAACAATAATGCGCAATCAATTAACAAACCTAATCCATATCATGAAAATACAGTAAATAGCAGTAGGCCCGTGAATAGGAATATAAATGGCCCAGGAACAATAGTAACCACTAACATACACACTTATATTGGAGCCACAGCAAATCTAATACAAACCCGCATATATATATATATATGCATAATTACTCCTTCAATAACTATGTCGGCAACAACAAAACATCACTGGCTACTTTAATAAAAAATGTAAGATCTAAAAATATTCCACACAGTATAAAATGGTGCATCCTAAAAAATCAAACTCTTATAACCCAGGGTCTAGATCTTGCGGTCTGTGCAACTCAGAGGACGTGATGATTGCCACAACACCTAAACGTTTAAATGTAATCAACTCTAGAAATGAATTAGTTTCCAAATGTCGCCATAGGATGAAATTCAAGTATGCACAATTAAGCCCACCACCAAACACACCGTTGATGATTGAATGAGTTTCGGGACCTGGGGTGTTCAGTTTTGCAAATGTGTTTATTAAATCCTCCATGCTTAAAAGGTTTAGACATTGAAAATGCCTAAATATCTCTTTAAATTTTTTAAGTTGCAACAGTCTACATTTTTTAATTTTTTAACTTTTAAATTATTTAATTAAAAATATTTTAACTTCTTAATTATAAAAAGTTAAATTTTAAATACAACTATTAAATTATTAAATTCTAAATATTTTAACAACTTCGTAATTATTAATTTCATGAATCTTCTAAATTATTTGATTGTACTAGATATGTGAATTTGGTTTATATGCTTAAGGCAGACGATCGAATAGCAATTTTTGATGGGTAGGTGTCTGGAGGCTTTGACCTAAATTTACACATACTGTATCTGTGAGCCAGACTTATAATTTCAGTTATACACATAACTGATTTGACCCAGATAAGTAACATCCTGTGTACATATAGTTGATTTCACATATCTGTCAATATATGATGACGTTGGTCCTTGTTAACGTAGACATTCAACATCCGTTATGAGAACGTCGTTTGAAAAAGTAGATATTCAACGACTATCGTGTGGCTTTCTTATCGAGGAGAAGAGGTTTTATTTTGTGATTAGTTATGCTGTTTACGTGGCTTGCGGGATAGTGATTACCTTCGAATGTAATTTTATTCATTAGAATAATTCGACGAAGAACTGAAAACGTTCGTGAAACCTATGGAATAGTTATTAATGTTTTTATATATTAATACAAACAAGACCATCAGAAAAATTGAAAAAATTAAAAAACTATAATTAAACAGAATAATTCTAGTATTTTTAACAATGTTTATATATATATATCTTTAGAACGTAAACACCGTAAAACTGTATTTATACAAAAATATTAATTTGGGGCGTAAATCATCTTCATCATGAGTAATAGGCATTGTTTCTTTTTTACTGACACATTCATCACTTAGTATTTAAAATTCCGTTAAGTGGTATAAACGATCGGAGGTCAAATGTCGATATTGGTTGGTTTCTTTGGTAATGCAATTTTGCAGTTAGGCCATATTATTCCACTTTCCAAGAATAACAGATGTGTGAATTATTTTAAGAACGTTTAAAACCAATAAAAAATGCGATTTTTGTAAATAAATTATCTATCTATTTTAAAACATGAATATGTGTTTTATGCATAAATTCTTCATCAGAAGGAAGAACCATTTTGCTATTTCTGTTTGGCTTTCTACATATTAAATATAATTAAAATACCGGCAATGCTCAAAAACTGTGAATATGTTTCTTGATCTCAACACAGGCGTCGTCATGTTAAGTCCGTTACTACTACAAAATAATTATTATGTCATTAAAAAGAAGAGTAAATGTCTATTACGTCTGATAGAATTCGTTTTCCGTCGGAAATTGATGGTTTTCAATCAATACATTATTTATTTTTAAAGTATGTAGCAGTTTTGTATGCATATTCTGCTAAGCTGAAGGTGAGAAATGGCAGTATCAATGGTTCTACGTCTCAAAGATTAGATGTACAAACACTTAATCAGCAATATAGATAACTCTCCTTAATAATAATAGTAACTAATAAATAAATATTAATCTAATATGTAAAATATAGTCTGCATGTATTCCGTTTCATTGTGATTAATAGACTTGTTTATATAAACATATATTTTAAACGAATTATGTCATTAAAAATTCATTTCCAATCGATTTATTTTCTATTGCATATTTTCATTAAGATTTTTATATAAGTAGAGCAATGTAAAAATACAATCACTCATAAAATCGGGAACCCATTGAACAGGGGGAATATTTCCAGAGTAACCTTCTTTCATTTTCATTCTACAGAAAAATAAAATAGTTAAGGTAAAAATTAAGTAATTTATTTAATATAATGCCTATACATAAAAATAATCATATAAAATATATAGAACGACATTTGACTTTAAATAATCATCATTTTGTGCAGAACAGTTTTCTTAGAGACATGACATTCTTAATAGAAAACAAAACAACTTAAAAGAAAAATAACGGATTCAGCATTTATGAAACTATATCTCGACTATGTACTGTAAGATATTTTATGTTCTCCTATCTTACTCAGGGAAACAATTTATTCTAAATGTCGTGCGCAAATATTGACTAAATATTTAAAATTACTATATGAGCATCACCGTATAAAGACATGCCCGATGTTACGTTTAAATTGACTGTGTACCGAGTGAAACACTAAGTTAGTAGATGCTTATGAACGTGTATCCAAAGTGCAGAAAGCTAAATTATTTCCTTTTCAATATTTATATGAATACACTTTAATTAATCATATTTTGCATACATTTATAATTAGTATTGTCACATAAAGAATATTTAAAATTAGCTCAATTTCATATCGAAAGTGTTTGTTTAATACAATACTTAAACACAAAATAAATATCATTAGTAATATTCGTTTATATAATCCTGCAGCTTGACAGCCCCTACAATAAAAACGCCACAGCAGAACGGTCTGACACACTCATTAATGTAATTACGATACAACACTACGTGTATCCGCATGTGCTTTTCTCACGACAACCTAATGTATACATATAACACTGGTCAACAAATTTTTATTTTTTTTCTTTGGCAGACCATCTAGGAGTGTTTTCTGGGGTTTTGAAGGTCGCTGATTACGAATATAACATTGGTATTGCCAGATTGGTTCTAGTTTAGAAGATACTGATAGCCCCAAATAAGCCTAAACTGCTAAAATTCTCCCTGAAATACTTCAATATAGAAGCAGTAAATAATAATTTTCTGATATTATTGAATCATTATAATGATTATGTATATATTGAAGTATTTCAGGGAGAATTTTAATATAATTATTTATATAGGGAGAATTTTTATATAATTATATACTGTAATTACTTAATAACATGTTCCATAAATATAGTTGCAGTATAAATTAAACAGTAATTAAGAATTTTCTTTTTAATTCCACAGTTGAAAATGAGTTCCAGAGAGAAAATGAGTTCTTCTAGAAGATGTTGCAGATATGAACCGGATGTCTTTTGTTACATCTGTGGACAGTATATGATGGCACAAAAAAAGAGGAATATTACAGACTTTGTCAAGAGGACGTACAAAGCATACTTCGATATGATATTTCGTGACCAAGACAAGTCTTGGGCCCCACATATGGTGTGCAAAACCTGTGTAAAAAGACTCCGCGGTTGGACCAACGGTAATCTGAAGTTGAAGTTTGCTGTACCAATGGTGTGGAGAGAGCCCAACAATCATTTTGATGACTGCTACTTCTGTCTCAATGACATGACGGGGTTTAACAAACACAAGAAAGCAAATTGGCAGTATCCGAGCCTGGATTCTGCTATCCGTCCTGTTGCTCACTCTGAGGATGTACCTGTGCCTGTTTTCACCAGTTTGCCTGAAATCGATGAAACCGAAGAGATTCCAGCTGATCTTTCAATATCAAGTGATGATAGCTGTAGTGACTATGAAGAACCCTCAAATGGCCCTCAGCTTTTCAATCAATCTGAACTTTATGACCTAGTGCGAAACCTTTGTTTGTCGAAGGAGCAGTCTGAAGTTCTTGCATCACGACTCCAAGAGAAAAACATTCGTGATTCTGGCACAAAAGTAACATACTATAGGACAAGGGAAGGCAGCTTGCTTCGTTTCTTTTCTAAAGAAGACTACCTGGTCTTTTGTAATGACGTTTCTGCACTTCTTAACTGCATGGGGATCTCATCATATGACCCAGCAGATTGGCGTCTCTTCATAGATAGCTCGAAAGCAAGTCTAAAAATTGTACTTTTGCACAATGGCAATAAGTTTGCTCCTGTACCAATTGGCCATTCTACCAAGATGAAAGAAGAGTATGATGCTATAAAATTTGTTCTTGAAAAGCTGAATTACAACACTCATAAATGGCTGATTTGTGTGGACTTGAAAATGGTGAATTTTCTGCTTGGTCAGCAAAGTGGGTACACAAAGTATCCCTGCTTTTTTTGTTTGTGGGATAGCAGAGCAAGAATCCAGCACTGGAGAAGGGAGAACTGGCCAGAACGAGAAAGTCTCGAAGTCGGCACAGCCAACGTCATCAATGAGCCTTTGGTACCCAGGGATAGAATCATCTTCCCTCCATTGCACATAAAACTAGGGCTCATGAAGCAGTTTGTTAAGGCGTTGAACAAGGATGGGGATTGCTTCAAGTACATATGCAGGCAATTTCCAGGTCTTTCCATCGAAAAAGCTAAAGGTGGCCTATTCGATGGACCTCAGATTCGAACGCTCATGAGGGATTCTGACTTCACTAATCATATGAACACGGTTGAGTTAAATGCTTGGGTGTCCTTCACAGATGTAGTGACAAACATTTTGGGAAATCACAAAGCTGACAATTACAAGCAATTGGTCCGTAAGATGCTTACTGCATACGGAAAACTAGGGGCAAATATGAGCATTAAAGTTCATTTCTTGTTTAGCCACCTCGACAGATTTCCTGGTAATCTTGGTGATTACAGTGAGGAGCAGGGAGAGAGATTCCATCAAGACATCAAAACAATGGAAGAGAGGTATCAAGGCAAATGGGACGAGCACATGATGGCAGACTACTGCTGGAACCTTTTGAGAGACTGCCCAAAAGTTGCTCACAAGCGAAAATCGTATAAACGTCAATTTTAGTTTTGTGAATAAAATATTGTTTTGTGTGTTCATTGTAACTAAGAATCTAGTGTATAATGCTTTGCATTAATTTATGATATATAACTGATTATGTAAATGTTTTTTTTTCACTTGGAGAATTAAAATTCAGCAAATTTTTAGCAAATTTTTTGTATATCCTCGAAATCTATCAAAAGTGTTCAGTTATAGGATAAATGAAATGATGTTATATCTAACTTAACTTGTTAGATTGAGATTTTACACTGTCTTTGTGGTTTAAGATCATATCTGACATTTATGCACTATTCAGCCGTTTTTTGTACGTTTAGCTATGGTCGCGAATGGGTGATTTCAGACAAACGACCCCCCTGTGATAACTCAAGAACTAGAGCCAATTTGAAAAAAACTAATGTCAGATTCGGATTAAGCGCCCTTGAAAACCCCAGAAACCAGTCTTACTTTGCCTGCTAAAAATATTGTGTTGACCAGTGTAATCATTTTTGTTTAGGAAGCATATTTATTGTCTAATATAAACTATCTGGATTAGAATTGTTAGCAAATCTTAGAAAAGATCCAATAATTGTATAAATAGAGATGAAAATAGCATTACCTTGAGGTTAAATTTTTTATTTAAACCATGCTACAATAATGAATATATATATATATATATATATATATATATATATATATATATATATATATATATATATATATATATATATATATATAATGTGTGGGTTTATCGTTCAAGTTTCAAAGTATTGCATGGAAAGTTAATAAAATTGAAATATAAGCCAAATGAGCAATACAAGATTAATTTACTAATTTTTTCTTTATTCTTGTTTTTTGATGGAAAAAAAAATGACCTAATACTGGTCACCCCAGAAGAAGGAATTTTATTCCGTAATCGATAGGATTAATGTAAGAAAAAAAATTAATCTTGTATTGCTAATTTGGCTTATATTTCAATTTTATTAACTTTCCATGCAATACTTTGAAACTTGAACGATAAACACACACATTACTTGACAGCGTGCCAACGCATTTCTCGTTCTACACCGTTTTTTTTAAATTCTACCCGCCATTCATAACAGCAAGGCGATGACGTCGTACCATCATTGACGTTTATCAAATTAACAAAGAAATAAGTTTCTTTATTCTTGTTTTTGATGGAAAAAAAATGACTCAATACTGGTCACCCCTGAAGAAGGAATTTTATTCCGTAATCGATAGGATTAATGTAAGAAAAAAAAATTAATTAATCTTGTATTGCTAATTTGGCTTATATTTCAATTTTATTAACATTCCATGCAATACTTTGAAACTTGAACGATAAACACACACATTACTTGACAGCGTGCCAACGCATTTCTCGTTCGACACCGGTTTTTTTAATTCTACCCGCCATTCATAACAGCAAGGCGATGACGTCGTACCATCATTGACGTTTATCAAATTAACAAAGAAATAAGTTTCTTTATTCTTGTTTTTTGATGGAAAAAAATGACTCAATACTGGCCACCCCTGAAGAAGGAATTTTATTCTGTAATTGATTGGATTAATGTAAGAAAAAAAAAATTAATTAATTTTGTATTGCTAATTTGGCTTATATTTCAATTTTATTAACTTTCCATGGAATACTTTGAAACTTGAACGATAAACACACACATTACTTGACAGCGTGCCACCGCATTTCTCGTTCGACACCGGTTTTTTGAATTCTACCCGCCATTCATAACAGCAAGGCGATGACGTCGTACCATCATTGACGTTTATCAAATTAACAAAGAAATAAGTTGCTTTATTCTTGTTTTATTTATAGAAAAAAAAATGACTCAATACTGGTCACCTCTGAAGAAGAAATTTTATTCCGTAATCGATAGGATTAATGTAAGAAAAAAAAAATCTTGTATTGCTAATTTGGCTTATATTTCAATTTTATTAACATTCCATGCAATACTTTGAAACTTGAACGATAAACACACACATTACTTGACAGCGTGCCAACGCATTTCTCGTTCGACACCGGTTTTTTGATTTCTACCTGTCATTCATAACAGCATGCGATGACGTCGTACCATCATTGACGTTTATCAAATTAACAAAGAAATAAGTTTCTTTATTCTTGTTTTTTGATGGAAAAAAAAGAAGAAAAATGACTCAATAATGGTCACCACTGAAGAAGGAATTTTATTCCGTAATTGATAGGATTAATGTATGAAAAAAAAATTAATTAATCTTGTATTGCTAATTTGGCTTATATTTCAATTTTATTAACTTTCCATGCAATACTTTGAAACTTGAACGATAAACACACACATTACTTGACAGCGTGCCAACGCATTTCTCGTTCGACACCGTTTTTTTTAAATTCTACCCGCCATTCATAACAGCAAGGCGATGACGTCGTACCATCATTGACGTTTATCAAATTAACAAAGAAATAAGTTTCTTTATTCTTGTTTTTTTATGGAGAAAAAAAATGACTCAATACTGGTCACCCCTGAAGAAGGAATTTTATTCCGTAATTGATAGGATTAATGTATGAAAAAAAAATTAATTAATCTTGTATTGCTAATTTGGCTTATATTTCAATTTTATTAACTTTCCATGCAATACTTTGAAACTTGAACGATAAACACACACATTACTTGACAGCGTGCCAACGCATTTCTCGTTCGACACCGTTTTTTTTAAATTCTACCCGCCATTCATAACAGCAAGGCGATGACGTCGTACCATCATTGACGTTTATCAAATTAACAAAGAAATAAGTTTCTTTATTCTTGTTTTTTTATGGAGAAAAAAAATGACTCAATACTGGTCACCCCTGAAGAAGGAATTTTATTCCGTAATCGATAGGATTAATGTAAGAAAAAAAAAATTAATCTTGTATTTCTAATTTGACTTATATTTCAATTTTATTAACTTTCCATGCAATACTTTGAAACTTGAACGATAAACACGCACATTACTTGACAGCGTGCCAACGCATTTCTCGTTCGACACCAGTTTTTTTTTAAATTCTACCCGCCATTCATAACAGCAAGGCGATGACGTCGTACCATCATTGACGTTTATCAAATTAACAAAGAAATAAGTTTCTTTATTCTTGTTTTTTGATATAACAAAAGGACTACATACTGGTCACCCCTGAAGAAGGAATTTTATTCCGTAATCGATAGGTTTAATGTAAGAAAAAAAAATTAATCTTGTATTGCTAATTTTGCTTATATTTCAATTTTATATATATATATATATATATATATATATATATATATATATATATATATATATGTATTGTTAATTATTAGAACTTTATAAAATAACAAATGTTTGAAGAAAGCGAAACAAAAATGAAAGTAAAAGACTCCCAGATAACGCCGCGTAAATACAGTTTGTTATACATTACACAGCACCAAATAAATCGCGGGTTGATACAAAAATGGCGACACTAATAAATATCAAATGGAACGTTGCCCAATTTTCAGCAGATGTCCCGTAAATCTTTATTAAAGTCCACAAACTCCTGTCAGCCGATCGTAAATTTAAGTGATTCTAGATAGCAGAGGAGCTGAAGATATCAGAAGTGTGTTCACCATTCTGTATTGAAGTGAATGTAAAATTTATTGCAGTTGATTAAAACCAATAACGCATCGACAATGCCGTGCGTTGTTTGCAACATTGTTAACACAACAAACATGAGTTTTAGCATCAATATGTGATAATGGATGAAACATAGACCCACTACTTAATTCCGGGGTTAACTCGTTAATAAGCGATGAACAGCCGTCCAAAGCGGCCAAAACGCAGAAGTCACTAAGCAAGTTTTTGGTCTCCGTATTTTTCGGATGGGCAAAGTATTGTTTTGCATCAATAGCGAATATTATGTCACAAAGTGGACCGATACAATGGCAGACTTACATGAATTGCACTTCGAACTGCTTCCGCACCCTATTCGCTTGTTACGATCGGCTGTTGGCAGACATAAAAAAAGAGATGCGATGTCAATGAAGGAGTGATACTTGAAACTAAGGCGTATTTTGAAGCGAACTACAAATCGTTCTACAAAGAAATCATCGATTTGTTAAAGAAACGTTAGACTTAGTCTAGAAGATTATGCTGATGCATATAGTGAAATTTTGCATCAAGGTGCGTGCTATATTAGTCGGGTTCGGGCCTTATTGAGTGGTGTGTTATAACTATATGCATATGTACTTGTTGGTGTGCACCTACGTGTATAGAAGACTAAATATAACAACACTTACTGGTGAATTTCGTTTTGTGCTAATCTCATATGTCGTGTCATCCTTATAATCTGATCGCAATGAATACTCGCGTTAATCATGTTTCTCTGATCGTCTGTGAGACAATCATTAACTTACAATCTATGAATATGTTGCGTATCTTTGTGAATAACTACCACGTTCATATCGATCTGCTAATAGGTGATCGATAAGCGATTTGTTCTGACCAGATTATATGGTGCACATATAATGTCGGTGGTGAGGTTCATAAATCAATATATATCACTCTACTCTCGGTAAAGTTTCGGTGTTCCGTAATTATAAGCTAAGTTTTAAAGTAGTCAGCAGAAATACACTCATACATATATAGAGAGAGAAAGAGAGAGAGAGAGCGGGAGAGAGAGAGTAAAATGTGCAATGTTGTTCTTAAGGTGAAAATGCACGGTTCTCTTCAAAGGTGTAGTTAGAATTCTATATTCTGTTCTTAATGTTAATTCTTTTCTGGCAGATGCTTCTAATTCTTATATCTATTTCATTCACATTTATCTACGTAAGAGTGAAATAGTTTAGTTACAAATTAACTTATCGTTTTCTACCTTTGCTTATTTAAGTTGTAAGCCAACTCCAAGAAACGAGCACGGTATATCACTTTGTTTCGCCTTTGTCGATTATGAACAAGAATTTGGCTCCATCTAATTCACTGATATGTGCACAGCTTTTAGTGGTCAAGGAAATTGACAGGGCTTACATCAACATGTATACGGATCTTAAAGACAGAGCGACAGCAACTCAAAAACTCCAACAGGATAATCAAAATATCAATATAGAAAAAAATGCCAGACAAGGTGGCAACAGTCCAGCAAAAATCTTTACATCATGCCTGCAAGGTTCAGTGACCAATAAAATTAACTGGGAAAGAAGAGGTATCAATATTAACTGACACTATCTTGCTCATCTATAATGTGCCGACGATATCATTATCACAAGTCACACACTTCAAGAATTAGACGTGATTCTTAACGACATTTACAATTGGTATTAAAATACACACTGGAAAAACCGGTGATGTTATAAAAATATACCACAAAAGCCCCAGTTATAGTGAAAGATGAAAATGTCGAAGAAGTTGACAGATACAGCTACGTAGTGAAGATGGTGAGATGTGATTCTGATATCATGCCTGAAAGCAAACGGCGAATTGCGACTGAATGACCAGCCTTTGCCAAAGTTGACAACATCATGAAGAGTAAAAAGCCCATGATTAACATTAAGCAAAAAATGTTCAATGAATACATCCAGCATGTTATTGCATATGGTAGCGAAACATTACAACTTAATGATGCAGCTATAGAAAAGCTATGAGTAGCACAACACAAAATGGAACGCATTATGCTCGGCATAAGTTTACATAGAAAAGCAAAAGTCTGGATCAGACAGCAAAATGGAGTAAATGACTACCATACAAATGGCAAAACATACATGGGAATGTCACCTTTCAAGATGTACAGACAACAAGTGGACATATATAGCGACATAATCGACCCCCCATGCAATGGAAAATACCTAGAGGAAGGTCAAACACCCGGTGGAGAGACGACCTCGGTAGTCAAATAAGTCCTACTAGGCCACAGCTAGATAAGGATGAAACAAGGTGGAAAGAAACCAGGAAGGGATTCTACCACCAGGAGTGAAATAAAGAATAGCCATGATAATGATGGTATATATATATATATATATATATATATATATATATATATATATATATATATATATATATATATATAACTTCTTTGTAGAATGGTAGGAAAAATCCCAGCAGAGTGCTCGATTAATTAAGAATTAAAGTTAAAAATTAAGAGCATAATATTTATTTATTCTGGTACAGAAAAATTAGTACAACATTCGTACCGTCGGTTTCAAACACGGAAGGTCTTACCCATCCGGCTCTCTTCAGCTTCTGTTTACAACAGAAGCTGAAGAGAGCCGGATGGGTAAGACCTTCCGTGCTTGAAACCGACGGTACGAATGTTGTACTAATTTTTCTGTACCAGAATAAATAAATAAATATATATATATATATATATATATATATATATATATATATATATATATATATATATATATACACAAATATGTTGAGATACCAGGTTTGTGATAAACTGGTGAGCAACGACTTGGATCATTATTTTATGAGTTTCTGTTTGTGGATAGAAAGTGCAGTCAATTAAAAATTATAATGATTGTACTGTCAGTTATTTTACACAGACTTGCGAAAAGTTAATTTTCACCCTTATTATTATGTATAATTTACTCTGATGTCAGTGTGTCCTGACGGACATAGACCTGATTATATAGACTTTCTTCCCTCGCCTATCAATCGAACAATCACTCGATTACTTGTAGAATGTAACACCTCGAAGTGTGCAGCTATTTGAAACTGCAAATATAAGCTAGAATATGACCATTCCTATTGTATCTTTAAATGGGTATATATGATAAATGTACTTGTATCTGATGTAAAAATGCCAATTAATAAAATTTATAGTATTTAAAACAAATGTTAATGCTTTGTACGGCTACAAGTGGTTTTCGTCGGCGAATGAATTATATACTTTAAACATGTATGAGTTATTTTGTTGGAGGGTATATTTACTTCTTGCATATCTGTGTACATCGAAGGTAAATTAATATATGCATATTTCACCCTCATGTATAAGCGTGAAATAGTATGTTTGGCTAAACTATTCAGTCTTGATAGAGCAACATGTCTAGGAGAAGGAAAAATACGAAATGACACCAATCTTTATCACAGCATTACTTCCCTCTATTTGAGGTTTTTTTTTACAACTTGCCATAAGTAATATCGCGCCAGGAAGAGTGCGCTGTAAGTATATATAATTAGAGGTTTTATGTAAATACTAAATAGCTAAGACCTATTTACACATTGTATCATTAAATACGTCCATCACAATATATTTGATAATCTTAAATTAATAGTCTTAGTCGTTTGATGTCGACACTAAGTTCGACTATGTCGACCTATTATGCTACATTACCATTTGTGAGTTAAAATTCTACATTGAGGATTAATAGACCCATAGGAATTAGGTAAAATGGTATACCCATGCATGCAATTTTATTCGTATTGTACAATCGGCGAATATTATAATCTAAAATTCTGAGACATTACATTTTTCCTTGAAGAAAAAGCGTTCCATAATTGCAATATCTCTGTTTCGTGTATATCTCCCTTGCTATGGCTGAAAGGATGAAGTAGAATCGAATATGTCTCGGATCTTTAAGTGACATGCTCACATACTTACATAGCTATATTACCGCTAGGCACGTGGCGCAACACTTGAAACTATCTGCAAATGAAGGGAATACATGATGCAATATTCTGTAGTTTTTAATGCTCTCCATCTCTTCAATACAGAATCCCAATCGCATGAATTGTCTTTCATATTTTTGTTCTGATAACTTGGTCAACACTACTTTTTAACTTTATTTTAATGAGTACACATATGTTACAAAAAGTCATACAATGTCAAAACTTTAAAAAATTCTTTGACATTTTAAGATCTTGTAAAATTGGTCGCCTTTAAATAGTTTTAAAATGGTCCGTAACTTATAACTTTATGTAAATCGATCGGTCATCTTCAATATATTCTACTGCGTGATTATGTATAAATCTGTGATATGAAAACGATATAAAAAATTAAAACTATTCCCAAAACATTAAGGATATTGTTTAATGTCTTTGGGTTCGACCTCTTGTATTGATCCAAACGTATTGAAGAATCATGAACGTTTCCTACGACATCTATTTCATACAGTTGACAAATAAATTAAATTACATGCATATTTATCTTACTCGTTATATTTTAATTAAACATCTCACCCAATATTAGAAAATAAGTAATGTATTGGTAAATCGTGTTAGCAGTGCCATAAATGGGCCACACTCCTGAGGATTAAAGGACGGAGGATATTTATTTATGAAAACCATACTTTTTGTATTTACACGTGTATTTAATAACATAAACTACAGGGTGCCCATCAAAAGTAGTTCATAGAATCGCTAATAAAATTCACAGTCCTCTACTCAATCCAACCAAATTTGGTTGAGATCAACGTCCGAATGCCTCATTTGAACACCAAGTTTAAATCATGGATATTCAACAATTTCAACGCCGTTCAGTGAACACACCTGGATACGACGTGCAACATAGTTATGGACAGGAGCGTGTGAAGTCCGTCGGCTACTGATGAGATGATCACAAAACTATCCTTAAGTATTATTGATCCATCGGATAAACGATTAAAATACAGTGATAATTAAATCACAAAGTAGATAGGATGCATCAGCAATAATTAATAGACTAAATGAAATACATCTTCATATTGAACAACACGTTTGACTTGAACATGCTGCTGGGAAAATTGAGGACGTTCGCTGTAAAATGAGAGTAAGGTTCACAATAAGAGCGATATTAAGTCGAATGGTTATTGTATACATATTTTGAATGTTATTTCTAGTGTCCATTAAGGATCCTTTACCAAGAATGTACAAGAATCTGATCTACCAATAATTAAAAATAAAAATCCATTAACAATATGCTGATAAAGTCCCAATATCAACAGCAATGTATATTAGTTAAATTAAAATAATGTATATTAGTTAAATTAAAAGTATGTATATTAGATTTGTAGAACATACGATCGATCTCTATAGTCATTTTGTTACCTAAATTGTAAGAAATATGATATATATATATGTATATATATATATATAATATATATATATATATATATATATATATATATATATATATAGAGAGAGAGAGAGAGAGAGAGAGAGAGAGAGATGTTTCACTTATAAAATCGATCATTCAGTGACGACCGGGGTTGTTCCAATAAAAAACAAGCTCGATGATACTCGATTACATAGTACAGAGCATTTATATGTGATGTTATGAAAGTTACCAAAGCATACCTTTCAGGACACCAATGATCACCATTAAATATATTTTTTCTTACAAATATTATTTATTCAAATTAAATGTTTTTTCCTACACGTGTTTCACTACCAAGCAAGTACTTGCTTAGCAGGTCATCAGGGAAATAAAATGTCTGGAAAACGGGTTTCAACTGCCGACAATTGCAATAGTTGAGGTCACTTAAGAAGAGAAGAGGAAAACAATAAAAATAAAAGTTAAAATTAAAAAAAATTTCAAAATTAAAAAACAAGGAAGAACAACGATAAATGAAAGAAAGTCATAGAAAAAGTCTTAGAAAAGTAGCTCGTGCATTATTTCTTCCACCAAGCCAACAAGCAAATAATCGGTCCCAAATACATTAAAAAAAACCAAAAAAAACGGAACAATGTGCGATAATACACTTTCACGTCGGCCGACACAATAATGAATAAATCCCCCCCAAGAAAAACCAAAGAACTAAATCATTCAAGATACCGTTCACGAGTTACCATTCCAACCCAATGATAGTATGAGAATTCTAAATCCAACTTCTCACACAGAAAAATCAACATTAATGGTAGTCCGGGATGCCAGCGGTCAGAAGAGCCTTATTTCAAGGGTTGATTTCTTACCCTTCGAAACAAACACAAATACTATTGAACTAACCTATAATTGTACGAATAACCTGGGAATATTATCAGGGGCCATACTAAACAGATTCAACACCAGATATATAGTAACAACAATTGAATCAATTGTACACTAGATAATACTAATAGAAATAATGAGTGTAACTGCAGAGATGAAAATTACTGTCCGCTGCAAGAAAGAATTGTTGATTTAGAATATAGTAAAATAAATATCGGTGTACCCGGATATTATTCAAGTCTATAAAGAGTTTACGTGAGAGAGACAAGTACTGATTTAAGGGCAATAGCGTTTTTCAAAAACATGAGACAGAAAGGATTACGCATCATTATCCAAATACAAATGGTCCATTAAGATGAGAAATAGGGTTTCTCTACTGATAAAAAGAGTATCCTGAACATAGCTTCAGCTCTTACACTGCAGAACCTTACATGAGGTATGTGTCTTAATAAGAAATTACTACTTATTACGTTCCCAGAAAAAGATAAATTGTTAAATCAAAGAGATGGAGCGGGGACTAATTCTATGCATTTGAAACAAATCTCATTTTATAAATATAGTAGTGACCAAGCGAATTTACAATAAACCTATATAATAAAAATCTGAAAAGTATCATCTAGTTAAACATGCATCTAAAAACCTCACTAGTTAAGTATTTAATCAATATCATTATATGTATTTTACTAAATTTAACTAATATTAAATAAATACCAAACTAAATAAGTGAATAGATGAACTAATTTATTAAAAGAAACAGTAAGTAGTTACATAAAAAGAGAATAAAATAAGTGTATTTAATGCATGTGATATAGAATAAATAATTAAATAAATGGATAAATAAATTAATAAAAAAGCCAACAGTAACTAGTAACTTAAATTAATACATACGAAAGTGTGTTTCATTTATCTCGACTTTATTCATATCAAAACACGTTAAAAAATTGAATTCAATCTCAGATTAAAATAATTTCAAATACATTATATAAATGCAACCAACCACTGCATAACACACACTTATGCTAACGCTTCATTTGAATAATAACTTTATAAATAATCTCTAATAGATTAATATTCTGCACAATTAATGTTTCTACAATTTTCTTATATATATATATGTAATAGTTTTTTTTTATATTGACATCACTATTATTTGTAGTAGTAATAGTAATTACAACGATTTAATGAAAAACGTTTAACATTCAAAATGATTATTTTAGAATTGGATAGATAATTTCCACTTTTTTGCCGTTGTTGTTGTTGACTACGACAACAACAATGTTGCTGTCGTTGATGCTGCTTATGATAACTAATATACTTGCCATAAAAAGGAAAAATAACAAATAAAGCCCCTAACAGCTATTTTAAATTACAAAAAATTGGATTGTTTTATTTGACCAATTGACGTTCAGCAGTCGGCGATTGTCAAGTATAAAGAATTGAATGTACAGATGCGCAAAAAAAAACAAATAGTAACCAAATAGCTATTTCCACATGCTATAAAAGTTAATTGTCTACACATCTGTTATGTTTTAAAGTACGTTTAACGGTGTTTTTGTATTTAAATTAAAAAGTTCGGTCAAACATAACACGTTATACTGAAAAAACAAAGATGGCTGACAGACGTCGCCGACCGCATTAATGATGACTATATAAATATTTTTCTCCATTCAATTAAGTAGAAAAGTAAATTTTAAGGCGTTTGAGACAGTTATTTGTTTACTAATTGTTGGTTTCTTCACACCAAAAGAAGAAGAACTAACTTTAATGATATCCGCATACACTATCGGATTTTTACGAATTATTAAAATGCAATAAAAATGTGTTAAAAATGTATAACACTAAAAATAGGCAGGCTAGTGTAAACGTAATATTTTGGCTTTGGTTACAATTATTTGTTGATTATTTGTTTTTGCACCCCTTTTTCCATGTTAGCTATTCTTGGCAATCACCCTCAGTTTTCATTCAGTTTGTTTTCATTATGGGAAATTCATTTTTATACGTATACAAAATCAAATCGCAACATTGGAATATATCTAATAACACGATGACACTGTGTTGTTCTATAGATAAGGATACAGTAAGATTAATTAACGCCCAGGAAGTTTTTGCTAGTATATGGAAACAATATAATAGTATTTTAAACATATACAAGTAAAGGTTAATTTAAATGTTTTAGAATTGTGTAGTTTTGAATGCCGTATTATACCGTTGTCTGGCTTTATCATTGTTAATGTAGGGGTGCATACATTTTCATGGAATTATGGTAATAGATATTTGCATTTATATTTATGCGCCTGCTTGATTTATCTATTATATAAACGTCACCTGTCTGTATGGATGTATGTATGTATGTATGTATGTATGTATGTATGTATGTATGTATGTATGTATGTTGGTCTTCTCCTCCGAAAGTACCCAACACACGGTCACGCGGGTGACATTATTAAAACCGGCCAGCCCCCAGACGTGCTAACTCTGAGAATTGGGGGGAAACGTTCATGTTTTCGTATAGAAATGGCTCGAAACGTTGAGGGGGGGGGGGATATCTTACACAATCAAGACATAGTACAAAAACGAATTGCGCATGCGTGAAATATATGTCACTTCCTCAATAAGACCATTTTGAACGCGGCAAGTATGAAAACGTAAGTTTACGACATTTTTTTTATTTGTTTCTGTAATCAACAATTATAAACAACTTAATTTTTATTTAAACAAAAAAATTCGCTAATATTATTTGTTTATTAAACGTATCGTAAAAAAAATATATATATGAGTTTATTATGCATTCTGTCCTCGTGGGGAGGCAAGTAAATATTTACATTTCTCTTCGTAAGCCAACTCCAAATAAAACGGTATTTTCACACTTAAATAAAAACATTCACATGTACACATTTGACTGACAATTGTTAATCCCCCCCCCAAAAAAAAAACACAACAAATTAAAATATATTTATTGCTAATATTATTTGTTTATTAAACGTATCGCAAAAAAATATATATATATATATATGAGTTTATTATGGATTCTGTCCTCGTGGGGAGGCACGTAAATACTGACACAAAAACATGTTTGTTTAGTTTCCCAACGAGAAACGCAATATATTTTAATAAATAAACAAAATATATACATTTTAAAAAATAACCCTACATTGGCCTCACCATCCATAATCAACAATTAAGATCGATAATTTTATTTACAAATATTTCTATAACTTATTTTTTTTGTTTATTAAACGTATCGTAAAAAAAAAAAACACGATATGACTTTATTATGCAATCTCTCTTCGTGGGGAGGCAAGTAAATATTTACATTTCTCTTCGTAAGCCAACTCCAAATAAAACGGTATTTTCACACTTAAATGAAAACATTCACATGTACACATTTGACTGACAATTGTTAATCCCCCCCCCAAAAAAAAACACAACAAATTAAAATATATTTATTGCTAATATTATTTGTTTATTAAACGTATCGCAAAAAAAAAAATATATATATATGAGTTTATTATGCATTCTGTCCTCGTGGGGAGGCAAGTAAATATTTACATTTCTCTTCGTAAGCCAACTCTAAATAAAACGGTATTTTCACACTTAAATAAAAACATTCACATGTACACATTTGACTGACAATTGTTAATCCCCCCCCCAAAAAAAACACAACAAATTAAAATATATTTATTGCTAATATTATTTGTTTATTAAACGTATCGCAAAAAAAATATATATATATATATATGAGTTTATTATGCATTCTGTCCTCGTGGGGAGGCACGTAAATACTGACACAAAAACATGTTTGTTTAGTTTCCCAACGTGAAACGCAATATATTTTAATAAATAAACAAAATATATACATTTTAAAACATAACCCTACATTGGCCTCACCATCCATAATCAACAATTAAGATCGATAATTTTATTTACAAATATTTCTATAACTTAATTTTTTTGTTTATTAAACGTATCGTAAAAAAAAACAGGATATGACTTTATTATGCAATCTCCCTTCGTGGGGAGGCAAGTAAATATTTACATTTCTCTTCGTAAGCCAACTCCAAATAAAACGGTATTTTCACACTTAAATAAAAACATTTACATGTACATTTGACTGACAATTGTTCATTCCCCCCCCAAAAAAAAAACACAACAAATTAAAATATATTTATTTATAATTCTTATGTATTTTTCTTTACAAGTATTAAGAGTTTTACTTATTTACATGAAATTAAAACAACTGTTACTTATACAGAATTTGAACTTTCTTAAAATCGTTTTAAACGATCACTATTGACTAATCACTAACTACTCATTTCATTGATAAATTTTCACTTCAGAAATTACTGTTGCCTACTTTCAGAAACTTTTCATTCATACAATAAGATAAATCGATGACTTTACATTCAGTTTGGCACTTCCGGTTGACTCGGTGGAATGAATGGAACTCTTCAATTATTAAGTCCAAGTGACGTTTGAAATGCAGAACTACCCTTACTTATTACAATAAAATATCAGAATTTGTTAAAGTTTTTGTATTGTTTCTTTTCTTATTTTTTAGAGTTTAAAGTTTTATTTTTTTCCTTTTTTATAATATAAAGTATAAGAATTTGGCATAATTATTTTGTCGTGTAAATGAAAAATCTGTGTAAACGGAATAAATGTTCCCCCACCCACCCCACCTAAATATATAAGACAGCGACTACATAATAACGTGCCACCCATTATAAATAATATTACAATATTTTTATAAATAATATTACAATATTTTTAAGTATAAAAACTCATCGGACATAATCAAATATGAATTCGTAAACGTCGATAATTAAATATGATATACTTCTTTTTAAGGCATTAGAACTTTACACGATAAAAAACAATTGACAAATTCGGATATTTTCCATTATAATAAATTAAAAAAAAAAAACATTAAACTCACAAAAAAAAATAAAACAATTGCTGAAATTTTTTAATAAACACTTACTCTGTCTGTGATAAGGGGGCCTTTGAAAATTAAAGAGGCCTACAGAGCCACATTAAAATTACCCCCCCCCCAAACTGCTGCCCTTATATTAAATACATTTTCTTCTTTTTTCAACATACACTAATTGACATTAATTTAGACTTAGATTTACCCGTGAGGCGGTGGCAAGCGACATATTGTCGATAGTGTTCACCACTCGACTACAACAATATTTCTGTTTCACACTTACTACAATAACTTCCAGTAGTATTTACTGACCAACACATCAGATTTGTTTGCCTTTCAAGCTCCATACGGAAATAGAATTTACGTGCTTTAAATAGTAATTAATGCCCCCCTTCATTTGCCCAATTGATACACATCAGAAACATATTACATACAATAACATATCCTTTGGACTTTTAACACAATACATGGTTCAGATCAAAATTGGTTTAATTTCTTGCAAATCAGACGTGACTAACCTGCCACATTTTCAAGATTTTCATAGCAAGAGTTTTCCATCTAAAGCTAGGTATCCAACTCCTAACGAAAGGAAACATTTTAGGAGTGGTCATAGCATACATTTACACTGTTGAGTGGCAGAAAAGAGGATTGCCACATGCTCATTGTCTGGTTTGGCTTCAACAAAAATTGAGATCCTCTGACATAGATTCAGTTATCAGTGCGGAAATTCCGGATCCAGTGGCAGATCCGCTTTTACATGATATCATTAGGCACCATATGATTCATGGACCATGTGGAAACATAAACAGATGTTCACTCTGTCTCAAAGATGGACACTGCAGTAAGAGATATCCCAGACACTTCTTGAGTGAAACTCAATCGGATACAAATGGCTACCCACAATATCGACGACTAGCTCCTTTAGCTGGAGGTTTTGAGACGACAGTTACCCTACCTGGCAACATAACGGTTCCTGTAGACAACCGAGGGGTTGTACCACATAATAAACTGCTTTGTAAGATTTTTGATGCACATATCAATGTTGAATACTGCAACAGCGTGAAATCAATAAAATACATTTGTAAATATGTAAATAAAGGTAGTGATCAAGCTATCTTCACAATTGAAAGTAATGCTCATGATGAAGTTAAGAGATACGAAACAGGACGTTACATATCAACCAATGAAGCCATTTGGAGAATACTTAACTATCACATACATGTACATCATCCCCCAGTTATTCACCTATCAGTTACTCTAGAAAATGGACAGCGAATATACTTTACTGAAAGTACTGCAGCAGATAGAGTTGCAAATCCACCTACAACCACTCTTACAGCTTTCTTCAAATTGTGTCAAACAGATTTTTTTGCACGTACACTTTTTTACTCGGAAGTTCCACTTTATTATACCTGGGACAGTAAAACTAAGCTCTTCAAGCGACAACTGAACTGTGTAGAACACAATAAAAATTCCAATATTCATTGCCACCATGTTCTTTTTCAGTAAGTCACCAATTTCAAACTCCTCAAGAGTTTTCAGAATTCTAAATTCATTTTAACTACATTTTGTTTATACAAATTACCTATTCTAAAATGACAACTCTCCCAGAGTTTAGAATAATTAAATAATGAATGATGCCCCCCCCCTGAGTTGAGAATGACTTAAAAATGAATGACAACTCCTCCAGAGTTGAGAATAACTTACAAATGAATGACAGTTGAGAATTGACTAAAAGAACATGGTTTTGGTTGCTTAACATCCAAATATGCCTCCCAAAATCCAACCTCTGGTCCCTGTTCTGGGAGGTGGTAACAGGGTAAAACAGTGTAAATGCTTAGGAGGTTATGGATGCAACTTTACACCAGTTCGTATAGCCCGTTTCACTCTGTATAACCCTGGCTAACAAGGCTCTGGTAATGTATTCTTCAACTATTTTGTTTCAAACAAGTATTTTTATTTGCTTGCTATTTAATCTATTAGTCTGTCGATGTTACATTCAATAAACAGCATGTGTATTATTCTATTAACTATGCAACACCATATAAATACTGCTACATGATATAAACCAAACCATGCACACAGATGAAGTAAGGGAGACAGTCGGACAGATAGGGGAAAACAGTCATTATCAGAGAAAATATTTTTGTTTACTTTTTTGGTGCACATTCTTTTTTTTATAATTATTTTCACTTTCTAAGTAAATGTTTGAAAACTATTAGCACTGAAACTTAGTGAAAACAATGGCACTTTGGTGAGAAGTGAAATGACTGTATAGTCCCATTGAGACTCCCTCGTGAATATAGTAAGGCACCTCACCCAACAGGCAATAGTAAATACATCTCCTATTAGAAAGTTACACAAAGGAAAACATCAACACAAATTTACACTAGAGTATAGATTTACTCCTCTCCAGGAGTTAGGCACAAGGCCAGTTTTTATCTTAATCCCACAAGTCGGGTTGGGAAAGTGGGGTTTAAAAATTGCCTGGGCAGCCCCGTCGGCATTCCCCGGTAGGGGCGCCTCAGGCAGTAAGCAATTAACTTACTCCTTCCCAAAGAGGGGAGGTAAAGCCTGGGAGGGTGGACCTCCTAGAACTGCACAGGACAGATCAGACCCACAGACCGGCGGAAACCAAGCCCCGAAGGCCAAGACAATACCGATCTATGAAGTGCAGTATCCATCGGAACAGATACTACACTTTGATCTTAGCCAAAAGGCGTTATTTAACCCCCACCCACAATAGGAATATGTGACACAAGGTCGGAAAGTGGGATTTGAAAAGCCAGCGCTCGAGAAGATGAGCACTCTGGCCATTAAAAATTGCCTGGGCAGCCCTGTCGGCATTCCCCGGCAGGGGCGCCTCAGGCAGCAAGCAATTAACTTACTCCTCCCTAAAGAGGGGAGGTAAAGCCTCGGAGGGTGGACCTCCTAGAACTGCACAGGACAGATCAGACCCACAGACCGGCGGAAACCAAGCCCCGAAGGCCAAAACAACACCGATCCATGAAGTGCAGCACCCATCGGAACAGATACCACACTTTGATCTTAGCAAAATGGCCAAGCTATTTTACTACTAAACAATATCTTAGTTCTGTTTCAGTTTGGAATTGCTTAACAGCCTGAGACCCCCCAGTACCAGAAAATCTCAATTGAAGCAGCCTTTTTCAATAGAGTACAGCATTTGTTCTTTGTAATTATATATCTTTTACTACAAAACTATCTATTTTTAAACAAACTGCATTTTATCCTTTTCTATTCACAATTCAGAACACCTTTTAAATAGATTCCTTTATGTTCTATATATTTGATGCTTTCTTTCCTTCAGATTTGATTATCAGAGTCCGGCTTTACCACAATTTGAATTAAGAGAAATTCAGACTACCCATTATCTTATGCATGGATTAATAGACACCATTTATTCTTATAAACACAGGACTCACTGCTTCAGTTATTTTTTGTGTGTGTGTAATCGTTATGAACAATTTCTTTTTAATACATGACTTTAGTTTGATGTATGATTAGTAAAAAAAAATTTTTTTAAAATGATCAGTGATCATCACAAACGAAGGACTCTGTTCTTGCAATAATAACTACGTCATAGCTCTCATGTTTTTAATTATCTATTCCTCAAAATCATAAAAGAAAGAACATTCTTTGGGGTGGATTCTTGATGATAGCAAGTCACTAATAAGAACTTAACACAAACATTTCAGTACTTTCATATTTTGAGTTTTAAAAAGTGATTATTAATGATGTACATTTTTAGCCACATCATTTTGATTACTGTACTCATTCAATTGAATAGTATATTTTCTAATTTCATCTTCCATTTCAGACAATTTGGTTGTTTTTCCCAATTACATCTTTCATTTAAGTGAATTTGCCTACTTAGTTTCATTAACCACACAAGCTACATTGTCATCATCGAAATCTCCAGGTTGATTGAAATTTATTTTTATATTCTTTTATATAAAATGAAGACTATAGCAAAAATCTTATTACAAATAATCAAACGGTTAAAAAAACGTTTTATTACTAAAACATCACGGTTGAACAATGTGTTTCTGTGATTGATATCATTAAGTGCTGCAGTTCCTTTTTTAAATTTGTGTTTTTATCTTTTGACACAATTACACATTCTCAAAAGACACATTAAAATAAAAATCACCCATTTAAATATAAAATTGTTTTTGTTTTTTTACAATATATTCTTGCTTGAAAGTGGTGAACAAACTTAAAATAAATGTGTTTCAATATATTGAGCAATAAACTAATCATTTTTCATAAATATGTTAAGCACATTTTTTGACTATTGTTTTGTTGTTCATGCCTAGGTTTATAATCTGAAACAAACTCAGGAGCAATAAATTATTACTGCACTAGGACACTTTCTAAATGTTATATTTTGTAGAAAACACTGATCAGTTCCCTAGATGCAACAGATGTGTGCAATAATGCAGTAGGACACTCAAAACATAGTAAATGCTGCATTCGGATGTATTTAATACTCTAGATAGAGCAAGTATGTGTTATAATATAGTGTGACTCTTAGTATGTCTTATGGTGAATCTAACAGTGCACAATATCATAGAGATAGCATGTGTGTAATTTACTAATGGATATATACTAAATCAGTAACTGTTCAATATGTTAGATAGAACAGTGTAACACTTGGTAAGGTGTACCTGCTTAATCTGTCGGTGTTCTTTACCCTAAATACAGCAGCTTTCTGTAAATTCGGTCTATTCTACTTTTAACTAGAATGATCAGTCACCACAATACCACATTTACTCATAACCTTATATTTGCTTTTTGCTTTATTGAACAAGTTGTAAACTTTCATTCTTTTTAGTTTTTATGGACGTTAACCAAACACTTAGACTGGTACCGACTTCAGTTACCAATTAAGGGTTGTAGCATCCATCTGAACAAATACTAAACTTTGAATTATTTACTTGCAGAAAATATGAAAAAATTACATTCAAAACAAGGCTTTCAAAAGTGTTCTAAAGTAATAAAAATGTATATCCTACTATAACTAGAATGTTAGTCACCACAATACCACATTTACTCATAACACAAATTAGACACAAGACCATCAGAAGTGTGGGAAAGAGTGTCGTCGGTCATCATTGTTCTAACATATGAAAAAAAATTAATATTTCTATGTTTCCCCAGCTAAGACATTTTTTGCTGAGCAAGGTTAGTGGAAGGTTAACATAAAATAGTAAATTCTTTACAGTAAGGTAACATTGGCATTTTCCCTTTAATGTTATCAATAATTAAACACTGCTTTTAATGTTATCCAGTAAAAGAGAATAGCAAATCAGTCATCATTTTTTTACATTGAAATTTAACAAGTTCTAGGCGCTTGATTGTGATAGTGCTCTCTTGACCTCCTTATTTTACAAGTGCTCATTATCCTACATAGAACGAGTGTTTAATTAAATAGAGTTCAATATCCTAGATAGAGCAGATGTGTTTATTATACACACCATAGCACAGGATTAAAAAAAACAAACTGATGTTCGGGGAGCAGTGAAACAGTGAAACAGTCAAAGCTGGAGGTTCGGGAAAAGATTCAGAGCTTGCAGTATATGAAAGAGTCACCCTGATGTTTAAGGAGTCGGAGCCAGCTCTTCAGGAAGTAGTCAGGTCCTAATTGTTCGGGTAGGAGTCAGAGCCTGATGTTCAGGAAAGAGTCAAGGCCTGGAGTTCAACCCGAATGGTATATTACGGAGTCTGAGTAGAATTGCATAGGAAGGGTCCCCATAGTTAGCACTATTATTTATATTCATATAAAATAATGTCTCGATCGGTGAATTTAAAAGAAAAAATTATTCTTCCCCATTGATACCATTTATTATATTCATATAAAATATTTAATCGGTGATCAACCTAGGTTATTTAATCTAACATACACAAACATGAAAGAAGTAAATAGACACCATTATTATCATTAACAAAGACTGCTGTCAGAGGGGCCTGATCAACCTAGGTTATTTTATCTAACATACACGGACATGAAGAAGTAAATAAACAAACACCCTTATTAACAATACTAATGAAGACAAATATGGTACTTTTAATAGAAATGTTACATTTTTACTCAAGGGAATGGAGAGGTAGTGCAGAGTTTTGGGGAGGCCTGAAAATAGTGTAGCCAGGGTGAATTGGCAACCATGTACGTGACATCTTTTACTCCTGGCAACTGTGGAAGGAGGGCGACTGGAGAAGTGATCCCCGTGCAACGCCAATAGGTACGTATATAGTATGCGCACCGAGTCTGTAATAGGTACGTAAGAATCTAAAACAAACAGATAAACAAAACAAAATTGACAACTGAAATGTGTAGAACACAATAAAAATTCCAATATCAATTGTCATCATGTTCTTTTCCAGTAAGTCACCAATTTCAAACTCCTCAAGAGTTTTCAGAATTCTAAACTCATTTTAACTACATTTTGTTTATACAAATTACCAATTCTAAAATGACAACTCTCCCAGAGTTTAGAATAATTAAATAATGAATGATGCCCCCCCTGAGTTGAGAATAATTAGAAAATGAATGACACATCCACCAGAGTTGAGAATGACTTAAAAATGAATGACACCTCTCCAGAGTTGAGAATAACTTAAAAATGAATGACAGTTGAGAATTGACTAAAAGAACATGGTTTTGGTTGTTTAACATCTAAACATGCCTCCCAAAATCCAACCTCTGGTCCCCGTTCTGGGAGGTGGTAACAGGGTAAAACAGTGTAAATGCTTAGGAGGTTATGGATGTAACTTTACACCAGTTATTATAGCCCGTTTCACTCTGTATAACCCTGGCTAACAAGGCTCTGGTAATGTATTCTTCAACTATTTTGTTTCAAACAAGTATTTTTATTTGCTTGCTATTTAATCTATTAGTCTGTCGATGTTACATTCAATAAACAGCATGTGTATTATTCTATTAACTATGCAACACCATATAAATACTGCTACATGATATAAACCAAACCATGCACACAGATGAAGCAAGGGAGACAGTCGGACAGATAGGGGAAAACAGTCATTATCAGAGAAAATATTTTTGTTTACTTTTTTGGTGCACATTCTTTTTTTTATAATTATTTTCACTTTCTAAGTAAATGTTTGAAAACTATTAGCACTGAAACTTAGTGAAAACAATGGCACTTTGGTGAGAAGTGAAATGACTGTATAGTCCCATTGAGACTCCCTCGTGAATATAGTAAAGCACCTCACCCAACAGGCAATAGTAAATACATCTCCTATTAGAAAGTTACACAAAGGAAAACGTCAACACAAATTTACACTAGAGTATTGATTTACTCCTCTCCAGGAGTTAGGCACAAGGCCAGTTTTTATCTTACTCCCACAAGTCGGGTTGGGAAAATGGGGTTTAAAAATTGCCTGGGCAGCCCCGTCGGCATTCCCCGGTAGGGGCGCCTCAGGCAGTAAGCAATAAACTTACTCCTCCCCAAAGAGGGGAGGCAAAGCCTGGGAAGGTGGACCTACTAGAACTGCACAGGACAGACCCATAGACCGGCGTAAATCAAGCCCCGAAGGCCAAGACGATACCAGTTTATGGGGTGCAGTATCAATCGGAACAGATACTACACTTTAATCTTAGCCAAAAGGCGTTATTTAACCCCCACCCACAATAGGAATATGTGACACAAGGACTGAAAGTGGGATTTGAAAAGCCAGCGCTCGAGAAGGTGAGCACTCTGGCCATTAAAAATTGCTTGGGCAGCCCTGTCGGCATTCCCCGGTAGGGGCGCCTCAGGCAGTAAGCAATTAACTTACTCCTTCCCAAAGAGGGGAGGTAAAACCTGGGAGGGTGGACCTCCTAGAACTGCACAGGACAGATCAGACCCACAGACCGGCGGAAACCAAGCCCCAGAAGGCCAAGACAATACCGATCTATGAAGTGCAGTATCCATCGGAACAGATACTACACTTTGATCTTAGCCAAAAGGCGTTATTTAACCCCCACCCACAATAGGAATATGTGACACAAGGACTGACAGTGGGATTTGAAAAGCCAGCGCTCGAGAAGGTGAGCACTCTGGCCATTAAAAATTGCCTGGGCAACCCTGTCGACATTCCCTAGCAGGGGCGTTTCAGGCAGCAAGCAATTAACTTACTCCTCCCCAAAGAGGGGAGGTAAAGCCTGGGAGGGTGGACCTCCTAGAACTGCACAGGACAGATCAGACCCACAGACCGGCGGAAACCAAGCCCCGAAGGCCAAAACAACACCGATCCATGAAGTGCAGCACCCATCAGAACAGATACCACACTTTGATCTTAGCAAAATGGCCAAGCTATTTTACTACTAAACAATATCTTAGTTCTGTTTCAGTTTGGAATTGCTTAACAGCCTGAGACCCCCCAGTACCAGAAAATCTCAATTGAAGCAGCCTTTTTCAATAGAGTACAGCATTTGTTCTTTGTAATTATATATCTTTTACTACAAAACTATCTATTTTTAAACAAACTGCATTTTATCCTTTTCTATTCACAATTCAGAACACCTTTTAAATAGATTCCTTTATGTTCTATATATTTGATGCTTTCTTTCCTTCAGATTTGATTATCAGAGTCCGGCTTTACCACAATTTGAATTAAGAGAAATTCAGACTACCCATTATCTTATGCATGGATTAATAGACACCATTTATTCTTATAAACACAGGACTCACTGCTTCAGTTATTTTTTGTGTTTGTGTGTAATCGTTATGAACAATTTCTTTTTAATACATGACTTTAGTTTGATGTATGATTAGTAAAAAAAAAATTTTAAAAAAAGATCAGTGATCATCACAAACGAAGGACTCTGTTCTTGCAATAATAACTACGTCATAGCTCTCATGTTTTTAATTATCTATTCCTCAAAATCATAAAAGAAAGAACATTCTTTGGGGTGGATTCTTGATGATAGCAAGTCACTAATAAGAACTTAACACAAACATTTCAGTACTTTCATATTTTGAGTTTTAAAAAGTGATTATTAATGATGTACATTTTTAGCCACATCATTTTGATTACTGTACTCATTCAATTGAATAGTATATTTTCTAATTTCATCTTCCATTTCAGACAATTTGGTTGTTTTTCCCAATTACATCTTTCATTTAAGTGAATTTGCCTACTTAGTTTCATTAACCACACAAGCTACATTGTCATCATCGAAATCTCCAGGTTGATTGAAATTTATTTTTATATTCTTTTATATAAAATGAAGACTATAGCAAAAATCTTATTACAAATAATCAAACGGTTAAAAAAACGTTTTATTACTAAAACATCACGGTTGAACAATGTGTTTCTGTGATTGATATCATTAAGTGCTGCAGTTCCTTTTTTAAATTTGTGTTTTTATCTTTTGACACAATTACACATTCTCAAAAGACACATTAAAATAAAAATCACCCATTTAAATATAAAATTGTTTTTGTTTTTTTACAATATATTCTTGCTTGAAAGTGGTGAACAAACTTAAAATAAATGTGTTTCAATATATTGAGCAATAAACTAATCATTTTTCATAAATATGTTAAGCACATTTTTTGACTATTGTTTTGTTGTTCATGCCTAGGTTTATAATCTGAAACAAACTCAGGAGCAATACATTATTACTGCACTAGGACACTTTCTAAATGTTATATTTTGTAGAAAACACTGATCAGTTCCCTAGATGCAACAGATGTGTGCAATAATGCAGTAGGACACTCAAAACATAGTAAATGCTGCATTCGGATGTATTTAATACTCTAGATAGAGCAAGTATGTGTTATAATATAGTGTGACTCTTAGTATGTCTTATGGTGAATCTAACAGTGCACAATATCATAGAGATAGCATGTGTGTAATTTACTAATGGATATATACTAAATCAGTAACTGTTCAATATGTTAGATAGAACAGTGTAAAACTTGGTAAGGTGTACCTGCTTAATCTGTCGGTGTTCTTTACCCTAAATACAGCAGCTTTCTGTAAATTCGGTCTATTCTACTTTTAATTAGAATGATCAGTCACCACAATACCACATTTACTCATAACCGTATATTTGCTTTTTGCTTTATTGAACAAGTTGTAAACTTTCATTCTTTTTAGTTTTTACGGACGTTAACCATCCATCTGAACAAATACTAAACTTTGAATTATTTACTTGCAGAAAATATGAAAAAATTACATTCAAAACAAGGCTTTCAAAAGTGTTCTAAAGTAATAAAAATGTATATCCTACTATAACTAGAATGTTAGTCACCACAATACCACATTTACTCATAACACAAATTAGACACAAGACCATCAGAAGTGTGGGAAAGAGTGTCGTCGGTCATCATTGTTCTAACATATGAAAAAAAATTAATATTTCTATGTTTCTCCAGCTAAGACATTTGTTTAAAAGAAAAAATTATTCTTCCCCATTGATACCATTTATTATATTCATATAAAATATTTAATCGGTGATCAACCTAGGTTATTTAATCTAACATACACAAACATGAAAGAAGTAAATAGACACCATTATTATCATTAACAAAGACTGCTGTCAGAGGGGCCTGATCAACCTAGGTTATTTTATCTAACATACACGGACATGAAGAAGTAAATAAACAAACACCCTTATTAACAATACTAATGAAGACAAATATGGTACTTTTAATAGAAATGTTACATTTTTACTCCAGGGAATTGAGAGGTAGTGCAGAGTTTTGGGGAGGCCTGAAAATAGTGGAAGGTTAACATAAAATAGTAAATTCTTTACAGTAAGGTAACATTGGCATTTTCCCTTTAATGTCATAATTAAACACTGCTTTTAATGTTATCCAGTAAAAGAGAATAGCAAATCAGTCATCATTTTTTTACATTGAAATTTAACAAGTTCTAGGCGCTTGATTGTGATAGTGCTCTCTTGGCCTCCTTATTTTAAAAGTGCTCATTATCCTACATAGAACGAGTGTTTAATTAAATAGAGTTCAATATCCTAGATAGAGCAGATGTGTTTATTATACACACCATAGCACAGGATTAAAAAAAAAAAACTGATGTTCGGGGAGCAGTGAAACAGTGAAACAGTCAAAGCTGGAGATTCGGGAAAAGATTCAGAGCTTGCAGTATATGAAAGAGTCACCCTGATGTTTAAGGAGTCGGAGCCAGCTCTTCAGGAAGTAGTCAGGTCCTAATTGTTCGGGTAGGAGTCAGAGCCTGATGTTCAGGAAAGAGTCAAGGCCTGGAGTTCAACCCGGATGGTATATTACGGAGTCTGAGTAGAATTGTATAGGAAGGGTCCCCATTGTTAGCACTATTATTTATATTCATATAAAATAATGTCTCGATCGGTGAATTTAAAAGAAAAAATTATTCTTCCCCATTGATACCATTTATTATATTCATATAAAATATTTAATCGGTGATCAACCTAGGTTATTTAATCTAACATACACAAACATGAAAGAAGTAAATAGACACCATTATTATCATTAACAAAGACTGCTGTCAGAGGGGCCTGATTGACCTAGGTTATTTTATCTAACATACACGGACATGAAGAAGTAAATAAACAAACACCCTTATTAACATTAATAATGAAGACAAATATGGTACTTTTAATAGAAATATTACATTTTTACTCAAGGGAATGGAGAGGTAGTGCAGAGTTTTGGGGAGGCCGGAGATAGTGTAGCCAGGGTGAATTGGCAACCATGTACGTGACATCTTTTACTCCTGGCAACTGTGGAAGGAGGGCGACTGGAGAAGTGATCCCCGTGCAACGCCAATAGGTACGTATATAGTATGCGCACCGGGGCTGTAATAGGTACGTATATAGCATGTGAACAGGGATGGTGATAAGTAAGTACATACCATGCGCACCTGGGCGACAATAGATACGGATTTAGCATTCACACCAGAGTGGCGATAGGTACTTATATATTATGTACCTATATAGAAGGCACAGACAGAGGTGGTACTTTTTATAGAAATATGTCATACTTTTGCCCTGGCCAACGTAAGAGGAATGGTGGAGAAGAAACAGCTTTCGCAAAAGGCAAAATGAGAAAGTAGCTGTGAAATTGGGCGACCAGAGAAGAGAAAAGTAGAAAGATAAAGAGACGGCTATAGAGAAAGGGAGAGAAATAGAAGTTTGAATATAAAGATGTTACACACGCGATTTTTCTTCTATTCTATAACCTGAGCAACGCCGGGTAGCCCTGCTAGTAGTTTATAAATCTTGAATGTATGTGTGTCTACTTATATGTGTATTCGAATGCTGTAAGTTGACAGTTACATTCTTGTTTAATTATGCTTCATCTTCTGTCGTGTGAATCAGATGATTCTGGTGTTGGCATTAGTTTCCCCGATGTTTTTCTAGTTAGAAATAATTCTTGAAAGACATCGGGTACTTACGCAAAGAACCACGCATATGTCGCCAACATTCCTAAGTGAAAGTGGTACTATGGAGCCGACTGGATTCGAACATGGAACACCCAGGTCTTCAGTCCGTGTTGATCAAGCTGTTTACATAATAAACATTAGTTAATGAATAAAATGGAGAGGTTTGGTAAATATGAACCTAAATGTTTATAAAACGCAGTTAATAAAATTAAATAAATGAAAAAAACACACTTAACTGCAAGTAATGGACAAATATGATACAATGCTGATGTGGATTGATTTCCTGCACTTTCGTCGTGTTGTGCACAGTTTTATCTAAGTAAGGAAGAAAGGTTATGTCTGTAATTTTAGCACTGGTGTAAGTGCTGTAATACATGTTATGATTTTGTATGGATGCATGTGTGTTAGGTTGTACGTGAGTGTACTTATCGTTATTTATATATATATATATATATATATATATATATATATATATATATATATATATATATATATATGTACGTGTGTTATTATGGTCTTTTAGAAATTGATAACAGTGTATCATATTGGAATTAATATGTGTGTATGTTAACATTCTCGAAATGTTTTTATTTAGGAGCTAACCGTGTCAAATGGTTGGCATGTGTATGTATTTGAGAATTTGAATGAGAATAGATGGGTGTGCCTCTGCGCGTGTGTCCTTTTGGCGTGTGTGTATGTTCTTGTATGTGTGGGTTGTGTGGGTTGTGTGGGTTGTGTGCGTTAGTGTCTACACTTTGTATTGTACGATCTTAGGCAGTAGAAGTGAACGATTCGCTTGAATTTGACGAGTAGGGGTCATGAAAAGTTACATGTCTTTGCACCTAACCTCTGCCCAATGTTATTAATTACACTAACTCTGTCGGCGTGTCAGAAAACTGCTGCTCTGATTTTCTGTACGACTCATTTCATTATAAACGTTTGGTCCCGACCATGTACATTGAGTCATTGAGTACTACATTATAAACGTATTTGTGCAAAGAATGTTAAATGCTGATATATATATATATATATATATATATATATATATATATATATATATATATATATATATATATGAAGAAAAATGGAAAGGAATTAAAGAAGCAAAAGCCAAATCATATCTACCTGCTCTATCCTGGATATTGAGCTGTATACTCTTCACAATAGGTTTTACCTTTCCTAAAAGTTCGCTTTTAGTACACATATTATATATATATATATATATATATATATATATATATATATATATATATATATATATATATATATATGTTCAGTTCATTTGATTATTGAACCAATGTCGTTTACGCATTTTTGGTTTTCCTTTATCGGTTGGCGTTTTTTAAACTTTTCCTTGTTTTTTGTTGTGTATCATAATAATAATAATAATAATAATAATAATAATAGTAATTATTATTATTATTATTATTATTATTATTATTATTATTATTATTATTATTATTATTATTATTATTATAATAAATGCAATTGAGTCAAGTGCTCTAAATGTTTATAATCATTGATGTCATTTTTTTCACCGTAAAAGAATTGCATATTTTTAAGCAATCCCTTGGGTTATTTGCGTTACTGTCACCCTCCATTAGTAAACTAATTCTTCTATGATGAATTTTGATTAAAGCTAAGGTTGGATTTTTATCATCTTATAAAATTCCCATTATATGTAACTTTGTAAAATGTCTTTTTTTTTGTTTTTCTTTTCAAAAGTTATTGACTGGCTGTAAGATGATAAACTAACTCTAATTAATAAATGAGAATAGGGGTGTACACTATACAGAAATGATATGTGTACAGCATTCTCTCCAAATATATGAAAGTACAAATGTATATACAATTTAAATACACTATGTGCAGCAATTTTACCAGTAACATATAATTATTAGTGGTCATCTTCGTCAGTGTTCGCACTAATATTCATATAAATTCATGGAAGAACCTCAGTAATGTAATGTGCTATATATTAGTTAATATTACCATTTCCGATTATTTAAAATACATGATGGTGACGTTTTATTTGTGCGGTGGATTTCTTGTATTGTCTGGCATTTTATTTACCTTTTCGTCCCCTCCTGACTACTAGAAATATGTTTGTCAAGGTGCAATGAAAAACGCAAATTTGTATTCACTAATTTTATGTGACGGGGTGAATTTAAATACCGTTATTATATTCAAATATTAACACATCGGCGTTTATTTTTAATGAAGAGTGAACTTAACTCGTGAAACTGGTTTAGCATACTAAATCAGCGTTATGGTTAAAATAATGTCGAGAAAGCGTGTTTTTTTAATTAAAAAGAATCATCATTCTTTTTATAATATATGCCACTTATACCTGACGTTGCTATATCCGCTTATTCTGTGGTGAGTGTATATCTATGTTTACAGTGGAACATATATTAGTGAGAAGTAGTGATTTCATTTGCATCCGTTCTAGAAATCAGGAGGTGGGTGAACTGAAGGTATATTTGGAGTTTGACAACTCGAAAAATATTTTGAGATTTGTGTACAATTTTTTTTTTTAAATTCCATATCTCTACATCAGACATATTTTGCATACATATTAATTAAACTATTATTATTTAATTTGTCGTTTGATGGCCCAGTTTGATTGTCATGCCGTAAGCCAACCAAATGAAATTAAACAATAATCGGTTAAGATCGCATGTGTACTTCCATTAATGATATAATAGAAAAATCTACACCATCTTTTTCCTATATGAACTTATTACATATTGAGTTAGCACCGCATTGGCAGGGGCCTTGCTTCCCACATAAGTAGTAGCTTACTATGTTGGTCTATTGGGTAGTCTAGTCTATTGCACACACCTTTATTTTTCATTATACTTTAATCTCAGTTGATTCTTCTATTCCTGATCAATCTTGTCTATTATACCATTTTATGAAGCATATACAACAATTACAAAGAATACAGTTTTAAAGCCGAGTTAAGAATATTTAGGTACACTTGTGAGACCATTTTAATCAGCAGAAGAATGAAGAACCCAAATAGTCAAAACAGACTACAAACTCAGATCAATTGTTTAAATTGTGTGAAAATAGAGTTATAACAAATGAATTTGGGGCTTCGAAAAATTACATTTTTTTATAATAATTACCTTTTATTATGTATATACTGTACGGCTAGAATAATTCTTTTTAAAAATAATCAAACTGAATTTTATTTGGCCAAGTACTTGACGTTCGAACATCTCGTTTAAAGTTCGAAACGATCACCATGTGCTATGCACCTATATACATAGTCAAAGGTTATGCACCGAAGCAAACTTTTCTAACGTACAAATTAATTGCATCAAAGTTTGTAAAAAAGCCAACGTTTCCAAAAAAATCAATTCACATTAATCATTTAATGCACGGAATGAAAATTTGCAATTTTTTGTTAGAATTTCATTTTTTAACGTGGAAACATTTCCTTTTTGACATCGAGAGAATGTTTCCGTCTAAAAATCATGCCCGAAATTAGGCATGAATATTTTTTTCTTTTTATTACGTGCGTCGGTTTGTAAATTAATGATGGTCTAAAATTAATGATGTTAATTGCGATGTTTCTGGTTACCAAAATCAGTTTACTGATTATTTTTTAATCTGCACGGATACATTAATGTTACCGATCATATATATATACCTATATATATATAGTGTGTGTGTGTTTGTGTGTCATAATGAAAAACATCCAAGAGGAAATCCGAGTATGAGAGCTCAATGTAATAAACAGAGCAAGAATAAAAAAATATATAGTAACACGGAATTACATAATCATCGAAGCAATAATTTATTTCAACCTTGTCGTATTCCTTTTTTTATGTATCTCCCTACTCCGAGATGTTTCCTTGGTCGGCAGACAGTGTAAGTTGATTTCCAGGTTCCAGAGGCGGTTTTGGGTTGGTGATATCTAGACACACAACCTGGTTTCTTGAGAGCAATTCAATACCCTCGCTGCTGTTGCATAGCCTCTTAATAATTCATACTTTCGTTTATTCTTGGTTTTCTTTGTCGTCTAGTGGTTGAGTACTTTCTTCGCCTCTGCACTTTAGTGACCATTTCCGTGAGTTGTCTGTGACAAAATACCTTTCTCACCCGCTTCATAAGACAACAATCTTTTCATTTTAATTACTTTTTATTTGGCGTCAGTTTCTATTGCCCGTGGAGATGGTTTGCTATCGTTGAGAGAGAGAGATTTACGAATATCGGGGTTAATTCTTAGCAAGCTTATTGTCTAATCAGTCCTTTACTATTTGAGGAGAAAGGGTGGAGAAGGACATTTTGTGCGCCAGTATTCTTTCTTAGGAAAAAACATTTCCCGTTCTTACTTGGCTACATCTTAATTCCTTCGTCCGACTTCTGCGCCTCCTAAGTCCGAACTCGTTTAAAAACTCCATTTTTTTTACATATCAAAACTGTGACGTAATATCACGTGATCACCACACAGGTGCAAAATGACCTTTTGAACTAGGGTCATCCATTGTCTCGTCACTTGTCACGTTTCGATTCCCGGAAACAAAATCGCACTCTACGCACTCGGCGGCACGCACTAAATCGCACAAGCCAAACAAACGACCCCACACCCGTTCTCAACCACATACGTCCATTATCATGTAACATTCTCATAAAGGTGTTTATAATCCCACAAGTTACTTCCATCATTATATAACATTCTCATGAAGGTTTTTATAATCTCACAAATTACCTCCATCATTATATAACACCTGCTTCTTTACAATTTCCTCTCTATATATATATATATGGCCCTTTCCTCCATCTGTATATTGCCTTCCGTAATAGACCATGTAATCCTCCTCTAAAATTATAGATTAAATATGCTTCAAATTTCCCCCTCTCTCTAAATATTTATACTATCTCTCTATACATATTTGCATTGTTGAGTGTGAATTTCTCTTTTCTCATTTTCAAAAATGTAATTATCTCACTAAGATTCTTCACAATACCACAAGGTTGAAATAAATTATTGCATGGATGACTATGTAATTTCGTGTTACTATATTTTATTTTACATATATATATATATATATATATATATATATATATATATATATATATATTTGTGTGGGTGTGTGAGTGTACGTGCTATTATAATTATCTGGCTTAACATGGGAGTCAAACATGGGAATCAAACATGCGATTATTATCATAATATCTTTTAAATACCCTTCCTAAAGATAATATTATTTACAATTACGAAATGCTTACATACTTAAGAATTACAAATGGGTTGTGTTGTTTCTATGTGATAAAATGTACATATTAGTTACCAGCGCATATCTTGTGGCTCATTGGTGAAAGCTGCCGATTATCAACTTGAGTATTGGAGGTGTTAGCACCGGCTTGAGAATTACACTAGTCTAGTCGCAGTGAAAAGCTGTGATACAGCAAAACAATACGTATGTGGGTGACTATATAAGCCGCTGTTTTCAGATTGGGTATTGTTGTTTAATGAGATACCCTACTACCATTTAGCGTAAACACCTAAATAGAGCGCCGTAAAGTAGGAGTCAATGTTTATAAAAAACACATTGTAAGTATCAGCGGTGAAAGCTGCCGACTATAAACTAAATGGCCGAGTGTGCTTGAAGATTCATATATATATATATATATATATATGTATATATATATATATATATATATATCCATTCGCTGACAGACTGTTTCACAGTATCACAGTTATAAATGTTAATTAAATCGCTGTTGGCAAGTGATATTTCAATATTTAATATGAACATGGTCCACTACTAAACAGTGCCTCATTTGTTTAATTACAAAAAGATTTGTATTGCGCAAATAATAGTTGACGATATAACTAACGACACTACTTAACGCGAGAACGGTGGTTTATAAGACTACCCATAAACAGGTCGGTCACAACCACCCCAGTTTTTTTATTTTATTGGAAATGTTATAATTTGTTAAAACAACTATATGTTAAAAAAGTATTAATTCATAAATAACATAGGAAGTCTATTTAATTCTTATTTCTCCTCATGGGTAATAGTGAAGCAAACATTTTTTTTTACTGTCTAATTTACATACGTGTGTACGGTGTGTATTAACGCATAATGTTAATTAGCTGAACAGAAAGTGTACCACTTTCTCTAAATGTTCGCTGAGATTGTACACTCTATTATAGGGTTGGTTAATCGACACACAGTGAGAGACGACAAGAGAAATTAATAGATAGCTCACTGAGAGATGCGTGATGTGTTCAGTTACTTAGAAATAAAGCCTAATTCTGGTTTGTTCTTGTAAACCGATGATATCACCTTTTTTTTGTAATCGCCCAGCGTCTGGGATTCCGCCTTTCACTGGAAGTAGAAGTTTATGGGGCGTAAACATTCACACGCGGCCCCTAGTCAGCAGGCATTTTCCGGTAAGTGGAAATGACATGCGTCGCCTGGTATTTTCAAATGGTCACCGATCTTGTATTGGGTATGCGCAACGTAGCTAATTACAATGACTCCAATTAAAATTAATTTCAAATATAACTCAATCTCAGAAGCAAGCCATGCATTTCCTGTGATTAAAATATACAAGCGAGACCTGTGAAAATGGCATAGTTCCATCGTTTTCTGATTATGGTGTATATCTAAAATAAAACGTGTATGAATTTGTGATATATTTACATACTATGAACGTCCAGCGCAAACGACGATCTCACGAAATTATTTTCCACTTTTAAACAAAAACAAAGCATGCTTATCAAAGTAATGTAGTTTTAGAGTGGATCTGCTTTTTGCAGGTTTATCTCCAAAAGACTGTAAAGAGTTTTTGACATATTACCATTCGATGGACGTCCGGTGTAAACTCAGACTCCACAATAGTATTGTAATATACTTAGACAGACCTACACTACACTTTGATCCTTGCAAGTAGGGCAAACATTTGTATTATATTTAGAGCAAAACGTTTGACTTAAAAGATAGATCAGTTAAAATATAACGGGACTACATATATGACATTGCACCTTCGACGATCGGGCGTCGCTATCATCTTAGAAATTTAATAACGTACGCACGAATATAATATTCTCTTAGCGTATTATCAACTCTAAAGGCATTTTATATTCGTACAAACGATATTATATATATATATATATATATATATATATATATATATATATATATATATATATATATATATATATATAATGTTAGATATTGTTTATTATCTATGTACGTATACGTTTCGTCTTTAATAATCAGGACTCATCAGCATAGATATATGACTATTCACTGCGGTCATTCGAAACCCCGGATTACGAGTATTTTGCAACTCAAATCCGACGCCTTAACCACCTGGCCCAAGTTGAACAGCGAATAAACGGTGATAATTTTAACACTTTATATGGCGGCTTGACGTCATAGAGCGTTCGACTTTAATAAAAGGAACGATGCATTTAAAGCTAGCGACATCATGCTGTGTTAATACTGCACTTGCAGTGCTCTACTAGACGGGTCTTTCTAAGAGTCATTGTCTCATTTAAGCAAATATAGTTAAAAATAACACTATCTGTTTGTTTAATTATACCTTTTTTATTTCATCAATTTTTCTAATTGTCGTGTTTGTATTACAATCAAAAAATGATTATAAATGTTCCATAGGTTTCGCAGGTTGAACAAACGTTTTCGATTCTTTGTCGAATCATCCTCAGGTGTCAAAAGTAAATGGAACAAAAAAGCTGGAAAAAACAGAGAAATGTTAAAAGACGGCGGAGAAACGTACAGAGAATGTTTTTCGCAGTGTTCCTGGAAGTTTTTGACGATTTAAATTCACCAACGCTGGATAGCATCACAGAACAAAATCGCATTACGTTAAGCATTTTAAAATGTTACTACTGGTTGCATATGTGATGTTGTTTATTTTTGGCTTTTGTTTTTTATGTAGATAGGTGCCAATTTTTTTTTTTATTGGTTTCGGAATGTATAAATCTAGTGTTATTAACAAGAAGTTGTCTTAAATCTGAGGGAGGGCAGTTATGTTTTTGTACATGTTGGTAAATTAACTACGCTTTACAAGATGCATAGTTAGGTGGCGGGATAGTGTCGTGCTTGTAAGACCAATGCGTCTATTAGGTTTATTATTATTATGGGAGTTACATTCTTCTAAAAGGCATTTACACTAAGAAATTCATAGGTTCTTTCTAGTGTTTTTTAGTTGGGGAGGAGTTTTGTTTTACTACGAAATTTTGAGTTTTACATTTCTTATAGGTAATAATGAGTCTAATTGTATTGTTATTGTCAACTGGGGATATGTATATGTGTATATTATTGTTCATGGCTCTTTCTTCTAATCTTTAGTAAGGTTACATTTGATTACAATAGTATATATAAATATTGTTTGAGTTGTGATGTTGAATATTATTATTATTTGTACTGGTGTTTTTTTAAGTTTCGAATCATTTATTTAATTTCTTCATCAACTATATAATTTGGTAATTCGTTCTTTATAACTCCTTGTTTAATATTTTTTTAATTCAATGTATAGCATTTTATTAGAAGAGGAGATTTATTTGGCACGGTTTAATAGATGTTTAACAATACATATTTTGTAGCCATACAGGCACCCGCCCTTGAAATTTATAAGACTACAATTTAAGCTGGTTGTTTTTTATAAGTGGAAGTGTTAAACAATTTATTAGAGGAGTCAATAAGAGCATCTAGGAATAGGATTTAATTATTTACGATCAGTTCTATGGTAAATTTAAGAACAGGGTTTTTTTGTGAGAAAGCCTTGAAGTATGTTTAGTTGTTCATTGTTATCAACTAGAATGATAATATCGTCGGCATAACGAACGTAAATAAATGGTTATTTAATGGTATTAAATATTTTGTCAATTTGAGTGTAAATGTTTCCCTTGAAGTCATAAAAAGGTTCTTCGTTGGAACATCTTAATACTAGCTTTTTCAGTATTTTTTTAATGAATTTTGAGTTGAGGGAGAGACGGGTTATTGTATATATTATTGATGATTATGTGTATTGTTTCCTCTACAGGAAAATTGGTGAATAGGCTTTCTACGTCTAGGAAGGCAATGCGTTTATTATCCGTTCGTGTGCCTTGTAAAATCTGTAATTGTTCTCGTGTGGGCTTTACACTATATTTGCTAGGTAAAGACGGGCTGATAAGTTCATTGAGGGTATTTGTTAAAGAATATATGGGAGTAATAATTTGGATATGATAGGTACGAGAGGAGAATGAGGTGTATGTATTATTTGTAATCGACAATTATTTTGGGAAGTTGATAATTATCAATGCGTACATTGTTAGCAGTGATAAGTCTGTTAACTCGTGTATTTAACATGTTGGCAGGATTGTTATTAATACGTGTTAACCTAGGTCGCTCACCAATAATTGTTTGAAATTTAATGTAATAATCTGAGTTATCAAGTATAACAAATATGTTTGTTTTGTCGGCTTTTTAATAATGACATTTGGATGATTGCTGAGTTCATAAACGTTTTTTTTTACATTAGGATGTAATAATGGATTATATCGTTTTCATCATGTCGATTTTTTCTAACTTCACATTTAGGAAATCACGTAAGCCGGGGTGTGATGTAAACCCAAATAACAATAATATAGGAAGCTCTCTATGCAACTTCATAAACTGCCTAAAAGATGAAAATATCATATCTGTGGTGAAATGGAGTATCTTTAAAAAGTCCACAGCACCTACATTACACAACCCCACGTGCTTGCTCTGCCTAAGCGAAACATTAGCTAGTGTTATGTTTCCTAATATGAGTAGATTATTAAATCAACGAGCCAAAATAGGCTTTAACTGTAGACACTTTAAACGGCTAACTCTTGATGAGTTCGTGAACAAAAGCTATAATATTATGTATCTAATTTATATATATATATATATATATATACACATATATATATATTTATATATATATATATTTATATGTTTACATAGCGCTAGGTCCAATATTCATCTCAAGCTACTTTATGTGACAGTTATTTACACCTGTTGACTAAGAATAAGTAAATATAAGAGTTGATAAAAGTTGCACATTCTTCATGACGAAATAAATGCATCAATTACTTCTTAATTAATATATTAAACATACAAATTTGCAATCCTTTCCTGTTTTGACGTTTACTTACTTTTATTGTTATCATTTCTGACATTTGTCTGAAGAGCGTCAGTCAATAAAATATTTAAGGTGTTTTATTTTTTTTACTCATTGTGATTTTCTGTACTCACTGTATATTGAATAATATGTTTCCTCTAAAGTTAATCCCAAATGTATATTGTAACAACAATCTGTTTCAATCGAAGTGATTAAAATCTAGCTAGTTACAGTAGGATTACACTCTCACCAATACATGGAGTTGTTTACGGTTGCTGCTACTGGTAAGAAGTCGGAATTGTAGTTAAAAATCATGACTCTTGTCATGATTCTGGCGTGTCGAATCCTGCACTGGTTTGCACAATTATCTCTACACTAACTATTCCGGGAAGATGAATCGTATACGTATGTTGATCAATTAATAGTTACAATTATTAGTCGGTCGCCTCACCCCTCCCCGAAAGAAAATTTTGGCTGGGTACTATAGTACGTAGTATTAACACAGCCGTCAAAATCATAGCATTAATGCATGTTTCTTAGTTGTTGAACACTGTTTTTTGTCGGCTGACAATCGCGTCAGTTCGGTCCAATAGGATTAACCTCTAAAAAATGTATGCAGGTTTTCGTGGTAGCCGCAACGATTAAGACGCAAGAACTTAAGTAAAAAAAACAACTCTTGTTCCGTTTTATTTTTATTTTAATAATTATTTCTACACTGACAGTTCCGGAAGAATGAAACGTATACGTATTTATATAGTTATAATATATATATATATATATATATATATATATATATATATATATATATATATATATATATATTCACTTTTAAAATTTTTCTTATCTTTCTGTTTTTGCTGGAGATGGAGCATCTTACCGGATGCCATACATTCACCGGCTATTTCAGACCCTTCAGCCTAGAGATCCTTTTAAGTTGCTAACCGTCCCTTTAAGTGCAGTTGTTTGTATTTCTCTTGCACTCGGTTCACCGGGTATACTCGCCAGATAGCTCTTGAAATTCTTCTTCATTAGTCCCGCTGCTCCTATAATGACTGGTATGATGGAAATTTTCCTAAGATTCTAGTTTCTTTTCATGTCGCACATGAGACCTTGATATTTCGTAATCTTTTCCCTTTCTGCTCTGTTCAATCTTGCATCATTAGGGACACTGACTTCAACTAGGGTTGCTACTTTCTCCTTTTTGTCCCATATTACGATGTCAGGTTTAACAGCTCCGTTTTCTAGATATGTAGCTGTAGGGATTGCGTAGTCATAGTAGATAGTGTATGAATTAATTCCAACTGTTATTTCGGGTATATGCTCCCAGGACTTGCTGTTACACTGGATACTCAACTTTTTACAAACCGTTTTGTCGCATGATGTGTGACTTCTCAAACTATATATATATATATATATATATATATATATATATATATATATATATATATATATATATTCTTTCCTTCCGTGTATGTTCGTATAAGTGACTGTTGATGTAAAGATACCAGCTAGTAGTCATAAGTGGTTTAGTCTGATGGTTTTAATGCTGCAATCAGAGTTACAGTAAATCCTAGCTGAACTGATGAGTTTTGGTTAAGAAAAAAGCATATATGTATGTGAATATTGAAAAAAGTAGAGAAAAGGATGAGATTTTCTACTAATCCATGTGTTCGTGCTAATATAACAAGTTTAATAAGATTCATTTGGAAATATTTTTCATCTATTACTTAGCTGATGCGAACATTCAAAAGTTTAGCACGGAGCAATTATTTGCAGTGTAATATGAAGAATTGACTTATTATTTTCAGTTATAACGTCGACTTTTTCAAAAGCATCTCAATTTTCAAGTAAAGTGCCTATGAAACAAACATTACATATGCATAATCGTATATCATTCTGGAAACCATCCACCCGGTGAATCTATATAAATAAATTCAACTCTCTTTGGGTTCATGTCGGTATCATCAAATACCCCCGATGATTAAGCTAGAAATAACAACGCGCGTATTAGAAATTGACTGCTTTGTGCACTATGTGCTGGACATCACTCAAGTAAATATGTTTAGTTATTTTGTAAATCTGTGTAAAATCTTAATATACACAGTGCATCGGATATTTATGGGCGTTCTATATTAAGTAAGTTACTATATGCCACTGAAAACGGAATATATTGTAATGAAAATGTATACATAACTTTTCTAATAGCTTTATTACATGTATATTACATGTAACCAACTATAAGTGCAATAACACCTTTAATCCGGAACCAGAAGTGACAACATATGCCATTTTACTCGAACATATTAGCATCATAAATACATGTTGTTTATTTTATAATATCAGATACTGTTGTGGGGTACAAATCACCCCTATTGAAGAACTAATGGAAGCAACCATCTATAATAAATACCATGGTGGCAAAGACTCAAACAGAGGGCATTCCTATTATGTGAGTGTCCACGTGTGATATCTGTTCCGATGGATACTACACCCTATAGACCGGTGTTGTCTTGGCCTTCGGGGCATGATTCCGCCAGTCTATGGGTCTGTCCTGTGCAGTTCTAGGAGGTCCACCCTCCCAGGCTTTGCCTCTCCTCTTTGGGGAGGAGTAAGTTTATAGCTTACTGCCTGAGGCGCCCCTACCGGGGAATGCCGACGGGGCTGCCCAGGCAATTTTTAATGGCTAAAGCGCTCACGTTCTTGGGCGCTGGCTTTTCAAATCCCACTTTCCGACCTTGTGTCACATACTCCTATTGTGGGTAGGTGTTAAATATCGAGGACATTCCTATTCATGTTTTACCGCATGGTAGGAATCCGGTCATCTCCTACCACATTTAGTGGCGTTACTGTATTGCTATGAATGAATACATTGTATATTTTAACCTGTCACAATTTGTGGTTGTTATCTTTGTGACACCTAGCCCGGGTCTACAACACTGGCGACGAGAAATTTAGTAAAGAACATACGTGAGGATTTTGATTTTATACCAGTCACGAATACTGGCTACCAGGATTACTCAAGAAAGTTACCGGATCATTCGACAAAAAACTGAATAACGAAGATTCGGGCAAGGATTTACTTGAAAAAAAAAACAAAAAAAAACGTCAAACAACAAAAGACGTCGTCAAAAAAGTCTTATCTTGCTGTTGGAAAAAAAAGCCACAAGAAGCCTAAACTACGAGTTAAAACGGAACTCATAAATGGTGTGGATTTACGACAACTGAAAAAAAAACTACTCAAAGTTTCAGTAAGTACAAAAAAATAATTTGTTCGTTCTAAAAAGATTGTTTTAAAAAGGCATTAGCATTGAAAAACAAAATTAAAAAGTTACGTCGGATTTTTCCGATTAAAATAAATTTTTCTCTGACTGACTGGCACGTTGAAAAAAAAACACTTTCGACAAGCAGGTACGGCATAACACTTTGTGTTAATGAGAAAATATGATATTCTGTTACGCACTAAAAGCGGAAATTATGGCCAATATTTAAATAAATGCTATGAACTCGTTTTTTTTTCACAAATAAAAAGAAACTAATTTTTTGTAAACAAAAAAAAAATGCTTCCAAAGCTTATAAAGCTTCAACAAAATCAACGATTAGTACTTGAAAAAAGGTTTCGAGAAGAACAATTGATAGTACAGAAACAAAATGACGAGAACCAGTTAAGTTTAATGAAATACTTCGAGGAAAAACAGGGAAGAGAAAGAAAAGAAATGATGAAATACGCCGCGGAAGAAAAGAAAGAAATAAACGAACAAATATTGGAATTGAAAAAATTACATTTAGAGCATCAAAACCAATCAGATAAAAAAATGGATTTGTTAACGCAAGTTTTAATGAATAAGGACAAATGACAGGAAAACAGTACGGCTTTTTCGCAAAATGCGATCTGGTCAGCCATTGATACATTTCGCTATGCTCCTGAGGAAGACCTAACGTTTGAAGTATACTTCAGAAGATTTGAAGACTTATTCAAGATTGATTGTGGTTCATGGACGGATCAAAAGAAGGTTCGTTTATAACTACGGAAGTTGGGTGCATCCGAACATAACAAATTCGTGGATTATATTTTGCCAAGAAAAACCAACGAATTGTCGTTTGACGAGGCAGTCAAACTGTTAATGGAGTTATACTGTCCAAAGACAAGCCTTTTCCATAAAAGATGGAAATGTATGAATATTACACATAAGGAAAATCAGGATTATACGACTTTTGCGTCTATAGTTAATAAAAACTGTGACGACTTCAAGTTGGCATCACTAACGGCAGATAATTTTAGATGCCTAATATTCACACAAGGTTTGATAGCCACAAAAGACGCCGATATAAGACGTCGTGCTCTAAATAAACTGGAATTAGAACCTGATTTAACGCTTCAGAAACTGGCTGAAGATTGTCAACGGTTAGTGGCAGTGAAACAAGATTCCCGAAACATAGAGGAAGCAGGTATCGCTCACATTAAAAAGATACGCTCCAAAAATAAAGGACACTCACCCGCCAGCTATTACCAACCAAGAGCCAAAAAGAACCCTTCACAAAATTATCAGGATAGACAAAAGCCTAGGACCCCTTGTAGTAAAGGTGGAGGACCTCATGGGTACAATGCATGTTGGTACCATGAGAAAATAACGTGTGACATATGCAAACGAGCAGGGCACAAGGCCTCATATTGCAGAGCAAAAGTAGGAAAAAAGAACTACATAAAAACTGCAAAAAAGGACCCTTCACCAACAGAGAACATAAGGAAATATGTTACGGTGAGAATCGGAAATAGAGAAGTAAATCTGCAACTCGATTCAGGGTTGGATATATCGATTATAAATGTTCACACGTGGAAGAAATTAGGTAAGCCCACGATGATGAAGACGAATAAAATCGCAAGATCGGTAACTGGTGAAAAGATACATTTTGAGGGTGGATTAATTATTAATGTTTCACTAAAAAGAAAGAGAAAAAAGTTAAAAGTATTCGTTCTTAGGAACACATCAAATTTATTTGGATCTGACTGGATCCAAGAATTGGAATTATGGGACTCGCCAATGAGTGATTTTTGTCAAAAAGTCGAAAATTTAACGGCCGAAGCCGACAAACTAAAATAGGATCTAAAAACATCTTTTCCAAGTGTTTTTTTTTCTGAAAAGCTTGGATGCTGCACGAAAGTAAAAGCGAGATTAGAATTATTGGATGAAGCAAAACCAATATTCAAAAAACCACGTAGCGTACCGTTCGCTTCAAGAGAAAAAATTGAAGAAGAATTCGAAAGACTAGTTAACACAGGGATTTTGACCCATATTAACTATAGTGAGTGGGCAGCCCCCACCGTATACATAAAGAAAAAATCAAAAGAAATCAGAGTATGCGCAGATTTCTCTACCGGATTGAATGCATCGCTCAAGGACCACCACTATCCGTTACCAAACCCAGAAAAAGTATTCGCTAAGTTAAATGGCGGAAAAATCTTTTCCAAAATAGACTTAAGCGAGGCGTATCTACAGATACCAGTAGAAGACGATAGTTCAAAACTGTTGCGTATCTAAACACACATAGGTATTTTTAAATTCAATAGATGAGCATTTGGGATAAAAGTAGCACCTGCTATTTTTCAACAGATAATTGACACTTTGCTAAGCGGTTTGGATTTTTTAATAGGCTATCTGGACGATATTCTCATACGTAGTCAAAATGTTGAACAACATAGAGATCACGTATTTCAAGTGTTTGACAGAATAAAAAAAATACGGCTTCACTTTGAAGGAGGCAAAATGTGAATTTTTTTTGGAACAAATAAAATACCTGGGTCATATATTAAATAAGGACGGGAGAAAACCCGACCGGATAGGTCCACAGCAATAAAAGACATGCCAGAGCCTCAAAATGTAACTACATTGCAAAGTTTTTTAGGGCTCGTTTACTATTATCAAACTTTTATTAAGAATATGCATAAATTGCGCGCGCCTTTGAATGAACTATTAAAAAAGGACAAAAAATGGAACTGGACGCCGGAGTGCCAGTCGGCATTTAAGCAGTTAAAAGATGTACTAACATCAGATTTATTTCTGATTGATTTCAATCCAGAACAAGAGATTATTGTCGTAACCGACGCAAGTGCTTATGGAATAGGGGCATGCATTCTACATAAAATGCCGGATGGGTCCACTAAACCGATCGCCCATGCGTCGAGAACCTTACTGCCAGCCGAGAAGAATTATTCCCAAATTTAGAAGGAAGCACTGGGGATCATATTCGAGGTTACACAATCCACCGTTTTTTACATGGTCGAAAATTCAAACTACAAACTGATCACAAGCCGCTTATAACCATTTTCGGTTCAAAAAAAGGATACCAACTTACTCAGCCAACAGACTGCAAAGATGGGCGACCATCCTGCTAAATTACGATTTCACTATGGAATTTCTTGCATCTGCGAAGTTAGGTCACGCTGACGGGTTGTCGCGATTAATCCCGAAATCAAGGGAACCGCTGGAGAACACAGTAATAGCGTCACTACAAAGTGAAAAGGACTATACACAAATACTGTGCAATACGATCAGGGAATTACCGGTGACTTTGAAAGATATAATACGGGAGGCTGGAGAAGATAGTTTCATCAAAGAAACGAAACAAAAAATGCAATCAGATGAATCGGCGGCGGAAGTTTATTCTATGTGCAATGAGGTACTGTTGTACTGAGAAAGAGTGGTAATCCCAGCCACGCTGAGGAAAAATTTTTTAAAGGATTTTCATACGGGGCACCCTGGGGCTACTAGAATGAAGAGCCTCATGAGGTCCTACGTTTACTGGAAGAGCATGGACACTGATATTGAAGACATGGTAAAGTCGTGTAAGGGATGCGCATTGGCTGCAAAAGCGCCCCCAATACAATTTAGCCCGTAGCCTAAAGCTGACCATCCATGGTCAAGGATACACGTGGACTTTGCAGGTCCATTGGAGGGAAACTATTACTTAATAGTTGTTGATAGCTTTTCAAAATGGCCTGAGGTATTTAGATGCAAGAGTCCAACGACGGGTTTTACAATCAGTGCTCTTCACGAATTGTATGCTAGGTTTGGTGTGGTCGATTGTTTGGTGTCGGACAATGGCATGCAATTCACGTCAGCAGATTTTAAAAGTTTCTGCGAGGATTTCCAGGTCAACCACATAACAACGCTAACCTATCATCCTCGATCGAACGGTCAGGCAGAGAGGTTCGTGGAAACGCTAAAAAGAGCCCTGAAAAAAGCTAAAAGAACGCCCTCAGGAAAGGCGTTACAAACGTTTTTACAGGTGTACCGAATTACGCCAAATGAAAGCGCTCCATCAAAGATGTCGCCGGCAGAGTTAATGTTTGCGACGAAAATTAGGCCGGTCTTCGAGAAACTTTTGCCTAAACAGGTAAAACCGCCGAATACTACAGTTCCTAAAAAGATGTATTTACCTGGGGAAAAGGTATTTTTCCAGGTACATAAAAATAATAGTATGATGTGGGAACTAGGAAAGGTCAAGCAGAGGATCGGGCGAATGGTTTACATAATCGAAGGTCTACAATTCACTCACAAGAAGCATTTGAACCAAATTCGGAAACGTGTCACTGATGACGACAGACAACCTCCTGTTGAACAAGAAGTAATGGACCATATATATGACACGTTCGACCTGGTAACACCACAAACAGCCGAACAACGCCGGTCTTCCAGAAAAAGAAAAAGGATCGATCCCATAGAGATCAATCCCAGGAAAAAGAGCTATGCGATCATTCCAGGGGAATGAAAAGCTCGGAAGGGGGGGGGGGGTGTTGTGGGGTACAAATCACCCCTATTGAAGAACTAATGGAAGCAACCATCTATAATAAATACCATGGTTGCAAAGACTCAAACAGAGGGCATTCCTATTCATGTTTTACCGCATGGTAGGAATCCGGTCATCTCCTACGACATTTAGTGGCGTTACTGTATTGCTATGAATAAATACATTGTATATTTTAACCTGTCACAATTTGTGGTTGTAATCTTTGTGACCCCTAGCACGGGTCTACAACAGATACATGATTTGTTTGCAGGTGGGAGAGGGGAGAACGAGAGAGAGAGAGAGAAAGAGAGAGAGAGGTTGATGAAGCCAACGAACGTCTATTCTGAAGATCCTAAAGTTAAATACGGATATTCTGTTCCGTCTATTATAATGTGTAAGCCTCCAACATGCTAATTATCACTCTTATTTTTGTTTTACATTCACATTTCTGTAAATTTTTCATTCTTGCATTCCAGACAGCTAACTTTCCATTTCCGCCTCTCTTTAACACGATGTCAATCTACAATATAATTATTTTCTACACAACTGATTGAATAAAAAAAATAAACAACATTACTTTTATAATTGAAAACAAGTACATATTTCATATATTATTATTACATATCTTATATAAATAATGACGTGAATGGTCATCATAAATCTTTGACCGGTATAGCTCTCTACTAGAAAACTCTATATGAAAATATGCTTCGAATGCGATTCAGTCAGATTACTCAGAATAATTTTCTACTTCATCTGTTTAGCAGTTTCATTTTGATTTAAGCGCAAGAGTATGAATAACTACACCCTCACAGTAGCAATTCATCTACCTATGACGCTTCACACCGTGAAATCAATGAAGTATAAATCAAAGTAGGTTAACTTGTTTCGTATTACTTCATGCGTCAAATTACTTATTACACCGATGACCAATTGAAGGCTCCTAAAACAATAAATAACAAATCTTCGTGTTCTGATGAAAAAAATATAAAATAAACAAAAATCGAAGAAAATCGAAGAAAATCCTATATGACACTTAAAAAAACGGACACAAAGTTCCTTTGTTTTAAACAAAATATTATGATACAGTATGTACTGGTGCCAGTTTTTCTGCTGAAAAATGAGTAATTCGGTTTCCAGTATATTTACTGCTTCCTTTTCGGTTTGCCTATGAGAAACAAATTCATGAAAAGATACACTGTAATCAAGCATATTTTCAAAGTCATCCGTACAGATATATGGTCTAATAAAAATTACAACACAATACAGACTATTACCTAATTAACCCCCCCCCCAAAAAAAAAAATTAAATTGTAGTGGAAAGTGTCTTTGTCGCACCACGAGATAGCACATAAGTTGTATAATAACTTGGTCAAGATTTGTCGCCAAGAGAGAAACTGACAGCCTGAACAGATTCGTCGTCATAGAAACGGAAAGTACGGTGATTAGGCGGACAAAAACAAAAACAAAAACTCGTTATCGCTTATACTTACGTACATTATAATAAAACATGATATATTACAATTTTATTTCAATTAGATTTTTATTTTAAATTGAATTATGATTAATATATTGTTAATTAATCAAATTCTGAAGGTGTTTTTGCAGAAGATATTCGCGAACTATTCTAATTGAACATTTTTTGTTTGTGTATAGAAAAAATTCCTGGTACTAAAATAATATCAACGTTTAAATGTGTATTATTAATCAAAATTATAATAATTATAATTAAACAAAAAAAATCGATATTAATACATAGTTTAAAACTCCTAATATGCATTTTAGTTGTTCGGGTTTTTCCATTGTCGTGGACAAGTCCGCTGCACAAGACTGGCTTGTATTTAATAGTTTTCTTGTCATATTTTTAGGATTTGATTGTATCTGGAAAGTGTAACTCCGGTTTTTTCATGGTATACACTAATAAATATTCTTATCTTAATGAATAGTAAACATTTGTGATGAATTATGGTGATTGTTTATTTGAGTGTGTATATTACTCGTACTACGTTTATATAATACACTGGCTACGCAGTGTAGGCCAACTAGTTAACTTATATATTCCATGAACCTTACATGATTTGTCTCATTTTGACTAACTGGCCATTGTGAGAACCTCACAACAAACCTAATAGTGCAGCTGCCTTTAATCAATTTCTAAGCGTTACACTTGATCAATTCTAAATAGAACACTCTCCGTAAGTTATAATCCTCAATCAATCAGATCGGTTCGTTTCAGCAACATTTTTGCTGTGCTTGATTATTTTGGTTTTAAAGATGACGTCAATACTTTTCCGTTCTGGATGTGTATGGGTAATTGAACTCTGCGTAAACTGAAAAGGGCCTGTCAAGCTAGTAATGGAGTAATTATATTACACAAGTGAAACGTAACTGGGAAAGGTTTCCTCGCAACAATTCATTGTACATGGGAGAAACTAATTCAGTATTTTTGCGGTTTATTTCTGTTATTTTATCCTAGAACAGAGACTGGAGATTTGTCGGTTGTCTTATTTTCTTTCTCGAAAAATGTGATAAAACCGTGTTATACCGAACGTTTACGGATGAGTTGCCTGACGTAGACAACGATAGTTTATTTAAAAGTAATTTTACTTTTAATTCGTAAAATTGGATTAAACAAACATTGATTATAAATTATTATCATAAATGACTAGTGTTACCGTCTCCGTTAGCAGCGCCTATCAAATTGTCAAACTTGTATCAAATTTGTCATGACGCATTCTTTATATATCAGGAACTTTATGGAAAGGTAAGATAACTTAACTGTCACTAATAAATAGGAAAAGTATTCCGAACTATTGAACATAACACCGAAATATACGATCAACCTTCTTTGACATGAAACTTGTTTTATCATAGTTGTTTGTCAACATAATAATAATAATAATAATAATAATAATAATAATAATAATAATAATAATAATAATAATAATAAGCATATAGACGAAACTTGCAAGAGAATCAAAAGTGATATAAAGCTTTAAAAAATTCAATATGATATCAATAATAGTAGGAGCACGAAAAGTCCCGAAACATCTTTAAAAAAGTCTGGTATGAATTAGAATCAAAGGAAGACTGAGGCGGTAGAAACGACGGCAATGATGAAATCAGCTGAAATCTTAAGGAAAATCCTTGAATGCGGAAACCAACCAACATAAACTACAAAGACTCATCATCAGGTGCAATTGGGAAATTACCAACACAGAAACAACACCGTTAAAACTAAGTAACATAAAGTGCAAGAAATTACATGAAATACGCCACCAATAAAGTTATGGCACCAGCCTCAGCTGATACTACACAAATTGTCGCGAAGGGTCAATGAGGATTGGTAGATCGAGGACGCAAAACACTAACTAGACCTCCACTGCTACACTGCTGAGAGTACTCGAACAATTGAGAGGCTTATAGCCACCTTAATTCCAGAGGAGACCAATGGTTGTTACCAGCGAGAAAAAAAATGGTAAGAGGCTGTTGTGATACGGCAAGATAATTTGCGGTGGTTATCGAAAAAAGGTAGAGAGTACTGGAAATCTTGGGCGACTTGTTGTCACTCAGACTCCAGGGAGCGCTACCGCTTGTTGTCCGTGAGCAATCACTTACGTTGATTTGTGTGATAACTCCTAGTGAGTACTATAATACTAATGATGATGATGATGATGATGATGATGATGATGATGATGATGATGATGATGATGATGATGATGATTAAACACGAATATATGGAATATAAATCTACACTAAAATAAATTACAAGGTAAGCAAAAATATGTTCCATAACATCGGATACTTTCAATGCAAACAGTTGCGTCGAGGATTGGAAAACAAAATTAAAACAAAACCCAAATATTGTTTCATAATATCAGTAGACCTCACACAAAACAAACGCGTGCGTTGTTCTGAAGGAAGAAACACACTAAAGAAATCATTTTCCACAATATTGGGTAAACTTTTCGTTATAATAATAACAATAGACTATAATAATTATTATATTTACAATAATAGTAATGAAAGTGATTGTGACAAATGGAATGAACCAATACTTGTAGTAGTAATGGTAATAATGCTGATAATAATAATATAAATAATTTCAGTGATAGTTTGAAAAGCATGTCGTAGATAACCTCCAATAAGCCATAGCGGACGCCACATCTCTAAGGAAAGACAATATCTAATAGAATGCAACGGCAGTTGTAAATACCAGGTTGACATTTGGCGGATTTAACTGCGTTTCAAGGACAGGATAAGGTCTTAAGCTTTTGTTAGCTACTCTCCTAGAGATGGGATCTAAATAAATAATACTAGGGAAGAAAACCATTCATTGTATACTTTCAATATCAGTGTACACAATTATGAAAGCGAAAATAACGTAAGTGGATGCAGCATGTGAAGTACAGGTCCCACGTCCGGCAGGAGCACGGACGAGGCTTACCAGGTTATCATCCAGCGAAACCATCGAAACACAACACTAAAACTAGTACTAATTGGACTAAGGACTTAAATAAAATTGTGATGAAATGGTATTTGAAGATTGATCCTCCACATAAACGATACAGACAAAGACTTCATCGAGGAGGGAATGAGCTAAGCCTGTTTGAATTTACAGAAAGAAAAAAACTTGCAGGGCAAGCCTGGATGATTAGAAGTAATTAGTGGCTATCTGCTATCGAAATTAAAAAAACTAAAACATACATTGGGAAAGAAGACTAAAATGAACCTCATGTAGTTGAAGAAAAGTCTAGTGAAGCAGCCACAGAAGGAAAATATTGTAACTAATTGTAATCAGGTCGTTTCCACAGATGCAATCGTAACACGTATGATGGAACATGGAGTGACAGAAAAAAATATTGATATTTTCAGATTGTTAGATTGGAAATGCAGAGCCAGTAATTAGGAACATCCGATGAACCTGCGATTTGTTAATAGGCAAACACTTAAAACCGTTACAACCAAAGTGAAGTTAAGTATTGCCATTTTGATTAGTAAATAATCTCGATCAGCGGAATGAAGTTATTAAAGTTGCTGCCAATACTCGAAATATAATAACAAACAAATAATATGGTGGTGGAAACGTTTACATGAGCAGATTAAACAACTTAGAAATGATTTAAGTGAAGTAAAAGCTGTTGAAAAAAGCATACTCAAAAGTCAGAGTGCTTGTGAAAAACTAATCCCTAAGTTCGGTATACAGTGAATAGATTCCAAGTGTGTAATTGAAGAACTTAAAAACTATAGTGTAGCTAAAGCTGCCACACTCAAACGCTACAGCGACATACTTTAACAGTATTGGAACAAGAGACTGTTCGATAACAATTATAAACTTCTTTCAAACAACTACAAGGAATTGAAAGAGGGAATAGCGTTATATCTAATGCTGACCAATCACGTGCATACTGAAAAGGCATTTGGAAAAAAAGATCAGAATGGTTCAAATATATTGTAAGGGAGGTTTTCTTAAGAGCAGAACGACAGATGAATATAACAGTCACCGTTGAGATGCTGAATGAGAGGGTTACAAAATGTCAAATTGGAAAGCACACGAACCTGATGAAATCCAGATATACTGGTTTAAACACCTTTCGACTCTTTACCCACATCTTTCAGCTATGATAAATTGCTGTTTGACGACAGGTAGCTTTCCTGAGTGGATGACAACGGAAACAACAGTTTTTTATAATAGACACACCAGACCAATCACTCTCCTCATAGTTATTGTGAAATGTTTAACTAGCATATTTTCTGAAAGTATTTATGGCCATTTGGACCAACACAATGTGCTGCCTGACCAACAGAAAGGCTACTAGAAAAAGATCACAAGACACCAAATATCAGCTTCTAATCGATAAACTCTTCTTGCGAAACTGTAAACGAAGTACTACGAACCTTGCCATGAGGTTATTAGATTATAAGAAAGCATTTGACATGGTGTCTCCTTCATGGATACACAAATGATTGCGGATTTACAGAATAACCCCCAACATATACAGCAAAATTAAAGAATACCATGAATAATTGGGAAACCCTATTAAACTTCAGGAGGTGTTGCATTAGGTAAAGTGAACATTAAGAGATACATTTTCTAGTGCGATAATCTTCTCCATTTGCTTTTTGCTATTAGTTTGATCCCGATGATACTTATCTCACCTAATGCGAAGGCAGGATAGTTACTTAGGAGAAAAAGCTCTACAGTCAACCACTTACTATTCATGGATGCCCTCAACGTTTTTAAAAAGTCTTGATCCAATAATGAATAGGTTACATTATTTAGTGATGACATACAAATAGAATTTGGCATCAGCAAATGTGCTATTCTTGTTATAAAAGAACGGAAACTACAGGTAGCCTTGTACTCCAAACAACAGATCTGATTAAGAATGTTGACAGTGAAAAGGGCTACAGATACTTTGGAATATTGGAGGCATATAAGATTAACACCAGGGAAATGAGAAACCAGGTCACAGCTGAGTACAACAGAAGAATAAGGAGTATTCTTAAATCGCAACTACGCAGTCGCAATACAATCTATGCTACAAGTGCCAGAGCTATTACCTCATATACTTCTGGTATACTTGAGTCGAATTTAAATGAATTAAAATATGTGTACACCAACACACGGAAAATGCTTACTCTTTATAGAGCTTTTGTAAAGCATAGAGATGCAGATCGATTGTATCTACCTAGAAAAGATTTAGTGTTTAAGATCTCGTAAATATGAAAAAAGGTTGTCTATATAAATACATTTCTGAAAGTTATTCGATTCGTTTTAGTGAAGTAAAAAGAGAGGAATACTTATAATTTAGGAAAAAAAATTAAATGTTGCCAGAAAGACACTACACAGTGTATTAATCATGATTATTGCATTTAGAAATAATGACAGCTGGAATTGGTTGATCAGGGGTTATCTCAAAAGATCTACTGAGAGTACCTTAATGACAGCTAACGAATAATTTACTAAGACTACAGAATCACTGATGTGCAGATTGTGTAATGAAAGGGTAGAAGCCTTAACGCATATTGTACTGAATGCGCTAAGCAAGTAGAACATCGATAGTGAAAATGGAGACACAACATGTCGCTCACGTAATATAATCGAATATATTCATCTTAATAGATTGGGCCGCAATGAGAAGTTGTATGCGCATAAGCCAGAAGTGGTACAATCATAAGCCAAAAGTGGTACATCAGAACGACAATAGCAAACTTCTTGGGGGCATGCGCATACAAACGTATAAGGTTCTTGAACATTCTAACCCCGACTAAATCTTTCTAAATAAACGCAACAGAACTTAATTAATTATTGATATAGACTGTCTGTTCGGTACCAGAATGCAGGAGAGGAAATACGTTAAAATAATAAAAAATATCAAGATCTAAAATAGGAATTAGTTAGACTATGGAAACGTAAAGAAGTAAAATTGATCCCCATTTGTAATTGGAACTCTTGGAACTATAACGAAAACAGATCGACGTGAGAATTTATTTTCCAATTTTGCAAAAGGTTTTCCTGTTAGAAACGGCGAAAGTTTTAAGGTACAGCTTCAATGTTTAAAGTCCAAGGAATCGTCTTGATGTTGAAAAAAGAAAAGTCCAACTGAAAGCATCCAAAGGTGGAGACTACGATGAAATAATGATGATATTTATAATAATTGAAACACAATTATATGGGATCTAAAATTAACTGTTATCCCATAATTCTTCCCCTGAATAACAAACACGCATACACATATATTGACACCAGTTTCTGGTTATACTACACAAGGAAGGCTCAATGGTGATCTAAACCTCTATTACGGAAGAGTACGATCTAGCTCTCCACTGAAAGAGTGCGAAGAGTACTGACATCTTAAGAGGCGTATTGCCATTCTAATTCGAGGGAAATACAAGCCCGCTATAAATAGAAAATTAATGGTAAACGATACGGCCCAATCCCGTTGGCACACCGGTTCCCGTTAGATCACCGAAGTTAAGCGACGTCGAGACTGGCCAGTACTAAATGGGTGACCATTTGGGAATACCAGGTGCTGTATTTGCTCTCTGCTTATCTCAGCATTTTTTCCAGTTGTCTTGAATTGCTTGTCATTGGAATCAAACAGTGCCGACTCAGGACAGGTGGTGTTAACGAGTGCGCAACCGTTGCTTCACAATTACACGCGCAGCCAGCTTCTTTCAATGGTGTCCATAGTCTCTCTAGACTAAACGGAGGTCATGACAATGGTAAACGGTTGTTACAATCAGTATGCAACGGTTATCGAAAGAAGCGAAGAGTGTTGACAATCTGGGGTATTTGTTGTCCTGATTCCACTGTACACATTTTGTTATTACCAGTAAGCAGTCACTTGTGATAACTCGTGAGAAATATCATAGTGAGAAAATACTAATAATATTAGTACTACTACAATCGATTATATTAAATATAAATGGGTTAAACAATATTTTTAATGTAGCGTCCTTGACATGAAAGAATGTGTAATGGGCGATCATTATTCTTATACTATCTATATTAGTACAACAGCTACTACACGAACCTGTACTATTACTACTAATACTAATATTTATAATTATACTACAGTACGACTACTACGCTATGAACTCCATATACTATGGACTTCCTACGCTATAAGCAAAATTAAATATTTACTGAGCTTAGCTATGAACTAAGCTTAACAATTAAAAAAGCAAATTCTAAAGTTAATTAATATATTTCTATAAATTAATATATTTTTAAATATTTTTGTCGATATACTAACGAACGAATACACTTTTGAAATTCGAAGAAAAATTCTGTAAATATACCTCTATGTACATTTTGAATTTTAAAGTTTCTATTTTTTCTGCTACGTTAAAATTATGTTATATTTATAAAAGTAAATACATACCTATAATTAAACCCTCACCGTGGTTTTGGTTTTCTCATGTAAAAATATACAATGATTTAATAAATAAGGAGTCTATTAAATAATTTCAGTGTAGTGATGTGCATGCAGTATTTATTACCAATTGTCCTTACTATTTAAGCATGTGCTGTCTATTTGCATTGACTAATAGTTCTTTTCATAACAACTTAATTTTGTTTACATATAGTTTATTTTATTATCCTCATAAAATATTACTACAGTTGGTCAAATCTATACTCATTTTCTATATTGCTTAATGAAAAAAGTATTTCACAGTCATCTATTTTCCTCTACGCTATAAGCAATCCTACACTATGAACAAATCAAAAGTTGATAGCGTAGAATAATTATTGTATATTATAACTTTATAGCATCAAAAACGACCGGTTATAAATACACCAACTAGCCCTTGGTGTGCTCAATGAAATATAATTATACATACTATAGAGCGATGTTTTGTATAGTATTCCATAAACACCTTTTTTATTAAATATTTAGTAAAAATTAAATTAAACATAGTTTTATTTTTTAGAAAAGAATAATACTTAATATTGTAATTTAAATATTGTGGTATTATCTGGAATCCGAACATTTTGTATCCGCCCGAACATTTCGTACTCGAACTATAATTATAACTAGTTTGTTATATTCATAAAATGTGGGCGCCTACATAATTCTTCCTTCAACTATGCGTCTGGTAGTACTTTCTAGTTAAACATGGGATCTTCAACGGAATTTCGAACTAGATCCTGTGCCTCATCTACGCCGCTCGATCGTTGTTATTCCGTCAGCGATTACTGAGTTGTAGTGTCAATTTATGTAATTCCTAGTTATCATCGCATGTATTAACTATTGGACCTTTAACCTATAGAATAATGTCCCTTCGAACAGATGTTTCACCCCTGAGCTTATATGTATAGGTTAATATTACAACTGACGTGAGAATAGTGGTGTAAACAATCCACATAATTAAAGTGATCAATCCTCATCGCAACAATTGTGAAACATGTTATCAAATATGCGTATATACGTCCTAAAATAAATTTGACAAATGTATTAAACATCTGTGTTGATAGAGTTGGTTGAGATTTTGATGATAACCACTGTGTGATTAACATCAATAAATAACATTAAAGAGCTCAGTGTGCCTCTCTTGTTGATCTCTACTGTGAAGTCGACTTTCAAAAATCGCCATATGTGTTATATCGGTCCGTTAAAGTACAAGGATGTGGGTGTTTGATTACTAAACAAAGTGACGATACAGTAAGCTTTCAAGACACGCAAAGCAAGTACAATGAGCGACCTTTTTGTATTACAAATATATTTCTCGCGCAGTCGTGTAAAACTATCGATTTAACCTCTTGTATTCGCTACTCTACTCACTCTGCACCTCGCATAACCTATATACCATCGTAGATACTGCGGTGGATATGATATAAAATAACCTAAATAAAGTCGTGACAATCATCTTGACTTATCATAAAATGGCTCCCTACCATCTCCCCCTCTCTCTCTCTCCATCTCTCTCTTTCTGGGGTGCAGAATCTCGATGTGAGAAAGAACAAATGCACGCCAGAACAAGAGTATGTATGTGTGTCGACCACATGTTACCGACATTACCTTCAATCCATAAAAGACGACCCTAATAGAAGTTTCTGCATGCGTTTTAGCAATAAAAGCGTTTAATATTATTGAACCATATATATCAGTAATGAAAGCGGTTTAGTTAGAAAGGAGTACAATACGTAAGTAAGTACCGGTGGCGCGAACATTCTTCCTGAGTTTAGTATTGTAAACGATGTAGTTGGAAAAAGGTCTACTGCGTGATAAAGATATATGAGCACACACGTTGCTGCATTGAATACGGCGCCAGTCAGAAGAGAATAGCGGTGCAAAATAAGCAAAGTATGCAACGTAGCGATGGCCCAGTAGAGATACCGTTGTTTCAATCTACAAACACCGTGTTCTCCTCTGTTTCCTCTTTTTTATTCCTTCAGATACTGAATAACATCCGGTCATAGCAATGAAAAGCGTATATACGCGCAAATGTGTGCCTTAAACATTAACAGAATATCCAAGTGGGGCAGGGATTCTAGAAACAGGAACATCTGATCACTTCATGTCTCTTCTGAAAAAAAATATTTAACTTATATTTTGCTCCATTTTTACTTTCCTCTGGGAATTTAAATTTGTATATTTCTGCGTCATTAGTCGTTGAAACGTTCTCTCACAAACTCTTCACTCAGCATAGCTTGCATCATCTACGGGTTTGGATCTAATCTGCTATCCTATTCCGTCACAAGCACAAACTACACCACTATAGACATAACGAGATAGTTTTTGTCTTTGAAACCAGAATCCTTGTCCAAGATAGCCAATGTGAACGTCTTAGTGACCCTATCTGGATTACTAATAGGACAACGTAGCTATATAGAATTATGTTTGTCGTAGACGGAAAGTACCTATTATTAAATGAAAGAGGGTTGACACGCTGAAGATTAACAATATCAATTTATTCGATTATACAAATAAACTGATCCGGATATGTGGTAAGTTGCATATTAATTAATATGAAACTTTTCACTGGAATATTCCGTTTCAAAACGACCCTGAGTGAAAAGAACATATCTCGAAGGGTGCTGTATGACACAAGTACTTCACACCAACGTATTAACTTAATAATGACTTTTTCAAATGTATATTTCTCTTACTCTTAACACGTGAATATTGACAATTATCGAACTTCTGGTTGGGATTAAAGAGTAGTTCAGCCATTAGTAGTATGGGGGTGGGATCCTTCTGTACGAGACACCAGTGCCCATTTAGGGAGTTGGATTTTCTCAACATTATAATCCGACCTTGTGCTTAACTCAGCCTTCTTGCTAAAGTAAATAAATATGCACTCTTAACATGTGATCAGGTTCAACAAATGAGAATAGTGTGTATCTTTCAGCAAATATGAGTGCGTATCATTCCCAGCATAATCTTTTGTCTCGATGTGTTGTATACAGAAATACTATTGATATATAACTTTTTAGCGAGATCGTTCGATTTTGTGCATTCGGACGTTAATCAGATATTCATAAATGAAGCAACATATTTTTTGTAAAGCTAAAGCATATCGAACATTTTGTTGAATAATCATATTTCTTATTTCAATTGTTTTTTTTTTTACATTAAAACCTGTTCTAAATACCATAGTTTGATTATGTGTGTTATAATGATGCAGTGAATATAGTTTTACGAAATTATATCATTTGTAACAGAAAAATGTAATAAAACTATACAAAAATATAACGGACACCACTTACTGATACACAAAGACATGTTAATGTACGTGAAATGGCATATGTTTCGTGTGTTATGTGTGAGAGTGTATTCCTGCGCGCATATATTGTTGCAACTATAGCCCTGAGAGCTCTTGAATTTCATCTTTAAAAAAAGTTAAATATAATATTATTTATTCAATTATCCGTAAGCAGAATTGTTCTTAATATGAAATAAAGTGTTAAAAGAATACGTTCGAAATATGTGCTTTCCTTTGAATTCTGGAAAAAGTTTTATCTAAAATATTTTCTCGTTTTCTTTTTCGCATCTATCTAATGAGAACACTCCTAAAAAAATTTGTTAAAATGCCCGTATAACGAATATACAAGTAAAGATATTTTTGAAAAAGCCATTAAATAAAATATATTGGGAATTCATAATTCATTTTTTTAAGGTTCAAGATATTTAATTAAAAATGAAGAAATAAAAACCAGCGAATATGATGTGGTTGCAGAAGGCTTTCGGACCGGCTCGTACGTCGGTACGCATTCGAATAAAATTAATAGACTTGCAGTCTACCCGAGGCACGTCTTTGTGATTTCGATTACTTCTAACCCAGTGTGTTAGAAAATATATGGGCTAACTACAGAATTATGTTCTATGTGTTTATATAAGTTAAAACACGATTTGTATCCAAGTTATAGTCCAGTGAAGCTGATTCATTCCTGTCCATTCTGTTTTCTTGACCTTCCTCTTCTCATATTCGCCCTTCTCTATCTTAAAACAATAATTTCAATCTTTTTTTCCTTTGTTTTACATTTGGTTTCTCAATCTTTTAACGACCGCCTCGATTCAACTTACCTTTCTTTATTTGTTTTTGTTTTTTTTTTCTTTTCTTAATATTAATTTGTCTGTCATTTCTTTCTGATACATTCTATTGTCACTTTCTTATTATCTATTTTTCCTAACTTCGTGTTCCCCTCATTCTTTTCTATTCATGTTTATTCATTTCACCCATCTCTTCTTTGGGATGTATTTGGTCTTTATTCCTTCTTTGTAATTCGTTAATTTCTTCCAATAGTTCTTCCTTTTTTCTCATTTGATTATTTCTTTATTGATCTACACTCATTCGTGTTACACTTCTTTAAGGATTTCGTTTATGTTAATGTATTGCGCCTCTCTTCTTTTTTTCATTGTTTTATATTCTCAGTGAAAATTTAGTATTTACTCGCAGAATAACTTGACGGTGTTCGGGATTGAATGAGGATAACCACTGTGTACTGTTTCACTTTGTTCATAACACCATATTACATTCTCAGTTGTCATTACCTACTCCTCCCGTTTTGCACCTCAATATATAACACTACATTGACTGATAATGGATATATACATACGGAATGCGAACTTTACCCTGAGTGGACGAAATAAAGAGTTCAATTAGATGTTTGTTTTGGAGTGCGAATACAAAAACAGGCATATGAGGAAAGCCGAAAAAGAACTCGACCAAAAGTGTAGACATATGGCAGCAAATAAAATAACATCAAACAAAACCATGTAAAATCTGTAAAAAGTAAATTCTGCATCTCCGCTTAAATGGAATTTAAAATTATTTTGTCAAAGTATATTCTGAACGGTAAATTATTTGAAAATGTCATTAAATGACGCAGAGTGTTCGCTACAAAGTTCGCTGGTTTAAATATTTACAGAGAAAACACAGGTAAACACAAGTGACCTCAATGACAGAAAGTAGACATTTGTTTATATCCAGTAGAAAAATGAGAAAGAAAACAGCTCTGAATTGACAACATAACTTAAACATAGATCGTCTGAACGTACTTTGTGTTCGGTTGAATGAGTGTGGCAATGGAAAACACAAATCAACTAAAGAGACAACAATGCGCTAAACACGGTGAAGCTTGCTCAATACAATAATACAAAAAGCAAAGGTTAACCGATACAAGTTTGGAACATTTGGAGAAGGATTTAAAAAGTTCTTTTCTAAAGCCAGATTTTTGAAATAGTAAGGCAGGGTCGTATTATCGTAACTCCCTGTTCAGGTGGATTAGAAATGCTGCTGATGATGAAAGAGTGTTTCGAAGTGTAAGTTATTAAACTTAGATTTGAATTAAAACCAAGATAAATATCCATCATATGGCACAGTAAATGTATGATTGGCAAAATTAAAGATGGATAATGATGAAACAAATAAATTAATAATACTAAAAGCAGTCCACTCATATAACTGCAGAAAAAAAAATACTGTACGGGCAGATGTTTGGTATCATCTTTGAAATAAGCTTAACGGATAAAATATACACAAAATATCCCCATATGTATCATTATTTTTTTTATTATTATTATTATTATTATTATTATTTACTCACTAGGAGTTATCACACTGGTCATCGTCAGTGGTCACCCACTGCCGACAACCTGTGGTATTCCCTGGAGTCCGAGTGACAACAAGTCTCCTCAGGCCTCCAGTATGCTCCACCTCTATTCGTTCATCACCGCTGATGGACTTGCGGTAATCGCAACAGCCACCTACCAGCGATTTCCCGCTGATAAGGGCCATTGGTCCCCTCTGGGGCCCGAGTGGCAACAAGCCTTCCCAAGGTCCCAGAGCTGTCCGCGCTCTTCCAGTACTATTATTATTATTATTATTATTATTATTATTATTATTATTATTATTATTATCATTATTATTACTATTATTATTATTATTAGTAGTAGTAGTAGTAGTAGTAGTATTATTGAGTTAATAAACGTGTGTAGCTATATACGTTTATAACACGAAATACATGCTAGAATATACATTATTTTTGGCAAAATATGTTTTAAGTATTATTATTAGGCATAATTTATAAATAATTTTACAGGGAACTCTTTTAGAAATATAGGAAGTACCTTCGCCGCTTCTCTCTATATAGTGAGTCAACAACTCTCTAATATTTATTGTATATTTCTGAGAATATTGGGAAAAATGTACTCTCTGTTTCCAGCGTCGCCATCACATTGACACACGGGGGTCTATGTACATAACAAACTCGTCCGTAAAATACAGGACAACCGATGAACAAATTATCACATGTTCTCCTCTGCTTAGGTTACCTTCTTTTTACGCTCGCATCATGATGAATATGCACATGTGCATTGTCTACCCCTTTAATAGATATATATATATATATATATATATATATATGTATATATATGTATGGTATAATTCCTTATTCATACCCCCATTATTGACTACATATGTGCATACATGTTTCAGCTGCGAGTTCTATTAAAAATGCAGCTTTTTGGGGACATTTTAAAAATTGAATAAAGACAGATAAAATAATACATTTCCGCATATCGTTTTAGTTGGGGGAGAGATAGAAATAAAGCAAGGTATTTATTCATCAGGTACAGTTACTTATTCATATAGTCACACAACCCTAAAATCATACTTACACAATCTTATTCTTTCACTCATTCCTTGCCGGTATTTTTTATTTAATTTATATTCATGTGTACTCTTAATTCCAGTATGTGTCTTCTAAGGTGTGCCTGAGAAATAAAATGTGTCAGGGAAACTAATGTCAACAACAGAAAAAGTAGGCTAAAAAGTAAAATACAGATTTTAAAAAAAGAAAAGTACTATTATGCTGTGATATTAATAAAATGCAAAAAAAGCTATCGGTATTAAAATGCACAAATAGTCAGAACTATTATTCCATATAGGAAGTATTTTTTAAATAGTATAGCAGGTGTACCATGATCTTTAACTTGTGAAAAACACTTTAATTCATTTGTTAGGTGTCATCCTCGTTTATAAATATACATGCCGCCAGTCAGATTCAATAGTTCGAAAACAGCTCCTTTACAGTTACCTGGCCAAAGGAAAAATAACCATAGGAGGAGCAACAACCGTTCAAGAACATTTTGAAAGTGTCCCTCAAACAGTTCGGTCTGTATTCCGACTTGTGGGAAAACCTAGCTCAGAACAGATGTGCCGGGCATACTTAAAGGCAGAAAGGGCCACAGTTTCTGAATCTGCACCCATTAGGAAACGTAAGAGGAAATGTGCTATTTGGAATAAAAGAGCAGTCAGCACCTCTGCGAAAAAATCATTCCACATGTGCTCTATATGCGGGCGATACTTCAGACCTCGGATCACGGTCATCTTCGCAAGCGATCATCATCATCATCATCATCATCATCATCATCATCATCATCATCATCATCATCACCATCATCATCATCATCACCATCATCATCATCATCATCATCATCAGCAGCAGCAGCATCATCATCATCATCATCAGCAGCAGCAGCAGCAGCATCAGCAGCAGCAGCATCAGCATCATCAGCAGTGTTTTACATTTTTCAGCCCATAGCTAAACAAAACTTGACTACCTGGCGTCAGTTTCTAGAGGAGTTTTTGGTTCGTTTAGGTTTGAAATTGTAGATCATTTTTTAAAGACCTTCAACAAAAGTGCACCGCTGCCTTCAAAGCAGACACCATGTGTGTCGTAGTAAAGATAGGCGTTGTTGCTTACTACCGAGGTTAAAATGCATTTACGCCATGTCTTATTTGCATAAAAATATCGTTTGTTTAATATATAGATTAGCCTTTAAATTAACTCATAGAGATACGTATATATATATATATATATATATATATATATATATATATATATATATATATATATATATATATATATATACCTACAGATACCCAAATATATATGCATACCTATATATACACACATGGACAGACAAACCTTTAGAAAGAAAACTCGCTAGGATGAAGAGTGGTATATGTGTATACCCATGAGTGTGAGCTTGTGTCTGAGTATATGAATAAGTATCTGTGTCTGAGTAAATGCATTTATTGCCTCTTCTACTATTTCCTCCCTTTCCTTACGACAAAGACGATCTGCGAGAATTTAGTTTTTATCACACTTAATTAAGTTTAAAAATGATCTTACGAATATCTTTTTAATGAAATCTCCGGTGAAACATGTATGAGCATATGTAGTCAAAGGCGTTTATGCACGGCTTTACATGTTAATGAGCACAATTAATACTGGAATAACATTATATTATTATCTAGGAAATAACAACAAAACAAGAACTATATACGTATCATAAGATCGATGTATTCTTGGATTTTGTTAGCATTTAAAAGTAGTGTTTCGTAAGACATCGGTTGAAAGAAGAACTAAATTAAACAAGTGGAGTGTAATACATGTTCGTTTGAGCTTTTCTTTTATCATTAAAATGGATGAGTTCATCGAATTTTCTTGTAACTTTGAATTGTTCTTGAAGATCGTCGGTACGTCAATACATTAGCCCAGCGTTTGCAAATTGAATATGCATGTATATAAGGACTCCCGATACTAAATCGTATTGTTGTTTGGCGGGTATCAATTGACTGTTCTGCCTTTTTCTTCACGCGAGTCTATTTCATGTACTCCTGAATTATCAGATCTTTACAAACTTCGCCTAGTGAGTCTTCTCAATTTCTTTTTTATCATTTTTACTACTATGTTTTTCTACTATAATTGTGGTTTTATCCAACAAGAAACACGTGTAGGTCTACAAATAGATTAACATTGAAACAATGTGTGTTCATGCATGTAAGATGGAAATGTACATACTAATTCTCCACTGAAGGGCGGCAATAGAGAATTAAAGGATCCAATGTATACACTGTCTTTAAATTAAAAATGATGAAGAAAATCATAAGAGGATTGAAAATGATAAAGAATACCACAAATTGATTAAAAATGATGTAGAATACTATGAGAGGATTAAAAATAATGAGGATATGATGCGAGGATTAAAAATTATGAAGACTACAATGAGAGGATTGAAAATGATGATGAATATCATGAGAGGAGTAAAAGTGATGAATAATATCATGATGGGATTTAAAATGATGAACAATACCACGAGAGGATTTAAAATGATGTAGAATACCATGAGAGGATTAAAAATGAACAGAAATACTATGAGAGGATCCAAAATAGGGAATAATATCATGAGAGGATTTAAAATGATGAAGAATATCATCAGAGTATTGAATATGAAGAGAAATATTATGATTGAAAATGATGAAGAATATTATGATATGACTGAAACTGATGGAGAATATCTTGAGAGGATGTAAAATGATCAAGAATGGCATGAGATGGTTTAAAATGATGGAGAATATCATGAGGGGATTCAAAATGATGAAGAATATCATGAAGGGATTGAAAACTATGAAGAATATCATGAGGCGATTTAAAATGATTAAGAATATCATGAGGGGATTGAAAATGATGAAGAATATCACGAGAGGATTGAAAATGATTAAGAATATCATGAGAGGATTGAAAATTATAAAGAATACCATGAGAGAATTTAAAATGATGAAGAATACCATCAGAGGATTGAAAATGATGATGAATATCATGAGAGGATTGAAAATTATGCAGAATACCATGAGAGGATTGAAAATTATTAAGAATACTATGAGAGGATTGAAAATGATGAATAATATCACCAGTAGATGTAAAATTATGAAGAATATCATTAGGGGGTTGAAAATGAGTAAGAACACCACGAGACAGGTGAAATTGATGAAGAATATCATGAGAGAATTGAAAATGATGTAGAATACCATGAGAGGATTGAAAATGAGGAATAATATCATGAGAGAATTTAAAATATTGAAGAGTATCATGAGGGGATTGAAAATGAAGAGGAATATCATGAGAGGATTGAAAGTGATTAAGAATACCATGAGAGGATTGAAAATGATGTAGAATATCATTAGGGGATTGAAAATGATGAAGAATATCATGCAGGGATTGACACTGATGAAGAATACCATGAGAGGATTGCAATTGAAGCAGAATTTCATGAGTGGATGGAACATGATGAAGAATATCATGAGAGGATTGAAAATGATGAAGAATACAATGAGAAGATAGAAAGTGATTCAGAATACCATGAGGGGATGTAAAGTGATTAAGAATACCAGGAGAGGATTGAAAATGATACAGAATACCATGAGAGGATTGAAAGTGATTATGAATATCATGAGGCGATTTAAAATAATTAAGAATATCATGAGAGGATTCAAATTGATGAAAAATGTCATGAGGATCGAAAATGATGAAAAATGTCATGAGGATTGAAAATGATGAATAATACATGAGAGGATTGAAAATGAATAAGAATACCATGCGAGGATTGAAAATGACGAAGAATATCATGAGGGGATTGAAAATGATGAAGAATATCATGAGAGGATTGAAAATGATGAAGAATATCATGAGGGGATTTAAAATCATGTAGAATATCATGAGGGAATTGAAAATGATGAAGAATATCATGAGGGGATTGAAAATAATTAAGAATATTATGAGGGGATTGAAAATGATGAACAATATAGGAGAGGATTTAAAATTAGGAAGAACACCATGAGAGGATTGAAAATGATTAATAATATCATGAGGGATTGACAATGATGAAGAATATTATGAGAGGATTAACAATGATGAAGAACATCATGAGAGGATTAAAAATGATGAAGAATATGCTTAGGAGATTCAAAATGATGAAGAATATCATGGAGGATTGAAAATTTGTAAGAATGCCATGAGAGGACTGAAAATGATGAACAATATCATGAGGGATTGAAAATGATGAACAATATTATGAGAGGATTTAAAATGATAAAGAATCGCATGAGGGGATTGGAAATGATGAAGAGTATCATGAAGATATTGCAAATGATTAAGAATATCATGAGGAGATTGAAAATGATGAAGAACATCATGAGAGGATTGAAAATGGTGAATAAGATCATGGGGGGCTTGAAAATGATTAAGTTCATCACTAGGGGATGGAAAATGATTAAGAATATTATGAGGGGAGTGAAAATGATGAAGAACATCATGAGAGGATTGAAAATGATGAATAAAATCATGAGGGGATTTAAAATGATGAAGAATATTATGAGGGGATTTCAAATGATTCAAAATATCATGATGGGATTGAAAATGATTAAGAATATTATGAGGGTATTGAACATGATGAAGAATACCATGAGAGGATTGAAATTGAAGAAGAATATCATGAAAGGATTGAAAATGATAAAGAATACGATGAGAGGATTACAAATCATAAAGAATATCTTGAGGGAATTGAAAATGAAGAGGAATATCATGAGAGAATTGAAAACGATGAGACTATCATGAGAGGATTGAAAATGATGAAGACTGTCATGAGAGGATTGAAAATAATAAAGACTGTCATGAGAGGATTGAAACTGATGAAGGATATCATGAGAGGATTGAAAATGATGAAGAATATCATGAGAGGATTAGAAATGATCAAGAATAGCAGGAGAGGATCGAAAATGATGAAGAATACCACGAGCGGATTAAAAATGATAAATAATATCATGAAGGGATTGGAAATATATAGTATGAAAACCGGGTCGGAGATAAGCACCTATATATAAGCCGCAGACAGAGGTGGTACTTTTTATAGAAATAAGTCATACTATTGGCCATGGATGAAATGGTGGGGAAGAATCAGCTTTCGCAAAAAACAAAAATAAAAAGTGGCGGTGAAATGGCGCTACCAGGGAAGAGAAAAGTAGAAAGATAAAGAGACGGCTATAGAGAGAGGGAGAGAAATAGAAGTTTTAATATGAAGATGTTACACACGCGATTTTCCTTCAATTATATGTGTTTATAACCCCGAGCAACGCCGGGTAGCCACGCTAGTATATATATAAAATACGAAAATAAGAATTAAACAAATTAAAATAGAATAATCCATAAAAATATAATTTAAAATGATAATTTTTAAAAATAATAGTAATTTAATATTATTTACAAAAAACAAAATACTGTTATAAGCCACTTTAATAAGATTTAACTTAAACCCTGTTCGGTGAAAAAAAGATATAGACTGGCATGTAGCTATACGGCATATTCCGACAACGTTCGTTGACTACTTTAGTCAGTATTTCAATATGTGCCGCCTTTTTTGACGTGGTAATGTCTCGTTGCCGTATATATGTATATATATATACGTATACTTATAGATATATATATAAGTATGTGTATGGGTAATGTCTCGTTGCCGTATATATGTATATATATATACGTATACTTCTAACTACATATATATATATATATATATATATATATATATATATATATAAGTATACGTATATATATATAAGTATACTTATAGATATATATATAAGTATGTGTATATATATACGTATACTTATATATATCTATATAGCTATATATGTATATATACCTATATATATATATACGTATACTTATATATATAAGTATACATATGTATATATATACGTATACCTATATATATATATACGTGTACTTATATATATATATATATACATATATATATACGTATACTTATAAATATGTAGCTTATATATGTATATATACGTATACTTATATATATATATATAAGTATACATATATATATATATATATATATATATATATACGTATACCTATATATATATATATATATACTTATATATATACGTATATACGTATACTTATAAATACGTAGCTTATATATGTATATATATACGTATACTTATATATATATATAAGTATACATATATATATATATATATATATATATATATATATATATATATATATACGTATACCTATATATATATACGTGTACTTATATATATATGTATATATATATACATATATATATACGTATACTTATAAATACGTAGGTTATATATGTATATATACGTATACTTATATATAAATATATATATATATATATGTATATATATATATAAGTATACGTATATATATATATATATATATATATGCGTATACTTATACATATATATATATATATATATATGTATATTTTTCTATATACGTATACTTATATATATATATATATCTATATATCTATTTATATATACACGTATATATATATGCACAACCTCTGTTTAATACGACAAAAACATAATGCTTGGACAATGTTGTCACTCGCACTATTTTTCTAAATATATAACTAAAATATTGATATAATATCTCAGAATTATGTCATTAATAAAATTATTTATGTATTAATTATCATCATTATTATCATTTTGGATGAACCAAATATTAAAAAAAAACACCCACCAAGTCTTATGAGTGACTTGAGGATTGCATTCCGAAATAATGCAAGCTGCATAATATGTCTATTGTGTTTGTCTGGCTTGCTATTTGATTTCTCACTCCCCCTCACGACTTGAAATCATTTTGGCTGTGGGTTATTTATTGTACATGTTTGATTCACTACCATTCGCGTGGCGGTATGGTATACCTATATGAATTAATATACAAATCAAAAAGATAATGGCTATTATTATATAGTAGATTTTAATTGGGCTGAATTTGTCTTAAGTGACTATGAATACATTTCAATGCAAATAAACGAATTATTTTATAACGATACAGCGAGAACAGATTGGTGCAATGATATTTAAACACATGTATATTTAGCTGATTTAAAAATACTTCAAATGCATTTGTCGTTTTCACCAGCTTGGTAAATTGACATTACGTCACGTGAAACTCTTAGCCAGTCATTTTGATTGGATTCGACAGAGAGCGGAAGTTTTATTAAGAGTTTGCCCTTTGAGCAGAGGAATGTAAGAGTATTACATTTCAAAGTGGAAACGACAGGCAGACAGGTGAAAGAAGAAGACTCTATCTTCCTATCAGTTAATGAAGTGAACCATTCTATACTAAGATGTGATTATTTATTAATATCGTAATAGCCAGTCTTCCGTCAGTGTTTAATTTCCACCTGCAGAATAGTTGAACATTAACAATACAAGTTATTGTAATGATTTCTTAATATGTATCTTACCGTTGTTGTAATCTAGTATGACCCATTGTATGTACCAACTATATATTACTGAAATATAGAATAGGATCTCTATAATATGCTAAAGCAATATATGTTGATAGTATTTTATCACGCATATCTATGTTTAAAAATGGGATAGTCAGATTACCGAAGTTTTAATGGAAAAACGTTTTTGTACCTTGCTGTTGTGTCGAACGTAAATCCCGCACTAAAATACATTTTCATAGCTTTCGAGTAAGGATTTAAGTGTATAATCTGTTCAGTCCAAAGATAGTATAATAATCTTGTGCGCTTTGTGTTAGCGTCGAACGCCCATAGAATGGGCATGTGTCACAAAGTCTTACGAATGTTTTTGAAGTAAACCTCCCTCTTCCCAGCTGACTACAATATGGACGTACCCAAGTCGAATTTTAACAGATCTCCGTTGAGCTGTCCTTTTAAATAATCAAATTCTGCCTAGTTTCAATCATTGTTTCCGATCCCTAAGGTGTTTGACTCACTGACCATCTTACAGACATATTAACTCTTACCTTCGAACAGCATTTAGTTTTGGATAAGCGGTGACTCATTTGTAAAAAAAGCAGAGATATTCAGAAATTATATTTACAATAGTACTTATATAAATATGTTTAATTTTGAAAATATTTGGTATATTAACATCGCCGAGTCTTTGTTCACGCTGGATATCTATAGAATTGAAATAATTTTAAGAACATCTGTCATTTACAACGGATTAAAAATTGAATTGTGGAATGTTCAAGGGTTCCGCTTGTTATTATTAAATATTCGAGTAAACTACTTTTGTATACAGAGTCAATATGTTAATTATATGAGTAATGGTGTGTGCTAGAATGTTGCTCTTTGAAATAGCAACGGTACCAAATTCTGAACAAAATATTTCAGAATATATAAAACAAGTTATACATTGATTCGAACACTTCTCTAACAATTCGATGCCTTTATCTATAGGGGATTGTTTTGGTTTAAAAAAATACGCCTGTTTCCGATATCGCCTCTTCATTTCAGACAACTGTCTTTTTCCAGTAAATTATTTCGGGTTTTATAACTTAGCAGTAGTCGCTGACGTCAGATTTAGAAAATATAATAGGTGCAGAAGCATTTGAAGAGCAATTCATGTTGGTATAATATCGTTGCTATCGACTTGCTTTACAATGCATTGTCTTGGTTAAATGGTACTTTTTCGCGAGTTTGTAGTCGTATTTTGGCGATTTCTTACGTCAAAGCCATCAATAATGCTATTTATTATATTCGCTATTGATAATCGTCCTTGTTTCAAGGTAATCCATTAACAAAATACCCTGCGCATTGCGAAATACTGGTGTTTGTCGCTTTAGTCGATTTGCACGGCGTTCACTTGATGCTGTCCACTCAGCTGCAAACCGAGTTGACTTTGTAGTGAAGTAGTGGATCCACATTTCATCGATTATAAAAGGTTGACTCAAACACTTCTTTTTGTAGCGTTAAAACAGTTGTAAACGACGTTCTGAATTGTCGACACATTGTTATTTTTGATCGATTGTGAGCAAACGCGGCACCCACTTTGAACACAGCTTTTTCTGTGGCAAATGTTCACGCACAATGGTGACTTCACAGGTTTGTTCTATATTTAACTCATTTGCAGTCTCACTAAACTTTATTTTACGATCGAGCCAGTGGCTCGATCGTAATATGGATTTATGGATGTTTTCTTAGACAACTACCGTATCTGGGTTACCTGCACGTTCAGAAATGTTTGTGTGTGTACGCCTGCGTTTAAAGTAAGCATGATGGTGGCCATGGAAGTTGAGTGTGGCCCCCAGCACATATTTAACACGCAGAGCGGAACGTTTTATTAAGAGGTTATTTCTCACTCTTAAAATTTCTACATCTGTTGACCATTTTTGAAAACGGATCAAAGTCGCAGTAACACTTATCAATCCATTTAGCCTGAATTTACAAACTTCGTTCGATCCAATGCAACTGCCTTCAACCACCACTCTTGCACTATTTTTTATGAAGAAAGCGCCTGTTAAATTTTAACAGGGTCTGAATCTTTTAAATTATGTTATATATGTGTAGATGCTAACTTTGTGTGCAGATTGCTCATTGTGAACTTCTTTGAGACCTACGACAATTGGATGTGGTAACTACAGCTGACATGCAAAACTTGCAATTTGCTTGTATATATGATAACTTTAATCTTATTCGAAAATCCATGATTTAAAAAAAAACATGTCATGAAAATCTACAAACATTATAAAGACGGTAGTACAGCAGACAGTAAACGTGAGTGATTAAACAAGATAAAGAACGTGTGTGAAAAATGTCATCTGTTAGAGAACATAAATTGTTGCGTTATAACCTCGTTGCATACATGGAAGTTAATAATCTTAGCGTGTGCTGCTTACTCACATTTGTGCCATCACGTAAATTTGTCAAGCTGAGCAAACTGCCGCTTGACCCTCAGTTCTTTTATATCTCTAACAAATAGTCAATACAACGCCCGTGAATACATAGGAATATCGTTTGTTCGACATTACTGAGCAGTGGTTTAGGGTATATAAAGATAGGGCGATAATTATTGTTTAATCATATCTGATAACGACGTATAACATATTCTGATTTCTAGGATTCTAATCGAACTGATGACTTCTCTCTAACTTTTTACGTCACGTGACATCCTTTTCCACTACTTCCCACAATGAAATTATGCTAACCTCGGTGTTACTAGCTTGACCCCGATTGACCATTATTTCTTGTTTTTCTTACTTACCACATTATCCAATAGCGAGTTTTCTCGCCCAGTATTGAACACTATCATAATTATCTTGTTTACTTGAGGCATATTTCTCACTAAGTGCTATGTGTTATCACATGTATTTACGTGTGAGTAATTCATAACAGTTGTTTCTGACTGTCTGTTTCCCTTGCTCTGTCTTTGTGCCACTGAAATTCTGCTACAGGTACGTTGACAATTAATCTACAAATCAATCGTATACTGTAACATGTACGATTTCAACGTGAAATGAACCAACGATGGATGGCATGCCCTGAAACCTAACAACAGGGACAGGAAGAACAACGAGTCTCTCTCCCTCTCTCTCTCTCTCTCTCTCTATATATATATATATATATATGTGTGTGTGTATATATATATATATATATATATATATATATATATATTTATATGAACAGATTGTTGGTGGTACAAAATTTTATCAAACTTTTAAATAGAATGAACGGAGTCATAGCGAGTCGATGGCAATATTACAAGTTAACAAAAGGGGAAGATTATAGTAATATATGCAATCTTCGAAAGACATTCGATTAAAAACTTTTAAAAAGAATAAAAAAGATCGACTAAAATTTACAAACCAAATCTCAAGGTACCTTTGAACTGACAAATTTTCAACGGAAACGTCGGTGAATATCGTTTAAAAACGGGGAAAAGACTAACGTGGGGAGAAAAAAACAGGGAGATTGAATATCGCCAGTATAAACAAGAAAAGGAATATATGGACGTAATAGGCAATATATATATATATATATATATATATATATATATATATATATATATAAACATTTTTTTGAAAAACCATAACAATGTAATTTGTTGAAATAAATAAATAACATTTATTTATTATAAACTGAGCTTTCGAATATAAAATATTCCTCGTCAGAGAGTTTTTTTTTTCTTTCGTTTCATAGTCTGGTGGTATTGACTTTGAGAAAGAATATCCGTGTGTTGGGCGCGGTTAAGCCATTTTTGAATACGTAGATAGGAGTAGACACATTATTATAAACCATTGTTTCGTAAAGGTATAAACATTTTTTTGAAAAACCATAACAATGTAATTTGTTGAAATAAATAAATAACATTTATTTATTTTAAACTGAGCTTTCGAATATAAAATATTCCTCGTCAGAGAGTTTTTTTTTTCTTTCGTTTCATAGTCTGGTGGTATTGACTTTGAGAAAGAATATCCGTGTGTTGGGCGCGGTTAAGACATTTTTGAATACGTAGATATATATATATATATGTATATATATATATATATATATATATATATATATATATATATATATATATATATATATATATATATGTGTGTGTGTGAGAGAAGAATGTTGTAGTTTGCTTGCAGCATTGTGTATAGTGTAAGAATAATTGTTTGGAGGCGATAACAATGAGTAGTTAAAGTGACACATATACGACATGTGGAATCGTAAAAACAAAGTGACAATATTGAAAAGTCAATAATTTTCAAAAAAATTTTTTTATTTACAAGTGTATCGTTGACCGTGGTGTTAGGTTGGAGTGTGTCCTTTTTATTATTGTTTATTTATATATATATATATATATATATATATATATATATATATATATATATATACAGGGTGGGCCAAAATAAGGGTCCTATCTTTAAATTTGAATAACTTCCACAAAATAAAAGTTAAACACCAAACTTTATGTGTGTGTAGACTGACCCTTCCGAGATTTTTTGAAATAAACAAAACAAATTTTAGCCGGAAAACACTTCTTAAAACTTACAAAAACTAAAGTTTTTTTTTTTACACTTTTTTGTAGTTTATTAAGCAAAAATAATGTTTTCTAAATGGGCGCCGTTGGCGGCTTCACACTCTTCGGCTCTTTTTAAAACATTTTCCATAACAGTTTTCAACATCTGAGGACTTATGGCTCTTATTTCTGCTTCAATATTTGCTTTCAGTTCCTCAATATTGTTTGGCTTATTGGCATAAACCTTTTCTTTGAGGTAACCCCATAAGAAGAAGTCAGGAGCTGTAAGGTCGGGTGATCGTGGAGGCCATTGAATTTCGCAACTGCGAGAGATAATCTGATTTCCAAATATACCCTGTAAAAGTGTAAGGGTATCTCTCGCAGTGTCTGCTGTGGCTCCATCCTGTTGGAACCACATCCTGTCAGGTTTGGCGGCAAACCACGGTTGCAAGAAATTTTGCAGCATTACTCGGTAGCGGTCACCCGTTACTGTTACCTGATTTCCGGCATCGTCTTCAAAGAAATAGGGGCCAATTATCTCTTCAGCAGTAACGCCACACCACACCGTGCACTTGAGTGGATGTAATGTGTGCTGGTGAATTATCCTTGGGTTCTCCGTACCCCATATCTGGCAATTTTGTTTATTGATGAACCCATCAAGATGAAAATGGGCTTCATCCGACATTTTTAGTTTTTTGAGAAAATCGGGATCATCATTGGCCAAATCCTGGAGTCGCATAGCGTACTCAAGTCTTTTTTCATTATCTCGAGGTTGAAGTTCTTGAACTAGCTGCACTTTATATGGAAAATATCCTCTTTCTCTTAGCATTCTCCGAAGTGAGCTTCGAGAAATGCTAAGTTCTTTTGATCTCCTCCTTGTGGATGTGGATGCATCCTCCTTCAAACTTCTCTCCAATTCTTCGAAATTTTGAGCTGTTCGTACAGTACGAGGCCTACCACTTCTCGCCATGTCGGATATTCCTTGTTGGTTCCTAAAACGAGCAATAATTCCTCGGATTGCTTTTGCCGAAGGAGAGTTTCTGGTGTTGTAATGACGCCGATAGATGAGTTGAGTCTCCGAAATCAACTCATTGGATTTAAAGTACCACTATTATGAGGGTACGTTCCTTAGGGCTAATACGGCTCATGCTTGCTTCGGAAGGGGTCCTTTACTTATTCTAAAAAAAAATTTTTTTAAATGAATAAATAAAAAAGTTATGAATTTTTAAAAATAGGACCCTTATTTTGGCCCACCCTGTATATATATATATATATATATATATATATATATATATATATATATATAATGATTAGCAATTTATACTAGGAGTTTCGGAAGCTATTTGGAATATCACGTTAACCTCTGTTTACAGTCCAGCTACTTAAATAGAAGAGTTTACCAAAACGTTATAGATCACTGGTATAGATTACGTAGCAATATACAGATGTATAAATATATTGTGCAAGTACAAACATAATTGAGCACTCGATATTTTATTCTTCATCTAAATATTTTTAAATTATATATACACATATATATATAAATATATACATATATATATATATATGTACATATATATATATATATATATATATATATATATATATATATATATATAATGCTGGTCATCAACAGATGCGTGTTTCCTAGTCATTACTATTCAACTGTGTTGCTTAGAAAAACATACTATATTAACGCCGACATTCGAAACAGAAACCACGACTCTCTTAATCTTACATTGCATGCATAGCAAGATTGCTTGAAAATTGTATCGATGTTCGTAACTATTGTTTCAATATTTTGAATGTTGAGAGATTAATTAATTTTTAGAATTGGCCAGATTTTGTGTTTATTAATTAAATATGATTGGTAAATTTATCTTCTCATTCAGATCTTTGACCAAATAACACCATATTTCCGGACGTGGATGATTTTGATAATTATCTGCAAATATGATCTGTAATTAAACGACGTCAATTTTTCATGTTTTCATTTCATATTTTTAATTTGTAATTTCGTCTTTTTAAAATATTATTTTTGTATTTAGTTGACAATTTTACAATTAATGAGAACGATTTTTATGGAAATTATCAGTAATTAGAGGCAGCGTACCAATTAATGGAAACATGGTTAGAATGAGAATTTTACGTCAGTCACAGAACCATCCTTAGTCGCATATAACAGCAGGTAGTGTGATGAATCGACAACACGCGAAAAAGACAGTTTTGATAATTGAATAGTCGTAGCATACCTTTCTCCTACCACTCACACGTGTAATACAGCAACTTTATAAAAAATAACCAATCAAACTTATGAAACTCAGTGATCAATTTTTATTTGACGAAAGCAAAACGATTGGTTCTAAGCGTTTTACTAAAATTGGACGGATTTGCTTTCTTCTATTCCTTTGTTCTTCTCATTATGTTTGATGACATTTCTATACACATTTAGAAAAAAATATTTATCTTCTTTCGCCCTCTATTGTGTCTTTATCGTCTGTCTTTTATCAACACTAATTTTTAATTGTCAGTTGTAATTGGAATTCCTTCTAACGGAAAGTCAGTTTATTCTGAAGAATAATTCATAACGTGCAATCGGAAAGAGGGGCAGCACACATACTCACACACCCACACACAAACGCACACATACACGCATCTACACTTATCTATGTTTATACAAAAGCGCAGTATACCAAAGTTTGTTTTCCTCTATGTGTTTAATCACACAAAATAAATATTCTAATAGTTATTGCTATTGGGATAGAGGAATGTTTGAAACAACCCGTTTTCATTGTAATAATTAGTCGTAATGTGTAAAGTAATTAATTATCTTTCCGTACGAAAATATTACTCGCACTATCTCTTAATTTTTGTTATTGCATGAGCGCTTTTATTTTAAACACTTTCTGTTGTTCTCGATTCCGCCACATCCACTCGCTCTTTATTAACAGTCGAAGAGAATAAATAAAAGAAACCACAAACAGATTGTAATAGTCCATTATGTACAAATTATAATATCAGCACAGGTATTAATATAATTTAAACTGAAGCTAAGTGTTCGATATAGCAAGCAGCAAGAAACTAATTTCTTTTGTTTCCATTTTTTTTTACTCAACTAGCTTTTTAATCTCAGTTTTTTTTTCGGATAATTAATTTTAAATCGAACCTGAAAATTATTTTTTGATCCAACCTGGTTGCTGAATTCCAGGGAGAATGAAGTCGAGCAAAAAAGAAGAGGAGGAAGAAATAAAAGTCATGTAACCGATTTTAAAATATGATTGCCGTTAGAAATTACTATTTTCATTTTTTTATGTTTATCTTTTATATATTTTATATATCCAACGCTGAGCTGGGGTAGAAAGGGGGGGGGGGGGCGAGGAAAAGAAAAGGAGAAGAGAAGGGAAAGGAAGAAAGATACAATTGCTGTTAGAAAAGTTTAATTTACAGCTATTTATGTTTTTATTTTTTATTTTTATCCAACGCTTAGTTAGGGTAGGGGGTTGGAAGAAAAAGAAAGAGAAAGGGGTGGAGGGGTGTTAGGGGTGGATGTCTATAGCCATTTAGGATTTGTTGCGGGAATGGTTAATGTAAGATTCGAGTCAAATTCATATTTATTTTTATTCAGCGCTGGGCTGGATAAAGAGGGGGGTCGGGGGAGATGAAACAAGAGCGAAAGAGAAGATAAAGAAAGAAGGGGAGGGGAGGTTTCAAATTTGTTGTGTCTGCTTCCTGTCAATGCAGACATATAACAATTACATGACACCCAGCTTACGGGGATATTTTAGTTTAACTCATTGATGGATTTATGGCCTTAATGTTAATAAATTATGTTGTTATATTTTGATCAATTGGCATTTAATTTTGATTATTTTGATGGATAGTTAAATGTATTTTAAATAGTATTTATCAGTTAATTAATAAAACATAATGGTAATTGTCTTTATTTTTAGTAAGATTCATATATGGATTAGTGGCAGTAATATTAGTAGATTTAGTTCTAGGTACTAATGAGTTAAAATATATTGGGAATTATTCTTGGTAAGGATCGTATATAAGTTTATGACATCGATATTGATGGATTATACTATTATATTTAGTTTTAATTATTTTGGAGTATAAATAAATGTATTTCGATTATAAATAATAGTTAGTGATGGATTAATAAAACATACTGGTAATTGCTTTTATTTTTAATGGAATTTATATATCGATTAATTTCAGTGGTGTAGATAAATACATTTTATTATTCGTTGTAATCCTATTATTAATGGTGGGGTTAACACCTGTTATAATATTAGTGGTATGGTGTTCTAGTTAAAGTTGTTAACGCAAGTTATGGTCTATGAAGGGGGGGATTAGAAATGGTGGGGGCCAGTAATTTTGATTAAAGTGATCAGTATATAATTATTTAAAATTTAAAAATTGGTTTTGGTAATATGTTGTTTACTTTTGTGGGATTTTGTGAGCTGGATTTTGAGCGCATATACGCACTCGTGCACACATATAAATACATATATGCACATGTATACACAAACATTCATATATGCACCCAAACCCATACACATATACACGAACACACAGATACACATGTATGTGCACATATGTATACGTATACATACGCGCACACAGGCGTAAACACACACACATAAATAGTTATAAATTTTATATCTTCATACATATGCATAGTCATATGTCCACAAAAATCACCTATATATATATCTAAAAGTTTTACTTTTACGTGTTATAGTATTTATTCAAAAGGGGGGTGGTTGTACTGTATTTGTAGTTGAGGGTTAAAGTTACTTGATTTGGAGGTGTTAATAAGTGTTAATTTTAGCGGGGTTGTTGGGTATAGGGTTTTTTTGTTCTAATGGTATTATTTAGGGGGGGGGTACAAATTACTAAGGAGATGTGATCTGTTATGCCTACAGTTGATCGATGTTTCCTGTTTTTTGTTTAAAAGTTTTCCTCTGTCAGTGAATTTAATTATTTCAGGTCTTTCGCCGAGGCATAAATAGCCTGGTGAGTTTAATGAGCTACAGGTGCTAGTTTTTCTGATAGTGTTCCAGATTACAGTTGGTGATTTATTTTTATTAGTTAGTTCCTAGTGGTAATTTGAGAGTTATGTTCTGTTTTGGTAGCTTGGGTTGTTGAATGAACATTTATGGCCGGTGTATCTTTCTTTGAAAGTATTACCTGCCATACCTATGTAGTATTTTTTATATCTAGAGTTTCCTTAGTTGAGATTGTTGCTTGGTAAATTGTTTTTGTTATTAAACAATTTTGTTGCAAGGGACATTCATTTTTATTTATGCAGTTACAGGACTTTACTTTAGTTGTTTTATTGTTATCTAATTCAGGGTTTAGGTTGCTGTTTAGGATTTTGTTATTGTGTTTTTTAATTATCATTTCTAAATTTGCGCTGCAACTGTAACTTAGTTTAAGTGTATTTTTGTTGAATATTTTATGTAAGATATTGTTTGGAGGGAAATATGTGTTTATGAGGTTTAATATTTTTTTACCAAGTTTGGTTTTAACTGCTTGATTGAAGGGGGGTGTAAACCTTATTATTTTCCTGTTTCTTGCTTTATTGTTTTTATTATTAGTCGTTGTAGGTTTAGTAAATTTAATTTGTGTATTCTTGTATCCGCTGTTTTTAGTGCTTTATTATAGAATTCTTTATGTTTGTTAAAGATTGTTTCATTTGATGAGTTATTGCTTATCCTATGTTGGATAGATTTAGGGATGTGTTTAATGATAGTTTTGGGGTGGTTGGAGAGGGGTGCACATAGATTGGGTTAAAGTTTTCTTTATTATATGGTTCGTATGTATCTTCGGTTAAGTTGAGAGTTACATCTAGGAAGTTTACTATTTTAATGTTGGAAGTTATTTAAACTTTAAGGCATATCTTCTTCATCTCCCTGATAATAATCTTTTTAATATTTTCACACTTTTGCCCATTAGAGTTTCTGACTACTAAAAGTCTATCATCCCTATATAGGCCAATGTCTTCAATATCTATATCATTAGTTAGGTTGTAGAGGATGTATAAACCAACTAAGTCGGTGATTTCTGCAGAGTCGAAAGAACCCATCGAAACATCAAAGGAGCCAGATTGGTTGCTCTTTGTCCATTGATCTTTTTTACTAATTAACACTGTTTTCCTACATTTTCTCACAATGTTAATCTCTTCTTCAGAAATATCCGAGAGAAGAGTAGCAAACTCCATGACGCTTTCGAAGAGTTCATTAGAAATTGAGGGGTAGTAGTTAATTATATCAAATTGGATGAAGGAACAATTTATTTTGTTTTTTTATTTTGTGGAAACAATTAATTGTATCGATTGTGTTGATCCATTGGTTGAGTTTGTATGTTGATCTAATGTTTTTGTTAATTTATATATATATATATATATATATATATATATATATATATATATATATATATATATATAAATATATATATATATATAGAGAGAGAGAGAGAGATCATAAAATATAAATATAGCAAGTGATCTACACATAAACATTTCTGTTTTATCACCGAACTAATATGTTTGAATAAATGCGCGAATTACATTTTACAATCGCTTTGATAAGTAAGCAATGCATCTACCAAGAATTAACGAAAAATATAATTTGAAAGATTTATGGTGTCAGTTTTTATAAAATCGCTGAGAACATTTTTCTTATGAACTAAATCATTGATACCAAATGGCAGTTTTCTATGCCTAGTCGTTTTTGATTTCATTGTAATCAGCCTAGCAGAAAAAATATATATACATATACAATAAAGCAGATTGTAACGTTATAATGCGAAAGATTGTTTTAATAATTGAATAAACATGATATGCTTGTAATTCAGTATAGGTTAATATATTTTTCTTTACAATCAGGTTTTGAAAAAAATCTCGATCGCCCACAAGCATTGATGTGTTATTCATAGAGGTTAATCACATCTCTCTATAATAACCTATACGTTCCTTAAACAGTAGAACACATCTAAACCATTAGTGGCAATAGCATACAGGTGTTCACTAGATGCACTTTCCGAGTCTATTTTACCAGATGCTTTTCGCACTCGTTTCTGTCCTTGTTTCGTTCTTTTTCAGCGTTTTCTCTATTTGAAATGGTTCATATATTTTTATACATAAGGCGTTTACGGATTCATTTTTGGCCATCACATTGTATCGTCATTGTAATTGTTTGTCTATTATTATCATTCGTGTATAGGAGAGATAGAAACAGGTTATCGATTATGTCAGACATTAATTAGTATAACTGCCTGATATTCATAAATCATAGTTTGTTTAGTATTATTAGATTGGGTCAGATCTTAAGAGAGATTGGGAATGTGCACATGTGTACACAAACTGAGTCTAGTCGATTGTGTGTAGTATAATTATCTTACTCTTGTTAGCTCGACCAGGTTAGCTAGCTACATAATACCCGAGAAAATAACACCGACATCTCTATTCAAAAAAGGTGAGCAGGAAAACATTGAAAGCTATTAAACAAATAACATAAATATCTTATGAATTACCCAAAACTTACTTAGTGAACACCTGTTATTTAGGTTAATGCATTTTGAGTAAAAACTATTGAATAATATTTTATTAACAATTGGACCCTATTTGCAGTATACAATAAGCCATTAATAAATAATAAACACAAATATTGTATGTATTTATTTAATTTGAAACACATATTCCAACTATATACTATAGTTTAAATTTACTTAAATGAAAATACGTTCAGGATGTGACGATTATGATCAGTGTCGTAGTTAGGCGTTACTTTATGATGGTTGGAAATCTCGTTGTTTTTGTTAATTACTTGGCTTATTGGCAGTTGCACTTATATACCTCGTTTTATGAATTAATAAGTGCGAATACTGACGAACTTTATACTATTTGTAGTAGTGGGGCTATTCGGACTTCTGGTCTCATCTTGTCTGTTCCGTCTGATAAAACATCCCGCCTTGTCGAACGCGGTGATCTTTATGGCGGAATCTGGAATATTGATGTCGAACTCAGAAATCTATACGCAATTTCTAACGGAACCTTTTATTGTCTCGAGAGATGTAAATTTATACGAATAGAAGTCTTAATAAAAGTAAGTGTTCATTAATATCTCTGGTAGTGAGGATTAAACCTTCAACCTGACGTAGACTTCACCTAGATGTTGTCTGTATACAACAGCTGTATTCGTTGCGCCACGTGCCAAAATCATGTACACATTGCCGAGTCCGATTAAAATGTTACTGTGTTTAAAAGATAGACCATAAGAATTTCAGAGATTACATTGGAAAAAAAGTTGTGTGAATAACATCCGAGATTAGAACAGTAGTCCAAATAATCCAATTAGCAATCCTCATTCAGAAATTGTACACTACTTGGTATATATTCCAATTCACACATTTACATTGCAGATGAAAAATGGAGAGATGTAGAAAGGTTTCAGAAATGATGATAGACGTTCTCTCATACATCTCTTTTGTTAATTTTAAGTTTACTGACTTATCTACTTTGGTGTGTTGCACATTTTCATGGACGTCACAACAAGCCTGTACATTAAAACCTCTGTGAGAACACATAATCTTTCGAAGCTTTAGGACGAATCATTTACATTCTTTAGCAGTTATATTTTATGATGCAAAGAATAATTACATTTCTTTCTCTCCAACAAATCGGCTAAGGAGGTTCAGGTAATTTACATTGCACAAAATAAACCTGAGCACCAACGCTGCAATTAGAGGCAGAAGACAACAGTCACAACATGAATACTTGGATTATTGCAGACAAATGAAACTGAGACTACAATTCCAGACGAATGTTGAACCGATTTAATACTTTGACTAAGTTACTTTTTAGGAATGCAAGATTCTGTTAGCGAACCCGGTAAGATAGCGACTTCATATATGTTCGGAATGTTCGCACAAAACCATGAAAACTCGGTTTAATGGCAGGTTTGTATGTTTATTTTATGTAACGGCAAACAAGATTGTAGGATTAAGATAGTGTTTTTATCATAACTAATCTTGTCGGGAAGATAAGGCTGTGCTCTCTGTAATACAGTTATACAACAGTAGTATGCGTATGTATCTATGTAGTATATACGTATACTTTAGATGCATTTATATGTATATGTATATATATACATATATATTTATATATGTGTGTGTGAAAAAAATAGGACAACCAACATTTATTCATTATTTTATTATTTTATCATTTTATATTTTTATAATGTTAGAACGCGTTTCTAGTAGCTGCGCTGTTTTCAGATATGTGACACCATTTGAGGAAAGACCTTTCGATTTGAAAGAGTGTTTTTTTCAATTGAGAAAATGTGTTATTGTTTAACGTTTCTGCGCTTGTGTGGGTGCTCGGGTGTATGAGTTTTTATATTTTTATATTTTTATATTTATGTATTTTTCATTTTTATTTTTATTTTTTGTGGCTTTGGGTCATAGTCGTGTGTCGTCTCCATTTCCTGAAGTGTTTCGTGTTTTCTTTTGAAATTTATAATTTTTATAGCCTTGACGCCGTGTTGTCTGTTGTGTTTGTGTGTGTGTGTGTGTGTGCGGTTATTTTTTAATCTTCTGCATATTGGAGCGACAAAAACACACACGCACACACACACACATACACACACACATATATATATATTTATTTATATATATATATATATATATATATATATATATATATGTCTATATATATATATATGTGCGTGTATGCATATACATAAGTGTATGGGTAGATATATAGATAGATATATCTATTGATAGATACATAGATACATACATAGATAGATAGATAGATACATAGAAGGGTAGATAGATAGACCGATAAGCAGGTAGATAGATGAGCAGTAAGGTAGATGAATGTGTAGATATATGGTTAGATATATGAGTAGATAGATAGAGAGATCGGGAGATAGATATATAGATATATAGACAGATAGGATGAAAAATAGATAAATAGATAGTTAGATATATAGATAGGTAAATATGGACATAGATAGATAGAAAAGTAGATAGATATATTTGGGTAGATAGATAGACAAAAAATAGGTAGAAAACACATCAATTATTTCATGGATGCACGCGTACAGAGACACACACACACCCGTGTGTCGCCCATTGGAACTGCACTGATGCTGCACTACCACCTTTTATTTCTTTCTCTTTCTCTCTCTCTCTCTCTCTCTCTCTCTCTCTCTCTCTATATATATATATATATATATATATATATATATATATATATATATATATATATTGTGGGTGAACCTACCTACCCTTTAATAATAACTAAATGGTAGCAAACGGCTACCATAAATACCGGCTTTTGCCGGGAAAACATTGGGAGGCACATTTAGGCACTAGCACTGCCAACACTGACTTGTGTATAATTTCTCTGTTCAATACAATTCATTATTATTATCTCTGAACATTTTGTTGTTTTATTTCATTGTTGGTACCCCTAAACGGGTCCACAACAACTGGCGGCGAGTGATTCGTAAAGGATTTCGTTGGAAATACCTTGGACCTTGCAACCTGTGAGTGATAAACCAGTGTCTACAACACGGTCAACCTTCGAAAAAAAAATTCTACCCGTTTGAAAAAAAAACTAAAACAACTTGTGCTTTACAATTTTCGGAAAGATATTGGAAACATCGAATACATTCAATTTTGGGACGAGTCTGCCTTACAAGAAATAACCAGTTTAAACAATTACTGGACGAAAAAACAAGTTAGACATATTTTACTATTTGTGTTCTTCCTATTTCAATACGGGATTTTTCCTCGTGCAACAAATGAAATTGGAATAGCATGTACTTATAAAACTAAAAGGTTTGAAAAAAAAAACTCCATACTACAAAAACCTTTTTTCGTGTCTGATATAGTCAAACGTATTTTGCGAACAGACTTGTCACTGTAAAATCGTATAGTCGGAAATAAAAAATCTGACAAGTAAAACCAAGTTACTTTCTTGAATAACTAGTCAATTTTTTATATGGCCATTACTTGCTATTTTGCATTTTCAGCCTACACTGAAAGGCAAACGGACTTATTGGAAAAAAAGTCCCAGATGCGAACAAAAATACAAATAATTTGTTAAATTAATTACCGAATAAGCCGGATTAATAAAATCGTTTTTTTTCTCAAGGAACTTTTAAAAATAAAAAAAAGATTTCCAAGTGCCGGTCGAATTCGAGACCCAAATGACGCAGTGATGAGAAGGGGTTTAGTTTGTTATTAAACAGTAAGCATTTGAAAAGAAAAAAAACAGTGAAAGACTATTTATGACTTCTTTATTTCTTTAATCATGGAAGATTTCTCGAAACATATATTGGAGATGGTTACATTTCAATCAGAACAACAGAAGGCAAACGATAAAAAATCATCTTGCTCAACAGAAGGCAAACAAGTAAAAACGTTCGTCTCTACAGAAAGAATTCAGTCGCAGCAAATAAGTTTGTTGAAGTATTTTGAGGAAAATAATTAAGCACAAAAGCGAGAAGATAGAAAATCTTTAGACGAACAATTGATTGGGATACAAAATTTACAATTAGAGCAACAGACTCAATCAGAGAGAAAATGTGAACAGCTTGCACAAGCAATGATAAATACGACGAATGACGACAGCGACGCGTTTAACCAAAATGCAATATGGTCAGCTATAGAAACCTTTAGAGGACCTAAACTTCGAATCATGGTACCGTCGATATCAGGATTTTTTCGACATTGATTGTAGCACATGGTCGGAAAAGAAAAAGGTTCGTTTAGTTCTTCGTAGACTAGATACGGCAGAGCATACAAAATGTGTCGATTATATTCTGCCGAAGAAAACGGTCGAACTATCTTTCAATGAACTCATTAAAATGTAAATGTAACTATATTGCCCCAAAACAAGGTTATTCCACAAATTGTGGAAATTTATGAACCTAACGCGAAAAGAAAGCCAGGATTACTCAACGTTTGCTTCGATCGTCAATAAACATTGTGACGACTTTAAGTTATCATCCTTGACAGTGGACAATTTCAAAGTATTAATATTTGTTCAAGGGCTCGTCTCGCAAAACGATGCAGAGTTAAGAAGACGTGCAATAAGCAAACTTGAAACCGAACCAAATGTAACATTGCAACAACTGGCTGAAAGCTGTCAACGACATATTTCCGAGAAAAAGGAAGCTAAAGAAATAGAGGAAGCAGCACATTCTAATATTTAAATTGTTCGTCGTTTTACAAAAAAAACTTACTCTTCGAAGGAAAAATTCAGGAAGGATTTGCCTCAAAGGTCGGATGAAAAATTGCCAAACCACCCTTGTTGGGGTTGCGAGGACCTACATTGGTACCAGAAGTGTCGTTTTGAACGAGAAAATTGTGACAAATGCCATAAAATGGGACACAAAGCCTCACATTGCAGAAGTTACACTAGAAAAAAGTTACATAAAAACAACCAGAATTAATGGTGGCAACCTAAACATACGAAAGAAAGTTACGGTAAAAATGAACAATCAAGATGTTAAACTACAGTTGATTCAGGGTCTGCCCTATCAATTATTAATATTAATACCTGGAAAAAGATCGGCAGACTCACTATGCTACGCACAGATAAAGTGGCTCGATCGGTAACCGGAGAGAAAATAAACTTTGAAGGGGAAGTCATTTCAAATGTGACACTAAAAATAAGACATTAAAATTACGAATGTTCGTAATGAAGGATACAGGAAATGTGTTCGGTTCAGATTGGATTCAGCACTTCCAGCTCTGGGATTCGCCGATAAGCGCCTATGGTCAACGAATAGAGAATTGTTCTGCTGACGGAGAAAAATTGAAGAAGGATTTGAAAGAGTCATTCCCCAAGTTGTTATCTAATGAATTAGGACGCTGTACTAAAATGAAGGCGAGTTTTGAACTAATTGAAAGTAAGAATCCCGTTTTTAAGAGAAAACGAAGTGTACCATTTGCCTCTCTTGAAAAAAATAATGCAGAAATAGACCGGTTTGTGGAGAAAGGTATTTTAACACCAGTTGACTACTCGGAATGGGCGGCCCCAACCGTCTACGTGAAGAAACAATCTAGAGAGATCAGAGTGTGTGCCGATTACTCAACCGGTTTGAACGATGCGCTGAAAGATTATCACTATCCTCCGCCGACACCAGAAGAGGTTTTCACAAAATTAAACGGTGGAAAACTGTTCCAAAAATTTACTTGAGTGAAGCCTATCTGCAAATACCTGTAGAGGAAGATAGCTCTAAGCTTCTCTGTATTCCGACACACAGGGGACTACTAAAGTTCAATCGTCTCCCTTTTGGAATTAAAGTGGCCCCGTCGATTTTTCAGCAGGTAATCGACATGATGTTGAGCGGGCTCGATTTTTCGATCGGCTACCTTGACGATATCTTAATGAAAAGTACGAACGTCGGGGAGCACCGTGAGCACGTAAACAAAGTATTCGAAAGGATAAGCGATTTTGGTTTTTCAAAAGTCAAAGTGTGAATTCTTTCAAGAAGAGATATAATACTTGGGCATGTAATTGATAAGAATGGAATACGTCCCGACCCAGAAAGATCTATAGCCATCAAGAATATGCCCGAACCGAACAATGTTACCCAACTACATAGCTTCCTGTGTCTCGCAAACTATTACGAAAAAAATTCATTTCCAGTATGCACAAATTGCGAGCCCCCTTAAATGAGTTACTTAAGAAAGATAGTAAATGGGAATGGTCCACCGACTGTCAATCTGCATTCGACAACCTAAAAACGAAGTAAACTTCAGAATGATTGCTTACTCATTTTAATCCAGAGCTAAAAACTATTGTTGCAAGTGACGCCAGCTCGTACGGCATTGGGGCGTGCATTTTGCATAAAATGCCGGATGGCCCGATGAAACCCATCGCGCACGCTTCAAGAACTTCACTTCTCGCAGAGAAAAATTACTCTCAGATTGAAAAAGAAGCGTAGGCTATTGTGTTCGCAATGACCAAATTTCACACGGCCGTCATGTTATCCTACAAACAGACCATAAGCCACGTATCACCATCTTTGGATCAAAAAAAGGCTTGCCAACCTACACAGCAAACCGCCTACAGAGATGGGGTATAATTCTGTTAAATTATAACTTTGAGATGGAATTTTTACCGTCAAAAATACTAGGACACGCAGATGGTTTATCGCGGCTAATCCCAAAGTACACGGAACCGCTCGAGGATACAGTTATAGAATCCCTTCGGTCTGAATATGACTAATGTAAAGTACTGTGTAACACAATAAAAGAGCTACCAGTTACACTTGGCAATATACAAAAAGAGGTAAGAGAAGATAATTTTATCATCGAAATTAAAAATAAATTACAAACAGACGATGAGCAAACGGCAGAATCTTTTTCAGTCTGTTGTGACTCATTATTATACCGGGAGCGAGTAGTAATAACAGCTACGCTAAAAAACAAAATCCTGAAGGATTTCCATAAGGGGCATCCTGGAGCGACCGTATAATAGCCTAATGAGCTCTGATGTGTATTGGAAAAACATGGGCAGGGACATAGAGACGAAGGTGAAGGCCTGTGCGGGCTGTGCGTCGCCAGCGAAAGCACCACCTATTCAGTATTCATGGCCTAAGGCAGAGCAACCATGGTCCCGGATTCACATAGATTTTGCGGGACCATTGGAAGGCTTCTAGTATTTAATTATAGTCGACAGCTACTCAAAATGGCCAGAAGTTGTTAGATGTAAAAACCTAACAACGGATGTCACGATATGCGCGTTGCATGAACTGTTTGCCCGATTCGGAGTGGTGGCCATTGTTGTATCGGACAACGGTACACAATTTACTTAAAAGAATTTTGTGAAGACTTTCAAATTAAACATATCACCAGATAATGTGTTAAGTCAGAACCGGTTTTGAGTGACAGTTTCTTGAAAAGTTCAAGATGCAATCCGCACTGAAAGCGAAATAAACTGAGTATAACATAAACCTCCTTAAGATCTCTACCCGGTTATAGGTACCGAAACAAAAACAATTAACACCTAGGAATTAAATAAAGGATTCACGTAAAAATGTCTCATTTATTACCGAGTTGGACAGAGATTCTCGACTTCGACCAGAGCCACCTGCAGAGGGATGTAATTTATGTGAGAATAAAAGCCAAGAATAAAACTATAGTAAGAATGATTGTATCAATCCATATCTTGGAATTTCTGAAAATTGGTGTTTTGTTTATTTTTACTAAAAATAATTAATAATCTTGCGCCAAATTATGCTAGTCTGTATGTCGAATATTATACTAGATATAGAAAGATGTTTCCTCGTGGTGAGTTGCGAACGAACACCGTCTTTTCGAATAAGTGAAAAACAAAACAAATGCTTGTTGCATGATTCTTTGTTCGGCAATGTCTAAAATTACAACACGCAACCTAGAAGGCTGGAAATTGTGAGAGAACAAATTTGGGGTCATTCACGACTCATTATATACGAAAATGTGACGTTTTCTCCACCTTTCCTCTTTTTCCCTGATCTTAATTCGAATACCTATTGTGAGCCAGTCATTATTTATAGACAAAATAATTTCACTATGTATGATTATGAATTCGGTGAATAAATAAAGTATTGTTTTATGAAGTTGTGGTGGGTCTTTCTTCATTAGCGAAACCTGGCTATTTAAAATAGATGATTAAAAATCCGCTTGACTATTTGTAGTTTTTTGATCGATTATAGGTAGCATAGTTTCTTGTTAATTCATTGTAGATTGTTGATTGTTGATACAAGACACAAAAAGATCAGACGTAGACAGATTTTGCTTTAAGATGCAAACATGTTTTTTTCTGTGGTATTGCTCTTTTTAGAAACACGAAACCCGAGACTGTTGTCAGTTCATTAGCAATAACATCGAAAGACTACGGCATGAATCTGTGTGTGTATGTTTGCAAGTGCCTTTGCGATCAACAATGAATTACAGCCGTCGTGTGTAAAGGGGGTGCCATGCTTTAAATAAATGCGTTCTGCTGTCCCAAACTGTCTTTCCAAAATCTACTTTCACATTTACATTTGTCTACCAAATTCTAATAAACATTTGCCCACTGTCACTTAACTGATGTGATGTAATATTCTAACACAACATTTTATTTTTTTCATAATTCCTCAACAAATAGCGTTTCAATAATTTTAAACTAGAGAATTGGACTTTTATTTTTCGAGTTCTTCATCAAGAACATTGATTGCTAAGCTATACGTGTTTCGTGCTATCTGTTTAAAGGTATATAACATATGGTTATCACATGAATCTGGAACAGACAACAATTCAGATCGAGGTCAATATCCTGTCGGATATATATAATAAATACTAATACGCATAAATGGTGTAAAGGAACGGTATTTGTTCGCAATTTTCCCATGTAGAAATAGCAACTCAGTAAACCGAATACGTTCAATCATTTCAATGTGTTTGTCATTAAATAATACAAAAAAAGTTAACGTGCTGTAAAAAACGACGCGCATAAATAAAAACTAATTAAACTTAGAGGAAAATCAACAATGTTATAATGTGTTTCTGGTTAAATTGCGAATTCGTATTCGCAATCTATCGATTTTTCCTGAATAAGTAAAAAAGAGAAGAGAAAGATAGAAATACAGAGAGACAGAGAGACAGAGAGAGAGAGAGAAACGGAGAGAAAGAGAGAAAGACACGTGGGTCTAAAACGAACCTGTTCTATATGAAATAAGTTATCATCGAATTACAAACGTGAACACTAGCAAATACGTTATGTGGCGGCATTCTTACGTACCAGACGGTAACAATTTTGCCGATAGAGTTCTAAAGCTCGATGTACAATCACAAAATAATGAGCCAATTTAATTGGAAAATCATTTCTGTATGATTCCATAGTAATATTACTTCTTCAAATACATTTTATTTCTTAGCATATATTTTTATCTACACGCATTCATATACGATGAAAGAAAGGCCCGTTTCTAACGAATAGAATACGTTTCACGTCGAATTAGAGTCGGTCCGTTTACGTGAACCATAAGCATTGACTAACACATATATGACGCAGATACATTGACACACAAAAACACACATTATATATATACACACACATATATATATATATATATATATATATATATATATATATATATATATATATATATATATATAGGCATGTGTACGCATGTGTGAAAGTATTTAGTAGGAATACGCAGTCGCTGGAATGTGAACTTTGTCGATTTACTTTTTTAACCAAGAGAGCATGGAACACACATTGCGGCATCTAGACTAACAGTAATTGTATTCGAACAGAAATTCGCCATTATAGAAACTATTTGAATTGCAAGGATATCATTTAGTTTGAGACTGCTCACCCACTTACACACATATTTATATATACATATATATATATATATATATATATATATATATATATATATATATATATATATATATATATATATATATATATATATATATATAACTTCTTCGGAATATAGTAGGAAAAATCCTAGCAGAGTTCTCGATTAATTAAAGAATTAAAGTTTAAGATTAATTAAGAATTAAAGTAGAAATTAAAAATTAAGAGCGTAATATTTATTTATATTTGTACAGAAAAACATTTTTTTTTGTTTTTTTTCTATATATTATTTGATATATATTTTTATATATCTCTTTTTTTATCTCCTCCGGTTTGGATCACAACTGTCATTTTTCAAACCTTATTAAACCTTCCTTACACTAAATTTAAACAACGCCCAAAGCAAATAACGCGTCAAAACGAGAGTGACACGTGACTTCACATTTCCGACACAGTTGACAACAGAAGCTGAAGAGAGCCGGATGGCTAAGTCCTTCCGTGTTTTAAACCGACGGTACGAATGTTGTACTAATTTGTCTGTACCAATATATATATATATATATATATATATATATATATATATATATATATATATATATATATGTATATATATTGTAGGTAATAATATAAAGCATATTTTAATCATTTCAGAGGAATTTGATCAGTTTCAAAATAGTGAATATGTTAACCATATATATATATATATATATATATATATATATATATATATATATATAGGCACACATTATTAAACAACACAATGTTTTTGTTTGATAGGCCTTTTTTCCATTTTTTCGAATAGTGAATTTACTTTTACGGTCAAATTGGTGTATGTAAGTTCTGTGGGTGTCTTATTCTATTCTTTTTTTATTTGTCACGAGTAGGTTCGATTTGATTAATCAAATTATCATCAGGCAGTGTTAGTCTTGGTGTGTTGACAACTATGTCTTCACTGTTAAACTTCTTTAATGGTGAGTAATTTCCTAGTTTAAAATGAACGTATCTTGTAATTATATATTATTTGTAAGTTCATGTGTACAAATATAATATGAGGTTATATAATATATTGTGTACGGAATTTCTAGTATTTACTTCAACAGTACTCAATACGTATATATATGGATATACATATATGTGTACATCAGTTGTCATTATACATACAGCTAACCGCTTTGAGAAAAAAACGAATAAAACTCTCTGCATTCGTTGATAGGGTTTATATAAACAGCAAATGCCTTTTGCTTTCTTTGTCGAAGGAAAGTTTCACATAAGTTTGAAGTTTTGAAAGAACAAACTGGTGTCTATTTAAGCCTGCTTTTTTCCTGTATTGGCATATTGATGAATGCGATACAACGAAATAGTTTGCCTACGGTTTACTATATATATATATATATATATATATATATATATATATATATATATATATATATATATATATATATATATATATATATATATATATATATATATATATATATATATATTCTAGAAATATATATATTCCAGAAATATGTTAGCCAGTCGATCACAGATTGAGCTCGAGTAAGAGTGTTTGAAACAGACGCACGTTTTAACATAATTAAAATAAATTAAAAAAATAAGAAAATTGTCTCTTCTGTTCGCTGTATTATCAACATTTCCTTCTGTGTTATTTACAGCTATGGATTTTTCTTTCTTCTGTTTTAGTAAGGTCTCCTATCATTAATTTTAAATCAAGAGAGAAGTGACGGAAATGAAATTGATAAAAATGGCATATAATACATCTGGATGTGTCACATACATACAGGGAGAAACGGTGATGGTAATACAAAGAACAACAGGTAGAGATTGGTTAGGAAATTGCTAATTACGGCTAATTAGAATAATTCAAACATGTTTTCTAAACATTACTTACGAACAATACAAATAAATTGTGTGATATGTTCACAAATTATATACTATGAAATATATCCGAAATACATTAAGTAAACAAACGTTCATCAATTATGTTTGACAATTATATATGTGTATATATATATATACTATTATAAATATATGTGTTCATCTACATACGTATACGTGTAATCCTTTCGGACTCGTCATTGTTGAGATGAGTAATGATACCGGTCGCAGGGCCCGAATCCCCGGAAGGCAAGTCATGATTTTAACTCGAATTCCGACGCCTTAGCCACAGCGGCGGCTATAAACAACCTGAAAAATCAGCGAGAGATTACAACTATTAAATGCAGCTGTCGTGAGAGTGTTCAACTGATGAAGGAGCATGCATTTCAACCACGATGACCGCTGTGTACATACTACTCACTACAGTGCCCAGCATAGATTTTCGGGCGACAAATGATTATACATATTTGTTTTTATCTACATACGTATACGTTTCATCCTTTCGGGAATCGGCAGTGTAGAGATGTTTATACTGGTAATTTAAAAAAAAAAACTGGTACAGTAAACGTTAATTATCCAACGTTTCGATTGTATTACACCTCTTCCAGACTGCACACAGTTAAACAGCGAAAAAGCACGCATTGCAATTTCAACCAAAAAAATGTATGGATGTAAAAGAGGAGAGAAAAGGGAATAGATAAAGTCCAATCCAATCCAAGGTTATATGCCATCAGAATATATCGGTCAGTCAAGTTTATCCATCACAGTCTGTTATCCATTTAGTATCATATTAATCAACCCCACTCTTACTGCTCCTTCTAAACGAACACTTTTCTAATTAAAAACAGCAAATTAATCTGTATTTTTATAATTTTACATTTTAGTAAACGATGCCAACCAAGACCTGCTAATATCCGCCACTTTCCGCTAATGCCCGCCACTATCCGCTATGTAAAGACATCGCCAACTAATTATTGCTATGAGTTCTTTTCTATATCGGTTACATAAATTAACATAATTTATGAGTTCTTTCACATGACAGGGGCGCTACATAGATGAACATGATTTTATATAATAGGGGCGCTACATAAACGAACACCCTTTACGAGTTTAAATGAAGCAGGAGATGAAATTAAGAATTGACAGTTACTATTTGCGGTTGTCGGCGTTGTCTGGGATCAACAATTGTATAAGTCATTGCATTAAAGTTCGATTTCCAAGTCTTCAAAATAAAATGTAAATTGATGATAAACTGTATTGAAGCAATCATTCGCACTGGTTCTGGCAAAGGTGAAACTGTTTTTATACCGATGATATTAATTATACCATTATATATACGCTTTCATTTTAAGCTGTTGCAGTTTCCTGTACGACTTTTTTCGGCTATGTAAATCAATAAAAGTTAAGGCCCAAAACTAAAAGTTGCCGGATTGCAACTTGAAGAACCATGCTGTTCACATGGTCAGCTTCATGTAAAAGAATTATGTGTAGGTGCAAATACATTTTTTTGCGTATGCACATTAAACAAAAAAAGCAAAAGAGATTTTCAATGTTAATGCCAGATCATTTTCTGATTATTATTAAATTATTGCACATGGTATTTCCTTAAACTTTCTTTAAAGTTTTAAAACTTTCCATATGAGATTCAAACTTTTACTCATGAAATATTTTTTCATAAACAGCATATAATAAATATGCATTTTATTCACGTGTATATTGGGTTTTGTTAACTGGAAGCAGGTCTTCAAAATGTACACTAAAATAAAAAAATATATATAAGAACTATTCTCTGTAGGAGTTAAGCTGAAACACAACATGTTATAAATATAAAATAATAAAATCGACCATGATGTGTGTTGTGCTTTGTATTTAGAGGAGACACGCTAAAGAAGGGATTTACTTTCCCTGGTTTCATTCGTCTTGGTAAACATGTATAAAAAATCCCCCTACTTGTACATGGAACAAGATATATTTATCTACGTATTGAGATATGAAATATTAATCAAATTTTTCAAATGTGCACTACCTCCACAAATAGTAGGTGATAAGAGTTTTTAAGAGTATAAAAGCATGTGATGTGAGAACAGTGATGCCAACCAAGGATACGAAATGAATTTGAAGAATTAACTTTCTTCAAATTCCCTTCATATCCTTTCAATCTAACCCAACCCCTAGATAAACTCATTCAACTCGACAAAGTATAAACAAATCCTTTCTTCAACCATAAATATCATACAGCTTAACGCTAACCGTATCAGAACCCATCAGCGCCAACATACTTACCCTCATTCTGAGGGCTAATTAAAAAGAAAATGTAAAAAGATATATTTATACAGTAGTATATACGAGTATATTTGATATACGTATGTGTATATATCTATGGGTGTGTGTGTGTGTGGATCTATGTGTGTATATATCTATATATGTATATGTATATATATATATATATATATATATATATATATATATATATATATATATATATATATATATATATATGAAGCAATCGAACAAAAGATATAAGCGTCAACTAATATCTTATAATTAGCGAAACATCCGGATAAAAACTGAAGCTCAATATACTGGATAGAACATTACTATTATAATATAAAATGAAGTAATAAAATAAGGTGTCAATCAAATTTTATTAGAATTCAAAGTTCAAGCAAAGTATCCTTAAGTCCTTAGCTCATGAGTTTTCAAAAGTTAATTCTTCTCTTCAGAGGACCATTACCGCAGTTATACTACTACAGGTAATAAAATTACACTTAGACAATATATAAAATTATATATACAAATACATAAAAATTCATAACATCAAATACATAAACCCAAAAACATACTTTTTGTTGAATCTATACAATCCATCCAGGTCATACAAATAAAGAAACATAATCAGGAAAGACATTCAGAGGTTTAACCGAGGATTACTCCAAGCTATAAACAGCAGTCCATATACGTGAAATTGAAGGAGCTGACAAAGTTATCCAGTCGCGAAATGTGTCAATATTCAATGTTAATGATAAATAAATAAAATAATATAGAAAGTTCAATTAGAATTCCAAAATCCCGATATGGGCAACCCAAATCAAGTCAAAGTTCGTTGTTCAATTAGAAAATCCGTTAAATCCGAATTGAGCAACATAACGCTGAATCCCGGTCGCATCTTGCCAGCAGAGCGAAAAAAACAAGTAATCTTCTCTCTCCAGCGATTCAACCAGACATGACAAATCCCTAACGAACAGAAGGCGATATTAAATTGTCTACATCTCTGAATGACTTTAATAGATCGGAAATTATGTCTGTGTTTTTATTAAAGGCGGCAAGCAATACATCCTGTTTAAACCCGCTTGATGAACTCAACGAAGAAAGCAACATACATCCCCGCCATCCACCCCGCCAAGATTGTATGCTACCTGTCTGGGTCAAGCGAGAATATTCTATGTCAAAGGGGAAGGGGTTAAGAAGTTAAAAGAAAAAGAAAAGGGAGTTAGGAAATATAGGTCAGATCGCATAATCACGTATACATGCAAAATTATTACTTAAAATCTAGCTTATAGTAAAAACCGATTTCACAAATCTCGCCCTATCAAATAATCTAGAATATTAATGCAATTAAAAATAACGAAGTTATTAAATTCCAATAATTTTATAGTGTAATTTAAGATTTAATTTTATCAGGTTAGAAATTATTAAAGTGTTTAATAGTTTAATTTAAGATTCAATCCTATCAGCTCAGGAATTCCAATTCAAGGTTTAATTTTCCCCAATTAAAAAGTTAAACTTGATTTAAGGTTTAATTTTTCCTAATTAAGATTTAATTTTCCCAATTACGAAGTTATCAAAATAATTAGAACTTAATAATTTAATAGTTTAATTTAAGATTGAATTTTATCAGAGTAGGAAGTTTAATTTAAGGTTTAGTTTGCCCAATCAAGAAGTTTAATCTTAATAAGGAGTTAATTTTTCCTAATTAAGAAGTTGTAAATATATTTAAGGTTTAATTTTTCCTAATTAAGAAGTTGTAAAGATATTGTAAAGATATTTAGAAACTGAAAATTTAGGTATATAAACTTTTACAACCTCAGAGTCTAAATCCTTTAGGCAAAGAAGATTAAAAAGGACCCATCTCGAAGACTAGACACCCCCGGTCTCATTGCTCGCCCAATCAGCTACGGCAAGACTGGTGGTAGTTTCAATATTGCATATTTGAATTTCCTTCCATGTCGACATTTGGAGACTAATTCATTTCTAGAATTTATCAGATTTAAATGTTTAGGTGCAGTAGCTATCATTACGGCTTCAGAATTGCATATACCACAAGATTGGATCTTGGGCTGTAAGAGTTTGATTATTTTAGGATGGACCATTTTATATTGTGTGGAATATTATTTGATCTTAAATTTTTAACAAAAGTGGTCAGGGATGTTTTGTTGTTACCGACATCGTTATTGAAGGAGTAATTATGCATGGAGATGCGGGGTTTAATTAAATTTGCTGTGGCCCCAATATATGTGTGTATCCTAGGATTTACTCTTGTACCCGCGCCATTTATATTCCTATTCACGGGTCTATTTCTATTTACTGTATTTTCATGATGTGGATTAGGTTCGGATGAAAGACCTAGAAGATATAGCAAAACAATTGAAGATTTACATGATTTTCTCAGAAATTTCGGCCTTTCCATAACTGTTGATCCTGAGAGTAAAACTTCTAACTTCCTTGATATCACCCTTAACCTCAATGACAAATCATATACCCCTTTCCATGAACCCAATCTAACTCTTTTCTATATACATACACTATCTAACCACCCGTGTTCCCCTATTTTCTGATGAAAGAGTTTATCTTTGAAAATCTATGGATTAAGGACATGAAGCTCTTTGCTCTGAACTTTTGATGTTCTAATAAATATTGTATCTTTACAATTTTGTATTCTGATCTTAGATCCTTAGAATTCATTGCTCTATGGAATATATTGAGCTTTGTATTAATCACGATAGATTATTATCAAACGATAACTCAATTATCATTAATTTAATTCAACATTTAAATATATATATATATATATATATATATATATATATATATATATATGTGAGTGTCTGACAATCCACTTATGTTATCTCTTCATATGAAAATTCACTTATGTTATCTTATCATATGACACGTTTACTTGTATTTATTTTAAGGGTTTCTTGTGTAGGTATTCACTTTCCGGCACTGTTGTTGTTATGGTTACTGATAATTCACAGTCAAAGTGAAACCGAAATATGTATCAACTGCAGCTATTTTGATTTTATCATTTTTTGGAAATGTATCCTTAATGAAATAATAAGATGATATGTGTTTTCTCCGAAGAATTAATATGTTTACGTAAGTTCTGTAAAAATAAGGGAAATTTTACAAGGTTTTTTTTTTTAAACAGCTTATAAATATTTATTGCCATTAGCTTTTTCTAATAAAATTTGTTTTCGATTTTCGTATAACATCAGGGTAATCATGTTTTATTCCAAGATAATATTTTCTGAATTATTCCAGTGCCATGAAAATCAAAAAATATGATCATTTCTATTCATGCGTAATCGTTTTCCTAGTTCATAATTATAAGATTCTGCTTGAGGTCATAGAGGTTTAGAAATGTAAACGCTTATACATTATTAGGGCGTTCTGTTATTGAAAATTATTCATTTGATAAATACATAATTCAGGGCAGTTCAAAATAAAGGCTACCCCCAAAAAATGTCAATTGTACAAAAATTGTTCACAATAATTTCAGCAATTCAACCATATTTTGTACAAATAAACATATGTGTGTATGCATTGTCCACCAAGTTTAAGTCAGGACTATTCAAAAATTTTATTTCATCGCTCTTCAATAATAATCAGACCTGGATAAGCCCGGGATATTCTGACACCCTTATCTCTTGGCAGTGGTCTGGGGGTTGCTTGAATGACCCTATCCATGAATAATTTAATGATGTTTTATATATATTATGAATAACAGATACAATAGTGTTATGATGTGAGTGTGGAACAACAAAATTGAATAAGATAAGTTATGCCTAGGTATTATACATAATAATACGCATTGATGTTGTAAAGAAAATGTGAGATCGTTACTTTCCCTGTGATCAACAAGTATGTTGTCATCAATTGACCGTATTTGCAATAGCTATTTTTTTAAATAAATAAGACAAAAAATGTTGATATTCTGAAAAACATATGCACATTAATAAAAAGAAACTAAACCGATAGGAATACACACACGTTATGTGTGTTTTCTGATATAATTACTAACAAAGTGTTGATAGTGTATCGATTTTACCTGCATACAGAGAGAGAAAGAGAGAGAGACAGACATACAGACATACAGACAGGCAGACAGACAGACAGACAGAGTAAGAAAAAGAGTGTAGACCGAATATATATATATATATATATATATATATATATATATATATATATATATATATATATATATATATATATATAACGTATCATAGAACTACAATCGTGATCAATATCAAATCAGCAATGCGGCGTCCTTCTTACGTACCAGACTGTGGCAATTTCGAATGCAGAGTCCGAATTCAGTCCAAAAATAATGAGCTAATTAAATTCACGATTCATTTTTGTGTGATGCCATACACATTCGGTAACATGATTACATGTATTCAACAATCACATTTTTTGCGATATTTCCTCATCCATACGCATTCAAATACGGTTGAATTAAGGTATCTTGTTAGATATTCAGCCAAGCCTTCTTAAAGTTTCTACGACTCGTTTACATGTACATAAATACACATATTCAAGTTCACTCACACATATACGCATGCAGATACATTTAGACACACATACACATTTCACACACACACACACTACACACACACGTGTTGTACTGTGTGTGCGTATTGTGTTATCAGTGTGTTGGTAAGCGGTGCATGTATGATCTGGGCAAAAAATAACGGACATTGAAAAATCTCGACAAAAATTAAAAGTATTTCAATGTCTGTTTGTATGTCCAGATACTCCTCCGAGAGGACCCAACAAACAGTCACACGGTTGACATCATTATAACCGGCCAGCCCCGGGACGTATAATATCTCAGAACCGGAAAAAAAAATGGACTCTTCGAGGGTCGACTGAGCACTTTTCTCCAATGGGGGGGTGCCTTTTTCCTCGATTTTCAACGTTGTTTAGTACTAATTTGAGAAAAAAACAAAGAATTTGAGAAATAATGCACCGTCATGATTTTAACAGGAAATGACGTCAGAGGAAATCCCTAACGGCTCTTTTTTGAACATGAGTTTATAGTGAAGCAAGTGTTGCTTAATCACAAACGGCACTTTTTTTGAACACGGGTCCATAGTCAAGCATGGGTTGCTTACTTACTAACGGCACTTTTTTGAACATGAGTCCATAGTGATGCAAGGGTTGCTTAACTCCTAACGGCACTTTTTGATACATGCGTTTATAGTGACGCAAGTGTTGTTTAATCAATAACGGCACTTTTTTTAACATGAGTTCATAGTGAAGCAAGGGTTGCTTAATCCTAACCACATTCTTTCTGTTGACATGATAACATCCTCCTAGGTATTACCTCCTCCTTTTTGAGAGGTGTGAAGTTAGTGTAGTATCAGTAAAATTAAAGTAATAAATAATTATGCTCCCCCACTGTTTTCACTAATATTTGTATGCTCCCCCATTGTTTTCACTAATATTTCTATACATATTGTATACATATTGAAAACTTGGGGTGGGTGTGGGGGGGTCGGCATTCGCCGGTGTGAGCGCCTCAGGAGAAATTTGGGGAAGAGGGGGGGGGGTATCGGCATTCGGCGGTGGGGCGCCTCAGGCGAAATCTGGGGAGGGTGAGTGTCGGCATTCGGCGGTGGGGCGCCTCAGGCGAAATTCAGGGAGGAGTGTCGGCATTCGCCAGTATGAGCGCCTCAGGCCGAATTTGGGGGAGTGTCGGCATTCGCCGGTGTGAGCGACTCAGGCCGAATTTGGTGGAGTGTCGGCATTCGCCGGTGGTGCGCCTCAGGCCAAATCTGGAGATGGGGGATTGTCGGCATAATGCAAAGTCACGATTTCAGCAGAAAATGACGTCAGAGGAAATCCCTAACGGCACTTTTTTTGAACATGAGTTTATAGTGAAGCACGGGTTGCCTTATCCCAACGAAACATAAGTTTTTATTGAAGCAACTGTTGCTTAATCCCTAACGGCATTTTTTTGAACATGAGTCCATAGTGAAGCAAGGGTTGCTTAATTCCTAACGGCACTTTTTTGAACATGAATCCACAGTGAAGCCAGGGTTGGTTAATCAATAACGGCACTTTTTTTAACACAAGTTTGTAGTGAAGCCAGGGTTGCTTAATCCTAACTGCATTTCTTCTGTTGACATGATACCATCCTCCCAGGTATAACCTCCTTCTTTTTGAGAGGTGTGAAGTTAGTGTAGTATCAGTAAAATTAAAGTAATAAATAATTATGCTCCACCATTGTTTTCACTAATATTTGTATACATATTAAATAACGTCTCAATAAGTAAAGTAAGAAGTAAAATAATTATGCTCCACGACTGTTTTCACTAATATTTGTATACATATTAAATAACGTCTCAATAAGTAAAGTAAGAAGAAAAATAATTATGCTCCACCATTGTTTACACTAATATTTGTATACATATGATATAACGTCTAAATAAGTAAAGTAAGAAGAAAAATAATTATGCTCCACCACTGTTTTCACTAAAATGTGTATACATATTAAATAACGTCTCAATATGTAAAGTAAGAAGAAATATAATTTTGCTCCGCCATTGTTTTCACTAATATTTGAATACATGTTAAATAACGTCTCAATAAGTAAAGTAAAAAGAGAAATAATTATGCTCCGCCACTGTTTTCACTAATATTTGTATACATATTAAATAACGTCTCAATAAGTAAAGAAAGAAGAAAAATAATTATGCTCCACCATTGTGTTCACTTATATTTTTATACATGTTAAATAACGTCTCAATAAGTAAAGTAAAAAGAGAAATAATTATGCTCCACCATTATTTTCACTAATATTTGTATACATGTTAAATAACATTTTTTTTGTTTTGAACTCAAAATATTTCTTAGGGTTGGGGGAGAGTGAAAAATTAGGGGGCTGGAGAGATTTAGGGGTCGGGGAAAATTTTAGGGGTCAGGACGAACTTTTTAGGGGTCAGGCCAAATTTTTTTTTTTTTTTTTTGTTTTTTTTTTGTTTTGAAGTCAAAATATTTCTCAGGATTGGAGGAGAGTGAAAAATTAGGGGGCTGGAGAGATTTAGGGGCCGGGGAAATTTTTAGGGGTCAGGACGAACTTTTTAGGGGTCAGGCCAAATTTTTTTGTTTTTTTTTGTTTTGAATTCAAAATATATCTCATGGTTGGGGGAGAGTGAAAAATTAGGGGGCTGGAGAGATTTAGGGGTCGGGGAAAATTTTAGGGGTCAGGACGAACTTTTTAGGGGTCAGGCCAAATTTTTTTGTTTTTTTTTGTTTTGAAGTCAAAATATATCTCATGGTTGGGAGAGAGTGAAAAATTAGGGGGCTGGAGAGATTTAGGGGTCGGGGAAAATTTTAGGGGTCAGGACGAACTTTTTAGGGGTCAGGCTAAATTTTTTTGTTTTTTTTTTGTTTTGAAGTGAAAATATTTCACATGGTTGGGGGAGAGTGAAAAATTAGGGGGCTGGAGAGATTTAGGGGTCGGGGAAAATTTTAGGGGTCAGGACGAACTTTTTAGGGGTCAGGCCAAATTTTTTTGTTTTTTTTTTGTTTTGAAGTCAAAATATATCTCATTGTTGGGGGAGAGTGAAAAATTAGGGGGCTGGAGAGATTTAGGGGTCGGGGAAAATTTTAGGGCTCAGGACGAACTTTTTAGGGGTCAGGCCAAATTTTTTTGTTTTTTTTGTTTTTTTTTTTGTTTTGAAGTCAAAATATTTCTCAGGGTTGGAGGAGAGTGAAAAATTAGGGGGCTGGAGAGATTTAGGGGTCGGGGAAAATTTTAGGGGTCAGGACGAACTTTTTAGGGGTCAGGCCAAATTTTTTTGTTTATTTTTGTTTTGAAGTCAAAATATATCTCATTGTTGGGGGAGAGTGAAAAATTAGGGGGCTGGAGAGATTTAGGGGTCGGGGAAAATTTTAGGGGTCAGGACGAACTTTTTAGGGGTCAGGCCAAATTTTTTTCTTTTTTTTGGTTTTGAACTCAAAATATTTCTCAGGGTTGGGGGAGAGTGAAAAATTAGGGGGCTGGAGAGATTTAGGGGTCGGGGAAAATTTTAGGGGTCAGGACGCACTTTTTAGGGGTCAGGCCAAATTTTTTTGTTTTTTTTTGTTTTGAAGTCAAAATATATCTCATTGTTGGGGGAGAGTGAAAAATTAGGGGGCTGGAGAGATTTAGGGGTCGGGGAAAATTTTAGGGGTCAGGACGAACTTTTTAGGGGTCAGGCCAAATTTTTTTTTTTTTTTTTTTTTTTTTTGTTTTGAAGTCAAAATATTTCTCAGGGTCGGAGGAGAGTGAAAAATTAGGGGGCTGGAGAGATTTAGGGGTCGGGGAAAATTTTAGGGGTCAGGACGAACTTTTTAGGGGTCAGGCCAAATTTTTTTGTTTTTTTTGTTTTGAAGTCAAAATATATCTCATTGTTGGGGGAGAGTGAAAAATTAGGGGGCTGGAGAGATTTAGGGGTCGGGGAAAATTTTAGGGGTCAGGACGAACTTTTTAGGGGTCAGGCCAAATTTGTTTCTTTTTTTTGGTTTTGAAGTCAAAATATATCTCATTGTTGGGGGAGAGTGAAAAATTAGGGGGCTGGAGAGATTTAGGGGTCGGGAAAAATTTTAGGGGTTAGGACGAACTTTTTAGGGGTTAGGCCAAATTTTTTTGTTTTTTTTTGCTTTGAAGTCAAAATATATCTCATGGTTGGAGGAGAGTAAAAAATTAGGGGGCTGGAGAGATTTAGGGGTCGGGGAAAATTTTAGGGGTCAGGACGAACTTTTTAGGGGTCAGGCCAAATTTTTTTTTTTTTTTTTTTTTTGAAGTCAAAATATTTCTCATGGTTGGGGGAGAGTGAAAAATTAGGGGGCTAGAGAGATTTAGGGGTCGGGGAAAATTTTAGGGGTCAGGACGATCTTTTTAGGGGTCAGGCAAAATTTTTTTGTTTTTTTTTGTTTTGAAGTCAAAATATTTATCATGGTTGGGGGAGAGTGAAAAATTAGGGGGCTAGAGAGATTTAGGGGTCGGGGAAAATTTTAGGGGTCAGGACGAACTTTTTAGGGGTCAGGCAAAATTTTTTTCTTTTTTTTTTTTTTTTCTTTTTAAGTCAAAATATTTCTCAGGGTTGGGGGAGAGTGAAAAATTAGGGGGCTGGAGAGATTTAGAGGTCGGGGAAAATTTTAGGGGTCAGGACGAACTTTTTAGGGATCGGGCCAAATTTTTTTGTTTTTTTTTGTTTTGAAGTCAAAATATTTCTCAGGGTTGGAGGAGAGTGAAAAATTAGGGGGCTGGAGAGATTTAGGGGTCGGTGGAAAATTTTAAGGCTCCAGGACGAACTTTTTAGGGGTCAGGCAAATTTTTTTTGTTTTTTTTTGTTTTGAAGTCAAAATATTTCTCAGGGTTGGGGGAGAGTGAACAATTAGGGGGCTGGAGAGATTGAGTGGTCGGGGAAAATTTTAGGGGTCAGGACGAACTTTTTAGGGGTCAGGCCAAATTATTTTCTTTTTTTTGGTTTTGAACTGAAAATATTTCTCAGGGTTGGGGGAGAGTGAAAAATTAGGGGGCTGGAGAGATTTAGAGGTCGGGGAAAATTTTAGGGGTCAGGACGAACTTTTTAGGGTTCAGGCCAAATTTTTTGTTTTTTTTTTGTTTTGAAGTCAAAATATATCTCATGGTTGGAGGAGAGTGAAAAATTAGGGAGCTGGAGAGATTTAAGGGTCGGGGAAAATTTTAGGGGTCAGGACGAACTTTTTAGGTGTCATGCCAAATTTTTTTGTTTTTTTTTGTTTGGAAGTCAAAATATTTCTCATGGTTGGAGGAGAGTGAAAAATTAGAGGGCTGGAGAGATTATGGGGTCGGGGAAAATTTTAGGGGTCAGGATGAACTTTTTAGGGGTCAGGCCAAATTTTTTTGTTTTTTTTTGTTTTGAAGTCAACATATATCTCATGGTTGGGGGAGAGTGAAAAATTAGGGGGCTGGAGAGATTTAGGGGTCGGGGAAAATTTTAGGGGTCAGGACGAACTTTTTAGGGGTTAGGCCAAATTCTTTTGTTTTTTTTTGTTTTGAAGTCAAAATATTTCTCATGGTTGGGGGAGAGTGAAAAATTAGGGGGCTAGAGAGATTTAGGGGTCGGGGAAAATTTTAGGGGTCAGGACGAACTTTTTAGGGTTCAGGCCAAATTTTTTTTTTTTTTTTTTGGTTTTGAACTCAAAATATTTACTAGGGTTGGGGGAGAGTGAACAATTAGGGGGCTGGAGAGATTGAGGGGTCAGGGAAAATTTTAGGGGTCAGGACGAACTTTTTAGGGGTCAGGCCAAATTTTTTTGTTTTTTTTTGTTTTGAAGTCAAAATATTTATCATGGTTGGGGGAGAGTGAAAAATTAGGGGGCTGGAGAGATTTAGGGGTCGGGGAAAATTTTAGGGGTCAGGCCGAACTTTTTAGGGTCTGCCCAAATTTAGGGGCGGCGATATGTATGTATTAAGCTTCCACACCGGGGCGGCGATAGGTACTTATTTAGCATTCAGCGGTGGTGATAGGTACTTATATAGCATGTGCACATGGGCGGTAATAAGTACGTATATAGTATTCACACCGGGGCAGTGATAGGTATGTATTTATCATGCGCACTGAGGCAGCGATCGGTTCATATGTAGCACGCGCACCGGGGCGGCGATAGGTATGTATATAGCACGCGCACAGGGGCGGCGAAAGGTACATATTTAAAATTCACACTGGGCGGCGAAAGGTACATATTTAAAATTCACACCAGGGCGGCGATAGGTACGTATTTAGCATTCACGCCGGGGCGGCGATAGGTATGTATTTAGCATTCACACCGGGGCAGCGATAGGTATGTATTTAGCATTCGCACCGGGGCGGCAATAGGTACGTATTTAGAATTCACACCGGGGCGGCGATAGGTATGTATTTAGCATTCGCACCGGGGCGGCGATATGTACGTATTTAGCTTCCACACCAGGGCGGCGATAGGTACGTATTCAGAATTAAGGGGTGGCGATAGCTACGTATATAGCATGTACACATGGGCAGCAATAAGTACGTACATAGCATGCGCTCTGCGGCGGCGATCAGTACATATATTGCACGCGCACCGGGGCGGCGAAAGGTATGTATTTCGCATTCGCACCGTAGTGGTGATAGGTACGTATTTAGCATTCGCACTGGGGCAGCTATAGGTACGTATTTAGCATTCGCACCAGGGCGGCTATAGGTACGTATTTAGCATTCGCACTGGGCCGGCGATAGCTACGTATTTAGCATTCACACCAAAGCGGCAATATGTACATATTAATTATTCGCACTAGGGCAGCGATAGGTATTTATGTAGCATGCACACCGGGGCGCAATTGGTATGTCTTTAGTATTCGCACTAGGGCAGCGATAGGTACTTATGTAGCATGCACACCGGGGCGCAATAGGTATGTATTTAGCATTCACACCGGGGCAACGATAGGTACTATTTAGCATTCGCAACGGGGCGGCGATAGGTACTTAAATAGTATCTGCACCGGGGCGGCGATAGGTACGTATATAGTATGTGCACTGGGGCGGCGATAGGTACGTATATAGTATGCGCACCGGGGTGATGATAGATACGTATATAGTATGAACACCGGGGTGGAGATAAGTACCTATATAGAAGGCGCAGATAGAGGTGTTACTTTTTATAGAAATATGTCATACTATTACCCTGGGCAATAGGAGAAAGGGTGGGGAAGAAACACCTTTTGCAAAAGGCAAAATAAGAAAGTAGCGGCGAAATGGGGCGACCAGGAAAGAGAAAGGTAGCAGATAAAGAGACGGCTATAGAGAGAGGGGGCGGACATAGAAGTTTGAATATAAAGATGTTACACACACGATCTTTCTTCAAATATATGTTTTTATGACCCCGAGCAACGCCGGGTAGCCCCGCTAGTCTCCTATATAAAGGGCACTTGTCTGTATGTCTGTTTGTTTGTCTGTCTGTCTGTTTGTATGTCCAGATACTCCTCCGACAGGACCCAACAAACAGTCACACGGTTGACATCATTATAACCGGCCAGCCCCGGGACGTATAATATCTCAGAACCGGAAAAAAAAATGGACTCTTCGAGGGTCGACTGAGCACTTTTCTCCAATGGGGGGGTGCCTTTTTCCTCGATTTTCAACGTTGTTTAGTACTAATTTGAGAAAAAAACAAAGAATTTGAGAAATAATGCACCGTCATGATTTTAACAGGAAATGACGTCAGAGGAAATCCCTAACGGCTCTTTTTTGAACATGAGTTGATAGTGAAGCAAGTGTTGCTTAATCACAAACGGCACTTTTTTTGAACACGAGTCCATAGTCAAGCATGGGTTGCTTACTTACTAACGGCACTTTTTTGAACATGAGTCCATAGTGATGCAAGGGTTGCGTAACTTCTAACGGCACTTTTTGATACATGCGTTTATAGTGACGCAAGTGTTGTTTAATCAATAACGGCACTTTTTTTTAACATGAGTTCATAGTGAAGCAAGGGTTGCTTAATGCTAACCACATTTTTTCTGTTGACATGATAACATCATCCTAGGTATTACCTCCTCCTTTTTGAGAGGTGTGAAGTTAGTGTAGTATCAGTAAAATTAAAGTAATAAATAATTATGCTCCCCCACTGTTTTCACTAATATTTGTATGCTCCCCCATTGTTTTCACTAATATTTCTATACATATTGTATACATATTGAAAACTTGGGGTGGGTGTGGGGGTGTCGGCATTCGCCAGTGTGAGCGCCTCAGGAGAAATTTGGGGAAGAGGGGGGGGGGGGGTATCGGCATTCGGCGGTGGGGCGCCTCAGGCCAAATCTTGGGAGGGTGAGTGTCGGCATTCGGCGGTGGGGCGCCTCAGGCGAAATTCGGGGAGGAGTGTCGGCATTCGCCAGTATGAGCGCCTCAGGCCGAATTTGGAGGAGTGTCGGCATTCGCCGGTGGTGCGCCTCAGGCCAAATTTGGAGATGGGGGATTGTCGGCATAATGCAAAGTCACGATTTTAGCAGGAAATGACGTCAGAGGAAATCCCTAACGGCACTTTTTTGAACATGAGTTTATTGTGAAGCACGGGTTGCCTTATCCCAACGAAACATAAGTTTTTATTGAAGCAATTGTTGCTTAATCCCTAACGGCATTTTTTTTAACATGAGTCCATAGTAAAGCAAGGGTTGCTTAATTCCTAACGGCACTTTTTTGAACATGAATCCACAGTGAAGCCAGGGTTGCTTAATCAATAACGGCACTTTTTTGAACACGAGTTTGTAGTGAAGCCAGGGTTGCTTAATCCTAACATCATTTCTTCTGTTGACATGATACCATCCTCCCAGGTATAACCTCCTTCTTTTTGAGAGGTGTGAAGTTAGTGTAGTATCAGTAAAATTAAAGTAATAAATAATTATGCTCCACCATTGTTTTCACTAATATTTGTATACATATAAAATAACGTCTCAATAAGTAAAGTAAGAAGAAAAATAAGTATGCTCCACCACTGTTTTCACTAATATGTGTATACATATGATATAACGTCTAAATAAGTAAAGAAAGAAGAAAAATAATTATGCTCCACCACTGTTTTCACTAAAATGTGTATACATATTAAATAACGTCTCAATATGTAAAGTAAGAAGAAATATAATTATGCTCCGCCATTGTTTTCACTAATATTTGAATACATGTTAAATAACGTCTCAATAAGTAAAGTAAAAAGAGAAATAATTATGCTCCGCCATTGTTTTCACTAATATTTGTATACATGTTAAATAACATTTTTTTGTTTTGAACTCAAAATATTTCTTAGGGTTGGGGGAGAGTGAAAAATTAGGGGGCTGGAGAGATTGAGGGCTCGGGGAAAATTTTAGGGGTCAGGCCAAATTTTTTAGGGGTCCGGCCAAATTTTTTTGTTTTTTTTTGTTTTGAAGTCAAAATATATCTCATGGTTGGGGGAGAGTGAAAAATTAGGGGGCTGGAGAGATTTAGGGGTCGGGAAAAATTTTAGGGGTCAGGACGAACTTTTTAGGGGTCAGGCCAAATTTTTTTCTTTTTTTTTGTTTTGAACTCATAATATTTCTCAGGGTTGGGGGAGAGTGAAAAATTAGGTGGCTGGAGAGATTTAGGGGTCGAGGAAAATTTTAGGGGTCAGGACGAACTTTTTAGGGGTCAGGCCAAATTTTTTTGTTTTTTTTTTGTTTTGAAGTCAAAATATTTCTCATGGTTGGGGGAGAGTGAAAAATTAGGGGGCTGGAGAGATTTAGGGGTGGGGGAAAATTTTAGGGGTCACGACGAACTTTTTAGGGGTCAGGCCAAATTTTTTTGTTTTTTTTTGTTTTGAAGTCAAAATATTTCTCAGGGTTGGAAGAGAGAGAAAAATTAGGGGGCTGGAGAGATTTAGGGGTCGGGGAAAATTTTAGGGGTCAGGACGAACTTTTTAGGGGTCAGGCCAAATTTTTTTGTTTTTTTTTGTTTTGAAGTCAAAATATATCTCATGGTTGGGGGAGAGTGAAAAATTAGGGGCCTGGAGAGATTTAGGGGTCGGGGAAAGTTTTAGGGGTCAGGACGAACTTTTTAGGGGTCAGGCCAAATTTTTTTGTTTTTTTTGTTTTGAAGTCAAAATATTTCTCATGGTTGGAGGAGAGTGAAAAATTAGGGGGCTGGAGAGATTTAGGTGTCGGGGAAAATTTTAGGGGTCAGGACGAACTTTTAAGGGGTCAGGCCAAATTTTTTTGTTTTTTTTTGTTTTGAAGTCAAAATATTTCTCATGGTTGGGGGAGAGAGAAAAATTAGGGGGCTAGAGAGATTTAGGGGTCGGGGAAAATTTTAGGGGTCAGGCGGAACTTTTTAGGGGTCAGGCCAAATTTTTTTTTTTTTTTTTTTTTTGAAGTCAGAATATTTCTCATGGTTGGGGGAGAGTGAAAAATTAGGGGGCTGGAGAGATTCAGGGGTCGGGGAAAATTTTAGGGGTCAGGACAAACTTTTTAGGGGTCAGGCATAATTTTTTTCTTTTTTTTGGTTTTGAACTCAAAATATATCTCATGGTTGGGGGAGAGTGAAAAATTAGGGGGCTGGAGAGATTTAGGGGTCGGGGAAAATTTTAGGGGTCAGGACGAACTTTGTAGGGGTCAGGCCAATTTTTTTTGTTTTTTTTTGTTTTGAAGTCAAAATATTTCTCATGGTTGGGGGAAAGTGAAAAATTAAGGGGCTAGAGAGATTTAGGGGTCGGGGAAAATTTTAGGGGTCAGGACGAACTTTTTAGGGGTCAGGCCAAATTTTTTTATTTTTTTTGGTTTTGAACTCAAAATATTTCTCAAGGTTGGGGGAGAGTGAACAATTAGGGGGCTGGAGAGATTTAGGGGTCGGGGAAAATTTTAGGGGTCAGGCTGAACTTTTTAGGGGTCAGGCCAAATTTTTTTTGTTTTTTTTGTTTTTAAGTCAAAATATTTCTCATGGTTGGGGGAGAGTGAAACATTAGGTGGCTGGAGAGATTTAGGGGTCGGGGAAAATTTTAGGGGTCAGGACGAACTTTTTAGGGGTCAAGCCAAATTTTTTTGTTTTTTTTTGTTTTTTTTTCTTTTGAAGTCAAAATATTTCTCAGGGTTGGGGGAGAGTGAAAAATGAGGGGGTGGGAGAGATTTAGGGGTCGGGGAAAATTTTAGGGGTCAAGACGAACTTTTTAGGGGTCAGGCCAAATTTTTTTGTTTTTTTTTGTTTTGAAGTCAAAATATTTCTCATGGTTGGGGGAGAGAGAAAAATTAGGGGGCTAGAGAGATTTAGGGGTCGGGGAAAATTTTAGGGGTCAGGCGGAACTTTTTAGGGGTCAGGCCAAATTTTTTTGTTTTTTTTTTGTTTTGAAGTCAGAATATTTCTCATGGTTGGGGGAGAGTGAAAAATTAGGGGGCTGGAGAGATTCAGGGGTCGGGGAAAATTTTAGGGGTCAGGACAAACTTTTTAGGGGTCAGGCATAATTTTTTTCTTTTTTTTGGTTTTGAACTCAAAATATATCTCATGGTTGGGGGAGAGTGAAAAATTAGGGGGCTGGAGAGATTTAGGGGTCGGGGAAAATTTTAGGGGTCAGGACGAACTTTGTAGGGGTCAGGCCAATTTTTTTTGTTTTTTTTTGTTTTGAAGTCAAAATATTTCTCATGGTTGGGGGAGAGTGAAAAATTAAGGGGCTAGAGAGATTTAGGGGTCGGGGAAAATTTTAGGGGTCAGGACGAACTTTTTAGGGGTCAGGCCAAATTTTTTTATTTTTTTTGGTTTTGAACTCAAAATATTTCTCAAGGTTGGGGGAGAGTGAACAATTAGGGGGCTGGAGAGATTTAGGGGTCGGGGAAAATTTTAGGGGTCAGGCTGAACTTTTTAGGGGTCAGGCCAAATTTTTTTTGTTTTTTTTGTTTTGAATTCAAAATATTTCTCATGGTTGGGGGAGAGTGAAACATTAGGTGGCTGGAGAGATTTAGGGGTCGGGGAAAATTTTAGGGGTCAGGACGAACTTTTTAGGGGTCAAGCCAAATTTTTTTGTTTTTTTTTGTTTTTTTTTCGTTTGAAGTCAAAATATTTCTCAGGGTTGGGGGAGAGTGAAAAATTAGGGGGCTGGAGAGATTTAGGGGTCGGGGAAAATTTTAGGGGTCAAGACGAACTTTTTAGGGGTCAGGCCAAATTGTTTTGTTTTTTTTTTGTTTTGAAGTCAAAATATTTCTCAGGGTTGGAAGAGAGAGAAAAATTAGGGGGCTGGAGAGATTTAGGGGTCGGGGAAAATTTTAGGGGTCAGGACGAACTTTTTAGGGGTCAGGCCAAATTTTTTTGTTTTTTTTTGTTTTGAAGTCAAAATATATCTCATGGTTGGGGGAGAGTGAAAAATTAGGGGCCTGGAAAGATTTAGGGGTCGGGGAAAATTTTAGGGGTCCGGACGAACTTTTTAAGGGTCAGGCGAAATTTTTTTTTTTTTTTTGTTTTGAAGTCAAAATATTTCTCATGGTTGGAGGAGAGTGAAAAATTAGGGGGCTGGAGAGATTTAGGGGTCGGGGAAAATTTTAGGGGTCAGGACGAACTTTTAAGGGGTCAGGCCAAATTTTTTTGTTTTTTTTTGTTTTGAAGTCAAAATATTTCTCATGGTTGGGGGCGAGAGAAAAATTAGGGGGCTAGAGAGATTTAGGGGTCGGGGAAAATTTTAGGGGTCAGGCGGAACTTTTTAGGGGTCAATCCAAATTTTTTTCTTTTTTTTTGTTTTGAAGTCAGAATATTTCTCATGGTTGGAGGAGAGTGAAAAATTAGGGGGCTGGAGATATTTAGGGGTCGGGGAAAATTTTAGGGGTCAGGACGAACTTTTTAGGGGTCAGGCCAAATTTTTTTGTTTTTTTTTGTTTTGAAATCAAAATATATCTCATGGTTGGGGGAGAGTGAAAAATTAGGGGCTGGAGAGATTTAGGGGACGGGGAAAATTTTAGGGGTCAGGCCAAATTATTTAGGGGTCTGCCCAAATTTAGGGGCGGCGATATGTACGTATTTAGCTTCCACACCGGGGCGGCGATAGGTACTTATTTAGCATTCAGCGGTGGTGATAGGTACTTATATAGCATGTGCACATGGGCGGTAATAAGTACGTATATAGTATGCACACCGGGGCAGTGATAGGTATGTATTTAGCATGCGCACTGAGGCAGCAGTCGGTTCATATGTAGCACGCGCACCGGGGCGGCGATAGGTACGTATATAGCACGCGCACAGGGGCGGCGAAAGGTACATATTTAAAATTCACACTGGGCGGCGAAAGGTACATATTTAAAATTCACACCGGGGCGGCGATAGGTACGTATTTAGCATTCACTCCAGGGCGGCGATAGGTATGTATTTAGCATTCACACCGGGGCAGCGATAGGTATGTATTTAGCATTCGCACCGGGGCAGCGATATGTACGTATTTAGCTTCCGCACCGGGGCGGCGATAGGTACGTATTTAGAATTCACACCGGGGCGGCAATAGGTACGTATTTAGAATTCACACCGGGGTGGCGATAGGTATGTATTTAGCATTCGCACCGGGGCGGCGATATGTACGTATTTAGCTTCCACACCAGGGCGGCGATAGGTACGTATTCAGAATTCAGGGGTGGCGATAGCTACGTATATAGCATGTACACATGGGCAGCAATAAGTACGTACATAGCATGCGCTCTGCGGCGGCGATCAGTACATATATTGCACGCGCACCGGGGCGTCAAAAGGTATGTATTTCGCATTCGCACCGTGGTGGTGATAGGTACGTATTTAGCATTCGCACTGGGGCGGCTATAGGTACGTATTTAGCATTCGCACCAGGGCGGCTATAGGTACGTATTTAGCATTCGCACTGGGCCGGCGATAGGTACGTATTTAGCATTCACACCAAAGCGGCAATATGTACATATTAATTATTCGCATTAGGGCAGCGATAGGTACTTATGTAGCATGCACACCGGGGCGCAATTGGTATGTCTTTAGTATTCGCACTAGGGCAGCGATAGGTACTTATGTAGCATGCACACCGGGGCGCAATAGGTATGCATTTAGCATTCACACCGGGGCAACGATAGGTACTATTTAGCATTCTCAACGGGGCGGCGATAGGTACTTAAATAGTATCTGCACCGGGGCGGCGATAGGTACGTATATATTATGTGCACTGGGGCGGCGATAGGTACGTATATAGTATGCGCACCGGGGTGATGATAGATACGTATATAGTATGAACACCGGGGTGGAGATAAGTACCTATATAGAAGGCGCAGATAGAGGTGTTACTTTTTATAGAAATATGTCATACTATTACCCTGGGCAATAGGAGAAATGGTGGGGAAGAAACAGCTTTTGCAAAAGGCAAAATTAGAAAGTAGCGGCGAAAGGGGCGACCAGGGAAGAGAAAGGTAGCATATAAAGAGACGGCTATAGAGAGAGGGGGCGGACATAGAAGTTTGAATATTAAGATGTTACACACACGATCTTTCTTCAAATATATGTTTTTATGACCCCGAGCAACGCCGGGTAGCCCCGCTAGTCTCTTATATAAAGGGCAGTTGTCTGTTTGTATGTTTGTTTGTTTGTTTGTTTGTTTGTATGTCCAGTATCTCCTCAAAAACTACGCGACGACATGTCAAAAAGTTGACATCTACAGGACCGCACAAATCCCGGATGTAAAATATCTAAAAATCGCGAAACTCGATTCACTCGCTGACAGTCAACCGAACCACTTTCCGACAAAAGGTAGCAGTTTTTTTCGTATTTTTCACGAAATTTCAACGTTAATATGTAGTAAATTCGAAATAATCTAATGTATTTATGTACTAATCCGATAAAAATGCCGAGTCATTGTAAACATCCCATAATCCCTTGCCGGATGTACCCGGTCTTGCCCTAAATTGTGTCCGGTTGTATCAGATCATCCAATAACTTCTGTCCGGTTGCATCAATAACAACATAGGAATCCTACGTTAAGAGTGTGTAGTGAAACAAGGGTTGCTCAATCACATCCGCACCTGTCCCATAATCCTTTGCCGGATGTACCCGGTCTTGCTCTAAATTGTGTCCGGTTATATCAGGTCATCATGACGTCAGAGAGTGGCAGATAATTTGAAAAATAATGCAAAGTGGCGGGAATAAATTCACTCACACTACAACCTTTTAATAGACGCTAATATTCCTCTCACTCCCTTCCGTTATCATGATAGGCATTACCTCCTCCTTTAATGCCAAATGGGGGGGGGGGTGACGGCATTCGCCGGTGTGAGCGCCTCAGGCCAAACTTTTTCTTTGGGGGGGGGGGTTTAAGCAAATCTATAATAAAGACCAATGTGCATTTATTTGTATCTATAATAAAGACCAATGTGCATTTATTTGTATCTATAATAAAGGCCAATGTGCATTTATTTGCATCTATAATAAAGACCAATGTGCATTTATTTGTATCTATAATAAAGACCAATGTGCATTTATTTGCATTTATTTGCATCTATAATAAAGGCCAATGTGCATTTATTTGTATCTATAATAAAGACCAATGTGCATTTATTTGCATCTATAATAAAGACCAATGTGCATTTATTTGTATCTATAATAAAGACCAATGTGCATTTATTTGCATCTATAATAAAGGCCAATGTGCATTTATTTGTATCTATAATAAAGAGATTATTTTTAGGGGTCATGCCAAATTTTTTAGGGGTCCGGTCAAATTTTTTTTCTTCTTTTTTTGAACTTAAAATAATTCTCAGGGTTGTGGGACAATGAAAAAAAAAATTGGGGGGGGGGGGGGGCTGGAGAGATTAGGGGGTAGGGGAAAATTTTAGGGGTCAGGCCAAATTTTTTAGGGGTCCGGCCAAATTTTTTTGTTTTTTTTTGTTTCGAAGTCAAAATATATCTCATGGTTGGGGGAGAGTGAAAAATTAGGGGGCTGGAGAGATTTAGGGGTCGGGGAAAATTTTAGGGGTCAGGACGAACTTTTTAGGGGTCAAGCCAAATTTTGTTGTTTTTTTTTGTTTTGAAGTCAAAATATATCTAATGGTTGTAAGAGAGTGAAAAATTAGGGGGCTGGAGAGATTTAGGGGTCGGGGAAAATTTTAAGGGGTCAAGACGAACTTTTTAGGGGTCAGGCCAAATTTTTTTGTTTTTTTGGTTTTTTTTTGTTTTGAAGTCAAAATATATCTCATGGTTGGGGGAGAGTGAAAAATTAGGGGGCTGGAGAGATTTAGGGGTCGGGGAAAATTTTAGGGGTCAGGACGAACTTTTTAGGGGTCAGGCCAAATTTTTTCGTTTTTTTTTGTTTTGAAGTCAAAATATATCTCATGGTTGGGGGAGAGTGAAAAATTAGGGGGCTGGAGAGATTTAGGGGTCGGGGAAAATTTTAGGGGTCAGGACGAACTTTTTAGGGGTCAGGCCAAATTTTTTTTTTTTTTTTTGTTTTTTTTGTTTTGAAGTCAAAATATTTCTCAGGGTTGGGGGAGAGTGAAAAATTAGGGGGCTGGAGAGATTTAGGGGTCGGGGAAAATTTTAGGGGTCAGGACGAACTTTTTAAGGGTCAGGCCAAATTTTTTTGTTTTTTTTTGTTTTGAAGTCAAAATATTTCTCAGGTTTGGGGGAGAGTGAAAAATAAGGGGTCTGGAGAGATTTAGGGGTCGGGGACAATTTTAGGGGTCAGGACGCACTTTTTAGGGGTCAGGTAAGATTTTTTTGTTTTTTTTTGTTTTGAAGTCAAAATATATCTCATGGTTGGGGGAGAGTGAAAAATTAGGGGGCTAGAGAGATTTAGGGGTCGGGGACAATTTTAGGGGTCAGGACGAACTTTTTATGGGGTCAGGCCAATTTTTTTTTTTTGTTTTTGTTTTTTTTTGTTTTGAAGTCAAAATATTTCTCAGGGTTGGGGGAGAGTGAAAAATTAGGGGGCTGGAGAGATTTAGGGGTCGGGGAAAATTTTAGGGGTCAGGACGAACTTTTTAGGGGTCCGGCCAAATTTTTTTGTTTTTTTTTGTTTTTTTTTATTTTGAAGTCAAAATATTTCTCAGGGTTGGGGGAGAGTGAAAAATTAAGGGGCTGGAGAGATTTAGGGGTCGGGGAAAATTTTAGGGGTCAAGACGAACTTTTTAGGGGTCAGGCCAAATTTTTTTGTTTTTTTTGGGTTTTTTTTGTTTTGAAGTCAAAATATATCTCATGGTTGGGGGAGAGTGAAAAATTAGGGGGCTGGAGAGATTTAGGGGTCGGGGAAAATTTTAGGGGTCAGGACGAACTTTTTAGGGGTCAGGCCAAATTTTTTCGTTTTTTTTTGTTTTGAAGTCAAAATATATCTCATGGTTGGGGGAGAGTGAAAAATTAGGGGGCTGGAGAGATTTAGGGGTCGGGGAAAATTTTAGGGGTCAGGACGAACTTTTTAGGGGTCAGGCCAAATTTTTTTTGTTTTTTTTGTTTTTTTTGTTTTGAAGTCAAAATATTTCTCAGGGTTGGGGGAGAGTGAAAAATTAGGGGGCTGGAGAGATTTAGGGGTCGGGGAAAATTTTAGGGGTCAGGACGAACTTTTTAAGGGTCAGGCCAAATTTTTTTGTTTTTTTTTGTTTTGAAGTCAAAATATTTCTCAGGTTTGGGGGAGAGTGAAAAATAAGGGGTCTGGAGAGATTTAGGGGTCGGGGACAATTTTAGGGGTCAGGACGCACTTTTTAGGGGTCAGGTAAAATTTTTTTGTTTTTTTTTGTTTTGAAGTCAAAATATTTCTCAGGGTTGGGGGAGAGTGAAAAATTAGGGGGCTGGAGAGATTTAGGGGTCGGGGAAAATTTTAGGGGTCAGGACGAACTTTTTAGGGGTCAGGCCAAATTTCTTTGTTTTTTTTTGTTTTGAAGTCAAAATATTTCTCATGGTTGGAGGAGAGTGAAAAATTCGGGGGCTGGAGAGATTTAGGGGTCGGGGAAAATTTAGGGGTCAGGACGCACTTTTTAGGGGTCAGGCAAAAATTTTTTGTTTTTTTAATTTTGAAGTCAAAATATATCTCATGGTTGGGGGAGAGTGAAAAATTAGGGGGCTGGAGAGATTTAGGGGTCGGGGAAAATTTTAGGGGTCAGGACGAACTTTTTAGGGGTCAGGCCAAATTTTTTTGTTTTTTTTTGTTTTTTTTCTTTTGAAGTCAAAATATTTCTCAGGGTTGGGGGAGAGTGAAAAATTAGGGGGCTGGAGAGATTTAGGGGTCGGGGAAAATTTTAGGGGTCAGGACGAACCTTTTAGGGGTCAGGCCAAATTTCTTTGTTTTTTTTTGTTTTGAAGTCAAAATATTTCTCAGGTTTGGAGGAGAGTGAAAAATTAGGGGGCTGGAGAGATTTAGGGGTCGGGGAGAACTTTAGGGGTCAGGACGAACTTTTTAGGGGTCAGGCCAAATTTTTTTGTTTTTTTTTGTTTTGAAGTCAAAATATATCTCATGGTTGGAGGAGAGTGAAAAATTAGGGGGCTGGAGAGATTTAGGGGTCGGGGAAAATTTTAGGGGTCAGAACGAACCTTTTAGGGGTCAGAACAAATTTTTTTGTTTTTTTTTTGTTTTGAAGTCAAAATATTTCTCATGGTTGGGGGAGAGTGAAAAATTAGGGGGCTAGAGAGATTTAGGGGTCGGGGAAAATTTTAGGGGTCAGGACGAACTTTTTAGGGGTCAGGCCAAATTTTTTTGTTTTTTTTGTTTTGAAGTCAAAATATTTCTCAATGTTGGGGGAGAGTGAAAAATTAGGGGGCTTGAGAGATTTAGGGGTCGGGGAAAATTTTAGGGGTCAGGCTGAACTTTTTAGGGTCGGCCCAAATTTAGGGGCGGCGATATGTACGTATTTAGCTTCCACACCGGGGCGGCGATAGGTACTTATTTAGCATTCAGCGGTGGTGATAGGTACTTATATAGCATGTGCACATGGGCGGTAATAAGTACGTATATAGTATGCACACCGGGGCAGTGATAGGTATGTATTTAGCATGTGCACTGAGGCAGCGATCGGTTCATATGTAGCACGCGCACCGGGGCGGCGATAGGTACGTATATAGCACGCGCACAGGGGCGGCGAAAGGTACATATTTAAAATTCACACTGGGCGGCGAAAGGTACATATTTAAAATTCACACCGGGGCGGCGATAGGTACGTATTTAGCATTCGCACCGGGGCAGCGATATGTACGTATTTAGCTTCCGCACCGGGGCGGCGATAGGTACGTATTTAGAATTCACACCGGGGCAGCAATAGGTACGTATTTAGAATTCACACCGGGGCGGCGATAGGTACGTATTTAGCATTCGCACCGGGGCAGCGATATGTACGTATTTAGCTTCCGCACCGGGGCGGCGATAGGTACGTATTTAGAATTCACACCGGGGCAGCAATAGGTACGTATTTAGAATTCACACCGGGGCGGCGATATGTACGTATTTAGCTTCCACACCAGGGCGGCGATAGGTACATATTCAGAATTCAGGGGTGGCGATAGCTACATATATAGCATGTACACATGGGCAGCAATAAGTACGTACATAGCATGCGCTCTGCGGCGGCGATCAGTACATATATTGCAGGCGCACCGTGGCGGCGAAATGTATGTATTTCGCTTCTGCACCGTAGTGGTGATAGGTACGTATTTAGCATTCGCACTGGGGCGGCTATAGGTACGTATTTAGCATTCGAACCAGGGCGGCTATAGGTACGTACTTAGCATTCACACTGGGCCGGCGATAGGTACGTATTTAGCATTCACACCAAAGCGGCAATATGTACATATTAATTATTCGCACTAGGGCAGCGATAGGTACTTATGTAGCATGCACACTGGGGCGCAATTGGTATGTCTTTAGTATTCGCACTAGGGCAGCGATAGGTACTTATGTAGCATGCACACCGGGGCGCAATAGGTATGTATTTAGCATTCACACCGGGGCAACGATAGGTACTATTTAGCATTCGCAACGGGGCGGCGATAGGTACTTAAATAGTATCTGCACCGGGGCAGCGATAGGTACGTATATAGTATGTGCACTGGGGCGGCGATAGGTACGTATATAGTATGCGCACCGGGGTGATGATAGATACGTATATAGTATTTACACCGGGGTGGAGATAAGTACCTATATAGAAGGCGCAGATAGAGGTGTTACTTTTTATAGAAATATGTCATACTATTACCCTGGGCAATAGGAGAAATGGTGGGGAAGAAACAGCTTTTGCAAAAGGCAAAATTAGAAAGTAGCGGCGAAATGGGGCGACCAGGAAAGAGAAAGGTAGCAGATAAAGAGACGGCTATAGAGAGAGGGGGGGACATAGAAGTTTGAATATAAAGATGTTACACACACGATCTTTCTTCAAATATATGTTTTTTTGACCCCGGTTATATCAGGTCATCATGACGTCAGAGAGTGGCAGTTTTCCTTTCTGTCATTTTTCCCTCTCACACTTTCTTTCTTAATTATTAATAGACGCTAATATTCCTCCCCCCTCCCTCCCTGTGGCCGTTCTGTTATCATGATAGAAATTACCTCCTCCTTTCAGGCCAAATTGGGGGGGGGGTTACGGTATTCGCCGGTGTGAGCATTACCTCCTCCTTTTTTGAGAAGTGTAGAGGTAGGGTAGTATCGGTTCCGTTGTCATGATGCACTGATCCCATGCATTACCTCTTCCTTTTTTGAGAAGTGTAGATGTAGAATAGTATCGGTTCCGTTGTCAAGATGTGCTCATCCCATGAATTACCTCCTCCTTTTTTGAGAAGTGTTGAGGTAGGGTCGTATCGGTTCCGTTGTCATGATGCCCTCATCCCATGCATTATCTCCTCCTTTTTTGAGAAGTGTTGAGGTAGGGTCGTATCGGTTCCGTTGTCATGATGCCCTCATCCCATCCATTATCTACTCCTTTTTTGAGCAGTGTTGAAGTGTGAGCGACTCAGGCGAAATCCGGGGAGGGGGAATGTCGGCATTCGTCGGTATGAGCGCCTCAGGCGAAATCTGGGGAGGGGAATGTCGGCATTCGCCGGTATGAGCGCCTCAGGACTATTTGGCAGATCAGAAGGAGAGAGGATACCTAAGGGATTTCAGTAGTGCTCATGAAGCCTCCTCGATTTTCAAAGTACTCGGCGTTGTCCGGGAGAAAAGTGCTCAATGTCCTAGATAGAGCTACTGTAGTGATAGGTTTAGAAAATATTTTAACGCCATCTTCGTTCCCCTTTGGACAATTTTGCAGATGAAAACGAAGGAGGATACCTAACTGATTTCAGTAGTCCCCAGGAGGCCTCTTTGATTTTGAAATACTCGGCGTTGTCCGGGAGAAAAGTGCTCAAAATCCTAGATAGAGCTACTGTAGTGATAGGTTTTGAAAATATTTTAACGCCATCTTCGTTCCCCTTTGGACTATATCGCAGATCAGAAGGAGAGAGGATACCTAAGGGATTTCAGGAGTGCTCATGAAGCCTCCTCGATTTTCAAAGTACTCGGCGTTGTCCGGGAGAAAAGTGCTCAATATCCTAGATAGAGCTACTGTAGTGATAGGTTTAGAAAATATTTTAACGCCATCTTCGTTCCCCTTTGGACTATTTCGCAGATCAGAAAGAGAGAGGATACCTAAGTGATATCAGTAGTCCCCAGGAGGCCTCCTTGATTATTAAAGTACTCGGCGTTGTCCGGGAGAAAAGTGCCCAATGTCCTAGATAGAGCTACTGTAGTGATAGGTTTTGGAAAATATTTTAACGCCATCTTTGTTCCCCTTTGGACTATTTCGCAGATCAGAAGGAGAGAGGATACCTAAGGGATTTCATGGGTGTTCATAAAGCCTCCTCGATTTTCAAAGTACTCGGCGTTGTCCGGGAAAAAAGTGCTCAATGTCCTAGATAGAGCTACTGTAGTGATAGGTTTGGATAATATTTTAACAGCATCTACGCTGAAAAGGATGGGGTAATCGATAAGAGTTATTTCCGTAGTGCTCAGGAGGCCTATTTGATTTTGAAATACTCGGCGTTGTCCGGGAGAAAAGTGCTCAATGTCCTAGATAGAGCTACTGTAGTGATAGGTTTTGGAAAATATTTTAACGCCATCTTCTGTTCCTCTTTGGACTATTTCGCAGATAAGAAGGAGAGAGGATACCTAAGGGATTTCATGGGTGTTCATGAAGCCTCCTCGATTTTCAAAGTACTCGGCGTTGTCCGGGAGAAAAGTGCCCAATATCCTAGATAGAGCTACTGTAGTGATAGGTTTGGAAAATATTTTAACGCCATCTTCGTTCCCCTTTGGACTATGTCGAAGATCAGAAGGAGAGAGGATACCTAAGTGATTTCAGTAGTCCCAAGGAGGTCTCCTTGATTATCAAAGTACTCGGCGTTGTCCGGGAGAAAAGTGCTCAATGTCCTAGATAGAGCTACTGTAGTGATAGGTTTGGAAAATATTTTAATGCCATCTTCGTTCCCCTTTGGACTATTTCACAGATCAGAAGGAGAGAGGATACCTAAGGGATTTCATGGGTGTTCATGAAGCCTTCTCGATTTTCAAAGTACTCGGCGTTGTCCGGGAGAAAAGTGCTCAATATCCTAGATAGAGCTACTGTAGTGATAGGTTTGGAAAATATTTTAACGCCATCTTCGTTCCCCTTTGGACTATTTCGCAGATCAGAAAGAGAGAGGATACCTAAGTGATATCAGTAGTCCCCAGGAGGCCTCCTTGATTATCAAAGTACTCGGCGTTGTCCGGGATAAAAGTGCTCAATGTCCTAGATAGAGCTACTGTAGTGATAGGTTTGGATAATATTTTTACGCCATCTTCGTTTCCCTTTGGACTATTTCGAAGATCAGAAGGAGAGAGGATACCTAAGGGATTTCAGTAGTGCTCATGAAGCCTCCTCGATTTTCAAAGTACTCGGCGTTGTCCGGGAAAAAAGTGCTCAATGTCCTAGATAGAGCTACTGTAGTGATAGGTTTGGATAATATTTTAACAGAATCTACGCTGAAAAGGATGGGGAATCGATAAGAGTTATTTCAGTAGTGCTCATGAGGCCTCCTTGATTTTCAAAGTACTCGGCGTTGTCCGGGAAAAAAAGTGCTCAATGTCCTATATAGAGCTACTGTAGTGATAGGTTTGGATAATATTTTAACGCCATCTTCGTTTCCCTTTGGACTATTTCGCAGATCAGTAGGTGAGAGGATACCTAAGTGATTTCAGTAGTCCTCAGGAGGCCTCCTTTATTATTAAAGTACTCGGCGTTGTCCGGGAGAAAAGTGCCCAATGTCCTAGATAGAGCTACTGTAGTGATAGGTTTGGAAAATATTTTAACGCCATCTTTGTTCCCCTTTGGACTATTTCGCAGATCAGAAGGAGAGAGGATACGTAAGTGATTTCAGTAGTGCTCATGAGGCCTCCTTGATTTTCAAAGTACTCGGCGTTGTCCGGGAGAAAATTGCTCAATATCCTATATAGAGCTATGATAAAGACTATCATGAGAGGATTGAAAAGGATGAAGACTTTCATGAGAGGATTGAAAAGGATTAAGACTTTCATTAGAGGATTGAAAAGGATGAAGACTTTCATGAGAGGATTGAAAATGATGAAGACTATCATGAGAGGTTTGAAAATGATGAAGACTATCATGAGAGGTTTGAAAATGATGAAGACTATCATGAGAGGTTTGAAAATGATGAAGACTATCATGAGAGGTTTGAAAATTATGAAGACTATCATGAGAGGTTTGAAAATGATGAAGACTATCATGAGAGGTTTGAAAATGATGAAGACTATCATGAGGGGTTTGAAAATGATGAAGACTATCATGAGGGGATTGAAAATGATGAAGAATGCTATGAGAGGATTGAAAATGATGAAGAATAGACTGACAGGATTGAAAATTATGAAGAATAGACTGACAGGATTGGAAATGATGAAGAATACCATGAGGGGATTTGAAATGATGAATAATATCATGAGGGGATTGAAAATGATGAAGAATATCATGAGGGGATTTAAAATAATGAAGAATATCATGAGAGGATTGAAAAATTGAAGAATATCATGAGAGGATTGAAAATTATTAAGAATATCATGAGCGGATTGAAAATGATGAGGAATATTACGAGAGGATTGAAAATGAGCAAGAATATTATGAGGGGATGTAAAATGATTAATCGTATGAGGAGATTGAAAATGATGAAGAATATTATGAGGGGATTGAAAATGATTAATAGTATGAGGAGATCGAAAATGATGAATATAACGAGGGGAGTTAAAATGATGAAGGATATCATGAGGGGATTCAAAATATATAGTATGAACACCGGGGCGGTTATAAGTACCTATATAGAAGGCGCAGACAGTGGTGGTACTTTTTATAGAAATAAGTCATACTATTGCCCTGTGAAACGTAGGATGAAATGGTGGGGAAGAAACAGCTTTCGCAAAAGGCAAAATTTAAAAGTAGCGACCAGGGTAGAGAAAAGTAGAAAGATAAAGAGACAGCTATAGAGAGAGAAGGAGAGAAATAGAAGTTTTAATATAAAGATGTTACATACGCAATTTTTCTTCAATTATGTTTTTATGACCCCGAGCAACGCCGGGTAGCCCCGCTAGTCTATTATATGTCTTAGTTGAATTACAGTTATGTAATTTTAAGTTTGAGAGATGTATCACCAACCCCTGCAGATATGAATATATCTACTTTCAGAGAGTAATCTTTTAAAGAGACAGCTTACCTCTTGTATTTGTTTTGAATGGCGAATAATCCGTTCAGTAAGCTACTGAAAAAATCCCGGAGTGCCAAAATCAGAAGTATGGACAACCAACAGGCCACCAACAAAAGGGTCAATCACCTATTATTTATGGATGATCGCAAGCTCTATGCCAGCTCAGTCACTGGCGTAAGTTTACACTTGTCGGTTGTACATATCTTCCCCAAATATATTGGAATCGCAATTACTCTGAAAAAACTGTGCCGGGTTCTTATGGAGATCTGGGAATAAGATGTACGCCAAAAACATACAGCTTGAAAAAACTGTGCCGGGTTCTTATGGAGATCTGGGAATAAGATGTACGCCAAAAACATACAGCTTGAAAAAGAGACGGCCATCAAAGACCTAGAAAAGTAGAAACTTTACAAATTCTTTGGGATCGAAAACAATGAGAAAGAGTACGCCTTGTTACAAAAATATTGAAGACACAGCTGACAAAAATAATGGCATTAACAAACTTGCCATGCTGGGTATAACATACACTTTTAGCATTGTAGACTGACCACCAAAAAGCATTAAAAGTCTAGAAAAAACAAAGACAATGTTCAAAGTGTATAGAATAATATATAGACACCAGTGTCTACCAAGGCTCTGTCTGCCCGGGGGGGAACATCAGGTATACGTCTCGGATAAATAAACCATCAATATCACGCCACGATTGCGAGAACTGGGCAATATCTGAGTAACTCCCTGATCCCAAACCTTATGATGATACATACACATCAAGAAATAAAGGCGAGCAAAGAAACGTCTATTGACAAAACTGTCCAAACATTTTAGACAATACCTTCTCACAACTGAGACAGAAATAAAAAAAAAACAAGCGTGCCACGGACATTGCACAAAAGATCCGCCAGACATACATCAACACTTTCCATGGGAGAAAACTTGAAGTCTGTGCCAACCAACAACATTCCAAATATTGTCTAATATTACTATCCTAAAGATATACACATAAGGAAAGCTCTGTTGACTGGCTCAAAAAATATCGCTCCACTATTACGAAGAAAAAGTGATAATAGCTACCTAAGATGACAAATGCACTTGAGAAGATGGATGGTAAAAGCAATAGAAATAAGTGCAGGTTCTGCAACACAGAGGTAAAGAGTGTGAACCAATCAAAAACGAACTGTCTGGTTCTGCTTTGGAGTGGCTAATGAACAATGCAATGGAACAGAGAATATAAGTATATCTACTAGACTATCTGCAAGAAATGTAATATTATTTGTAGAATCAAGTACTAGGATCATATGCATGAAATGCATGTTAGAAATAACTATTAACTATGAGTATGCAACCCCTACATAGACAAAAAACCGAAGGCTTAAACCTGACATAGTGATATGGGACAAGAGGGAGAGAATACTAGCTTAAGTTAGAGTAAGTTTCCTTAATGATATTGATATAACAAAGCTGAGAAAGAGAATATAATATAAAGGTTTTATGTACAATATGAAAAAAACCCTGGAATATTTGGAAAATCTCCATCATTGCAGTAATCATAGAACCCATGGCGCTCATGGAAAATAATGCCAAACACTACCTTGCGAGTATACCTGGTGAAACAAACGTCAAGAGATATCGAAACAATTGCCTGAAGATTCTACAAATATCTCTCAGTTAGAGTCTCTGAAATAGCGAGTGATAATTTGGCATGTGGTAGGAAGCGCTATCCCCAACAAAAAGAGAAATACACACATAGAAATATATATATATATATATATATATCGAAAGAGAGGGAGAGAGAGAAGGAGAGAGAAGGAGAGAGACAGAGAACAAAAATAGTAACTATGTGGGTGTAGGTGTCTGCCGAATCTTTGTGTCTTATGTTCACCCAAACCGGTGGACAGAATTGCTTTAAATGTCCATATAGACTACTGACGTCACAGTGTAGGTCATACGCTATATAAAGAAAATATATCACTTACAATGCTGACGGTCATCACCCCCCCCACTGAAAAGTGTTTTACCTTAGATTAAAATGAAATTAAAACCATAGGTAAATGACAGAAAAGTATGCCTATACCAAAAATTGCAGTAAATTTTGATAATATTTATAGAGTACCCGAGGCACTCTCTTAACAGAACACTACGTTCTCTTTGACTCAACGGAAAACTGTGTGCCTTTTATTCAAATGATATATATATATATATATATATATATATATATATATATATGTATAATAAAGAGGAACCCCTCTCTGTTTGTGCATGCCTGTCCTTAAAAACGAAGACATACTAGGAAGTGTACTTTCAATATAATTGTATTCACATTCACAATTGGCATGGGAACATAATGGGAGTATTTTAGCGTCTCTGGCTGCCCCATTAAGGAAGCGAATGGCAATTTTAAAACATTATACACAATGAAATTAATCTATTTATAAGCGTTTGTTTAAGAGTATTAACATATATCTGAATAGCTCGGGCAGTAAGATATCGAGCTGACAGCATCAGGATTGCTGCTATAGTAAACTCTCCCTACCATGATGTTGCATATGATGCTATCCCACACTCTAACGTTGGCAACACCGGGTAGCGCTGCTAGTATATATATATATATATATATATATATATATATATGATGTTTTATTTAAAAACAATACACTACAGTGTCTGTTTAGTCTACCGGTGTTCACCGGTGTTCGGGAGAAATCCATATGGGTTCAATTTTATAAATAAAATCATTTATATTAGCTATTGTTGAACCTAGGATCGAGTACTGTATTGTTTTATATATATATATATATAGTAGGTAAAACAAAAGTTCCTACCTTTTGAAAGACATAGTAATTAATTAACATAGACACTAAAAGAAGATATATGCAGACATCGAAGTCACTCTAGTTTCCCCAATGTTTTCTTTCAGTTTCCACTTTCCTCTCTAGCGATTTACTATGATAAATGCAGTATTTTCTGGGGTCGACTTTTATTTCGAGCGTGTGCTATGTGGATATTTTCAGTCTTCACAGACTATGCATTATCCAACTATCAATCAATCCATCGCATTAACCTTTACCTTTGTGTAATTTGTAGGCTTGATACTTGTTTTATTCAAAAATTCTATGTGAAATCACAGTATACAGTTCAGAAGTTGTTTGGAAAATTGCTGAGAAATGACGGCGCAATATTTAATTCTAAATGTTAATCCGATGCTACACACTTTCTCATGTTCATTTTTGTACGAATTATATTTACGTAATAAATTGCAAGCACTGTTTAATAGGGAGATCGTTTACATGCAGTAGGTATATCATTCGATATTTTCCGTACAAAATATATAATCGAGCTCTAAATGAATAGTTTCTTCAGCTTTCTGTACAAAATTAGTTTAGTTCAAAAAATATTTTCAAGTATATTATTTTATTCGATGACTTTCATTTCATAACTTGTGTATTTTTAGGTGTGATAATAAACTTAGATTAATACTTCTTGATGGTAAGATTGAGAACTCGATTATTTTTGTTTTTAATTCGTTTTTGAGTACGTTTCGTGATGCATATTACTAAGTATGACAGTAACTTAACTATCTGTATTCAATAACACCAAGTTGTTTCACGATAAAAGTAATTAATAAATTAATAAACACAGAATAAACCATATATTAGAGATGAAGAAATTCGCAAATTCTTGGTAATTTTACAATAATCTAGAAAGTGTTTTCAGATTTAGGATTGTAGATTTAACGGTAGCTAACATAAACTTTCTTGTAATTCGAAATAATTTCAATTTTGTTTGATTTTTATTTGATTCAATAAAATGTAACATTGAAAGAAGTCTATTGGTATAGTTTAAAATTTGTGATATGCTTATTCATGTTTTTTAGACAGAAACACGCTTACTTTTATGAGTGGTTTACACAATTAGTGGAATTATGCCAAACGTATTTAACTAGTATTCAGATTTCCTTTCACAAATACCCGCAAAACCTGTTATCTATGTAAGTTTAAATATGAGTTCTTATATCTAGTGGGAACAAAGTAAAACTACTAGCGTTTCTCACAGATTTTCGAAATCTAGAATAGGCGACAAACAAATCAGATCAAATAAAGCTATCAAATATTCATCAGATCTTTGTACCTATAAACATTCATAGAAATATTTTTATTTTATGAAGTCAGTTATTTAATGTGGTTATTATCGCATATTTTGCAAACATCATCATTCTCTTAAACAATAACATCGTTCCGTATTATCCTCATGGTAGATCCTCAACGGAGCTACAACGTCTGGTTTCCGCTGTAAAGTAATCAATGTTAATCGATGGATCTGTCGGGTCATTATCGTCGCGTTTAACGATGCCTCATTAACTTTCATGTTTCATTGTTAAGACTTGTCTCACCATTCTGATTGTTATTATCTAAACAAAAATCATATTCGAATAAATTCTGAAAAATATATTTAATCCTAAATTTAGTCAGGTAATATATGAACCGAAAAGCTTCTGCTCTTAGACCTCAATGTCATATCTATTTTTGTTTTACGTTTTAATTCCTGTAGTTTTCAATTTTGAAGTTATAAATAGAATAAAACGTATAGTACACAAAGACTTGTCTTGAAAAAATTGAGACGCTGAAAACTTACAAAAAAAACAGCCTTTCTGCGTAAGAGTCTGTAGTAGTCGTTGTAGTAGGACTAATAACAGCAAATAATTCATATTAATTTATTGTCGAATTATATCTGGCTGTTAGAAAGAAAAGAGAGTGAATGGGAGAAAAATATTTTTATAGTTAGCCCTTCGAGGTGTTTATCTTGCACAATAGAGCGAGCTCGATATTTTCCGCCAAAACGGGGATCCTATTAACAGAGTGTTTAAAGTTAAAATTAAGGACACAGAGTAATAATGGTTTCCGAGGAAAATAATTGCTGGGGGTTGGCGTATGCTTGGCAGGAGAATACAGTCACAATAGCAGAAATTGGTTAATAGTGGTTTTGAACAAAACAACTAATACTAAGGGGGTAGCCTTGTGTTAAAAGGGGAGTAAAGTCACAATATCAGGAAAAGGTTAACGGATCATCCATTAGGGGGGTAGCCTTGTGTTTGGCGGAGGGAATAATTCACAATAGCAGGAAAAGGCTACCGATTGTTTTCAAGTGACCGAATACTTCTTAGGGAGTATCTGTGTGCTTAGCAGAATAATACATCCCGACTTTCTTTAAACAAACCAGTGGTGTCTACTCGTAGCGATGTTTTCAAGTGGATAAATAATCCTTAGGGGGTAGCATTGTGTTGGGCTTAACAAATATTATCAAGTGAACGAATAATATGTGTGCTTAACAGGAGAATAAGTAAACAATAACAAGCACATGGTAAAAGTGGTATTCCTTTCGATGTTATCTAATCAAACCAGTGTCGTCTGCTCGCCATAATGACTTGCTAAAGAAAGGGTATTCCATCTACTATTCCCATGAGTAAATTGCCTTCGGCACTGCCGGTCAAATTTTCTGTCAGTGTCAGTATCGTCACCTATTTTTCTACATTACGTAAGCATTTGCATTTTTTAAATAGGTACTGGTAAAGCTTTTTTACCAGACAAAACCGACTTTTCTTTCGGATATTTTCGAGTGTTTACGTAAACAGCCTGAAGATGCCGAAGCCTTATACAATGAGAAGGCGTGAAAAATCAAATGACAACTTCAATTGTAAATTATGTATACCGTAAATGGGTGATAGCAAATAAGTTCTAAAAAAGAAATATAAGTTAAAAAAACAAAAAACAAATTATCAGCAAATAACTGTTACCAAAGAAAATAAAAGTTAGATAGGGTTAGCTTAGGGTCAGTCTAGGGTTAAGTTAGAGTAAGTTGAAGTTTAGGTTAGGGTCAAGGAACAATGGTTCGGTTTTCATCTGCTTTAAAAGCTGGACTAATACCGAAATTACTTGTTCGTAAAAATAATATATACATTTGTTTCGATAATTTATGTTTTCAAAATATAAATAATTTTCCATAAACATGACGATATGGTGATTTTTTTCTGCGTTTTTGTTTCATTATTATTTTTTATTTGAAGAACGCTTCGTTTTGATGTAGACGTAAGTTAGGTGTCCTTCGTTTATTTTTGTAATTCTGCATCGGCAAAAGTTGGTTTATTTGGTTCAAAAGTTGTACCAGTACCCATGATGTAATACACTTTGCTCGTAGCTAAAAGCTGGAAAGAGCAGAAAAACCTGCTAATATGAGAGTCATCCTTATTTACTTGCCTACCCACGAGACCCAAGGAACATCAGATAACATACTAGCCCCTATTAAATACAAATGTGTATATATGCTGTTGAAACAAAGGTTATTTGAATTCTGAATAATCTACTCGGGATGATGATTTTTAATTATGATCTATTTTAATTATTATTTTTTACTTTGAACGTTTTAGCATATGTATTTACATGATGTTATTTGTTATTTTTATTATATTCGTGGAAAAGTGAACGGGTGGTGCTTTTATTTAAATTCCACGTGTTTCTGTGTAGTTATTTCAAATGTAATTTCACGAAGATCGAACTCAGGTTATGTTTACTGGACAAAAAACTGAGGGTTCAATTCGATAAATCACTGTCTCTGGTCTCTCCAATGTGAATCATGAATTCCGGGGAAAGTGTTTCTATGATTATCTCTACCGATTGGCCACAAACAAAGCCTTTTTACGCCTAACCTAATAATAATATGACCCATGACCACGTGAGTAGCTTTACTCTGACTATATAAAATGGTACCCCTTTCTTTCTCTTTAAACCCACGTTACTACTGAACAAATCATAACTTTTTATATTTATCAGTTCGTTTATACGTAGCATTTCTTTTACATTTTTGAAGGGTAGTGCATTGTCCCTGATAATCTCCATTTTAGATTCACTCTATATTATTACGAGATGATGATATCATCATCCTTTTTTCATGTGGAATACCTTAACGAAATCAATATTCTGTTCCGGACCGGACGATCCGTTCAAATTAGAAGGCAGGGATAATGATGTCTTTTATTATTCCATTTTGTATGACGGAATCCGTCATATTCACGTTCGATCATCTTCCCGGTTCCATCACAATCAGAACCATTGATTTGCTTCGTGCACGCAAATGTCCATCTTTCGCTTCCAATATGATCGATAGCACGAGTCCTATATTAACGTTGTCAATATCGATATTTTTTAGATATTCCAGTATTACTTTATTGTCTATACTAACCGACGTACCCGTTTACGCTGGGGTTCCAACTTTCGCGTGAATGTGATCGGCCAAACCAGAAGCAAAGAACACATATTAATAGGTGAGGGACTTAATGGGTGAACATTTCAGATTCAGGCGAGTAGAATTGTTTTTGTGTTCATTTATACATAAATAACACTAAACAATCAAACATTTTGAAAATTTTGCTAAATTCAGAAGGTGCAGGCCAACTAGTTTTTGGCTATTCTACATTCAGGAAAACACTTTTACAGCCTGAAAATGGTCCTAAATTAAAGTACTATATCAGATTTAACCATCTATATCGATTCATAGCTTTTGAGGATGTTTTAGGGCCTGCAATGTAGCATGAAACCACTGTTTCACCGAAAAATGATGGATGTTGAGTCCCATGGAGCCCTAACGGCTATGTTTGGCCTGCACCTTCTGAATTTTGCAAAATTCTCAAAATGTTTGATTGTTTAGTGGTATGTATGTATAAATGAACACAAAAAATACTACTCGCATGAATCTGAAATGTTCACCCATTACGTCCCACCCCTATTGTTAAATAGTTTTCATTTTATTACAAGAAGAAGCCAGGTTTATGATGATAATTGATATCAGATAGGTAATAAAGAGAACGCTATAGCCAAATAGTATTTTGCGAGATTCGAACCAACAATAACATGGTATATTTAAACTGTAGTGGTACTCAGTTACGGCAGGCCCACCGATCCACTGAATATATTTTAAGTATCCGCATATATCTGAGATAGCCCGGCCGTCTTAAATAAATCGAAATATATAAACATAAATATTAAAATTCTTATTAAAGTAAAAATATATTAGTAAACATTTGTCAAATATTTCTATACATTTTTAATAAAAACAGATGCAGATGTTCTCTTCAAATTTAAATATACCTCACATGCATGCTACAATTTCATGTGAAAAGTAGTTGGCTAAATAAGAAGATTAAACATGTCAGAACATTTATTTTAAATTTTATTTTTACGTAATTTAATTTTTAGTAAAGAGTTTAAAAAAGGTTCCCGAACTTCTGACATTGATAAGAACATCAGACTGAAGGTGCCAATTTCATATGTGATAATCAGATTAGTTATTGAACTGACATCCCGTGATACACACCCCTTCATTCAGACAGCGTTACTTTATATAGAAAGATGTGTTGTCATTGTTATAAGAATCATTGGTAAAAATTCAGTAACAATTCTAAACACATATTCAGTTCAGTTTCGTTTCCTTTTTATTAATAACTATGAATTTATTTTCATCGTGTATTTTCATACATATTTTATTTATACATTCTTTGTATTCGCACGTTATTTCAGGCGTAGACATTCAAAGAATAGATATTCGTTTCATATTAAAGCAGAAATACACTAACACAATAACACCCTTAAATATTACAAATGTAAGTAAAATGACGTTCGTATTGTGGTTCTGGCAGTTCTATTGTTATATTGTCGTAGACATTTCCTCATTTTGTTTTTTGTAAATATCTGCGACAGCGTGAATCTATTTAAAAATGGGTTATACTATTTAAATACATTTGTTATTTGTATAGCTTTCTAAATTCCACAGCATGAAAAGTATAATATTTGTATTATTCAGGCCGTACACCATCCTATCTTATAAGCTGCATTATTGAAAACTCATGAATCTTTGGGAAAAACTCAGGAATTCATACGGAATTTAAAACTGTATCATACTTTCGACAACTGATGTAGATAGTTTTCGTTCCGTCAGTGATGACCTGGTAAAAGTGTTAAGTAAGTATTAGTAGTGTGCAAAAGTGTCCGTGGCTTAGGAAAACAATGTATATTCAAAAGGAATTGGCATAATTTATTCTTTTCGTTTTCGTAAAAAATTAAAAAGTTAATCTCTAAAACAAAATATTTGACGTGTGGAAAAATATTTAGAATGAAAAGTGTTTCAATGAAATTTGAAATTTTGAGAAATTAATTTTTAAAATCTCTTGCAACATAAATACAGTTTACTGGCACTATTTTAAAGATAATTCGTAAATTAAAGTCTTAGGATACTGAATAAAAAAGTAACTACGTGTTTGAAGTAATAACCTAATTATCCCAAAATGTCAGTAAAGTTTAAATCTGTCTCTTGTCAAGAGTAAACAAAATGTGTTTCGAGATTCAGACAAGTATGCAAGACAATGACCGCAATGATATCTTATTTGATCATTTTTTCTGTATAACAAAATATAGCGTTGAAATAGTTTATAAAAATTAAGAAATTGGCAAACCATTAATTTCTTCTTTTTATTAAAATTATGTAAAATGTTTATATTTAATTGACAAGTATTTAATACCTGAAACACAATTTCCAATTTTTATGTTTTTAATTTTCTAAAGACTAGATAGTTTGTAATAAGTTTTCCGTAATTTATATAGTTTTATTAGACTAAATATAAATAGTTAATTTATTGTATTAAAAATGTACACTTTAAATTGTTTTACGTATTAATGACATTTAATATTACATTGGGTTTCATGACATTTTAATTTTCTATTTGATTCTAATCGGAATTTAGAACAAAAAAATGGTATTAAAAAATAAAGTATAATGAGAAAAATTTGTTCAAGTCAATTACTATTCTTTTGACCAATTTGATATTATCCGAGTAGCTTATCCATTATTTATCATAATCAAAAAGATCGAATATATGATGCATATTAAATAGAAAAAATTGCAACACAATTTGGTCGTTTTGGAGTTATTTCGTTTTTCTTGAATTATTTCTTCCTGAAACAACGCGGTTGTTGAATCGCTGAAAATAAAATCATGATGACGTCGGATGGTGAGTGGTGGGTGCTGGGTGACGCGTTGCCGTGCAGATTCCGTATGTTTTATCATAGCAATGCCCTTCCATACAATTTTAAGTAAATATTTGTAAACATTAGCTCAAATTTGGCGGGGATACACAACTGTTTAATTTGTTCAATTATTGTTGTGTTTTCGAGATTAAAAAAATCTTACGCTGATGACTACATAAAAAAGATTATAATATGTGTCGTAATATTTCCAAGAAAATGTTGTCATTGAAATACTATCAGAATATTTATGCAATCGTGTACTTTTATTTTAATCAATGATACTATTGTTAACTCGAAAAATGAGTTTGTATTTGATTCATACTGATTTTATTAACACAATATTAGGGAGCTTGTTCATGATATAAAATCAGTCTATTTCAAAAGGTTTGTATTGCTTACATCTACAGTGCTTTATTTTATCATGAACATGTATGTATTTAATAATCTTAGATATAACTTTAGTAAAGGCGCGTTTTGTGTTACGAAATACTATGTTTACACTAAGATTCCTACTAAAATGATGTGTTGATTATATTTCGTAATTATCACTTAATATATATTGAACATTAAATAAATATTGATTGATTTACTGAATTTTATTGAATTTTCAAATGAAGAAAGGGTCGATTCCTTTTAATTCTTAGGGATCGCTATTTATTTTGCCGATACCTCGAAATTATTATGTTATTCTAAGTGGGCCTCCCCTGTAGTGAGCCATGCTCTTTGCCTAACGACCCTAAATAGTATACTAGGCCACAATTTCAACCTAAAAGTAAACACCCAGAAAAATACTACATAGCTTGTAATACTCTCACAGAAAAATATACCTGTCATAAATACTCATTCACTTATTCTTAATATAAACCATCACTTTCCATATACCACTGGGAACTAACTGGCAATAATCAACCACCAACAGTGAGTTGTAACACTATAAGTAAAACACAGTATTTGTAGTTTATTGAACTCACCCAGTTACCTATGCCTCATTGAAACACTTGAGATAGTTAGATGTAATGATCGATGTAAACTTCTAAACAAAAAACAAGAAAGTTCTATTTACTGTAGGTACTTCTTTATATATACCATATTCTCAGTAAAATATATATACCCATCTGAAAATAGATTAAAAACCAAACAAATAAAAATGCATAACCCATAATTCTATAGTATCTACTAAATCCCTTTAAATCAATTATCTACTAAAACATTGAACGACCAGCGGCTCTATTAGGAAAAATAACATGTCTATCAACAAACAAAAAATAGACAATATATAGTTATCTATATATTATTCCATGGTCGTTATGAGTATTATATCTGATCTTCTATTAAATTAGAATGATAATTAGAATGCATTTTTGATGTGACCATCAAAACTATTAATATTATTACCATTAACATTATCACAAATTTCGAATTATTATTATTATTATTTACTCACTAACAGTTATCACACTGGTCATCGTCAGTGGTCGCCCACTGCCGACAACCTGTGGTATTCCCTGGAGTCCGAGTGACAACAAGTATCCTCAGGCCTCCAGTATGCTCCACGTCTTTTCGTTCATCACCGCTGATGACCTTGCGGTAATCGCAACAGCTACCTACCAACGATTTCCCGCTGATAAGGGCCATCGGTCCCCTCTGGGGCCCGAGTGGCAAGAAGCCTTCCCAAGGTCCCAGAGCTGTCCGCGCTCTTCCATTGGAGGTCTGGTTTGCGTATTCCCTCCTCGACCCTCTGTCCATATTTTTTGTGGCGTCAGCCTATGCTTGCGCCTCATTCGTGCGGTTGTATTTTCCCCGGTTCTATTGTTTTGTTCTCCATTCGTTGCTTATGTGGGTTGGTTTTCGCATTCGAGGACATTTCTCAGGATTGTAGCTGTTTTGATCATTACTGTCCTTTGTATGGTCTCAGTTATCCCTTTGATTCCTATTTCTCCTAGTCTTTTCTCCATGTTTTGGGGACTGTTCCTAGTGCTCCTATGATTATTGGTGTTATACTGACTTTCTTCATGTTCCATATTCCTTTCAATTCTCTGGCAAGTTCAGTATATTTGCTTCTGTTTTCCGTCTCTTTGATCTTTAATCTGTGGTCTGCTGGAACGGCAAAGTCCACGATTTTGCAGGATTTGTCTTTCTTGTTGATTATTATCATATCCGGTCTCCATGCTGTTATGGGTTTGTCTGTTTGTACATTCATATCCCATATGATTTTGTGTTTTTCGTTTCCTAGTACAGTTTCTGGTTTGTGTTTGTACCGTTTTTTTGCATATTCGAAATTCAGTTGTTTGCACATTTCCCGGTGTACTTCTTTCCCCATGCTGTCATGTCTGTTCTTGTATTCCCTTTGCTAGCTTGCTGCATTCACTTATTATATGATTTATCGTTTCGTCTCTTTGTCCACACAGTCGGCATTTGCTGTTTTCCTGGGTTTTATCTATCTTTGCTTTAATAAAGTTTGTCCTAATCACATCGTTCTGTGCGGCCGTCAGCAGAGATTCCGTTTCTCTGTTCAGGTGTCCTTTTCGTAGCCATGCCCACCTGTTGCCATTGGCTTCATCGCTTGTGAGTCTTATAAAGCGTCCATGTAGTTGTTTTTCTTCCCACTTTTCCTTTCTTGTCTTTTTGTTTCTGGGTTCAGTACCTTCGGGGTTGTTTGTTGGACTGGTGTCTCTTGCTGTGGTGATCAGTCTTTCCGTGTTCTGAGTTACATATTTCTCCATCTCTTTTTTGGTGTCTTCCACACAGTCTTCTATACTTACCAGTCCTCTACCTCCTTCATTTCTTTTCACGTAGAGTCTGTCCGTGTCGTCTTTTTAGTGCAATGCATTGTGCATAGTCATTAGTTTTCTAGTCCTTTGGGCAAGGTGCCTGAGTTCTTCTTTGGTCCAGCCTATGAATGGTCCAGAGTATCTTATTAGTGATACAGCCCATGTGTGTATCCCTTTTACTAGGTTTCTGCTATATAGTTTATTTTCTAGGAGTTTCCTTGTTCTTCGTAGATATTCTTTTCCAATCTTCTCTTTCATTTCTGTATATTTGATTGTGTCTGCTTCCAGAACTCCCAGGTATTTGTAGCCTCTTGCTCTCCTAGCGCCCTCATCTCCTCTTGGTTGGGGAGTTCTATACCTTCTGTCGTCTCCAGATTTCCTTTTTTGATCTCTAGCAGTGCACATTTTTCTATTCCAAACTCCATTTGGATATCCTGGCTGAATATCCTGGTTGTGTTTATCAGCTTTTCCAGTTCTTTTTTGTTTTTTGCAAACAGTTTCAGGTCATCCATGTACATCAGGTGGTTTATTCTTTGTTCTGTATCCGTAAACCTGTATCCGGCATCACACTTTCTGAGTATGTAGTTGAGTGGCATCATGGCTATTATAAACAGTAGTGGTGATAGAGAGTCTCCTTGAAAAATGCCTCTCTGTATTTTTATCTCAGACAGGTATTGTCCTCCGGCTGTCAGTTTTAGTCTCCATGTTTCCATCGCTTTCTGGATGAGATTAATAATCCTGTCTGGTATCTTGTATATATTTAAGCATTCAATTATCCATGTTTGGGGGATTCTGTCGTAGGCTTTCTTGTAGTCAATCCATGCCATGGTTATGTTCTTTTGTCTGCTCTTCACCTTCTTTCAGGGTCTTTTGATCAATGTATAGTAGATCATGTGTCCCTCTTTGTCCTTTCCGGCATCCTTTGTGTTCCTCGGGGAGCAGTCCACGATTGTCCAGGGATTGGTAGATTTGTTCTCTCAGTTGTGCTGTGAGAATTTTCCACATTATTGGTAGACATGTTATCGGTCTGTAGTTGCTGGGGGTCGTTCCCTTTTTGGGGTCTTTTTGTATTAGTGTTGTTCTTCCTTCCGTCATCCATTCTGGTACGTCTGTTTTGCGGATACATCCGCTCAGTTTCTGCGCTATTCTTTCATGCAGGGTCGTGAATTTTTTAAACCAGTATGCATGTATTCCATCGTGGCCTGGTGCTCTCCAGTTTGTCATTTTTTTTAGGGTTTTCTTGATCGTTTCTTTGTTGATTTCTGTTTCGGTTCCTTCTTCGATTTCCTGCAGTTCATCTCTCATGTTTTTCAACCATTGGGCATTCTTGTTTTGCTTTTTTGGTTCTTCCCATATCTTGCTCCAGAATTATTATTATTATTATTATTATTATTATTATTATTATTATTATTATTATTATTATTATTATTATTATTGTTGTTGTTCTTGTTGTTGTTGTTGTTGTTGCTGTTGTTGTTGTTGTTGTTGTTATTATTATTATTATTAGTAGTAGTTTGTAATAGCATTATTATTATTGGTAGTAATAGAAGTTGTAATATTACCATTAGTATTATTATCAATATTATTATTACTACTATTATTATTATTGTTATTACTATTATTATCCTTATCAGTTATTCGTTTAACTTCATATTAAAATAGTTGGTGTGATCTCCATCAGAATGAACTTATCCTGATTATCGGTATTTAATTAGTTTTTCCCAACACGTAAATATCACTTTAAATACAATTACCACAACGATTGTTATTATGATCATTATTATTATCATTATAATATTGTTTTAAAATATATTGATAAGTTTTATCATTATCAATATAAATAGTATTTTTATCAAGGGGTCCTTATTATCAAACTTGAGAAACCCTTTAATAAATCTACCTACCAATTATCGGCTGTATTCGGCCGAAATAAATTAATAAAACAAATTAATGAATAAAAATAAGATAAAATGAAAGAATTACACCTTAGAATTAAAAGATAGAAAAAACTAATTCAAAAATGAAAAAGAAAACAAGATTAAAGACTAATGTATTAACATCCTACCACCAATTGAAACCAGACGGAAAAGCGTGTCTCCCTACAGAACGAAAAATTAAGTGGACATCAACGCGTCTTCGACAAACACCAAAAACATCAGATATTTGCTGTGTGTTTTTTGACTTCCTCTTACATACCTCATTTTCCTTTCTTGTTAATGTCCCCCTCTCTTCCTCCCACTTCCACCCTCCTTCATTGTCTATGAATTGATAATTCATATTTTGATATTCAATCTTATATTTCTTTTGAATCTATTTATTTTATTTTATTTCATATTTGATTCTCAACGGTCTCAAATCTAACCACATGACTTTCCAAATTTTAAATTTCCTTTTTTTCTTTTCTTCCCCATTTCATTGTTCCAAAATATGATCTGACATTATGATCAGATTCTAACTCATGCTTGATGAGAGCTCAGTTTATAACAGGTCTTGATCGATAACATCGACGTGCCAGTGTTGCAGATTTCGTGCATGTATGTATAAATAAATAAAAATCAAATATATATATATATATATATATATATATATATATATATATATATATATATATATATATATATATATTATAGGTATAGAATCAGATATTATGAAGTAAGTAATTGTAAAAAAGAAAGTATTAAATAATAGAACTAAAATTAGATGAGAAAAATAATAAAGTTCCATGAATGTATTCGATAGCTAAAATGCATTAAAAAAATGTTGGGGCCCGTTTTATTATTGCCTCAAAAATGTGTATTACTAAACCCTTGAGTAATGCTCTATCAAATGTGTTTACATTAATAATTAATCAGGTAAATCATTTTCATAATAAAAGAAAGTTTTATAGTAATAAAAAGCCTATTTTGGATAGTAAATTATTCATATCCAATAAAAGAAAAACTAGATTATATAAATTCCCGTAAAAAGGCAAAATCAATTTCTACATATGATTTTAGTACCTTATATACTAAAATACCACATAATGAACTAATTAAAGAATTAGGTAACATTATAGATTTAGCGTTTGCCGGAGGTAAAGGTAAATACATAGATTTTTCAAAATCTAGTCTTTTGGTGTAAGACTAAAACAGTAAAACTAGTACTTCAAAAATGGCCTTAAAATACTTATAAGTCACCTGATTAAAGAAAGTTATTTTAAAATAGAAATTAAAAAACTAACACAAACAATAAGTATTTCTTGTTGGTTTGGACCCTGCCCCCTTTTGGGCAAATCACTATTTACATAGATATGAATACATATATATGTCATCATTAATAAGAAAAAATGATATATCTAGAACGTATAGTTACCACGGCTACAGGAGGTTTATTTATGACCTTGTCTGTATAAATGATGGAGAGGAGTTTGAAAATACAAAACATTTAATATATCCTAGAAAGTTAAAATTAAGTTGTGAACATACAGGAATACATTCCAACTTTTCTAGATGTAGATATAAAAATTGAGGATCGTAGATTTATTCATAAAATGTTTGATAAAAGAAATTCTTTTCCCTTTCATATCGTTCGTATGCCGCATAAAAGTAGTACCTGTCATATGTATATATTTTATGGGAGTATAATGTCCGAATTTCTAAAAAAAGCCCGCGTTACTTTAAGATGAATGGATGTTATACCTCCAGTCACTTCATTAGTAATAAGAATGCTTTAACAAGGTGGAGATCAAAATAAGATATTTAGACATTTAAATAAGGCAATAACACGCTATCTTGACGCTTTTGAATTATATGAAATAAATCAAAAGAAATTGATAAAAGAAATCCTAAACTCTACTATAAAAATGTATAACATATGTAAATAGTCCATGATGAAATAAATAAATAAATGTATATATATGTATATATGAAATATTTTTATAAATATATATGAAATATTTTAAAAACATTTGAAGATAAAGACAATAACCAAGAGGAAAAAAGGGGGTTATTACAATGGAATCATCTAACTCTATAAAATAGATGTTCTGTAAAATAGTAAACTCACTTTGAAAGGAACAGCACAGGTAAGGAGAAACACTATTTAATAACTTTAGAAAAACAAATCTGGAGGCAAAACAAAATCAAATATTCGTAAACGATTTAATTAAAAAAATAATTATTACATAAGGAGGTGGTGTCTGATCAACACTGCTGGGAGGCCATGATAAATAAATACTGTTTTGTTTTAAAATCCAGAAACAGTTTTCATGGTAAACAACTGACGATCCCTTATATAAAAACATATATAAAAATATTTTTTTATTAGAGTAAATTCTTGGAAGTAAACTAATATAGTGGTTTCAGTAGATTGATTGACTTACTAGACAAAAATCTTTCCACGAAAATGTTTTGTTTTTTTTGTTCAAGTGTTCAAGGTTAAAAAAACTTCCGAGACTATATATATATATATATATATATATATATATATATATATATATATATATATATATATATATATATATATATATATATATATATATAATGATGTATGGAAAAAGCTCAACACTCACTATATGTTTTTTGTTAAAAAACAAAAAAGACAAATATTTTCCTACTTTCTCTTTTTATTTCAAAATGATGACGATAATTTTTTTCGACGACTCATATGTTTCAATGACTACTTCGGGAAATGGCATTTAATAATCTCGAAAGTGTAAAATGTAATATAATTTCTGTTAATTTGAAAGTCGCGGGACATACACAAATATAATCGCCATCGGAAAAATATTAAACCAGAAAAAGCAATGAGGATCTTGTTAGATACAACTAAAACAATATTTGGTATTTTTTTTAATTTTCTGAAGTAGATATAGCAGTTGATTTGAAAGAAATATCAATTCAAACTATCTATGTGTTCAATTTTAACTAGATATATATATATCAATATCTATGTATATTTCTATATATCTCCGTCTATATACATATTTATATATATATTTACATTTAAATATATATATATATATATACATATATATATATATATGTATATATATATATATATTTACACACATATATATATATGTTTATATTCATATATATATATATATATATATATGTATATATGCATGTATATATATATATATATATATATATATATATATATATATATATATATATATATATATATATATATATATATATATATATCACGTTACGTTATTGTTTTTACTAGCGATGGAAGTAGAAAAATATTAAAAACAACATTGTATTTAGACATATTTTGTAAACCATTGTTTCGTAATTGTATTATATTTTTTTTTGAAAAAAACATAACAATAGTGGTGTAAAATAAATAAAATTTATTTTAATTTTAGCTTTTGAGAATATACTTCACTTTTTCAAAGAGTGTGTTCTTTTCTTCTTTTTTTTCATCGTCTATATATGTCTAAATATGTCTAAATACCCTAAATTCCGTTTCTTATGTAAACCGGTATCAACTCGCTTGCAGACATAACATGATTTTCTGTCCATTTCCATCAGACGAGGAAAAAAAAGAAGAAAAGAAAAACAATCTTTACCAAGGAGAAGTATATTCTCGAAAGTTAAGATTAAAATAATTTAATTTATTTTACGCCACTATTGTTATGGTTTTTCAATAAAAAGATATACTACTATTACGAAACAATGGTTTAAAAAATATGCTTAAATACCCTTTCTTATTAAAACTTGCGCCACATCGCTTGCTGACATAACGTGATGTTCTGACCAAATAGTCCATTTCCATCAGACGATGAAAAAAATAAAGAAAAGATAAACACTCTTTGAACAGGAGAATTGTATTCTCGAAAGCTAAGATTAAAATTAATTTTATTTGTTTTACACCACCATTGTAATGTTTTTTTCAAAACAAATATAATACTATTACGAAACAATGGTTTAAAAATATGTCTAAATACCCTTTCTTATATATATATATATATATATATATATATATATATATATATATATATATATATATATATATTAATATATATATATATACATATATATATGCATATATATTTAGGTATATACATATTTATTGCTATTAAAATTAGTTCGATTTGCGTTCGCATAATTCATAACATTGCATAAAAAATCAGCTATGCAAATTCCAATTCTATCTAGATCGATTACTATTATTTACTCATTGATTCTGTAATTGACACTAGTTATGGGTGAATATGCAACGTTTCCTCAATTTATTGTATATACTTATCATTCAAACTGTGTACTAGTTTTCCGGCATTTGATGACCATTTGAGTACTAGGTTGACGCAAAACAATATATGAAAAATCAAACCTAAAACATCTGTTATTTTTCCTCCTCCTCCTCAGAAAGTTTATACCAAACTTCCCTGTTTTTTTCTACAACTACATATATAGTAAAAATGATCGCATAACACTAGCGCGTCAGTATTCCACAATGCCACGTGTTGTTACATCATAATTATATTAATGACACCGAAATGTGTGCAGATCAACATAATGTGTGTAATATAAACTGATACATGTCATCTTATTCAACCCATGTGTGTGTATTGTTCAAATACCGAAATAATCGAATTATTAACACGTTGGTTGGTTTATCTTTGATCTATACTCAATTATCCATATAATTCGTTTTTAGACTGACGTATATCAGAGTGCAATTGGTAATTTAATACATTTCAAATTATTCAAAGTCAAGGAATGCTTTAGTTTAATTTAAATATAATCTTCAAACGACTTGGCAACTTTACCTAAGTTAGTAAAACTTGTTCAATTTTCTAAATCATTATGTATTGCCGTAGTTCTTTTATAATGTCGACATTTCCTACGTCGAACCATTTATTGCTATGCATGACATTTACGTGTGCAATCGCATGAAAATATTAGCTAATATTAAGAAGCGACGACGCTATTTACTTTACTTTGTCACTTAAGTAGTGAGTACATTCAAGAATAAGTACAACCACGAGGAGCTAACTGTAAATAATACTGCATTGACTTATGTAGTGGATATTACTATTTTTATCTAAGAATTACTTCTAGACTCTATACAGAAATAACACGAACGGTTTTATCGTCCTTATCTACTGAGAAATTTTATTGAGGTTTATTGAGTTTTCTACCGCAACATATCTGATGCAATTGGAATCAAATCTGAAATAGTTTCTATATCAAATAATCAAATAACAAATGGCTTATATACGCTCATATAGGACTTAAGCTGATTCCTAGTCGGATTATCCGGTAATCTCACCAAAAATAACGTGGCAACTTAGAAGTTATATATCCATTTTATTTTACTGCCCGAAACAAAACAGTTTTTTTTTCGATATGATAATTTATAATTTGTAATAAGGATACATGAATAATTACATTGCCGTAATAATTTGCCTGTACTCATAAAAATAATCATAATGTTATGAAAAAATGTTCGTAATGAAATCATGCTAAAATATACCTTAAGCCAATTATTTCAAAAATTCGCCATTAACATTATGTTCAAGCTTCTCATCCGACTAATATTATTAATATATTCATATATGAATTCGTTTATTCTTGCGAGAACCGTAGAAAACATTAGCACTAAATAAACAAAAACACGTGTGTATATAAATATATATGTAAAACAAACACACGGAAAGTAAAATCACTTACACAAATGCAACAGACAGTTTACGTTTCTGCATCTTTTAAGTGTAACATATGAGTGGTGTAATCAATGATGCTGTGGAAAATATAATCGGCAAACCTTGTTTAAATCTAGTCAGCGCCATTTAAGTTTCCAGTAATATCATTGTAGAAATCATCTCTATCACTTTCTCTGTCTACATATAGCCTAAAGCATCCCGCCAGGGATGAACAGCGGGAGGCTCTGTTTAGATAAATTGCCATAAATATATGTTCATAGTTTACTATATATATATATATATATATATATATATATATATATATATATATATATATATATATATAAACCCTTCGTTTTGAACAACTGATGACTAAAATATATTATTTTTATATAATCTTTGATTCGCATCGTTTACCTGCTCATATATATATATATATATATATATATATATATATATATATATATATATATATATATATATATATATATACAGTTAAGTATTGCATATGCTCATATGTTTGTATGTACAAAATAAACCCATAAACTTATTCATCATTCATTATAAATTTTGACACACAGCTGCTAGGCGTAAGAGGTACACGTATGCGCTATATTTAGTTTAATTTAGTTCTGTTCAAAGAGGGCAACAAGTGGTGGAATCCCTTTGTCAGATGTACCGCTTTTTCTTAAAAATGTAAACATAGATAGTAAACATCACTAAGTTTATATTCATATGAGTTCTGTTGCTTTCGTATATATTACTATTAGAAATTCAAATATTTCAGCTATTGAAAAAAGTATTAATAGTCGTAAAACAGTAGTTAAACACGTTTCACTTATTTTTAGTTTTTTCGGAAGACCCCTCTAACTTGATCAATTATCTTTTGGCATTTTCCAGAATCAAAATAATTTAATGCATTTTTATCAAAATTAAAATAATGATTCTAGGCATGAGGTTTAGTAGCCTGATATATAGTTTTTAATCTCAGTAATGAGACTATACATTGTGTCAACATTTCTGTTTCGGGAATGAATTTTCCTGTCTTCGGACGGTTATTCCTTTAGTAATAACGAAAAAGCTCCGAATATAAACGGCCCTAGTGACTCAATACTAGAAACTCAAAGCAAAGCAGACGCTCGTCAATAATCGTGTTGAAAATAGTACGACAGGCCAGTACACATAGATATTAAGATGACCCGTGTAGAGTATGTGTGAATGAGAAATTTTAATTTGTTTTTTAGTTTAAAGAACATTAAGAACCATACCAAACATAGAATAACAATACGTAATCAAAATAAAATAAAATAAATTAATTTAATAAATAAATAACTGAACTAAACCAACATATCAAAAACACAAAATGAAAATAGTCTAATCGATACATTTACAAAATAGATGCTTCCACTAAACAAAACCAAACAAAAGAAAAAAATGTGAAGTATAAGTACGCCGAACATTTTTTAGTGGGAATACCTGTCATTGGCGTATTCACCCATGGGAGACAATAACAATTAATCTGATTGGTTAGCTCGCTAGATAAAACACCATGTTTGTACAAAAACATAATAGTTAACACGAATTTCATGCATTTTAGCCTGACAATTGTCTACGAAAATAAAACGCAGACACCTCTGTGTAGCTTAATTACCATCAATATATTTTCATAACTTACTACTGTGTTCTACTCACATATTGAGCACTGTTGGAGGAAAATCGATTCATGATATATTATATTTCATTATAATATTATATGGAGATACATGAAATTAAATATATATATATATATATATATATATATATATATATATATATATATATATATATATATATATATATATATATATATATGCATATAAACATGTTTTAAGCCGAGTCGATGCCATGACTTATTTTTTTGTCATACAATGAATCAGATATTTAAATAACCCATACGTTTTTCAATGAAAATCAGACATTGTTATTTTTTCTTTTCCTAGTCGGTGGGAGTCGAACTAGGCTGATATCTCTCGTTTTTAATGGATACTGTTGAATGCCAAGATTTAGGTAGTAGAAAAGTATCTGGTATTGCCTGCGAATACTAAATCCAAGTTCTACTTCGGAAGACATCTCAAAGTAAAAGTATATTTTAAAGCAAAATTGACGCCAAGAATTTGTTATAGAATACATCAGATATTTTGATCAACACAGATCTTTTTAATATCTTAAAAAAGATGTGTTGATAGAAATATTTTATTTATTATATAAAACATATTGGAATCGATTTAACTTATATTTTCACGTTACGATGTCTTTTAAAGTAGACACTGTATTTAATAATATATATATATATATATATATATATATATATATGTATGTATATGCATATATATATATATATATATATATATATATATATATATATATATATATATATATATGAGTAAAATAGCAAGTTTTGTGTTGAGAAATTGTTTACAATTAGTCGTTCATTATGTGTTGGTATTAGATAACTAAAAATAAATAGTCTATATGTCGTAAACCGGTCAAACAAAAACAAACTTATTGGATGTTCAACCTCTGATTTGGCACTCCTTTTCAACTACAGAGTTACTTCTAAAATGCCACGCATGGTATCCTTAATAACATTCATAATAACTTCTGCAAGCCAACCATATTTGGTACAAAATATACTTGAATCTATGCTTGATTTGTCCACCAAATATCATGCATGATTGGACAAAAGTATTTGTTTGATCGTTGTTCAATTATTAGTGTAGAATTGTAGTCATTGTCTCATTATCCGATATTGAATGGTAATTTCTTTTATCAGACCATGACCCAACAGATATTTTTCATCTCAAAGATATAATCTATCAGATCAACCCAAAATTATTTCTGAATTGAAGAGGGTCATCTTGCTGTATTATAATCCGAGTGAGCTCTTTGTCACGCCTATTTTAAACGTTTCCTGTTTTCTAAAATAACCGCCATACATATCCCAGCAATATGTACTAGCTATTAGAAACTAGTCATCGTACAAACACTATTATGTAATACTTATATGCTGAAAAGTAAATGTCTACTTGTGAAAATGTAATAAAAATGTGCACCACAATTTTCACAAATGTTAAAAGTATTTTAATTAGTCGCTAGCGTGCTACTATTCTGGCAGGTTATCAGGTCAAAGTTCAAGCATGAATATTTTCTGGCGTTATTAAAAAATGAAATGGACATTTCGTGAATGTCTTATCAACTGAACTAATCACACATGCCATGATGTACTTACTGTAAAGTTATCCTCTCATAAAACTGGAAAATCACTGCATTGATGTCAATAATATTAGTTTAATATAAATGAGGACAACTGATACATAATAAAAATACAGAGAAATATAACATTTATGTATATATTATCATGAACGCATCTAGTGATATTGCCTGCAGCTAATCAATCTTAATGTTCAATTCAGCACTGGCTTAAGCCTCTCATAGACTGCTTAATCGCCCTGTACAACGCGAAATTCTAATTTGAATATTTTAATATATTTTGAAGTATCCTAATTCACTAAACGGATATAACATTTACGGGTTTTATTAGAATGCCTAAGTGGATTTCCGTTATGAATTTCATGTAATTAATATCAAATTTCATCATTTATGTTTCAAGTCAATAATTCACACTTTCGTGTTAAGTTAGGAAAATGATAATACATTTATGAGTGAAACGCGATGTTTCTGTTACGTAGTTACAACACGGTTTCTAAAAAATGAATATTGCTTATTTTAGTATATTTTTTGTTTTTTAAGCACCTACAAGAATACCTGCCCCAAGATGGGTAAAAAAATTCACTGAACATGAACAATTTACTATCAATTTAGGCCGCAGTAAGAAGATTAAACTCAAGATATAATAATGTTTCACCTTATGTTTAGAATCCTTATTAAAAATTTGATAAATATACATTACATGATGCTGATTCTTGAAAATGTCGGATGTTAAAGGCTTAGGTTTTAAAATTATTAGAATATTGCGTAATTCAGGTCTAATGCATACGGATGAAATTTTATGCAAATTTTAGATGTATAAATAGGAGCTGGCCCCCTTTTTGTGTTGCCTAAAATCTATTTGAGACACTCAAAAATAATATGCAGAGAATATTTGTAAATAGATAGATAATGGGAGATAGATGTGTAGTTGCAGCATGGGAGGAAAAACGTAAAAGCTCCAAAACGCATAATATCACTTCAATAGAAGGGCGGGAATAGAATGGCCTTATTAAAATGAGCATCCCTTATAGAAATCTGCAAGGGATGTTCCTAACTTTTCTTTGAAACATGTATTTGGTTTTATTGAGCTTTGTTCCTAAATTTTAAATATACAGTGCCAGCAGAAAAGGTACTATTTGTTTCTACAATGGCTGTATTGGATTTTGGGAGAAACATCGAATTAGATGTGGTCGTACGAGTACACAAGTGGGAGATAGATGTGTAGTTGCAGCATGAGAGGAAAAACGTAAAAGTATGATATAAATGAATAAATGACGCAAATAATGGGTCAACCCGTAAACGAAAAAAAATTGTTTGTTTTTTTAAAATGTGATAACGTAAACATAGTTTTCTTCTTCTAGCTGGAAAAATTGCGTGTTATTTTTTTCGGAATTGGCAAATAACGCACATTTTCCTGAGATCTCGATAATTTACCTGAAATTGATAACAATCAATAACGTTAATCTTATCACTCAAAATGTACTTAAAAATACAACATAACTATGTTCACAATACGTTCAAAACATAAATGTATACACTAACGTACAATGTACCAACGTTCACCCTGCGGATCCTGGTTTATCTCGTATTTTATAAAATAGTCGGTTGTGTGTACACGCTATGCATAAGTGCAAAATAAAATACTGTTTATTCAATTAACTGCTCTCTCTACTATTATCAGCTCATGAGAACAAATTCGTATATTTTTCGAAATATTTTTTATATATTTTATGATATCAATCTAATAGTTAAATTAAATTATAATAGTGTCGTCGTGTTAGTTAATTATAAATGTAACTTAATTGCATTGAAAATATATGTATTTCTTATTAATATGAATTTTACATTATTGAAAAGGACAAGGAAGTTGAAATAAATTCATAAATAAGCTTATACTATAACATAGGTTGGAAAGGAAATAGTTTGATGTTCAGTGTACGGCATAAAAATCTGAACTATTTCCGGTATTTTTTGTGTGTTTAAAAATAATCGTCAGTAATTGTTATGGATGATGCTGCTGTTGATTTGGTGGCTCCTGCTTGTTCTTCTAATGTTTCATCAACGTTTAGATTATTTTTAAATGCCACAATTTTAAACATCAAAAATTTACCGAAAGTTATAAATAGTAAATATGCGTGATTTAAATGAAAAACCATTTTTTTGTATTATAATCAATAAATTTTATTAATTAACATTGTTCGGTTTAAGTAAAAAGTTATAATAAGGAGAAACATATAAACATCAAGCTTCTTGTGTAGAAATAAGGGTAGAATAAAGTGTATAACACCTATAACTTGCTTTAACGCATTATTTTCTTGACCTTGTGTCATGCAATATAATAATCATTTAACATGTAATAAGTTTGACATACTTAATGAATTTCACAAAGAAATTAGAGCAACTCCTGCTGTGTTATCCATGAACATTTTGAAAAAAAATTAATAGCTAATCTGAAGTCGTACACAGATAGAACAATGTTTAAATGGTTTGATTTAGTTCATATATAGAGTGTATAACTAAACTGAAATAATAATATTGTAATAGAAACTTAAAGACTTCAATTTTGAGTGTAAACAACATGCAGGAATGATAATGAAGAAACAATCGAAAGTTATACTCAAATATCAATTCATCAGAAACAATTAAATTTAGTTATGAAGTTGACAAGCAAGATTCCGTTTTATATATAAGATTACATTTCTTTCGTTTTGTAGATATAGTATATATCAACAAGTTAATGCTCTTGTAGAATAAAATACAAAAATACGTATTGCTTTTTTTCTCATAAATTATTGTAATCTATACCCGACTTTTTGATATGTCTACGTTTTACGGCTTTCTGTTGTTTCCTTTCGTGGGCGGCATGTCTCACCTTGATCTATTTTTCACACTTACTTTATTGTCATGTTTATACAGTGTGTTAAATAAAGTGAAAAAAGTGGGTTAAATGAAGTGAAAAAAGTAGGTTAAATGAATTGAAAAAAGTGGGTAAAATAAAGTGAAAAAAGTGGGTTAAATAAAGTTAAAAAGTGGGTAAAATAAAGTGAAAGAGTGGTTAAATAAAGTGAAAAAAGTGGGTTAAATAAAGTGAAAAAGTGGGTTAAATGAAGTGAAAAAAGTTGGTTAAATGAAGTGAAAACAGTTGCTTAAATAAAGTGCAAAAAGTGAGTTAAATGAAGTGAACAAGTGGGTTAAATAAAGTGAAAAAATTGGGTTAAATAAAGTGAAAAAGGTAGTTACATGAAGTGAAATTAGTGGGTTAAATAAAGTGAAAAAAGTGGGTAAATAAAGTGACAAAATGGGTAAAATAAAGTAAAAAAAGTGGGTTAAATAAAGTGAAAAAGTGGGTCAAATAAAGTTAAATAGTGGGTAAAATAAAGTGAAACAAGTTGGTTAAATAACGTTCAAATGAGTGGGTTAAATAAAGTTGATAAAGTAGGTTAAATAAAGTGGAAAATTGGGTTAAATAAGGTTAAAAAGTGGGTTGAATAAAGTGAAATTGTGGGTTAAATAAAGTAAAAAAGTGGGTTAAATAAAGTGCAAAAAATGGGTTAAATAAAGTTTAAAAAGTAGGTTAAATAAAGTTAAAAAAGTAGGTTAAATAAAGTTAAAAAGTGGGTTAAACAAAGTGAGAAAAAGTGGGTAAATAAAGTTAAAATTGGGTTAAATAAAGTGAAAAAGTGGGTTGAATAAAGTGAAAAAGTGGGTTAAATAAAGTGAAAAAGTGTGTTTAATAAAGTGAAAAAAGTGAGTTAAATGAAGTGAAAAAAGTGGGTTAAATAAAGTGAAAACAGTGGGTTAAATATAGTGATGAAATTTGGTTTAATAAAGTTTAAAAAGTGGATTAAATGAAGTGAAACGTTGGGTTAAATAAAGTGAACAAAGTGTGTTTAATTAAGTGAAATAAGTGGATTGAATTAAGTGAGAAAAGTGGGTTAATAAAGTGAAAAAGTGGGTTAAATAAAGTAAAAAAAAGTGGGTTAAATAAAGTGAAATAGTGAGTTTTATGAAGTGAAAAAAGTTGGTTAAATTGAAAAAAAAAGTTGGTTAAATAAAGTTAAAAAGTTGGTTAAATAAAGTGAAACAAGTGGGTTTCAGTTATGCATTCCATGTAATTAACATCAAATGTCATTATGTATGGTTCAAGTTAGTGATTTATACTTTCGTTGTTAAGTTAGGAAAATGATAATACATTTATCAGTGTAACACGATATTTTTGTTTCATAGTTACAACACGCTTTCTAAAAATGTGTATTGCTAATTTTAGTAGAATTTTTGTTTTTTAAGCACCTACAAGAATAACTGGCCCAAGATGGGTAATATAAATTCACTGAACATGATAATTTTACGATCATTTTATGCCCGCATTAAGATGATTAAACCCAAGATATAATTATGTTTAACCTTATGTTTAGAATCTTTATTCAAATGTTGATAAATATACATTATATAAGGTGGCTTCTAGAAAATGTATGAAGGGAAAGGCTTAGGTTTTAGGGGTCTTAAAAATAAATTAAAAATATGGGAATATTGCATAAATTTAGGTTTAACACATACGGATGAAATCTAATGCGAATCTGAGATGAGTAAATTTTTAGATGGGAGCTGACCCCCTTTTTGTGCTGCCTAAAATCTATTTGAGACACTCAAAAAATAAAATGCAGAGAATATGTGTTAATTGATCTCTAACACCTATCGTTTAAACTTCAAACACATCGGAGCTATCAGAATTTTCATTAGAAGCCGCCACCTCCTTTGCTTACATTTAAATGTAACTAAATATAGGCCTCAATTCAACATTTCACACCTGTTCTATTAAAAATAAAGAATGATTGGTTAATAAGTTAAGAAATAAATCATAGGTATAAAAATATTTAAACATAAACGTACGTAACTTTATAAAGACAGATATATGTATATCTAAACATGTGCATTACCCGCTAGTTTCATTACGATAAAATTGCAACACAACAATGTTAGTTACAATTTATATAAATCAAATAATATCTTATATTTCTATGGTCAGTTATATGTATGTTATATGAACGCACATGCTATGTAGGGCGCTCAAAATCAGCAAGCATGTGCGATACTCTGAAAATTACAAACAGAACGAAAAAGTAGACATAATCACTCTGGTACTTGATCAAGATGTGAGGACAATAGACAACGATAGAAAATAAAAGTCAAATACAACAAAAGCAGATAAAATAACAGAACATGCAGAACTGTATATTGCTCTAATTTATTTAACGGCGAACGAGAAAACCCACGCCCGTCACTCGAACTCTTTGCTTCTGCTTAGCTTCGCTATGGATTAATGAATGCAAATTATATGATTTCAATGAAAAGATAAATATTTTATTTCTTAATATTTTGATCATATTTTTCGCGATCGGTATATAAGCTTTATTTTTACCGCCAAGTATTTTATACCACGCCGCCATTTTTAATTTGATATTTATGGATGGTATGACATGTGGCTGATTGCTGACACTGGTGATAAGATATGTAGAATATTAAACTAATTAAGGTATTAACTCAAGTCAGTAAATGATTACCGACCAGGTTGTAAGCTGTGTTATATGTTTCTTAGAACCTTTAACCAATCATACCTTTTTTTCAAGTTGGTAAAAGAATAGGAATCCTACATAATATTCGTGTTACACTGCTTTAATTGACTTTCCATTTGAAAATTACGTTTATTTTTTACTCATCCTATGACCCGCACGATAATAACGGCGCAATATTTATCAGCCTCGATAACTCGGACATGCTAACTGAAAAGAGTAGTATTGATAATACATATGATACAAATTATGCATATCCTTCCTAGAAATTCCGAAACTTAATTGTGTACTGTTTAATAATTAAATAAATAAGCCGTTTAAAATTTTCAATTTGATAAAGACACATCTAGTTCATATTATATATAGAAAGTATAGGACTATTTTCAAAAGTATATCATAATACAACTCGCTGGATTGAAGGTACGGGTTTATAAAATGTAAAGTTTTAGAGGGGTTCAAAAAGATCAAAACGCGATATAATGTTAAGAATCAGTAGACATCTGAGTAATAGTGTTATATATGGTAACCGATTCTAATCTCTAACATAAATCATACCTTGAAGTTGTGTGTGTCCCGACGTTCACAGCTCCCACTATAAATCTACGGACTGTAGACATTCTCGTTCTCAAATCATAAGTCTGATCCAATCAAACACATGAGAAGATCAATTTGGAGCATGATTGTCTTTTATTTGTTGATATTCCTGACATCTTGTTAACAGCGGGGAGAAGACAGATTTACTTACCTTTTGTTTCCCATTAGTTATTAAGTCATTTTGTTTGCGTCCGATCGCTTGTGGTTTCCAAGTCAGCCTCGTGATGTTATCTATCTTCTATCTCATTTGACATCACACCATCTAGGTATTGGTGATACAGAAGTACCACGGTGACAGCGGTACACTTCTTGACCCGTTGCCGACCCTTACATCCTACCATCATTGATAACAATATATTGGTGAACATATATGCTTATATAATTACCAGCTGGCGTACACTATATTTAACAATATTCCCATTGTTCAGATCATATTTAAATAAGAAGTCAAGAAAGTAAAGTTGAATTAAGTTGACATCTTTATGAGCACCACGATAAATGTAACATCTTATAGCAATCAGCTTAGGGAAAGATGATCTCCACAACATTTCCAGATGATGTACGTAATAATTACAGACTGTAGCCTGACCATCAAGAGTAAGCAGGTTGACATACGTGTCAATTCAAGTATATTTGTTTTTGGTGTTAATTTCATCATCCGATTATATGTATTGTTTGGTATATGCGATACTAACATCGCCATGTCTGTCTGAGAGATATTCGATAGTTCATGTTCAGATGTGACATTTCAGTAGTAAATAACTAAAGTCTACTCGAACTCAGAACTCAATTCAGTAGTAAATGACTTAAATCTACTTCAACTTAGAATTCAATACACTTATGTGTCGAGACGAGTGATATAAATCTCCCGCAAGTGTTTCCATCAGCTGCGACATCTGCACTCTGTATGAATAATTATCAAGTAAAAATGTATGTAAAAAATAAAGTGAATATTGAAATAAAATGTTTGTGGACTTTATAATTATTATAATCTAAACATGAAAGCAATATGGAAGTTTCTTATGATTAGTGTACACGAAAATTAACTCTCTGATCTTAACTAGTTCCTCAAAAATACATATCATCGAATATATAAAGAAAAGTAAGTCTCCTTCTCGATTTAAGACTTAAATAACATTGCGCCTTACAAATCGATATTTGAGTCATACCAACCTTTTTTCATTTTAATCTGTACAACATTTTCATTATACAACAATATGATTCTGTGCAGGTTCTATATAGAGAATATACTGATTTCGGCTTGATAGTTTGTCCCTTATATGACCTATATCTATTTAATGTAAGATAAGTCCGTTAAGTAGACTTTACAATGTAATCACTATGACCAGTAGTTTTATTTGTTGGGTTCAAGTGTATCACGCATTTGAGGTTTTTCATAGTGATGAGCACTACATATTTTAATTAGCTATTGTATGGAGTCAATTCAACCAGTTGCTGTTTTACGGATACACGAGAGGCAATTGCGAATGCATATTTTTCAACTCTATATACCCGTAACTTATATCAATTGATCTGATTGCCATTAAAGTCGGTACGATCGATTCCATATCCAGCGAATTCATCTAGTAAGTCAATTATGTACTCATGTAAAGAAACTGGAACAGCAAAATAAAAATATCTACTCCAACGGATCGTTAATGAATAACCTCCACTAGAAAGTATAGTGTACCTTACCCTTTATTTCCTTTAGATCTACTATAACAGGGATTTCGAGTATCTGTTCTAATAACCAATACGACGGAATAGTACTTAAAAGTAATAGGCCATTAAATAATACAAGTAATTATATTTATGTGTGCCGGTAAATGTATATACGATACGGAGTTTATTTTAAAAGACATTGCGATTTTTTTTTCAAACACTAGAATGATGGACCTTACGGACCCATATGTTAGTATATATTAAATATAAACATGTTTTAACGCCAATATGTAGTTGAAGCAAAATAAGTTGTGTTGGACTATTAAAATAATTTCCAACGTTATTGCTGATGTGTATTAATCGATTATTTATTTTTAAAAAGTCCAAATAGCTAAGTTTGTAGAACATTAGACATAAGACTACAGCGTTTCAATTTCGATTTCCAGTCATGGCATTCTTTATATGTTGAGAATTTATTATTTACTATTAATGCAATATTTTCAATTTCTAAAAGTAGTTATGATCTCTAATATTTCGAAATGTTATTATTACGTTTAGAAAAGTGTGAATCATAAAACAATCGTATCTGGCAGACAAACAAACAGACCCTATCTCTAAAATAAGATATCATGAAAAATCCAAATTATATTAAAAGATAAACAAATAAATAGAAAGTAGCTAATATTCAAGCAGATCAGTGATTTTCATGACAGTAGCTCCAAAACGCATAATATCACTTCAATAGAAGGGCGGGAATAGAATGGCCTTATTAAAATGAACATCCCTTATAGAAATCTGCAAGGGATGTTCCTAAATTTTTCTTTGAAACATGTATTTGGTTTTATTGAGCTTTGTTCCTAAATTTTAAATATACAGTGTCAGCAGAAAAGGTACTATTTGTTTCTACAATGGCTGTATTGGATTTTGGGAGAAACATCGAATTAGATGTGGTCGGACGAGTACACTAGTGGGAGATAGATGTGTAGTTGCAGCATGAGAAGAAAAACGTAAAAGTATAATATAAATGAATAAATGACGCAAATAATGGGTCAACCCGTAAACGAAAAAAAATTGTTTGTTTTTTTAAATGTGATAACGTAAACATAGTTTTCTTCTTCTAGCTGGAAAAATTGCGTGTTATTTTTTTCGGAATTGGCAAATAACGCACATTTTCTTGAGATTTCGATAATTTACCTGAAATTGATAACAATCAATGACGTTAATCTCATCACTCAAAATGTACTTAAAAATATAACATAACTATGTTCACAATACGTTCAAAACATAAATGTATACACTAACGTACAATGTACCAACATTCACCCTACGGATCCTGGTTTATCTCGTATTTTATAAAATAGTCGGTTGTGTGTATACGCTATGCATACGTGCAAAATAAAATACTGTTTATTCAATTAACTGCTCTCTCTACAAGAATCAGCTCATGAGAACAAATTCGTATATTTTTCGAAATATTTTTTATATATTTTATGATATCAATTTAATAGTAAAATTAAATTATAATAGTGTCGTCGTGTTAGTTAATTATAAATGTAACTTAATAGCATTGAAAATATATTTATTTCTTATTAATATGAATTTTACATTATTGAAAAACGACAAGGAAGTTGAAATAAATTAATAAATAAGCTTATACTATAACATAGGTTGGAAAGGAAATAGTTTCCTAGTATCTTCAGTCTAGGAACTAATTCCCGACGGTCGGTGGGTGTGAACCCCGAACACAAATCGCCACTGATTCGTAGTCGGTGATCTTAACCAAAGGGCCATCGTCAATTAGTTAGTAACTATAGAGTAACTTTAACTGTAAATAGCGACACGTGGCAGCAAGAGTGATCTTACGAAACGGTGTTCGGATCGCGCATATAGCTATTAGTACTGCTTGTTATTAAAGCTACTCGAAAGTGCCCAGCCCTTGTGGGGAATGGGCATATAATCGAATAATTCCAGGAAGAAATCCGGGTATGAGAGTTCAATGTGGTATACAGAGCAAGAATAACATAAAATATAATAACACGGAATTACATGATTGTCGATGCAACAATTTATTTCAACCTTGTGGTTGAAGTATAAGTGTCTAAGTATAAGTGTATAACATTAGCACTAGACACTGTTAGATTGGAATTAAGTTATAATTATAGGTTTCCATAGATTATAAAATTAATGTAAGATGAATTGTTAGCACTCAGATTATTAGAATATAGAATGTTTATGTAAATGTTTTGTATTTAGATGCATATTGGCATATGTGGGTGTGTATGTAACTGCATGCGTATAATATGTATTTAAAATAGATTCAAATATAATCTTAAATAATTTTTATTTTTCAAATATATCCTATCTCGGATCTAGACAGAATTCAAACTTGTAAACCTTCCACAGTTTGTCAGTCGGTTGATGACACGCAAACGCCTGCCCTTTTCTCTTCTTTTCTTTCTTCCTTTCTTTTTCCAAGTCTAGCCGAATTTATATGACACAAAAAAATAGTGTTGCGTGCGTGCGTGATCGTAGGATGTGTATATGTGTGTGTGTGTGTGTGTGTGTGTGTGTGTAGAGGCGTATATACGTTTTTATATCACCAATTCGTAAGTGTCAAAAGAATATGTGCTTTTAACTCAGACGTTATTATTTAAAAAAAAACAATAATATCCATTTCGATCGCCTTAGTTAAATATAAGATGTTAATCCCTCCTCGCTCTGTAAGAGGTGTTCAGATTGGTTCCAGCACCACTCTCTCTGGTTGTATTTGAATTGTTGAAGGTGAATTCTGTTTTCTGTCAGTCTCAAAAATGTAATTGTCTATTTTGATGCTTGAGGAAACCACAAGGTTGAAATAAATTATTGCATCGACAATCATGTAATTTCGTGTTATTATATGTTATGTTATATATATATATATACAGGGTGGGCCAAAATAAGAGTCCTATCTTTAAATTTGAATAACTTGAATTTGAATAACTTCCACAAAATAAAAGTTAAACTCACCAAACTTTATGTGTGTGTAGACTGACCCTTCCGAGATTTTTTGAAATAAACAAAACAAATTTTAGCCGAAAAACACTTCTTAAAACTTACAAAAACTAAAGTATTGTTTTTTACACTGTTTTGAGTTTTTTAAGCAAAAATAATGTTTTCTAAATGAGGGTACGTTCCTTAGGGCTAATACGGCTCATGCTTGCTTCGGAAGGGGTCCTTTACTTATTCTAAAAAATAAAAAATAAATCAATAAATAAAAAAGTTATGAATTTTAAAAAATAGGACCCTTATTTTTGCCCACCCTATATATATATATATATATATATATATATATATATATATATATATATATATATATATATATATTGAAGAGATCATGCATCCCATTTTAAATTTAAATAGTTCATTTATAAATGTATTCAACGCCAAGAAATTATAGTAATGTATTCCAATGAATTTATTTACAAATAAATGAAAACAAAAATTTAAAAGAATTGTATTGTTAAGTAATTGATCTATCACAAGGCATTATTAATCATATCTCTCGTTCTCTCTCTCCTCTCTTTATTTCTCTTTATATCTATCTCTCTATCTCTCTATCTCTCTATCTATCTATCTGTCTATCTATCTATCTATCTATCTATCTATCTATCTATCTATCTATCTATCTTTCTTCATCTGGCAACAAGTTGAGTTACTTCATGGGTACCTAGTATCTGATGCGTCAGGTGCCCTAGGCGGAATGAGCCAGCTTTCTCTGAAAGATAATGTTTCTAGAGAATAGTAAATTCACAAGTCGTCCCCATGCGCATGTGTATCACAATAAGGATAGATAACAGTGTTAATGTTTCAGTTTTCACGAGAAGATATCTCACACAGCGCCTTGTATTCCTAAATGGTCACCCGGTGTTACTAAACAGGCTCAGGGGCACTAAACTTCGGCGATCTAACGAAAACAGGTTTGTCAACGTTAGTATGTCATTGTGAGTGTGTGACAACACACCCACTCATATTTTAGTACACATTGTTTCATCGATGCCCGTCGCAAACTACTTTGCGTTCTCGCAACAGCCGTTTACCATTTATCCATACCTGCTTTCTTTGGGATGTGTGTGGCAATACTACTTTCATGATACCAGTACTCTCCAGTCTCTTCCAGTCGAGTTCTGGATGTTGTTCTCCCTCAGTCTTCTCATCTTTCTTGACTCTTCACGCATATTTTATGTTTCACCAACTGATGACGTTGTCACCACATTTAGAGAGGAAGGAAAGATCAGATTGTGATATTTTCCAATCTGACAGTTTCAGTTTCTTTGGATTCGTACAATTCATTTTTATGTATGTTGTTTTATTTCTAGTCCACATTACATGTGGGTGTTTGCTGTAAACTTATTATCTTGGTTCCAGGATATTTCTTTACAGTTCACGTTTTTCATCAATTGCATGGTGTCAGTTCTTTATATGATCCTAGTCTTTATTGCCAAACTTTTCGGAACTGTTCATTAAATTATTGGCATTGAAATAATGTTATTCACGTTTCATATCTCAACAGCTGTCTGGCAAGCTTCATGAAATTAGTAAGTGTTTCTACCTCCTTTACCATCGCCGTGTGAAGAACGCTGTCGACAGAATCTAAAATCTGTCAGTTATTTTGATTCATGATGATTCTTATCACTTCTTGTTTTTCTTAGATGAGTTTATTTTTCGTTTGCATTTATATTTTCCAGATAATCTTATTATATTTAGTTTACACTAGTTGCTCCGGTTGGTGTTCGTATAATTTTTCAACATGTCTGAAGTGCAGACGTTTGCATAGTTCCCAGTGGATTGCTTTCCCAACGGAGACCTGCTTTTTTATATTCTTTTAAACGTGGTTGCTTCATTCACTTCCTATGTGATTTGCCGTTATGTCTCTTTGTCTACAGCGACGACACTTACTCTCTACTTGTCTATATTGTCTTTTGTTTAATTCGTTCTGATTGTGTTCGTTGGTTCTGCTCTCATTAGCCAGTCAGCTTCTTTGCTTACATTTACTTTCCGCAGCCATGCCCACGTGTGTTCATACACCTGTTCTTTGGTCAAGCATGTAGCTGTCAATCTTCATATTTTAATAATCTTGCTTTTTGTTTGTCGTCTTGATAATGATTTATTATTATTATTATTATTATTATTATTATTATTATTATTATTATTATTATTATTATTATTATTATTATTATTATTATTATTATTGTTATCTATATATTAATAGGAGTACGGGTGTGTTCGTGTGTCACACTTACATTAAAAGGTATGCGCATGCGTGCCGAATCTAGATTTGGAAAAGCATTCAAGTAACCTAATTTTCGTAATATTCTCAAGTATTTCCTTTTAGCGCAACGGTTAGCGACGTACAGTTTTAACGTCGGTTTTTTACGTCGGCGCGACTGGTTTATAGTTCGATCCCAACTAATCTCTAAGATTGTTTTTCTACATCGAAGGGGAAGGTAGGTCGGCAGGGGACGACCGGGAAGACACATATCAATACGATAGCGCTCTGTGTTATTTTGTGTGGCGCACTAACATCAAAAGCAACGACCTTCCGAATCTGTGTATGCTACTCATTAATTGGAGCCAAATGTAATGTAATCTAAAGCATTAGTAAAGTAAAGTTTAGTCGTCTAAATCAGAATTAGTCGATCGATCTAATCGAGAAAAATGTCTAACGGACGGACAGACGGACGGACTGACACGAACCGCTTTTATATAGGTTAGGAACAAGATAATTAGTATTAAAGACCTCGTTTCGTGTAATTTACACGGGTCCCGCTAATAATAATAATAATTATTATTATTTACTCACTAAGAGTTATCACACTGGTCATCGTCAGTGATCGCCCACTGCCGACAACCTGTGGTATTCTCTGGAGTCCGAGTGACAACACGTCTCCTCAGGCCTCCAGTATGCTCCACCTCTGTTCGTTCATCACCGCTGATGACCTTGCGGTAATCGCAACAGCCACCTACCAACGATTTCCCGCTGATAAGGGCCATTGGTCCCCTCTGGGGCCCGAGTAGCAACAAGCCTTCCCAAGGTCCCAGAGCTGTCTGCGCTCTTCCAGTGGAGGTCTGGTTTGCACTTTCCCTCCTCGACCCTCTGTCCATTGCGCCTCTCTCGTGCGGTTGAATTTTCCCCGGTTCTGTTGTTTTGTGCTTCCATGTGTTTGTTCTCCATTCGTTGCTTATGTGGGTTGGTTTCCGCATTCGAGGACATTTCTCAGGATTGTAGCTGTTTTGATCATTACTGTCCTTTGTATGGTCTCAGTTACCCCTTTGATTCCTATTTCTCCTAGTCTTTTCTCCATGTTTTGGGGACTGTTCCTAGTGCTCCTATGAGTATTGGTGTTATACTGACTTTCTTCATGTTCCATATTTCTTTCAATTCTCTGGCAAGTTCAGTATATTTGCTTCTTTTTTCCGTCTCTTTGATCTTCACTCTGTGGTCTGCTGGAACGGCAAAGTCCACGATTTTGCAGCATTTTTCTTTCTTGTTGATTATTATCATATCCGGTCTCCTTGCTGTTATGGGGTTGTCTGTTTGTACATTCATATCCCATATGATTTTGTGTTTTTCGTTTTCTAGTACAGTTTCTGGTTTGTGTTTGTACCGTTTTTTTGCATATTCGAAATTCAGTTGTTTGCACATTTCCCGGTGTACTTCTTTCCCCATGCTGTCATGTCTGTTCTTGTATTCCCTTTGTGCTAGCTTGCTGCATTCACTTATTATATGATTTATCGTTTCGTCTCTTTGTCCACACAATCGGCATTTGCTGTTTTCCTGAGTTGTATCTATCTTTGCTTTAATAAGGTTTGTCGTAATCGCATTGTTCTGTGCGGCTGTCAGCAGAGATTCCGTTTCTCTGTTCAGGTGTCCTTTTCTTAGTCATGCCCAGCTGTTTTCATTGGCTTCATCGCTTGTGAGTCTTATAAAGCGTCCATGTAGTTGTTTTTCTTCCCACTTTTTCTTTCTGGTTATTATTATTATTATTATTATTATTATTATTATTATTATTATTATTATTAGTGTTATCATTCCTCACCAGGACTTCCCACACAGGCCGTCATCAGTGATTACTCACTGAAAATAACCAGTGATGTTCCCTGAAGTCTGGATGACAACATGTCTCTCCAGATTTCCAGTGCTCTCCATCTCTTTCGATAACTACTGCAAATGAATTTGCGTTATCACAACAGACGCTTACCATCGATTACTCGTTGGCAACGACCATTGGTCTTCCCTGGGGGTTTGGATGGCAATAAGCCTCTCTAATGTTGCTGTACTTTCTGCACTCTTCCATCACAAGTCTGGTTAGTGTTATCCTTCTTCGATCTTTCCATCCTCCACCTTTCACTTTTTTGTTGGGGGTAGTTTATGAAATGTCTTGCAGTTTCTGTTCCTTAGGTTATTGTTGTGTTCTTTATGTGATTTTGTGTTATTCCTATTGCTCCTTTCATTTGTATTGGTTAGTATTCGAAGCTTATGTTTAAAGGTTACCGCATTCAAGGATTTTCCTTAAGATGTCAGCTGTTTTCATCATTGCCGTCTGGTGTATGGTCTCAGTCTTCCCGTTCATCTACATTTCTCCCAGTCTTTTTTCAATGTTCTTCGGAACTGTTCTTAGTGCTCATACGATTATTGGTATTACATTTACTTTCTTCGTACTCCATATCCCTTTCAATTTTCAGTTCAGTGTATTTGTTTCGTTTTTCTGTCTCCTTGGTCTTCACTTGTGGTCGGCTGGAACGGAAAATTTACGATTTGGCAGGATTTTTGTTTCTTGTTGACTATTAATGAGACCCGGTTTCTTTGCTTGTAAGAGGTTATCTGTTTATACCTTCATATCCCAAAGGAGGTTGTGTTTTCGTTTTCGTTTAGTGTCTCTGGTTTATCTTTGTACCATTTGTCAGAGTGTTCGAAATGTATTTGTTTGCATAGCTCCCGGGTGTACTGCTTTCCCCTCGCAGTCGGGCCTATTTTTGTATTTTTAGCTAGTTGTGTACATTCACTTTTTCTGTGATTTACTGTTTCGTCATTTTGTCCACACAATCTGATTTACTGTTTTCCTGGGTTTTGTCTATGTTGATTTTAATGTATTTTGTCCTAATCGCATTTTTTGTGCAGCCGCCAGTAAGGATCTTGTTTCAATATGTAGGTGTCCTATTCTCAGTCATGCCAAACTATTTCGTGTCTCTCTTCTCTTGTCATTTTTAGGCTTTTGTCTAATTAGTTCTAGTTTTAATGTTAGTGTTTCTAGAGTTTCGCTGGAGTTTCGCTGGATGACTTGAGAAGTTTCGTTCATTACCCCACCGACGTGGAGCCCGTACTTGACATTCTGAACACACATATGTCGGTTTCGGCTTGATAATTTTGTATAAAGAAAACCATTGTCATTCTTGTTGAATCTTACCGGGTACCCCGACAGAACGGGTAATGCAAAAATAGTTCATCCCAAGCAAGGCAGGAAGCCAGTGTAGACGTAAAGAGACTACTGAGAATTAAGGAGTAACTTTTAGGGGTCATCCTAAGTTGTGAGCTGTGCAGCAAGATGTCTATTTACATATGTTTTAAATGACTGCATGTCAGTAAGGTCGGGGAACCAGGAAGCAGGGACGGTGTTCCAGAAGCCGGCAGCACTAGGATAGAAGCTATTGAAGTAGAACGCTCTCTGGTATCTGAAGACATCCACAGTCAGTGGATGGGATTAATCTAATTGGTGGGTTAGTTCAGTGTATTTACGTCGAAAAGGCACCAGAGCCGCAAGTTCATCGGAGCACAATCGATTGAAGTACTTGTAAGACAGGAAAAATAATTCAACAGTGCAGCGATTGGACAGTGGATGGAGCTTGATGGATAGTAAGCGACCTATTTAGTTGGCGACCTTTTCTTATACCTTGTCTAAAGGGGAGTGCATAATGGATGATGCACCAGCACAGATGTGGGAACAATACTCCATGCAGCGGCGGATAGTGGCTTTTAAAGATGCAGTCAGGTGTGACAAGTTTATTTGCTCGATAGAGGGAGCCAACCTTCTTTGCAGCAGCATTGGCATTGCCTTATTTGCATTTGTTCCAATATATGTTACCTGTGAATGTTAGGCCGATTAGTTTGAACATTTGCCTCTCAGGTAAGGTGTTATTTGCCATAGCAATCGATGGTTGAAAAGGTTCCGTGCAGCTGTTGTCTGAATTCATGATATCATCGATGCTATTTGTTTGACAGTCAATTCTCTATTTTCGTAATTAGTCGCTTCTACAGTTTAAGAGTTCGCATTGTGTTTTATTTCTACTTCTAAAATTTCAAGTGCGAAACTTTTGCTGGTGTGTCGCTACTTTGCTCAATTTTTTACTGACTAATATTAGCTCTAGCTACGAGAACAATCAACTCTTGAGTATGTGTTTTGCTTTGTCTGAAATCTTCTATTTCGTTACGTGGAAATTAGCAGATGTTTTCCATGGATTCATCACGCGTTTCAAGTAACCTCTTTTTACATGGTTACATTTATAATTACATTCTATTACTATTTTCTTTTATTTTACGATCGATGTTTTTTTTTTTGTTATATCTGGTATAATGTATTGCTCATTTTAATTAGTCTCTCTTTTGTTATATTACGGTACTTGAAATAAGACGACTACAATTTGGAGGATACCGACCCTGTTTATATGTAGGCAACCAGTGGCGCACCTGGCGATCATGCGAACTTAGATATTTCTTATAAGCATCAAGGGTTATTTTAGTGTAATTATTAGTAGTAGAAGTGCTATTTTAGTAAAAATGCAATTCGTATGAATCAACATATTACGACTATTTTTTACCAACTTCAATATGTTATAGATTTGTTTCTCTAGTTCGTTATTTAATCATGTACTTACAAGAGAGATCACGTGAAGGTAGGTTGCCAACATTTATAAAGGAGATCAGTGCTAAGGAATCAAGTAAATTCGAACATGGCACGCACAGGCCGCCAATTCGCGTGCTGATTTACTTCAGCATTGCCACCTTGCAATAGTTTGTTGCATCCTGATTGCTACGGCTGATTTATATCAAATGCATTGCAATTGGTTTGGAGTCTATAAATATTTATTGCTTAATAATAGTAGTAGTAGTAGTAGTAGTAGTAGTAGTAGTAGTAGTAGTAGAAGAATATCTTGTAGCAGTAACACACGCGACGTCAGGCCCAATTGTGTGTACTTCTGATGTCGAATAGTTTTTGTAAAAACATTGGCAAATATAAAATAGATTAAATAAACAGGGTTCCTTATTTTCCAAGGTTCTAGTATTATATTCCTCTGTGAATTTCTTTTGAATGATGCACATTCTTTAATCTTTTATATATTCTTCTTTTTCAGATGGTGAAAATGATGATAGCTATGGTGGCCATCTACGCACTCTCTTGGTTACCTATCCATGCCATTACTTTAATTGGCGACAACTATCCGGATATCTACTCGGAAAGCTATATCAACATCGTGTGGATAGCTGCACACTGGGCGGCTATGAGTCACAGCTGTTACAACCCGATCGTCTATTTCAGCATGAATTCCAAATTTCGGGCCGGATTCCTCAAGGTCTTCAAGTGCTGTCCCGGTGCGAAGCAAGAGCAACAACTGATTAACAATTGCACCAAAAGATATTGCCATGGTTCCACGTGCACGACGACTGTTCATTTAAACAAAGCCAATCTGAAACGTAACGTGATTACTAACTATTGTGAGAAGAGCGTCGATGATCGAGAGAGTTCTGTTGTATGAATTTGTGTCTAAGCATAATCATAAGTTATTATGCAAATCGTCAAAAAATGATGTAAAAGACTGTATAATAATCATTAAGAAAGCGATTATTTCTAGATATATGCTAACTGTTAAATATATATATATATATATATATATATATGCATACATATATTTATCTATCAATATATAGAATGATATTGAATGTCACCCATCGAATAGTTAATATAATCACATTCTTTTTTCTCAATCCAACCATATTAGTATGATATAATCCAGTCTATGCCTAACTTTAGTTAAGAATGTCCAGAAATATTTATTTTTTTCTCCGTTCTTTTATATATGAATACACTTTCGCGATCGTCTCATCAGTACAAGGTAGAATCCTGAATGCGCTTCGCATTACCTGCACGTAAAAAAACTATATTTTATCGCTGTGATTACCTCAAAGATAATGTATATAAAAACATGTCATTGCTACACTATATAAGGTCACCACAGATAAAATCAATTGTATTCAATGTTTTACAACTCAGAGGTGGACCTTATGAGTATTCATTGAACGGCGATAAACAAATACTTATGGAAATTCGTGACTGAAAGCTTTTTGACAATTCATGGATAGGCAGAAGTTTATTCATACAAAATATGGTTCGATAGCCAACAAGGTTTGTGAATTTTACTATGTCATCAGTGGGTGGTAGTTTCTTGTCATCCTGTATGTTGCCAACACTTTTTCCTGTTCTAAATAAAATGATAACCGATTATCTCCCTTTAAGACTGCTGTAAATGTTTGAATAATGATTTGACGTTGCTTTATCCTTATTGTGTTTCACCTCTTAACAGACAATTGAATAATTAACACATGTAAACTTACTTAATGCCAACAATGTTCAATTCTGTGAAATAATTTTCTGAACCAAATTATTATGCAGACGAGGTTTTAAGCATTAAAATTTCATCAATAAATAAATTCTAAAAAATTAAATTTGAAACATATGATCCATCGTCAAGTGTAATAAAATATATTATTAGATGTTAGAAAATACATTGTCTTGTAATAAAATCATTTTCAGATTGCTAAGCTTTGTAAGGTGAAGTAAAATTTATTATCAGATGATACATGATGTATCATCAGGTATAACAACATTCATTGAAATGTAGAGAACAGGTCGTCGTAAATTAATGCAATTCAAATGCATCATTATGTACAAATAAATCATTGACATTCTATGATTGCCAAATTGTAATCTATTTCAATGTAGTATAGCTGTAGATATATGAATATATTACTGCGAAAGATTAATTGTGACAATTTTTTGATGTGATTACATATTACAAAAACATGTTAAAATATCTATTAGTTAAACAAATCGAAGATGACAGAGAAATACATGTGGAGATGACGAAATGAAACGTAAAAAACAATGTATTCGTTATATTACACATTCGATGAAGATGTATATTTTACTTTTACTGACAAATCTACATGTTGAAATTAATAACAACTTTAGCACTTTCAAATTTGTAGAAATCAATTCTACAAATAATTGCGTTTGCAAATAAAAAATATTTTTATTAATTTTTGTTAAAAAAATAGTTATATACCACGATGAAATTTTGGAAACTTGGTTTATAAAAAAATCATTATTGCTTGAATACAAAGTTATCAAATGTCTTAACACGGTAACTATTTATATTGAATAAAACCACTAATTACACACACACATAACAGTATATATATATATATATATATATATATATATATAAAAACATGGTTAAACATAACAGAATTAGCATCACGAGCACTTGATTATAAGAATTGTTTTTTTTCGAAAGCTGAATGAAAATTAATTTTTATTTAAAATAAATGCAATTAATCTTGAGACGTGAATTCTGTCGTGCCGGATGTTTAATTGTAGAACGCGGGTCTGGAACTGTACCGGTTTGGTGTGCTTATTTTTAAAGACTGCGCATACGGCATTCTGTTCTCTTTTTTAAAGTTATTTCTTTTTCTCCAGCCTTTTGTAAATTCGTTGTGTCCCCTGCATATAATTTTACGACGAATAGATTGTGCTAGTGATACATATGGAAGCTCATTACACCTTTAAGATTTTGAAACCTAATAGATTAGAAGGCAGCACGAAAAAATAAAATAGGGATACTCAACATAAATAATCCTGTTATGTTAACACTGTTAAATAGTAAATGACGGAATTATGTATGTCTGTCTCTCTTTCTTTCTTACTCTCTTCATTTTCTCTTCCTCGCTCTCTCTCTCTTTATCTTTGTATATATATATATATATATATATATATATATATATATATATATATATATATATATATGATTATTTTTATTTACACAGATATGTCCAAAATCTGCGACACTGGCATGTCGATGTTGAAATTCTTTGGAGTACTATCCTGTGAATGTTTTACCTTAATTATTATATATATTTGTGTTATAATGGAATAATTCCAGGAAGAAATCCGGGTAAGAGAGCTCAATGTGGTAAACAGAGCAGGAATAACGTAAAATATAATAACACGAAATTACATGATTGTCGATGCAATAATTTATTTTAACCTTGCGGTTTTATTCAAGCATCAAATTAGACAATTACATTTTTGAGACTGACAGAAAACTGAATTCACCCTCGACAATTCAAATACAACCAGAGAGAGTGGTGGTCGCAACCAATCCGAACACCTATTACAGAGCGAGTAGGAATTAACATCTTATATTTAACTAAGGCAATCGAAATGGATCTTATTGTTTTTTTTGTTTGTTTTTATTATTTGTATTTTATTATTAGACGTTATTATTTTATTTTATGTTGTTTTATCAAATATCAATTTTGCTAATGTTTTGATAAAAGTACCGTATGTGCCACTAGCGTTTTCGATTTCTTCTTCGAGTCATCTTTAGATGTCGAACGCAAAATAGAATGAAAAGCTGGAGAAAGAGATACTTGTTTAAATACAGCGGAGAGACGCGCAGTAAAAGATAACCTGGTTATTTATACGCAACAGTTAAAATACACAAACCTAATGTTTCCTCTACAACCTATCATATCTCAAGTTACTACGCTCATATATTCCGTTAAAAAGATTTTAAATGACCCCATAAGCTTGTATCTACCAAACAAATATAGTGTAAAGTCTACACAATAACTATTACAAATTTTACAAAGCAAACGACCGGATAATAAAATCATTGCTGCTCTAGACGTAATAGCATATTTACCAATGTACCTGTAAACGAAACAGTATACATTATCATCAATAATATATACCATAAGCCATCTCTCCGTACACCTAAAATAAATTTTTTTTAATTCTAAAAAAAAAAACAATCATCAATTTGCATTACAGAAGTAACTTTTTTATGAATTTAAGGGAAACGTTGACACTCAAATTGACGGAGTTTCAATGGGGTCGGTTCTCTGCCCGATTCCTAGTGAATCATGCATGTCAACCATAGAAAACATAATATTTAACATTAACAAAATTACAGAAACTTCTATCTACGTATGTGATGTCGACAATATAGTTATCTTGTTAATAGCAATGAACAAATAAAACAACTTCAAAATCATTTTTTTTTAAACTGTTCTTAAATTCACCACAGAAATGAACGTAAATGATTCCATCCCATTCTTAGATGTACTTACTGGCAGGTCTAATAATCCGTTCAAGACAACTACTTATAAAAATCAACCAGCTTAAATGTTAGTCTTTTAAATTACAAGTTAGCTATCGTTAAAAATCTACTAAACTGTGCAAAATTGATATCCTCCTAAAAAGCTATTTATCGAACTAAAAAAGATGAAACAGTTACTCATTAACAACTTATTTCTAAACTACAGCGTCAATAAAAGAATACAATTAATGATTCAAAACTTTAAAAACACTACTACAAATAATAATAATATCCAACATAATAACTCAAACAATATTAACATATACTTTTGTATACAAATAAAGTCAAACTTCAGATTAGAAAAGAAAGCTATTAAAAATATTATGCACAGATACATACCCAACAACAGATCACAATAATGAAAGTAAACTAATAATTTACTATAAAAAATGTAGCTTGTTGTAAAAAATAAGTACTCGCTAACTCCCAAAAAACTAGAAAGAACCAATGTCGTTTATATGTGTAAATTCCATTTCGAAAATGCAACTCTCATAATAATAATAGCTACTTTCCTTTTACAACCACTATCCTATCCCGCTGCTTTACCAAACATCTCGCGAACTCTAGATTAGTATACAAACATTTACAAAGCATAACTGACTGCCATCTGATTTAAGACCACCCTAAGTCATACACACTAAAATAATACATTCCGAGACACATCCGAAAAACTTAAACATACTTGAAGCCATAAAAACACAACAACCTACAATTTATAATATCGCGTATGAGACTAGTAAAACATTTTTAAATGCTCAGAATAGTATACTATTATTTTGAAACGCCGCCCCGTCGTCGCTGAATTCCAAAAAATGTTATTAAATTAATTATTGCTTGCTTCCCTATTTTCACTCTTCATATTTTATTCGACTATACCAAATAAATTCAGCTATTACTTAAAATAAATAAATACATAAATACATAACTACATGTTAAAAAGACTTAATTCGTCAACGTCTTTGCTTGATAATGCAAGGCGTTCCTTTACGTGTGCGTCTCTCTATAGTATTTTTAAAATTCAATCTTTTCCCCAGCTTTTTAATCCATTTTTCTTTCGGCACTTGAAGGTGAATCGAAGATGAATTGAAAACGTTAGTGACACATACTGAACTTGTACTATTTTTTCTTTCATTTTAACGCAAAAAAACGTTAGAAAAATTGAAAAGATGAAGAAGGGTATAGCGAGACAAACGAATTCTGTTATTTTATACAATGTTTGCAAGAATGAGAAAATGCTGCCTTAATACACATACTTCATGTATAAATAATATATATGTATATATATATACAGGGTGGGCAAAAATAAGGGTCCTATTTTTAAAAATTCATAACTTTTTTATTTATTGATTTTTTAAATTTTTTTTTTTAGAATAAGTAAAGGACCCCTTCCGAAGCAAGCATGAGCCGTATTAACCCTAAGGAACGTACCCTCATTTAGAAAACATTATTTTTTCTTTAAAAACTCAAAACAGTGTAAAAAACAATACTTTAGTTTTTGTAAGTTTTAAGAAGTGTTTTTTGGCTAAAATTTGTTTTGTTTATTTCAAAAAATCTTGGAAGGGTCAGTCTACACACACATAAAGTTTGGTGAGTTTAACTTTTATTTTGTGGAAGTTATTCAAATTCAAGTTATTCAAATTTAAAGATAGGACCCTTATTTTGGCCCACCCTGATTAGCATATTTTGCGATTGTATTTCTTGGATTATTTCCTCACCGTCTCACATATCGTAGCAACTTAGATATTTTAATTGCAACTTATACAAAACGTTTTACGGTCTAGTAAGAAAAATCTCATCGGATTAAACAAAAATTAAGCGTTACTGAATAGTATGCAAAACAATTTTTTGTCGCCTACAATATGAACATTTATATATTACTATATATACATAATCATATGTATAAATATATATATATGTATATATGCATATATACATATGTGTGTGTATTTACAGTATATATATTTTTATTTCTTTTTAATCTATACTCACGCACACGTATATATATATATATATATATATATATATATATATATATATATATATATATATATATATAATATATATATACGTCTGCGTAGGTGTAGATATTTAAAAAGTATATTTAGATATAGATATAGATAGTCTGGACGTGTTAGATACGGTTAACATTTTGTTTAATTCTAAAGACTTTCGTAATTAAAATTTAAAAGTATATAAAACATGTTCAGAATGTATGTTCTTGAGACTTTCCCCTTTCTCGAAAGTTCGACATACAAATATGCATTCGCTGAGTATTCTGAAATGAAAAAGTAGCAGAGAACAACATAACGTCTTGCAATTCATTATTTATATTACTTTTTCACTTTGGAGACTTTTTTAGAATGTTTTCAATATTTTATAATGAGAAATAGACTGAGTATTTATGTGATATTTAACGAAATATAATTTCAAAAACAATAGCAGCATGATTACATAACATATATATATATATATATATACATATATTTAAACATATACATATATATACATATACCCATATATATATATATATATATATATATATATATATATATATATATATATATGTGAGTGTATATATAAGTGTGTATGTATAGTTAGAAAATATATAAACAATATATATATATATATATATATATATATATATATATATATAGAGAGAGAGAGAGAGAGAGAGAGAGAGAGAACAACATTATTGTTTCAGTTTTACGATAGAATCATTTATTTGAGATGCTCATACTAAGCGTGTAAAGTTGTTTCATCCGGACATTTAAAAATAATAAAAGTGTAGTTATCCTCAGAGGAAAATAACTTGTAGATTACTAGAGAAACTCAGTGAAATAATTTCAATTGTTATTTGAAAATTGTATTTTTTTCGTTGGGCAAGTATCAGCGTTTTCCTGATTTTTCTATGCTGAAGTTTTTTTTTTATATAGTAGTGTAAGACCACTCGAAAATAATGTAATTATGGAAAGCATGCTCCCTCATGTCTTAGGCAAAAGATAGTAAAAATTGTCTTGATGTGGTCAAACGCAAAACAACAATGGATGCCAGGCTTCGGTGGTTAACTTAAAAACTAGCTTAAAATAAAAATCAACTGAAAAATAGTTATGTTATATTTCTAATATTGAGCATTCTCTATCATGGCTCATATTGAAGAAAATATCCATATTTACTAATCTCAACAAAAAGTCCGTTGTCAATGTGAAGACGTCAAACTAACGACATGAGCACTCTGCATTGGAACTAAACCAATAAGTTGCCTAAGTATCTTAATAGTTACGTATGTATTTATTAGATAATATCTACGTATGTAGATGGCTATATTATGATGACATTTAAATTAAATAAATATGACTTTCTAGATGCATTTTTAATATTAAATGTGCCAACACATATTTTTCTATTAAAATAAACACGTTAAACACTGACACCCGTTTTAATATGCATTCAACTTATAAATAATAATATTATTTACATTTATCCACAAACATAAGGAATAAAAAAGCTTGTGACTACCAACCATCTGTTAAGCATGATCAGATTTATGATATAATATACAATAAGACCCATACAGGGAAATTTAATTTAGATTTTGTAAATTAATAAGACAGAGTCTGTCTGCATTTGATGCTAGCAAAAATCGTGTACATTTCTATTAAAAAAGAAGAGAACAGGAAAAAACAATATAAGGGGCTTGAAAAAGCTTTTATATGGCCAAACGTCACAAATAATATAACGTCTGCACCGAGTAGAGCGCTATGAACAAGCAGTATTGCTCTAAACCAGTAAATTAGCAAGATTTAGTGCAGCACAGAAAATAATATTATAGTTACTGTTACACAGTGTGCGAAGGTACCGCATCCAGTGCACGAAAAACATGGCTGAAATAATGGTTAAATAATACATGGGGTGAATTTCGTATTAGAAAGTAAATTAACAAATTAGAATGGATCTCATTAATCTTGTCGCGAAACAGATAATACCTTCCCCTATCTCTCTCTCTCTCTCTCTCTCTCTCTCTCTCTCTCTATATATATATATATATATATATATATATATATATATATATATATATATATGACTTCTTATTAGAGTTTATCGAAGGTCAACTATAATGAGCGCAAAATAAATACATCATTTTTTTCTAATAATGTGAATGATGTTTAAACTAAAACGGAGATGAAGTATAACACTCAACCTCTTATGTCCTTCGTTTCCAAGTATCTTCCATGCGATGTATAGAAACTCAACCAAAAAGCCTCATTAAGAATTGTATATGGGTCGGGTTGTTTACATGATAATCAACATATATGAAGCATACGTACAGAATTACTTGGCAATCACATGTTATAAAATAGGAGTTAATCGGTAACAAAACTATGATTATTATTAGTATTATTATTATAATTATTATCATTATCATTATTATTATTAGTAGTAGTAGTAGTAGTGGTAGTAGTATTAGTAGTAGTATTAGTATTACTCACTAGGAGTTATCACACAGGTTATCTTCAGTGATTACTCATTGACAACAATCTGGATTGTTCCCTGGAGTCTGAGCGACCAGAAACATCCAAATATGTCCAGTAGTGTCCATCTCTTTTCGATAACCATCGCAAATAACATTGTGGTATCACAACAGCCGCTTACATTGATTTTTCGCTCGTGAAGGCCATTTGTCCTCTCTAGGATTTGGGTGGCAATAAGCTTTTCCAACGTCCCAGCACTGTCCGCACTCTTCCAGTCGAGGGCTGGTGTGTGATGCCCCTCCGCGGTCTTTTTATCCGCCTTGACCCATTACAAATATGTTATGTGGGGTCAGCTTAAGCCGGCGCCATTTCATTTGGTGGGATGAAGACAGCTTATGGTGTTTGTTTGTTTTTTCAATTCTGGTTTATTGGTTCATTTGTGTGTGGTGTCAGCTGAAGCCGGTGCAATTTATTGGAGTGGGGGAGCTTATGATATGATGTGTCTTGCAGTTTCTGTTTAATGGTTCGTGATGTGGTAGGTTACATGTGTTTTTTCCTGCTGTAAATTCCATGTGACTGGTTACCATTCGTAGTTTATACAGTTTTGTTTCAACATTCGAAGATTTTACTTAAGATTGCAGGTGTTTTCATCATTGCCGTCCTTTGTATCGTCTCAGTGATCGTTGTGATATTAATTTCTCCTAGTCTTTTCTCCGGGGTGTGTGTGACTGTTCCTTGTGCTCCTACTATTACTGGTATTATACTGACTTTTTCATGCTCCATGTTCCTTTCAGTTCTCTGGCTAGTATTAGCGTGTATTTGTTTCGTTTTTCCGTCTCTTTGATCTTCAGTCTGTGGTATGCTGGAACAGCGAAGTCTACGATTTTGCAAGATTTTTCCATCTTGTCAATTATTGTAACATCTGATCTAATTGCCTGTATGAGTGTGGCTGTCTGTATACTCATATCTCAGATTATTATTTTTTTCTTTCGTTTTCAAATACTGTTTCTGCTTTATGTTTGTACCATTTTTCTGCGAATTTGAAATTCAATCGTTTGCACAGTTCCTAGTGTTCTTCTGTTCTCACGCAGGCATGCTTGTTCTTGTATTATTTGGGGGCTAGTTTTCTGCATTCACTGATTATATGATTTACTGTTTCGTCGTTTTGTCCACACAGTCTGCATTTCCTTTTTTTGGGGGGGGGTATCTATTTCAGCTTTAATTTAGTTGGTAATAATAGAAGTGTTCTACGCAGTCATCAGTAAGCATTCCATTTCTGTGATTAAGTGTCCTTTTCTTAGCCATGCCCAGCTATTTTGGTGGGTGTCATTCTTCTGAAACGTCCATGTTTTTCCCCCCACTTTTCTTTTTTGTTGTTTTGATTCTGATTTCGGTGCTTTCCGAGTTGCTCGTTTCAACAGTGTCTGTAGCTGCGGAGATTAGTATTTCCATGTTCTGAGTTATGTATTTCTCAAGCTCATTTTTTAGTCTTTCACACAATCTTCTATAGAAACTAGTCCTCTTCCCCTATCGTTTATTTGCATAGTTTGTCCTATCGTTTTCTGGGCTAGTGCGTTGTGCATAGTCATTAATTTATAGTCTTCTGGTCAAGGTGCCTGAGTGTTTCTTTAGTCAAGCCTATGAATGCTGCAGAGTTTCGTATTAGTGATATTCCCAGGTGTTTATTTCTTTCGCTAGATTACTGCTATATAATTTCGATTCTAGTGGTGTTCATGTTCTTCGTAAATATTTTTACAAATCTTCTTTTTAATTACTATAGAGTTGAGGGTGTCTGCTTCCAGAACTGTAAGAAATTTGTAGCTATCCTGTTCGCCTAGCGCCCTCATTTTCTCTTGGTTTAAGAGTTGTATGCCTTCTCTCATCTCCAGTATTTCTTTCTTTTCCTTTCTAGTAGTGTGTTATTATTATTATTATTATTATTATTATTATTTTTATTATTATAACTATTATTATTATCATTATTATAAGTATTATTATTATTGCTATTATTATTATGATTATGATTATTATTATTATAATCATTAGTCGTTACTGTTGATCACAACGCTGATATGTTCATTGTAATACATGAAAATAAATTTAAAGATGGTTTCTACACCTGAGCAATCTGTGCATAACCAGAGATTCAAAATACATCAACCAATAATACCATTAAGTGTTAAGTAATCAAATTTTGTTGTGTAAATCATTGACTATTTGCGGGAAATGTTTTACTTACATTTAATTAAAAGCTTATTTTATGTTTTTGTAATTAAAAAAAAACAAATTACACAATCGTTTATAACTTTGGCATTTTGAAAAAGGGTATATGTTTTTAGAACAAATCCTTAAAGATACAAAAATTATAAAAATGATTTATCTTCGGGAAATCTGAGTGGTATATTGAATACACCTCATATATGGTAAATTAAGCACTGATACTGATACTGATATATATATATATATATATATATATATATATATATATATATATATATATATAGGGTGACCCCAAAAAACGGGCCCCAACCCAAATTAGGCCCCGTTTCTTAGTGTTTCGTTGGAATTAAATAACATTTTGGTCATAACTAGTTTATTATATTCAAAACATCACATCAAAACACTAGGGTATTTGCTTTTTTCTCCGTTCTACAGCATGTGTTCTGCATGGCCTCCATTTAGCTCCGTGCATTTCTTTGAGGCGCAGAACGAAGTTGTCCATGATGTTCTTACCGACTGAATTGGGAATGGCTCTCATCTCCTCACGGATGGCTTCCTTGAGTTCCGTGATGGTTCTGGGTTACCCTGCGTACACTCTGTCTTTAAGATAGCCCCAAAGGAAAAAATATGGGGGGCTTAGGTCCGGGCTATGGGGTGGCCACTCAAAATTAGTCTTGAGACTGATCACTCGGCCTCCGAAGTTCTCTTTCAGCCAATCTCGGGACAGGTTTGAGGTGTGAGAACTTGCTCCGTCTTGCTGGAACCAGAACTTGCTCATGAGTGACGGGTAGTGGGTCTGGAGCTCACTCTTGAAGGTTTTGAGGACCTCTACATACCGCTCCTTGGTGACTGTCACTGCTGCGCCAGATTCTTCGATGAAGATTGGTCAGATGATGCCTCTGACCGAGATTGCAGCCCACACCGTGCACTTAGGAGAGTGCAGGGGATTGGTGGCTACTTCATTGGGTCTGGAGGACCCCCAGAAGACATTTGTTTTGGATTCGCCTTTCCGTCAAGGTGGAAGTGGGCTTCCTCTGAGGTTAAAAAGAAGGTTAAGGCATCGTGACTGCCATAACGCTCGTCTGCTTCTTGTCTGAGGCTGTATTGGTCTGCAGCGTCTGTATTATGTATGGGTAAGCCCTGATATCGTTCATCAGCACTCTCCTGCAATTCTAACGGGAGATACCGAGGGACTGGCTTCGCTTACGCACAGAGCGTTTCAGACTCTCCTGGAGAGACTCTCTCACCCTTTCGACCAGCTCGGCTGTCCGTTTCTTGGGACGTCCCGAGTGACTTGGACGGTTCTCACTGGAAGCGTTGAGGTTCTCAATGGTCCTATACTTCTCGAAGTGGTCCACCCAGTTCTGAATTCTGCTTTTGGATGGAGCCTTTTCACATTCGAACTGATGCATGAAACTCTCCTGGGTTTTCTTAAACGAGCCTGTCTTGTAGTAAAATATTACACAGTGTATTCTTTGTCCCCGCTCCTACTGAGGTATTGGTGTACTCACGGTCGTTGATTTCGCCATGTCCTATAAAATAAGGGCAATCGGTGAATAAATAAAGGAGATATCACATAAAGTGTACACAGGGCTTGTTTTCTCTGGTCATATATATATATATATATATATATATATATATATATATATATATATATATATATATATATCGGCTTATCTAAAGACTTCTAGATGTTTGTTCAACTCAAGTTCAAATTCGCATTTGAAAGAAAGAGTTAAGTCTAACTTAAATATGAAATGAGAATATTCTTGCATTCAAGTAAGATACAAGGTGTCGCAGTAAAACGTGAGGGAGGTTAAAGAAATATAATCTATTGATTAAGCCTAAAATAAACAAAGTTTATTAAAAATCTTTAAAAAAATAGGATAAAATGACATCGTTAAATGTATCCACGAATACCGTTCGGTTATCATAGAAACGAAACGAAACACCATTCACCTTAATGGTTAGTTAACAAACAAGTACGACCGTGTAGCTATTATTAAACCTAAACAAAAAGCTACAGAAATACTGATGAGAGAAAAACATATGATCAATATTAAAAATAGTTTTAAATAGTTAAATAACATATATGACTATAAGAGTCAACTACATATCAAACGATGTCATTGAGCAAAAAGTATAGAAGTATATACGCACTTGCACTAGTGATTCAACATTTTGTTTGTTTGTCTTTTACAACGAGTAAATTACATGATATATATATATATATATATATATAAATATATATATATATATATATATATATATATATATATATATATATATATATATATATATAGAGAGAGAGAGAGAGAGAGAGAGAGAGAGAGAAAGAGATTTATAATTATAAATTTAGGAATATATATATCATAGGAAACACTATTAGTAACATGTGCCCACTGTTTTTCGTGAATATTTACATTAAGGGGTGCATGCATTTAAGTTTAAGTGTGTGTATACGGGTATATGTGTCTATCTATGAGATTCACTCTTAAACGAATAAACCGCTCATTATGGTTTTAGTAATATAGATAATAGGTGTAAATGTGGATAATGCCTGTTATATTTCGCTTTAGATTTATGCAAATGGAACAAAACGATGAATGAATGTCCTTCTTAAAAAATACGATTTCCTTGATTTTGATGAAAATGTAGCAAATCGTATTAATAAATGTTCCCCTAATTTTAGTTTTGCTAGAGTATTGTAAAGAGATTGTAGAGACATGAGTGTAACACAACCACTTATCATATGAAAAATTCAAATATTTCAGATTTGCATTGGAGTTGGTCCACAGTCAAACGACATCAATTAAGCAAAATGTTGGGGAAATTTGATTTGTGTGGTGATCCTTTAAACTTAAACCTAGAATTGTATACATTTTCTAGAGTCAAAATCATTTAATGGATTTTACGAAGAATTGGAATTAGGATTCTAGTAATAAGGTGTAATAACAATATATTTAGATTTGATAAAATATTGTGAAAACTGTCCTCTTCGATTAATTAATTTTGCTTGTTAATCTAGTAGGTATATATATATATATATATATATATATATATATATATATATATATATATATATATATAGAGAGAGAGAGAGAGAGAGAGATATAAGAAGAATTACAATGCCAAACATGTCTTAGAATGAATGCAAATAAGAGAAGTAATCAATATTGTATTCTATTGTATTTATTATACTTTACAATTAAAAAAGGTTAAACTAATATTCAAAAGAACGCCATTGTCGAACAAGCGGGGATTCCCTACAAAGGTATTTAATAAGTTCAAAGTTAACAATTGTTACAGAAATTAAAAGAAATGGAACAGATTTGAAAATTATGACGTTAATAAATTATACTAAGAAAATGAAAATAGAAAGTCGCCGTATAAAGTCGGAATCTAAAAGTAAATTTATATTATAATACTGTAATGATAATCATACACAAATTCAGGTATAAACCCCCATGACTGCATTTACCTCTCCTTGTTTCCGTCTATTTCGTTATCTCCCCTTTATATATATATATATATATATATATATATATATATATATATATATATATATATATATATATATATATATATATATATATATATATATGACATAATTTTATGTAGGACATGTTGAGTCGGAGAGCCCAGTTTAAAACAGAGCACTAATAGAAGCTAGAACGAAATAACTAAAACCAACAATCCAGTCATTCTACGTTATAATTTATTCTTCTCGCTAGTACAAGAATCATCAGACGTGCTGCCAAAACTGTTAGTTTCTGAATGGCTTCCGCCATTCCCCTCTCCTTGAAAATAGCCAAGACGGCGAGAGTACTCCCATTTTTCATTCAGAAACCACAAGTCTTTAGAGTACGTTTGATGACTCCTGTCAAGGCGAGAAGAAATAAAGTATAACGTTACATGACTGAAATGTGTACTTAAGTTTTTCTTTCTATATATATATATATATATATATATATATATAGTGTAAGTATAGCTGCTCGTACATGACTCTGTCCTAGAACAGCGTAAAAACGTTCTCTTGGCGTTTAATTGACTTCCCCTGTCCGTTTCTCTGCTATTTTTTTTATATTCACGTCTTTTCACCAGCTGTTTTGTTCATTTTCTTTTAACACAGTATGATGATTCTACGATGCCTCCAAAACGTTCGTGATACATATGAAACATACATCATCTTTTTTTAAATTTTGAACACAAAAAAGATGATTAGAAACATAAAAAAATAAACAAATGGATAATTGATGAAAATAATTCTGTTATTTTTAACAATGTTCTATATATATATATATATATATATATATATATATATATATATATATATTCTAAGGCAATGAATACAGCTAGTCAACAAATTATATCGACAATCAAATCAATGCACACATGTTTCTAGTAGTGTGATATAATTTATCTATTAATAATTGCATGTGTGAATATAATTTTATTTAAATAAATCGTAACATTTATTTCTTCATATTTTATTAAATACGCCAGTATGTTTAAGAACCCATTATTATTCATGTAAATAAGTTACGGCTAGAACCTAGCCACGGTTTTTTTTCACATTTACCACAAGAGATTTTTATTTGGGTAAAAATTAGAAAGTATCGAATCCGCATAATATTTTCAGCAGATTCCTACGAATAACTTGATTTTATATTGAATCGTTTTACGATAAGACATTATGGAAATAGTTGTTTATATAACTCGTCAACTTGAAACAATTCTCGTGAAGAAACATTGCTCCTATGTCTTCAATATCAATATATTCATGTGTAATGTGCAATATCTCGAAAAACATGTTCAAAATATGCTCATAATTTGTAAATTAAATGTCTAACCCCAATCAATATTAATTGGAGCAATTAAGCCCGGGTGTGGTGCGTAGTTTGTCAACCTAAAGTTATTTAAGTCAATCGTTAGGCAATTTAGTATCAAGCAAATTGTTTGTTTTTTATTAAAATAGAGTATAACTTATTTATTAATTGGCGCTGTACAATCAATACATCAGACGATTTGTAATTTATAATAATCTGTTTATTTCATAGCACCAATGACTAAACAGTTGTTATTTTCTAATTAAAAAACGATAGATGTATTTTATTCGGAAATAATTTAATGTCAATATATATATATATATATATATATATATATATATATATATATATATATATATATATATATATATATATATATATATATATTAAATATTAAAGACAATTTTTCAGGTTTCATCGTCAGTGGTTTCATATACACTTTGACGGATAATTAAATTGCATGTATCGATAAAAGAATATTAGTCTTGTTAAAATCCACAGTAATAATATGTCGTTAGATAAATAATCATTTATAGGGAAATATGTCTCCATTAATAAGATGCTTACAACTTGGAAGTTCTGGTAGGTTTAAATGAATTTCTTGAACAAGTGTTAATTATTTTGTCGAAAATCAAAGGTATACTATTTTAAGTTTGAATTTAATATAACGTAATGATATCCATGTTGAAACGGGTTTATAGTTTGAAAGCCAAACTTTAGTGACAGTTTGCCGTTACGTTCGGTTTGTAACGATTGTTTTCTTACTATGTATTTCGAGTTTAGTTAGAAGGGAATCTCTATGTGTGACTATTCCAAATACTTTTTTTAAATACAATTACGCAAATCAGGAGAACGTGTTTTATAGTGTTAAAACATGAGCACCAAATGAATTTGCATAAAGAGAGGAATATCTATCCATAATTACCGATTTTACTTCGTAATAACACCTTGGAAAACTCTGTAGAGTTATAAGAGAAAACGTTGTTTTCTTGCAGCTTTTAAAGGATTATATTTTTTCAAAATCCGTATTTGTAATAATTAGTAGTGCTTTGAAATTATGTCTCTATCGAAATGTATACAAGATATGTATAACATATACAAGATGAATTTTAGTTTAAAAATTCAAAATTGTCAGTATAAATCTAAAATGTGTAATAATATTTGATAAGAATATTGTTGTTTTACATTAATTGCACAGAAAATCGACAAGAAAACGCTTTCAATCACTTAATTTGCAAGAAAGTTCATCTAGTATTAGTGGGCATTCATTTTTATAAACTGTAACTCTCTGTTCAATGTGTGTATCAATGTGTTTGATATCACTAGTACAGGTAATTAACAATATCACATAGTGATGTATTTATCATTTCCCAGTTTCATTGTTATTCAGCTGTCTTGTTTTAAATTACTTCATTGTACTATCATTAAATATCTTATACTACCACACATCATGATATTGTAAGGAAAGTATAAGTATAGATAAACAACTTGAGTGAATGTAACATAACCTTTTATGTGATTTATTTTTTGTATCACTTTTATTTTTGTACTTCTAAACATATTTATTTAAAAAAATCAATATTAATCAGCATGCCAACTTTCATGAAGGTCTTTTTAATTATATTGATTGTTTTCCTCTGTATTCATTTTTGTTTTTATTATATTCGTTATTTAACACAGTACAACATTACACACAATATTTAAATCATTAATAAATTATTTTCTGATGACGATTAATAAGTTGCATTATTTGGAATATTCGAACTAATATTTCTATTTGGTTTATATTTTCACAATGTGTCGGATAATGGATTAGATTTAAAATCAGTTCAAAATGATTTTCTTTTAAAGAATGACGTGCGATCTTTATTACGGGCAATTATTAGTAAGAATAACATAATAATTAATTAACACTTCTATACAGTCATAACGTAAGGAACAATAAAAATGTACCTCACTTGAGTAAATAACAGAGTGAATTCGAAATTCCAGTTCGAAATTTCAGTTCGAAAGTTCGTATTGATTCCCAAGTTTGACATACATATTCCCAAGTTCAAAAATAAACACGTGAAAAATTTTAGAGGTGATATCAAGCGAAAAGTTGTGAAAATAACAATTACGATTAGAACAGTAGTTAAAATAATCAAAGTAGTACTTAATACATTATCAATATTAATCTCCTATGATGTTAAAAAGATCACCCTATATTTTCGAAAACAGTTTCTTAATTAATTTTAATTCTGAATTCATCTCATCTCATCTTGTTGGTGTTATCATACAATACAACTATAGGGTGGGCAAAAATAAGGGTCCTATTTTTAAAAATTCATAACTTTTTTATTTATTGATTTTTTTATTTTTTATTTTTTAGAATAAGTTAAGGACCCCTTCCGAAGCAAGTATGAGCCGTATTAGCCCTAAGCAACGTACCCTCATTTAGAAAACATTATTTTTGCTTAAAAAACTCAAAACCGTGTAAAAAACAATACTTTAGTTTTTGTAAGTTTTAAGAAGTGTTCTTCGGCTAAAATTTGTTTTGTTTATTTCAAAAAATCTCGGAAGGGTCAGTCTACACACACATAAAGTTTGGTGAGTTTAACTTTTATTTTGTGGAAGTTATTCAAATTTAAAGATAGGACCCTTATTTTGGCCCACCCTGTATAATCCTCACTTATTTATTATATGAGTTTAAACATACGTGTTTATATGCGGAAATAGGGCTTTTCGGTTATATTATTATTTGAGTTCTAAAATTTATTTAATTTTACACGAGATAAAATAGGACACTTAGCTGTTAAAGTTCATAGTCGTAATTTTAAGTTGAAATAGTAACACATAATGAAATGCATTTGTAACATTTTTATGTAACAGATAATGAATGTATTTCTGAAAAAAACTAGTTTATCTATTCTGAAATGTACTAATGATTTTTTTAATGAAACGTAAAGAAAATATTTTTGTTTTCACTTTTGTTGAAAATGGGCAGTGTATTAAAATAGCGTGCCAAAGTTTTAACAACTTCTAAACAAATACTTCAGTAACGAAACACGATTTTTTTTTCAAGGATTCGCTTGAAAATATTACCGAACTTTGATATCAAGACGTTATGCTTTTATCATTTTTATTCCACTTTTCAAATTATTTTTCGAAAAGATTTTACCGTATCAAATGTACATTTCTATGTGGCAAGTCTTGATTCTGTCATTAAATTATTATTCTATTCGCTGAATTATTGTACAGTGGTTCCGGCGTCTGCTACACGTGTCGTAAATAGACAATGAATAAATATAAGCATTTTCAAGGTTTTTGTGAAGCAAATTTTACATCTATTTTACGTTTGTTCTTTCATCAATTGCTTGTAATGGCGTTTTTATTTTTCTTGTGGTTCCTTAAACAAATTAAAGAAATGTTCAAATATGGGTAAATTATAAATGAAATAAAGAATTGCTGAGATATTTTAAATATGTTCTTTTTTATTTGAGTTTAATAATTTCTGACTATATTCTTTTTTAGAATAACACAAATATGGTTTCCATGAAGTGCATTATTCAGTTGGACATTTCCAAAATAAAAACAAAACAGTTGATTGTTAGCAATATGAATGACAGTTCTTTCACAGGTATTTAATGAACATTTGTCAACGTCTAATGTCAACGGTAATGTATTCTTTCACGGTAAAATCAGTATATATAACAGTGTTACACTTTATACAAGCGTCTGCTATATATTATTAATTTTCAGAATATGTCTGCCCTGAAGTTGTAAAAATATTTTTTAAAAGAAGCCTGTGAAAGAGAGAGGTCTCAGGAATAAGGTAGGTGATGCGAGACTTTTATTCACAAATCATTTAAATATTTAAGTGTATCGCCTTAGATATGAGAACAAGCAGTACTATGAGATAGATGTAGTAGTTACGACTGGCTAATTGTGGCTGAATTTCGAAGAACAGTTCATTAATTTTTTTCGAGTATTATTGATTCTTTTGCGTCAATAAATTAGAGTAAATTACACCTGGTCCTTCGCGTTTAACCTTTCTTATTAACTATTTGAAAGTGTTCGGTTCTGCGCATATGTTATACCTATTTGCCTGTTGTGTAAATACTCAGCTTTTAATGACATGCCATTAATTCTTATTTCACAGACACATGCGTTAAACATTTCTGATTTGATGGGGATTTCAAGGGTCTCCAGTATATACGTGCGTCTATATTTTGGTACGTGTGTGTGTTAAAAGTAAAACAATATTTGTCATTTGATATTACAGATTAGCATTAGATCTACGTGCTAGAATATGACGTCAGATCAAGGATGTTAGAAGTGAGTCGCGAAGTAAAAGATAGACACATCTTACTCTTTCGCAGAGGAGCTGATCTGCTTCGAACGTATTTTTCGAAACTTGCGGGGAGCAGTCGATAAATACTATATATAATGGGTAACTTTAGAGTGTTGTAATTAAATAAAGTAACGAAGAAAAAAATTTCATTCAGCAAGTATATTTCTGGCGTTTTCTAAGATTTACCCTGTTATATAACCAATGAAAAAGAAAAAGAAAACCATTAGATTCATCATAACAACAGGAGACGGTAGCGTACTACACTGTTCCTGCTGCTAAATGACCACTTTGATCAGTATTATTGCCATCACTACAAAGAGACGTCACGACCCAATGAGATGACTACTTAGAACGGTCAACAAGACAACAGCTGTTTCGTGTAAACAAGCCGACAACAGTTTATCTGGTCGGCTCAAAATAAATGCACACATAATGTTACAGAGGGAGTGTTAACGCCCTGTAAGGTTACATACATAAATATGCTATCTAAATGTTGTATTTACTAAATTGCACGCAGACGAAGAGATACACTCTATTTGCTTTGTGCCGTAATTGTTGAGGAATAATGGCAAGCTATTTGAGCATATTTTCAACCGTTACCTGTCATCATCTAATGATCAATATCTCATGAAGAACATTCTTAGTTCAGATATCAGAAAGAAAAATCAGACGAAAGTCCTTATTCTGGGATTTATTCAATTCAAGAAAAATAATCATAATATACTGATACATTTTAAATAAACAACTTATCCAATTAAAATGAAATCTTACATTTTATATATTTTAGTAAATATTTCATTATTTCAGACGAGAGTAGACGACTGAAAGACACGCTATTACTTTCAAGGAAAATCTATTATATATATATCGGGCTGGAAGCATTTTTAGATACTAGTGTAAAACCGCTATCGAAGGAAACAATCACCCGAAAGAAACTATCAATACGGTTGAGGTGTGCTTCCAGGAAATACGGATAATAATTGCATATTCGTCCCTTTTCAATATATGAAAGTTCCATTGAAAACTATTACACTTGTTCGATGACCATTATCCTCTAAACATGGTACGGTACATTCGTGAGGATACCATTCAAGCAAGAAATAAATAACTTCAAATATGTATTGTAAACCTGCAGCGTGTTAAACAGTTTACAATCAGGATAGTGACGTCACTCTCCACGCTTTCCTACAAATATAATATTATGATGCAGGTGTGTAAACATTAGGTTAGAAGGTTAAATTACTATAATAAGGGTTGACTTCAGTTGAGTGGAGGGCTCTGTTAGATATCAAGTGATAGCAATTACGTAATAGTGACGAGGTCGCTAGTGTAACGTGGCGAATGGGTAATTCAGAAGGTTCTATTTTCATTAAATCAATAAAGAAAGAGAGAGAGAGAGGTGGGGGAGAGCGGTTGAGTTTTTGAATAACTGCTCCCATCCCACGGGGATTTGATAATGGTTGTGTTATGTCTATACATGTATACTGTAAAGAAAAAATAAAATGTCAAAGAGATTATGTAACCCAAGTGAAGTGGTGCTGTTAGGTCTTTAATAACATTACCGAGAGCTGTTAGTAAATTTAAGAAGACGTTTAGAACGAAAAAGAAAGGACGAAGAAATAAATTAGTCTTCATGTCATTTACTAACGAAACTCAACCTGTCTATGTTATAAGTTTTATTTCAGATAACTGTGGGGATCGTAGAGCAACATCAAAGCACAGCGTTACACGGAGAGCGGAGAAAACGACACATTATGGTCTAACTAATGATGAAAGTTGACATGATTATGTCGTGCAACATTATCAAGTTGAATTTAAATTTACATTTCGCGTTGTATTGTCACCCCAGCACCCGCAGACGTATCCACGTGGCTTTCGTCTCAACAGAAAAAAACAGAGGAGGTCGTGACGATGCCTACCATATCCAGGTTCAAAGTGGTGTTCGACAAACATTCCGACAGTATATATGTAATATCTTCTAAATATTTGTATAATGCTACTTGCGCTTTTTTATGTGTTTGTTGCATTGTTGGCTCTAGGGTCATAAAGATGGCGCTTGTCTACGACCAGTTTGCTAGTCAAATTTATAAGACGTTTATAAGCGCCATATCTGTTTTCTGTCAGTATTCTACCCTGATGTTTTACCGCCACTCTCTGCATATGTTGACTGAAATTAACCAGTGCAGCATCGACGATCGGAATCAAATCACGTATTATAATCGTACACAGCCGTTTCATAATTCTTATTTTGATATATCCAAGCTGGATGTATACAAATAGTCATTTGACAAGAGTAGACTCACTTTACAATGATACGCCTCTGGCCTGAAAAAGATATACCATCATTGATTATCGAAAATAAGATAATCGGCGGTTGTAGTCAATTTACATGATCAGGAAAAATAAACATTCTGGATTGTCAGAAATAAAATAATTTTTGAATGAAGTTAGCAGCAAAAGGAAATATCCCATCGCATGATAAATGGGAGCGTGACTGCACTGACAGCTAAGTCTCACAGTGGATGTTTGCAAGTTGAGGCATTGGGTGTCAAAAGTATTGATATAATATGAACCAGACATTTGATAGCGTCAGTCGATTGGCGATTTGGGGCCGCGAAAGACCACTGTGTCGATATCCCGTGAGCGTATCTTCCTTTCTCACCAACCCACACTCCTTCACCGCCAGCGACAATAATGATGATTATATTTTTATACATCAGTGTTTCATGATTGCTTTTTAGTACATCAGAAATACAACACGATCAAGGGCGTGTATCGATCCCGTATCGCCCTTTTCTTTTTCAGACAACTTACCTTTGCAAAGTACCCAACACACACACACACACATATATGTATATATTAATATATATATATATATATATATATATATATATATATATATATATATATATATATATATGTATATTATATTTGTAACCTTACTCGATGAATTATTATTATTAGTAGTAGTATTGTTGGGTTCTTATTTCAAAAGATATACATCATAAAACTGTTATAGTAAACTTTTAAGTAAGTGAATATAACCCTTTAAATTAGATTTCCAAAATTTAGATGCGCTAAAAAATGTGAATTATAAAAAAAGTAACATATATGCATTTTATTGATTTATTTATTTATCCGACGATATATTTACTCTATGAAAGCTAAGAATTACGTTTATTCATTAAACGTTACGTTTCCTTAGGGAAGAAATAACTGAAATGGTTATATTTATTTACTATCTGAACTTGTATAAAGTATACAGTATTTTAACTAGAAGATGTTTTGATGAGATGATTTTGCATTTTGTATAGGTCTACGAAACATTGCCTTTAATTATTATTAAAAACTGTGATGAAAACCGCGCCATTTCATCGCTCCTATTAAGAGTGTGTAGCGATCCCGCTTGTCCTATTCCGGTTAAGACAGCTTACATACTGCAAAGCATCAAACATATATATTCATTATCATTTAAAGTAGTCGTAGTACTACTACTATGAATACTACATTATATATATATATATATATATATATATATATATATATATATATATATATATATATATTAATATATATATATATATATATATATATATATTAATATATATATATATATATATATATATATATATATATATATATTTCTGCAAAGTACAATCTGGTATTCTCCATAAATGTAAAGTGGGGAATTTTTCAAATACACGTTTTCAAAGTATTGTTTGCTCCATTACAAAATGTTATAATTTTCACAGAAATATGATTCATGTTTTTAAGAAGTGTATACATTTGTATATAAACATTTATGCGAACGAAGATATAATTATTTACATATAAAAGCCAAGCGAAGGAGCATAAGATTAAACACTGGAGAATTTCTCAAGATTTTAAGGCAAATATTACGATTCCGTCCGTCTTATTTAACGTTCATACAGCTTACTTCCTGGAAATAATTGAAAATAGGTGTTTGAAGCCTTGCTTGTGTTGTTGATTATTATTATGAGTAGTAGTAGTAGTAGTAGTAGTAGTAGTGTAGTAGGAGTAGTAGTAATAGTTTTTTTCAAAAGCTATTCATTATAAAACTCATCGTTTACTTGTAAATGAATTAATATAACCATTTAAATTTAGATTTCGAAAGTTTAGTCACGGTGCTACTTTTGAGCAATTGAAAGAGTTAATTCATGTATTTATTTATTTAATCATTATATTTACTGAACATCAAGAATACTGATTATGTAATCGCCGGTAGAGACGAACACTGCACGATTAAAGTCGACAAACAGGATCCTCCACAGAAACACGCCTTCAAGTATCTCGGCTCGACGCCTAGCGATGACGGTAACACCTTCGGTGAAGTCGCTGCGCGCATCAACTGACATGGCTCAAATAGGGCACGAACAACGGAACTCTCTCTGACCGCAAGATGTGCGACGGTCTAAAGTCGATAACGAGGAAGGCATCGCCAAGAATCTCCGTCATGGAAACCAAAACGCTCAGCTGGCTCTCGGTAATTGCACTGCTCGACCCCGTCTGTAATGCGCTACAGCATCGCGCTGATCAAGGAAAACGTGAGGAAATGGCGACTCAAATGTTTTCGACATGTGCTGAAGACAGACGATTACGCCCTCGCGAGACTTGATTTTAAATTAGAAGTCGCCGGGAAGCGACCGAGAGGAAGATCAATAGCGAGATGTGCAAACGCCCTGCACAGTGATATCTTCGAAACTTGTATTCATTCGAACGTAGCTTGTGATTGTACTAAGGTAAGACAAACCTCCATTATAGCGGACTCCGCTGTAGGTCAGGACTAACGAAAAAGTAAAAGAAGAATGTATGTTATATTAAGTATATGACAGCTAAAAATTACATTTATTTATCTAACGGTACTTTCTTTTTCGGAAAAAACATGAAATATTTATATTTATTCATTAACTACCTGGACTAGTGTAGGTTACAGCAGTATTTATATTGGAACATTTTTATGATATGACGTTACCTTTTATTTATATGTTGTTAAAGGGTACGTTTTTCCAATTTAAAATTAGACATGGAATCTAGTTTTCCATCGTTCTTTCTCTTTCTTTTTTTCAATTCCTATTTACTTTCTCATTCGTTCCTCTGTCTTATTCCCTTATACTTCCTCTTTCGAGACCTTCCTCATCTCCTTAACCCCTGCCCCCCCCATAAATATCACCCTATATCAACTCTCTTAGAATGTCTATGGATCGTGTGGGGGGGGGGTAAGGCGAGAGTAAAGTGTTAGACAAGATTGTAGCTAGCTATTTACTAAGGTATTAATATATAAATAATGTTGCATATTCATGTTTCAAGTAATAATATTCGATAAATATATTTATTTATTAAAGTTACATTTTTTTAGAACAACCAATCGAAATAACTTTATGATCTAATCGTAGACGGCTCTCACCAATTTATTAAAAATGTTATTCTTTTGGTTGTTTTCATTGTTTTGTTTGACGGCATATCAACACTTTTCGGGTTACTTTATTACAAATCCGGTCATTTTGATTAAGTTCTTCATGCTTCAAATTCTGTATATCTTAAATATGTATTCATGGTGTTTGGTTTCGTTGTTTTATAGAGGAAAATTGTTGTTTTGACTTTTAGCCTTGGAGAACATGATTGAGTTTAGCAAAGGGAAATGACAAACAATAACATCAATGTTTGGTGCATTTTAAGAAAAGAAGCCTATCTGGTAGCATCAGTTATTTTTTGTGTTTTATCTCTAAAACGGCGTCTTTGTTAGTTTATCAATGATTGGTGCGAATATAGACCCCTCGGTTATTATAAAAACATATATCATGCAAAATTAATACAAATATTCCATTTTCTTTGACATTTTACATCAGAAAATCGATTGATCTTCGTATAGGTTTTTGTTTTCAATTTCACCCGAATAATATTTAATTGACTTATTTAACTTATTATCCAGTTAGTTGGAACACGGATATAATAACGTTGACTCACCGGTTACTCTGAAGTGAAGTATGTTCAGTACTTAATAATACACTATTTAGAAATATCTTGTGAATATATAAAATCGCTTCTTGATCCAAGAAAATGAGGTTAAAATGAAGTGGTGGATAAACGTAAAGGACGCAGGTTTTGTTTGGTCTTTACTCACTTTCTTCACAGTCCGTAAATCGAGGCTAACAACTATGATTACATTCAAACTGCATAACTTCTAAATAAATACAGCTTGGAATAGATTTGTATTTTCGGATTAATCGAGTCTGTGATGATGTGTGAGTTTGTAAGAGCATCTAGAAGATAGTTATAGAAATGAGAAAATCCCACAATCAAGTCAGATGATTCCGGATTCCATTTCTAATCTGGATTTTTTCGCATCGCTCTTGAAATAGCAATGAATTTTCATTACAATGTGTACATTTTACAAGAGGAAATGAAAATGAATATAAATATCCATCAGTTATTCATACCAATGGGTGTCATCTGATGTCACGTCTAGAATGCTGGTCAGAAAATGACGATATCGACCTAATCTGGAAACAGTTTATCCCCAGTCAAGATTAATAAGAACATAAAGTGATGTCGACCAAAGCAAAATTAATGCATTGAATCGTGGAAAGGGTAGGCAAAAGGTGTACAGGAACGAAATCTATATTTGCAACAGTAATAATTAATATCTATTATTGAGAAAAATGAAACGCATACACAATGCGAGTGTAGACCGCTTATGCATATACTATTCCATAAATAACTTCCGTCTTCAGAGAAAGACGGGCCAATCTGTCCATGTAACGTGCTGCATCAGAACTGTGCCTCCACAATACTGGCCCAAGTCTTGTGCTATTATGTAATCTTTTACTAACTGCAAAGCCGTGTTCTGTTTCATGCCATTGAGTATCAATGACCAATCATACTACTTATTATACACATATTTGAAAATACTATAACAAGCACAGCTTACTGAATAGATTGCGTCCGAAACCAATAGCGTGTATCACAAACACCGTTTATCCGCTGCTGTTTATCTGCAAGTTTTTAAGATTGCAACCACACCTCTCTGTACGGAGATGCCCCAGGAAAAATAAGACACCATAAAAACAAATACTGCAATTATCAAAAGTGTTTAAATAACAATATGTCGTAACTTAATAGCATATATGAAAACTACACTATTTACAAAATTAGGTAAAGTATGAATATATTTTATCTTTTATTGCTTACGTATTTCTTTTGCTTTACAATAATCGCATTACATAATTAGTATCGACATGTTCTTCATTTTCAATGGTTTTATTACTTTAATAATTTATTGAATCCTATGTGTATATAGTTGCAGTTTTGTTGAATATAATATATTACCGAGAGCTAGGAATAGAAATTGGAGTTTCATACTTTACTAGCAGTTTTAGTGCCTTATTTAACACGATAGATAAAGAAAAATAAAAAATAAATTGGGATTCATCATTGGCTAAATAGAGGCAATTATACAATTATGCAACTCTTTAATAAAAGTAAACACTATAGCTGTTGTAAGATTATACACACCCGCTTACATGAGAAATCGTTTACAATATGTGTTGCGTTTCGAAACGTGATAATTGAAAATTGTTAATATGGTGTAAAACAGAATATTCAAGTAGCGAATCAAATATCGCTATACTAGTTTTGTTGTACAATTTAAATGAGAAAATATCTAAGTAAAAATAATAAGTTGCCAGAATCATAACACTTACATAAAAAATAGATCAAATTTTGAATATAATTTAGGCAGTTCATACCACCTTCCTCGCTTTAAAATTTGACTCCCACATATGAAAGAGAAATTTAGTTCAGAGGTAGTATCTGGAATCGTTTCTTCGGCTCGCTGGGTTTGAACACTAGTCAAGCTGTTATGTTAATTTTAAGAATACTCCTTGAAAACGGATAAATCAAGCTAGTATCTTCGTTATATATGAATAATACAGCATGATATATCTAAAAATACAGATGTACGTAAATCTCCTGTAGTCGAAATAGAGTCATAATGTCGGTCCAAATTTCCGATGACACACCTGTTCAAACAACACCGACAGATTTCAAACATAAGCGCTTTCTCTCAGCTGTTCAAGATTCGACTCACCGTCTGCTTTTTATGTGTATTTTTTACGGTCAGTTGGCGTCTACATATGCACATTAATTCCACCTATATAACTCTGCTATTATGAATACGGATACTTTTCTTTTGAAAAAAAGTTTTCCTACACGCGATCGTCTAATACACATTGATGCATGTAAGTATTCCTTTTCGTCCCTACTGCTACACACACGAGCCTCGGGGGGGGGGGAACTAATGTAGTAGATAGAAAACTTGAAAAGCAACATGATATGCGATATTCATTTGTTACATCTATTTAAATAAAAAATACTCATGTTGACACCCAGATTCTCTTTAGATCACCGGAGGTCAGCAACGTTTAACATGGGCATTAACCGATGATTGACAATTTGGGAATTATAAGAGTTGTATGTTGACACCTCCATGCCACAATCTACAGTGAATCATGTCTTTAAAATCAACTCGAGTGAACAAGATATACATGCGACATGAGATAACTTGTGAATGTAATATTCTGTAGAAAGTTAATCCTTCGGAAGAAGCCGGTTCAATTCTCACGGGTTGGGTTAATTTGAAGCATTTGCGTCAGTTAACGTCTACTTGACGCTTAACACGCCATATAAGACGTGACACTTATAAAGTGGTACATGCGCTCGTCGGAGGTGTAAAATTGCTTAGACTACAACTACTTTGGTCGTACTCGAAAGCATACACTTACCAAAGATGATATTTAAAATCCTTTAAATGTTCACGTTTCGCTTGTGTTGCATCTAATACAGAAACAAGTTATAATTTCATATAGTATTATTCAGCCAGTAATTGAGCTTCAACTATGCACACCCTTTCATTAATAAATAGCATTAAATAGCGACAATACTCTTATAAATTTGGAGAAATGCATTGTGTAAAATACGTAATATAATAATTTTCATAAAAAGGTACACACACTGTTAACATATTATTATAGGTATTGAAGCGATTTCAGAAACAAAAAAATTATCAATTTTCCGTGCAAAGAGATGCTACTGATTGAAATCTTATTATAAGCTCAAGAAATAAATAATATTGAAATGATTTTATGAATAAGAAAATTCCTAAAGAAAAAAGAAAAAAATCGGATAAAAGGACGAAGTCATAAAACATAGAGTTTTTGATATATACTTCCAAAGTATGATGAATCCTTGTGCTAAAAAAATATGCCTTTTAGTTATGACGATAGATTTCAAAATTAGACGCAAAAAAGACGGACAGTTCTAAGAATATTCAAACATTTGTCAGTGTAGACAGATGAACACATTTTGCTTATGTATTAAATGTTGAAAAATTGTGTTAACTTATTTGACAAACGGGAGGTTTAATATTCTAACGGTTGATTTTATTAAAACTAGATGCTGGGTTATGCTATTATAAGCTTTTGACAGAAATATTGAATGTATCCAAAACTACATTGACACAACAGATATTAGATAATGCGTCTTTTCTATAGCTGGCATACATATTGTTATTGAAGATTGTTTGAAAGTTCTTTCTGCTGTTGGCATACACGATGTCTTAAACTGTGAAAATAAATAGTGCTTCTCTGCTCGGAAAAAGTTTGTTAATACATCTTAATCATATTGTCGGAAACAATTGCTGTCTATAAATCTTCCCACGCCTCGAAAACAGTCAGTGCAATGGCACAAATATATCAGACGTAAGTTCTATATTGCCAATATTCTGCCGAAGGTATTTCTTTAAATATCGAATGTTGTTGCAACATGTTTCATAGTACCATTATCTAGATGACAATCTTTGGATCTCTCCAATAATGCCTTCAAGACTGCTGTTCGTTCAAAGTTATACTCATCTTTTGTTTGTGTGTTTAACAATAATGAATCACGACCCGGCTATAAGGATAGTGAGATATTGAATTGGTTTATAAACACTACTATGATGAGGGTGTGAAACGATTGGCGAAAAGATCTGGAGTTCATTACTGACGAGGAGAGCTAGACAAATACGTGTTGGCGTTTGACTTGAAGACGACTATGTTGCAGTTAGCAGGGAAGCAGTTCAGTGGTAACGTATTTAACAGATGAGAAGTTCTTGGGAAAAGGCTCTGCTCATGGAAGGTAAGTCGTGTTTTAGATATACAGCGGAAAGAATCGATGGTTATTTGCAGTGGCAGTAGCCAAGGTGGTAGTTTCTATAAAGAGATTGTAGTTCAGTCAAGCATCTGCCATGAAAATAACGATGGAATACACAAATACTAATAACCTCCCTCGTGTAAAAAACGAACTGTAGGAAAGAGAAAATATCATCACGCATGAAGTTGCGAAGTCGGCTTTGTTTTGATTGATCTAAGTAAAACTATACCAGACGTCGCAGTAGTATTCTATCTTTAGACGTGCCTAACTCTTCGACTGGTCGAGAATTGCATCAGGATTCAGGTACCTTCAAGAGTAGTAGAATGGCCCCATTATTTTTCTAGCGACGTTCCTTTCAGATCCAGTGTAAAATCCAGTCCGTGTAGCTTATCAAGGCAGGGTAGCCCCTACCTCACCTTGATAATTGATTCATTTTAAATGAGGCAAAACCAGATCCCAATGTTAGTGGTGAAAAAGAAAAGTGTGTTTTTAGTGCATTCGTGATTTTAACACCGGTGTTTACCGGTGTTTCACCGGTGTATTGCGCTTCATTTTCCTGATTTATTTTCTCACTTTAGTCTTTCTGAATAATCCTTTAATATCCTCTTTTATAAACAGTCGTGTTTTTGTTTATCAATCTATTTTTTCTAACAATAATAATGCCTTTTAGGTGTCAGCATATTCTGGGCTCACAATTAATATTAATATTACATTTTTTCTTCTTTTATTTCAGTAAAAAGTCGAAAAAATGTATTGACAAATTACAGTATTTAAGTGAACCATAAATTTACGGGAAATGTATTTTATTAGAACTATATTTATTCATTATTTGATCATTTTTTCTAGGGAACACGATCCTTAAAGTCATTCCTAGGAATAATATTCGACGTATGTATCTATGTTTATGTTTACCACCATACATTTATCAACTCGACAGCTACAGTTGACACTTAGTTCCTGGAACAAATACATTATAAGGTGCAAAAAATGATATAAGTATATATGTGAGCCGTGCTCAGAGTGGAATCGAGAAGAGACACAATGTACTCTTCCACCTTATATTCAAATTGCGTGAATAAACTTAAACTAGTTTGATATAAGTTTATGCATCAAGCAAGCTGATAAGTTATTGGTGTTTATTAATTCAAAGTCTTCCTCTCAAATAGATATAGCCGCTTTCATTTCCAGATAAGGCCGTGTTAACTGGCTTATTTTTCAAGCAAACTATTTAGTAAAGGTGATATTCTTATAAATTAAGACATATATTTTTGTGGAATAAAAAGGTTTTGATTAGGGTTTATTTCCGCTAACTTTTAGTCTAGTTGTTTGTGCATATGTATCACTAGTGTGGCCGTACAGCCAGACAAATATGGCAGGTATTTTCCATTTATTGTGTTTATTATCTCCCTCAAGAAGGTTATGTTTTCGGTCTAGTTTGTTGGATTCTCATTATGTTTGTTTGTGTATATATAGTCTAGTATTTATATTGCTTGCCCAATCATCACCTTATTTTTTAAAGATGTCGGTCACGACTTTCCTTCAGACTTTATTCCGGGAAATCTAGATCAATGATCAAGTTAACATTTATTGGGAAGTTCAGATAAACATGTTTTCGATAACTTTGATATTCGGCATCCTCCAGACTTTCTACATGGGCCACCCTGTTGACAATGGCGCATGTTATCTGCTATAGACATTGACGGGTTGCCCTTATCTTTCAATGTTCAGCCAAAGTATAAAGTTTCACAGAATTCTAACTTCTTATTTTTCCAAATGTGATTCATGGATCTTGTGCTCTTTGGTAAAAGTAACCGTCGTATGAAATTAAAGCCTGATCAGATTACCATCGTTCCAGTAATCAACGTTACCATGGATAAACTTCTGGAATACTTCATGCAATATAGTCCAGGTTAGACTTTGATCGATCCGTACTATTCTAGAGCCAGGCTAGAGGTGCGCTGTTTCACGACTGGCATATGTGATTATTGACGAATACAGTGACAAACTTTTGTGTGGTTTAATGTGAAGATGAAATAATGTTATAAATCAATAAGTCATTGTGAATCTTCGACATACTAAATATCAAATGACAGGAATAGCATTCAAAAAGCATAACATTAATGAATTACATTATATCTTTATAATATCACTCTAAAGATGAGATAGTTTTCGAAGCAACTTTAATCGTATATTGCAACAAGAAATGTATTTTATATATGCACAATGTATAGAGAGCGTAATGCTGTTTTTTTTTCACACCTTCAGATACAAAAACAAGGCAAATATTGCATTCGCGACCCGGGTATGGTAACTTAAAGATGAAAAGCCCCCCTTCACTATCAAATAGAAAATAATTGAAAGAAGACCATCCTTCTCTCCAGCCATAAATAGTAGTCCTCTGTGTGACGCTGAAAAATACCATATATTAAAGTTTGTTTGTAATATTCGAGATGAAATATTTAAAGGATACACCCACATGAGACAAGCACTACTCATAAACTGGGCTTACCGATACACATAAATGCCTAGCTACCTCCCTCTGCCAAATACATTACCCCATAATTGCGCCATTAAATACAGACTTCCACTCCGGAATATTCTCCTAACTATCACCCCTCATTAATATAAATAAAATTAAAAAAGACGAACAAATACCTTAATCAACACATATCCACACTAGTTTTCAAGAGCAATGATTATAACTTGCCCAAAAATATTTCTCCAGACATTACGAAGGTAACATCCTGATTTCACATTATTATTACTCTAATAAGCCCCCCCCACATTTCTCGGTCATAATGCTAATCTCCCATATCTCCCAAATAAATCCAATCTTGCCGACCCAATCCTTACTCTTTTCTCTAAATCACTTTTAATCAGCATACCAATATTATTACCCCCATAAGCATTAACTATACCTTAGTTAATAATGTTAACTCCCGAATACAAATCATTCTAAACCCCTGCAGAGTTACTGCCCTTAGACTGCCCGAATGATATATTTATTTAGATTTTTTGGGATTGATTAAAGGTCTTTTAATCCAGGATTTAAATTTGAATTTAATATATTAACCTTTTCATCTCTTCATACTCCTTAAACACATTTTCTCTTCCTAATTCCTTTAGAAGATACATCATTAAACCCCAAAAACAGTAACAGACAAATATATGATACGCATACATATTTGCTCACGGGATTTATATAGAAATATATATATATATTTTTTTTAAATTTGTTTTTTATATTTCTTTAAATCTTCTCCGGTTTAAAATATCAACTGTTACTTTACCCCCTTTTTTCAAACATTATTAAATCTTCGTTACACTAAATTTAAACAAACATACATAACCCTCTTAGCAAATAACGCGTCCAAACGAGAGTGGCAGGTGACTTCACATTTCCGAAACAGATTACAACAGATAGTCCTTCTGTGCTTGAAACCGACGGTACGAATGTTGTACTAATTTTTCTGTACCAAAATAAATATATATAGATGTATATATATATATATATATATATACATATATATATATATATATATATATATATATATATATATATATATATATATATATATGGTATCAGAACACACAACATATATTATTATATCAGAGATTATAATCACTTATATAATATTATGTGGTACGTATTCATCTAATGTTTAAATATACATTATTTCTCACTTAATCTCTTCCACAAGGGAATTGTTTACGAAATAAAGTTCATAACGAATTCATTAAGTAGTTCGTTTATTTCTATCAAAAGATCAGAGAACAATCAGAGCATCGAATAAATTGTTAAAGAGGATAAGAATTGAGTTTACTTCTAATGAATGCTAATTGATATTATTTACACATCTCTGTTAATTTATTTCAGCGTCTCTTCACTAATTAAGTAACATCTGTAATTTCTGTTATTTAGGTGCTCAGAGCAGCTGATCGATTGTAGATGTATACATTTGTTATACGATAACGGAGACATCACCGGCAGATGTATTTTGATATGTTGTATAAACTGTTAATGGTAAGTTGTTTAATGTTCGCTTATCGGGAAAATGGTTGACTCTGTTTCCGCGGATATTTCAACTGTACTGAAAACTAGAACATTTTAGGTAGACGAAAATAGAAGACACCAAGATGGGAATGTGGTACGTGATTACGTTTTATTGCCATCAGTTACAACGATGTAACCTGGCACTGACTGGAATGCTAATGTGACGATTGGTAATATCCCTAGTTAACATGATAGGGCAATGATTTAGTGAATATGCAATGTAAAGCCGAACAGACATTCTACTTGAAATGTTGGTCATTTCAAACTTGATGCCCTAAGAAAGGAACATCGCTTTCACTGGTTCGGGCATGTTGAAATAAGCAAGAGGTATATTAGCATATGCAGAGACCTAAGGTTGTATTTACTCCTCCCCAGGAGTTAGGCACAAGGCCAGTTTTATCTTACTCCCACAAGTAAGATGTGACCCAAGATCGGGTCGAGAAAGTGGGGTTTGAAAAGCCAGCGCTCGAGAGGTGAGCACTATGGCCATTTAAAAATTGCCTGGGCAGCCCCGTCGGCATTCCCCGGTAGGGGCGCCTCAGACAGTAAGCAATAAACTTACTCCTCCCCAAAGAGGGGAGGCAAAGCCTGGGAGGGTGGACCTCCTAGAACTGCACAGGACAGGCGTGCAGTATCCATCGGAACAGATACTACACTTTGATCTTAGCCAAAAGGCCAAGAATGCAGAGACCTAAGGTTTGCCAGCAAAAAAGAAAGCTGGGCGCCCTATGACGACATGGAAAAGAAAACGTTAGGTAAGATCGTAAACAATGGTAAATGGACACAGTCAATCCCCATAATCGTGAGCAGTGGAGACTTAGCTAAGGACAGTCAGACAAAGTAGTATCTCTTCTCAAAGGAAACATAGACAGTCAACTTCGATAGTTAGTGAGTGAGTGAGTGCGTGCGTGAGTTAGTGAGTGAGTGAGTAAGTGAGTGAGTGAGTGAGTGAGTGCGTGAGTGAGTGAATGAGTGGGTGAGTGAGTGAGTCATGCAGTCAGCCAGTCAGTCATGCAGTGGGTGAACATAGTGGTATGTAATTGACAATAGTATAAATCAGTTCTCAGTCTGTGACGGTAAGATTGCACTCTCTCTCTCCTTATCTATCTCATCGGACTGTAAAAAAACAATCTCAAGCCAGATCACTTTCACTTCTAGCTATACCAAAGATATGTGAAATAGCTAAACACTCTATTAATATTTTATGCAATAATACAAGCATATTTGCTACAGTATACCTTCAGCCTCTTCTTGAATCATCCACCAATTTACACACATGAATGCTCCAAAAATCTGTGTTTTATCAAGTTCAATGATAAGCAAACGTGCACACTACTTGCTAAATTGTAAATAACTGTAACATTCTACACTATTGGCACTGTTGTGACTTCATCTGTGGTCTCTCTCTCTTCACTAAAGGAATAGTCTGGGTATTATTTTGATAGGAATTACCTTTGAGATTACACATACAGAATATTCCGTCAATGTAAGACAAGTCCTACTGATGAGATTATCATCAAAATTGGCAGGCGATAAAAGTAAACTATAATACCTTACTGACTGTAGACAATTGGGCAAGTCAGGCATAGATTGAAGTTAATTTGTTCAATATATGGTTGAATTGCACAACATTTGAGTGTTGTTTGTTTGCTGGCACATCGCAATGGTTCATTCCCTCGACTACTTTTTTCCATTATTGATCTGTCATGGTATGCGTGGATACAATAATGACAACACAAACACATTGGGATTATACAACCGGAAATATATGTTATTTGTATTTCAAATATATGTGTATATACAGATAATACCCCATCCCATTTCAAATAGGAAAGAGAAAGCAGCACTTTATAAACCTAACCGTTCATTCCCATAGTTCAGTTATTAGCCATCTATAACTAGCGACGTATTGTCCATGACAATATATTGAAAAGTGCATGTTATCTCTAACATGATTTCTATGTGGAATTTTTTATATACTTACTTAATCTACACTAATAGAAAATACTGTTCTTAACATAATGGTAAAGCCAGCATCCAAAAATCGTTACATACATTGACGAAACAGCTATATATATATATTTTTTACCAAATTAGGAACATTTATAAAATTAGTATATTATAGGTTTACTGTACTCATGTGAGCTATTTACATAGATTTTGTGTAAATTTTAAATCATTTAAATGATATATATATATATATATATATATATATATATAAATGAAAATGTTTTTAAATTCACCAAGAAGATTTTTTTTTGTATCAGAAGAGTGTACAATACGACTAGATCCCATGATATACTATGATATAACTAGCTGTTACATGGCACCCGACTTTGTACGAGGGATATGTAAAACAATGAAATTAAATATGTAAACAGGCGACCGCACGTAAATAGGTCACAACGAATGGTGTCACTGTAAAGAAACAATTGTCGGATTGGAACCGAACCAAACAGAATTTTGGCGAACGTAAGTTTAAACATATACTAGGATAATTTTAGGCTTAGGTTAATCTTACTGAGAAATTCCCACCAAGAAACAGAGTTCGGTACATTTTTGTTGGTAAATAAATAAATAAAACATTGTGTTTAGTGTTTAATCGAATTGTTTGTAATTTAAAATAAATTAAAAGTGTTATTCAAATTATGTAGAAGTATCAATATTTTATTCTAAATAAATAAAACGTATAAGTATGGTTATGTTGTTATGTTTTTGTTTATTTTTTTAACAGAATTATATATTCACTCTCCAATAAAAAAACACATCAGTTAAGGGTAAATTCTGTTTAAATATCAAGATGTAGTTTTTATGTTTATAAAAAAAATAAACGTATAATGAGTTGTATATTTTAGTTATGTTTGTTTTTAGGTTCTAAGACAATTGTTATAAAAAACAAAAAAAGAATAGCTATGTTCCAAGTTTGTAGTAAATCGTAGAATAACTTTCGATAACAGAATAAATGAAACGCAGAAAAATGTTAATGTTTGATTTGTGTTAAAAATATGTAGGAATACGATTTTTTTTATTATAAATAAATAAAAAACACAATTAGTGGTATGTTTTAATTATTAGTAGTTCGTAAAATATTATTTAGGTCATATGGCGTTGTAAGAGTAATAGATGTGTCTTAGTCATAGCTGATTGGCCGGTGTAAGTAAGGTAGGTGGGATGACTTTTATCTTAGCGGGAATAGAGTTTGCTACCATCTCTTTGGCTGAATTATTTGGGAGATGCTTTGAAAGGGGTCAAAAGTTAATGTTTTTTGTTAATAGTGTAAAAATATTTGTCATTTTGTAGAAGCATGAATGAAGATACTACACCACTGTAGTGATGTTTCTCGATGCTTTTGATGCATTGATTTAATAGTATATTTCAGACTGATTTGGCAGGGGAAAATCGTATTTACTTCATATAGAAGATATAATATAATATAATGATAATGATTCAGAAAATATTTGAAAGCTCATCCAAAAACCTTTTATTATCAAATAATTATTTCTGCTCATTCCGAAAATATGCATTTTCACGATACATAAAATATAATAAACACTTACGAAAAGGCTTCATCAGTGCATATTCGACACAATAAAACTCAGGGCAAATCAGAATGCGCCGTATTCACTTAATGTATAATACTTTTTTATCGAACCAAAACTAAAAGCATAGTGTTCACTTGTAGTTAAAAGTACAAAATATTTTATGTAAATATCTTTATTCTTTTTAAATTGTGTTAACTCGATCAATAACAACAATAAGAACATGTACATATAAAGAAATCAGAAATTAATACCCGCAACACATTATTTATCGAGTTTTTCTTTTTTTTCTTTATACCTTGAATTTTCTCCGTATTCTTTTTTTAAAAAAATGTTATCATGAGGTTTTATCACCATAATGGTGTCTTTTAACTCGTAGAACGCACTTGTGGTATACATAACTTATTATCAATCTGAGTAATTAATTATTCTTTACTAATCGATTTTTATACAAACATTAATATGTATTACGTAATCAATAGTTATTATAATAAAAAAATACAACATAATAGCAATTTTCTAATTATTTACTTTCAGTAAAAATTAGGTCACTAAATGATTCACAATTTATTATCTTAATTATTAATTATTATTACAAAAATTGTTTTGATAATTTTTGTTATTCAATTAAGAAAATGTAGTACAGATCCTTCAATTAAGAAAAGATCTGTTTTTTTATAAAATATCATTATTACCACTATTTCATTTTCCTATTGGTGTTATCATTATTAACATTATTATCACCATTTTAATTAGTATTATTATAATTAATATAATTATTGACTATGGTTATAATAGTAAGTATAACAATAATAATAATAATAATAATAATAATAATAATAATAATAATAATAATAATAATAATAATAATAATAATAATAATGATAATAATAATAATAATTATGATCATTATTAGTAGCAGTATCATTATTGTTATTATTTTATAATTATAATAAATATTATATTTGTCAAAACTATATATATAAAGGTTGTGTTATTTGCGGAGCTAATCGTATTAAACTTCCTGTTTGCATACTCTCACATGTTATTATTATTATTATCATTATTATTATCATTATTAATAATAATAATAATAATAATAATAATAATAATAATAATAATAATAATAATAATAATAATAATAATAATAATTAAAAACAAATGTGGCTCTTTAACTACATCAGGCCAGTGCGTTTGGTTAGGACTACACCTTCCTTTTTTAACTACATTTGGTAGTGGGTTCCTCACCCCCCTTTTTTCTCTTTCAACCTCGAACGCGTTGACCCATATAATACTGTGGGTAGATGTACGTGCCATGTCGCGCATGGAAATACATCCTAGAGTTTTCCCCGGTGGGATTTCTCGATGCTACAATGCCCATGGACCAAGTCACAACTAATGAACTGCATGTGTGAGCTTATTGGCACCAAACAAGAACACGCTTTCTCCACACAACTCTATACAAATTAGAAAACCGAACCTAAACCAGACACCCAACACAAAACATTTTCGCGTCTGCCCTTGTAGCTCGCATTCACTAATATCTGGGGACTTAGAACCAACATCAACGATGTAGAAACTTTTATCCTGACAAACACCCCTGATATCTAAGCACTAAATGAAACCAACCTTCAATCATAAACCACCTCTCACCACTTTGTCATGACTGATATCTCCCTCTCTACCGTTAAGAACACCCCCCCTGACTAGAGAACATAGGTTAGAATCAGATGACCAATCCTACATGTGTTTGATTGACTTTGCATCACAGCGTATGTTACTTATATTTCATATACTGTTCACTTTCGACCCAGGACTCTACTCTGCTAAACTGTGTTTCTAAAAGCATAGATAGAGTACTCTCACTCAGCTCGAATTTATTTTGAGATGTTAATGCACACCACGGTGACTGACTGAGATTCTCCTGCCTGACTAGCGTAACGTATAGTTTCTCCTTATGTCACTTCCTCTCAAGGACTGTCGCTTTACCGACCTGCCTCTCTGATTGAGTAGACCAGCAAGCCTCACTTGTCGACCTGTTCACGACATCACTGCCCAAGGCTTGTGTGACTGAAACCGGTAGCCCGCTCGGGAATGCTGATCACGTTGTGGTTATGATTGCTATTACCCTAAAAACTCATTCAAAAGCTGATAAGGCGCTGCTCAAAACAAAGAGATACTAGGAGCAGGATTATTTTGATTCCATCAGAGATCACATCATCGACGCCCCATGGATTGAAACCTTCTCATTCCAAGTTGATCAGTGTGCAAATGAGTTAACCGAATGGGTTAAAGCAATCGAAACTTGTTTCCTCATCCGAAAAGTATTCAGCAAACCCCACTCATCTCAATGGTTCACCTCGAAATGTGCAGCTGCCATTGCTGAGAGGCAGCAAGCATTCCGAAAACTCGTCAGCTATAAGTCCACTGCGAATAGCCAAACATTTGTAGAATCAAGAAATAAGTGTAATTCATTGATAGGTGAAGCAAGGGTACGTATACAGTGATAAGCAAAACACGCATTCAGTCACAGAAAGTAGGCACTCGCGATTTCTGGATAATCTATAATAGTGTTTTGAACAATGAACAATCAACTATTCCCTCGCTATCAAACCACAATGGTGTCGTTTGCACATCAGCTGATAAGGTTGACCTACTTGCCGAGCGTTTCGCTTCAAACTCAACTCTGGACTCAGCAAACCACCATCTCCGAAAATACTCATCTTGTACTTCAGCCACACTTGAAAATCTGGTCACCACCCCATCTTAGGTCAGGGTCATCATAAAAAACCTCGACATCTCAAAAGCTTGTGTGCCTGATCTTATATCGGTAATAGTAATAAAAAAATTCTCTGACGAACTGGCCCTTGCCCTCTTTTACCTCTACAACAAATTCATTGCTGAATCTTGCTTCCCTGATAGCGGGAAATGTGCCTCTGTTGTACCAGTCTTCAAGCATTCTGGGGATAGAACAGATCCTCAGAACTATCGCCCAATCAGTCTACTCCTAATCTTTGCTAAAATCGTCGAATTCTTCATCAATCTAGCGATAGTCCGGCACCTAGTTAATGCAAAACTTTTGTCTGACCGCCAGTATGCATTTAGACAAGTACCATATGCTGCAGATATATTAACGGCCATTACTGAACGCATATATCATACACTGGACAAGGCAGGAGAAGCTAGAGCAGTAGCGTTTGATATATCCAAGGCCTTTGACAAGGTATGGCAGAAGAGGCTCCTCCTAAAAAGTAACTCATATCGTATTACTTGGCGAATATTTAATATAATCCTTCCTAACCAACATTTAAGCAACATGACATAAATGCAGGTGTAGCCAGGGATCTATCCTTGGACCTTTATTGTTCCTGATTTTCATTTCCGATGACATCGAGTCTGAGATAGGTATATTTGGTGAGGACACCACGCTCTACTCTCGTCATGTGGGCAACACAGACGCGATCATATCCGAGGCAATGGCTGAATCTTTACAAGTGACCTCTAGACTGTAGTGAGCTGGGGGAAGAAATGGTTAGTAACGTTTAATGCCGCAAAGACAAAGCTCCTTTCTTTCAATAACGTCAAGAAACGTCTTCAACACCGATTGTCATTACAAATAACACGCTACCTGAGAGTCCAACTTTCAAACTACTCGGCCTGACATTCACATGTAGACTGAATTGGAACAAATATATTGATGACATTGCCAAGGCTGCTGGAAAGAAGGTGGGCTCCCTCTACCGTCCTAGTAAACTCCTCAAACCTGACATTATCCTGTATCTCAACAAAGCCACCATCCGCACATGTATGGAGTATTGTTGTCACATCTGTGTCGGTGCATCATCCACTAGTCTCTCCCTCTTAGACAAGGTCCAAAAAAGAGTCACCAATTAATAGGTCCCACACTATCTACCAAACTTCAGTCTCTGTCTCATCGCCGCAATGTTGCATCCTTGTGCTTGTTTTACAAATACTTCAATGGATTATGCCCCGATGAACAAAGCTATTCTAGTGTCCCCCTCGACTCAAATGCACTAGCACAACCCGACAACCCGACAATCAGCTAGGCCCCATCAATTCACTGTGGTGGTCCCCAGATGCCGGAGAGCCTTCTACTCCAGTAGCTTCTTTCCTCGTGCTTCCGGCATCTAGAACTCTGCCCCTGCTCCTTGTTTTCCCGACTGTACCGACATGCTGAGGATTAAAACTAATGTAAACAGACATCTTGTTGCACAGCTCCCAACTTAGGATGACACCCAAAACCTACAACCTAATTCTCAAATAAAAGTTTACTTACGTATCTCTCCCCCACTTTCCTAAGTTTATCATACTCCTATTTTTTTTTTTTTTTATTATTATTATTATTATTATTATTATTATTATTATTATTATTATTATTATTATTATTATTATTATTATTATTACTATTATTTTCACTCACTAAGAGTTCTTACACAGGGCATCAGTGATTGCTCACCGACAGCCGGTGGTATTCACTGGAGTGACAATAATTTTTCCCAGATTTCCAGTATTTTGCACCTCTTTTTGATAGCCACCGCAAATAGCCTTTCAGTATCGCAACAGCCGTTTACCATTGATTCCTCGCTGGTAAGAACCATTGGTCTTCTCTGGGATTTGGGGGCCAATAAGCCTCCCCAAGGTCCCAGCACTCTCTGCACTTCCAGTGGAGGTCTGGTGTATGCTGTCCCTCCTCGGTCTTCTCATCCTCCTTGACCCTATGCAAATATTTTGTGTGGTGTCAGCCTAGGCTGGTATTATTTTTTGTTTTGTTTTATTTTATTTATTTTGGGGGGAGGTGATGGTGTTTCTTGCTATTTCTGTTCATTGGTTCATTTTGTGTCGTGTCAGTTTAGGCCGGTGTAATTTATTGTCGGGGGACTTATGAACTGATGTTTCCTGCATTTTCTGTTCCTTTGTTTGTGATGTTGTGTTATTTCTGTGATTTAGTTTTCTTCCTGTAGTAGATTCCATGTGACTGGTGACCAATTGTAGATTATGTGGGTTTGTTTCCGAATTCGATGATTTTCTTTAAGATTGCAGCTGTTTTGATCATTTCCGTCCTTTGTATGGTTTCGATGATCACTTTGATTTTAATTTCTCCTAGTTTTTTCCAGGTTTTCTGGAAGTGTTCCTAGTGCTCCTACGATTATTGGTATTATACTGATTTTCTACATGCTCCATATTCCTTTCCGTTATCTGGCTAGTTCCGTGTATTTGCTTCGTTTTTCCGGTTATTTGATGTTGGAACCGTGTCTCTGGCTGCTGTGATAAGGATTTCCATGTGTTGAGTTATGTAGTTCTCCAGTTCTTTTTTGAATATTTCACACCATCTTCTATACTTACAAGTCCTCTTCCTCCTTTGTTTTATTTCATGTAGAATCTGTCCGTATTGTCTTTTAGATGTAGTGCGTTGTGCATGGTCATTAATTTTCTAGTCCTCTGGTCACGGTGCCTGAGTTCCTCTTTGGTCCAACCTATGAATGGTCCAGAGTATTTTATCAGTGCTACTGGCCAGGTGTTTATTCCTTTTACTAGATTTCTGCTATATACTTTCGTTTCTAGGAGATTACTTGTTCTTCGTAAATATTATTTTCCAATCTTCGTTTTCATTTCTGTAGATTTGATGGTGTCTGCTTCTTGAACTCCAAGATATGTGTAGCTAGACTGTTCGGCTAGCGCCCTTATTTTCTCTTGGTTGGAGAGTTTCATATCCTCTGTTGTCTTCAGTTTTCCTTTTTTTATTTCTAGTAGTGCACACTTTTCCATTCCGAATTTCATTTTGATGCCCTGGGTGAAGATTCTGATCGCATTTATCAGCTTTTCCAGTTCCTTTTTCCAAATAGTTTCAGGTCACCCCTGTACAACATGTGGTTTACTCTTAGCTACGTGTCTGTATCCGGCATGACATTTACTTTGTATGTTCTTCAGTTGCATCATAGCTATTATACACAGTAGTGGTGATAGTGAGCCTCCTAGGAAGATGCCTCTCTATTATTATTATTATTATTATTATTATTACTGACATTGTCTAACACATTCGATACTCTGACCGGCTTTCTCGGGTACGATATTTGACAATACGTGTAATTTTATGACATGCCCCGACTGCCTTTAAGAGTATCATGGATTCGGTTATACTAGTTGTCCCAGTAACTTCACTATGCTATTTCATAACATTGGTTTATAGTCGAAAATCATCAGCAGTACAATATATCGCTGTAAAACACTTAAGCAAGTAAGCGAACATTCTTACAATGAAATTCTATTCAAATCGAAATTTGAAAGAAATGTGATGGAGAAATACACGTCGTAAAGATGCCATTAAAGAAGAGCGACAGCGAATGACATAGAAGTTTACGAGACATAAGATCGTTGGACAATTAACGAATCATACGAATAGAAACTCGAAAAAGAAAAATAACCGGCAAAATATTGTTTTGCCTCGAGAATTGTTTGCCCGTTGTTTCATAAGAGAAACTTTAATTAAAATAAACAATGTTTTATTTCGCGGTGTCCTTTTTGCATCAGCTTAGATTAGTTTTTTTTAATAATTCCTAAAAGCTTTTCGTTGTGTTTGTTCAATGTAGGTGGGACAATCGTAATGTATTTTAGGTTTGTTTACTAAAGTGATAACACTTTATTGACGATGATAACATCTCCATAGTTAAATTTAAACATTGAAAAAGTACTAGGATCTTCAAGTTCATTACCCGTTAGAATTTTTTAAAAGGAAACTGAGATATTTGAAAACTTGAAATGATAATCCCACCTATTTAATATAATACTTTCTGGAAATGATATACTTTCATTGTTGCAAAAAAGAAAAGACAGTTTCAGGAATTAAAAGGGTTAGCTCAAATCAAGAAGTCTCGCACAAGATGTGTTCATTCGCTGTAGAATGGGAATGCATTTAAATTTGCAAGTAGTACACTCTTGAGCTCACAGATTTCAAATATCTAAAGATGACTGATCAAAAGTCATTTGACAAATGGGGCTGTCCTCAGATGAGAAAATGCCACTTATGGGAAGTACGACAGTGCCTTTGTAGAAGTATTCGGTGAACCGCAGGTAGGATATCTGCCTAGTGCAGAATTAATTGTCTATAATAATTTAGTAGTCCCAGAAAATGTTACAGTTGTCGAAAAGAAATTATTGACCGTAAATTATGCAGAGCTTTAGCTTATTGAGAAAAGAGTGAATTCCCTTTGAGCTAATGACATGATCCCAAAATACAAAACTTGTACATTTAACAGGCTTTATCCCGACATGGTACCGCTGTAAACGTTCAAACAGAAAACGGAATTGTACCAACATTTTCCTCCAGTGAGAAGCTACCGACTAAAATATCGTCGATATACTTTGTATATGAAATCTAAGTTACGTCCTACTTCGTCAGTAAATAACTGAAAAATGCTAGCTCCGAATGACATTGTTTATCAGTAAGGCGTATGATCCGAAATGGCATTCACATTCACCGCACATTAATCGCCTCCAATTTTTCTGTGAGTTTATCGCAAAGAAAATGTTCATCAAAACAATGTCCATACAATTTCTTCACTATACATCGCCATCAGATTCGAAATCAGTTCATCTAGTTTTTCTTGCATCCGAAAGCTGCACATTTGAAGCATATTATTGAACGGCGATGAAACGAAGACTGTTGGTCATTTATTGCCGACGGTTTGTGGGTAAGGCAGGCAGAAACGGAAGTGTATTTATTATCAATACTGTTGAATAGCAGAAAAGATTGTGAATTTTATTATAGATTCGGGTGCGACCTTGGCTAAATGGCTAACGACACGGACAGACAGCTTTGGTGTGTCAAGTTCGAATATAGTTCACTTAAGATGTTGGCAATGTTCATATGGTTCCTCATATAAGTACCGATGTCTTTCTAGAAAGAATACTAAATAGAAAGATTTCTGGTAACTAATTCAACAATAGAATGATCTGGTTCGTATGAAATTAATGAATTATGTAATAGATGAATTATAGATTACGCGCGTGGAATGCATTTTTAGCCACGCGATATATTCAAATAATTTTGACCAATTTATGCAAATCTAAGAATATGGAAAATTCTATTTTGTTATTTAAACACATACACGGCTAGTCACGTTGGTTCAGAATGGCCAGATTCTCATGAGAGTTGGTAAGTGTTAGTCATTTTTTACCATGAATTACTAACAGAGACGAGGAAAGAAGATTTTAGATATCTTTGACGGTGATTAAAATGTAATTGGGGTTTAACATCTTACATTTTCGTTACACTTATAAGCACACTTATATTCGGCCAGCATGTTTTAAAAGACTCAGTGGATCTTATATTTCAGAAGTTTAAGATGAGTTCTGAGATACTTCTCAAAGATGAATGTGTAATACCTACTACAGTTGATAATAACTAAGAATAACATAATAATGAACACCTTTACCCGGTTGTAACTGGCGGGTTTAGAACAATCTATCTATGTAGATTCAATATTGTTTCAGTTCGAAATTCCACATAGATTTCCGAGTTTGACACACATATTAGGTGTCGACTTGTTTTAGATGAGATTTAGTAATGTGCATGACTTACATCATTCAAACTACCGTTCTCTTCTTGGAGTTTAGTCTCTCAACATTTCGCTCGATGAAACCATCCGTGCCTTTACATTGAAATACTGTAACTTTTGACTCTTCTTGTCAGAATTCTGGAGTTCTCATATCGAACTCCGGAATCTGTACGGAATTTTTAACGGAAGCCTTTATTTAATTCACGTGGGTAGCTGGGGCTCGTTTCGTCGACCATGACCGGATGGAAGTATTTAACAATTTGTAATTGTATTCTTAGTATCTCCCGTACTGATGATTGACTTTCAATCCGGAAACCCGTCACTTAGACATACATATAACTTAGCACGTTTACCTGTTGCGCCTTGTGCTAATGTTAACTAATCCACGTGGTTTATCTTTGTATCATCCGTTTGTTTAATTACTTTTGTTCTAGTTTCCAATAGTGGATCCTCTTTCGAACGAATAGTGGGTTCATTGATTTTGGTGCCCAAATGAACAATAATACTTAGTATTTCGCTTATAAGCATTATTTCAAACCCTGTTCACAAATTAGTAATTTAATGTTTCTATAGTATGAGGCCAATATAGGCCTGAATGTAACGATTTCGGGGCATAGAACAAACTGGAAATAGTCAAACCGTCGTTGAACAATACATTAGTACTGGCATTAAATGCCACAACACAACATTTCAACAAATGCAAAGATAAATGAACCCCTTTAATTAAGTAAATGTTCTAGAATGACTTAGCCCTTCAAAAAATAAATAATAAAAAAAATATCTCTAAAAAAGAAAAGAAAAGTAATAAAGTTGACTGACTTAATGATTTGAAAAAAATGAAAAAATCCATCTTTAAACTAACATCAGGGAAAAATGAAACAGTTGTTTCATTTAATGCCAGTACTAATTGTATGTTATGTAAATAACAATCGGAATATGGAGTCCATTCTATAGACGTACCAAAATTACATTGCTTCCACTAATTTCTTGTCACAAATGAATTTTGATGTTTAAAATTACCAATTAATAATTATTTGTATTCTTTTCTGATACGTTAATCCCGAACTACGGCGACGTCAGCATTACCAATTCATAATCTCCGCTTATAATGTATGTTTATATCCGATTATTGTGTATTACAGTTTCCTTGTGTCGCTCTAAACAAAGGGTAAAGTAGTTATCTAAGGAGGAAGTATCATCAGATAACAAATAAATATATTGAAATAACTGGATATTTTTTCAGACATAATTTTTAAATGCTGGTCAAAAACTGAAATAGAAAGGCAAATAAAGTAGGAGTATATTAAACCATTCAAGTAAAATTTGGTTTAATTTGATCATACCACTTGTATACACCTCTGCACGTGCTATTTATCTAGACATATTACTAAAATGTTAAACTAAAATCATAGAATTACGTCAGTAATTTTATTTTGATATTAAAAATATTATTTTAATTTCTGATGAGCTAAAAAACACCCATCGTTTAATTTTTATTATAGAGTGGAGGATTTTTTCCCAATTCATTTCTGGTTGTCTAAAAAATGGTTGTCGTTCTTGCTTTCGTTCACCATCTGTAATTGTTTGTCTAGGGCTAGTGCAAGGCATGTTTTTTTACTAGCTGTCTTTTACGTGACGAATCGGAAATGTATATATATATATATATATATATATATATATATATATATATATATATATATATATATATATATATATATATATTAAAAATAACCGACAATTTTTGTCTGGCTATTTTAGTGTTGATCCCTTCAATTTTCCGGATTAAAATCTTAATCTCGGAAGGAAATTGGCTGATGAAACTGCCATAGTGTACATGTTGGTCCAGAGTACTTTCTGACCCGTCTGGGTCCATCGTCCAGGTCTTTACCTGTTTGTCATTATTCCACTGACGATGGACCCAAACGGGTCAGAAAGTACTCTGGACCAACATGTACACTATGGCAGTTTCATCAGCCAATTTCCTTCCGAGATTAAGATTTTAATCCGGAAAATTGAAGGGATCAACACTAAAATAGCCAGACAAAAATTGTCGGTTATTTTTAATAATATGTGTCTTAAAGAAAAAATGCTGCCTCGATACACACATATATATATATATATATTAATATTTATATATATATATATATACATATATATATATATATATATATATATATATATATATATATAAATGCATATTATACGTTGTAGAGAAGAAGATACTTATTTAAGATTCACATTAGAACTCTCCCCCACTGCCTAACTTTGTTATAGTAAATAACTCTAAAAAGTGTGTCGTAATATTCGCATGTCGTTCTGAGTGTATCCCAATGTTAATTGCAGCCCCAAAGATAAAATTCTATATGGCGCAACATGAAATACCGAATCTGAATGTCGGAAAGATTTAACAGAAATTCTTATAGGTTAAACACAATCGCTAAAAACTTGAATGCACTCCCTCGATTAAAATACTCCCGACAAACCTAGTAACAAGCAAAAATTACTCCCTTAACTGTAGAGGTCACGAGATGCCAAAAGAATTTCTAGTCTGATAGCCTTTTCTTTGGCCTCTAGAATTATCTTCCTGTACCGATTCTCGGGGCATAACATCATACAGAAATACTAATGTAATATTAACAAACATCTTGCATCCGAATTGGTCAACTAGTATTCCTCCTATTTATATGGTCCCTATCGCGGTAAACCTCTTACGCATCAATGGCAATATGCCTTGTTTAAGGCCTATAAAAATATACGTAAAATCAGAAAAGTACATTAATCGTAGTATATATTACTTGCAGAAAAAAGGGAGTTTGATAACGAACCTGCTAATGCAAAAGTTAACATGCCGAAGGATTGTTTGGATTATTTTTCTATATTTTTTATATAGATTGTGTTATATTTTAAACGCTCCGTTTTTGTTTTGCAATGCGTTTTTCGTCGTTGTTCTTTTAATTATAAGCGAGTTCTTTCCTGCGTTAGGGGGGATTTAAATGAATAATTCTATAACATTTGTGTTTCATTTTATTTACTTATTCATAAATATTTTATTATATACGCATATACTCACACCATCATATGGAATCATTTAGTGAAGAATCTTTGTTAATTCGTAGTTTTCTTATAATATCTAGTTTTTAGCAGAAATAGCTTTTATATTTACTTCATCGGATTTGGGATATGCCCTGGCTGATCCTGAATGAGACAAGTTTAATTCTGTATTTTGAGTGGAATTTCACGAGGAATTAATTGAATTATTAATCAAATATCGTGACAGATTTCGTGAAACATATCAACGAATCTCATTAGATCAATATTTCCTGCGGCATTTTTGTTGCTCTGCCCAAACTGTTAAAATTCTAATAAAATCAAATATGCAACGTGTTTTCTAATTTCGTTTAGTTAAACAACAATGTTAATGTCAGTGTGCTTTCAGGTTTTGGATGCCATCTTCACTGAAAAGTTGTTACGTTATTTTATTTTTTTTATTTTTAAATGTGTTTGCTCACTGCAACTAAGTTTAAATATTGATATAAAGGCGTAACATTATTTGCCAGGATCCTGACGTTTAATTACAGATCGCTATTTAAATCACGGTCATCGTGGCTTTGTAATAAAGATGCGATAGAAATAAACACGGGAAAAGCAAATGACCAAACAACACAGAAACAAAAGTCGTGCATGATAGGTGTACAATGTAACAAACACGTTATTCAAGTGTTAAAAGCGACGAATGTTAGTATATATGCCCCAAATAAAAATATATCAATCAGTCAAAATTAAACCCTGAGAAGTATTGCTTATTCCTCACTCTATGATAAAGACCAATATTTATTTATTCATATACAAATAAATATAAATTAGTATCGTTACCCAAATGTTAGCGAGTAAAATAAGTTCCTTTTTTCTAGCTCCCGGACGAAACTATTTTAAGTTGTACAAATAGAAAGTCGGGCAACTCTTACGGCCTGTACGTATTTTAGAAACGACTCCTCCACTAACATACAAATAAAACAGTGGTTATTGTTTTTCTTTAAACCACCGCGAATGATAATAACATTTATATATGAAAAAAATAATTATCGACGTTATTCTACTGGCGAAGTATGTTTTTTTATCCGCTATTTTTGAAGGAAGATGTACACTACTTTAATAGTAATACTACTCCCACTAATAAAATGTTCCTGTCAAAAAGGAGAGACAACTCCAAGCAAAGAGAAACTCGTACTAAAATTATTCACACAGTTACAAACTGTATAAAGGATATTATAGATTACGACGAAGGCAAAATCATATATTTACCGAAGGATACACCTCAATAATGAGTTTTGAACCCAGAAAGAAATTCAAAAAATAACTTCATTAGAGCTGAAGCGAAGAAAAGATCTATTAGATCAGAATTGATCATTTGTAGACGTATTCACATCACGTGTTCTGGGAGCAACTTATTTTTAGTGAGTTAAATTCCTTCCTTCTGTTGATATAGATGATTTGCATATTATTTGCTTCTGAGTGGATACGTAATTCATGCAATGACATAATGTAAATAGGATACTGTATATTTCGCTGAACAAGCGCCTATTCACAAAATATTGCAGAACGAACTTTTAAAATATCACCAATTCTTACATTGTGTCGGGACACAATACCATTGATATGGCGACTGTTTTTTATGTTTGCCTCCAGATACTAATCCAACGGACATTTAAACAGAACTCATTGAAAAAGTACGGGAAAGACATTTTAACATCATATATATTTTATTATACTTAACTAGGGAATTATTCGGTAATTTAGTGTTATACTATTTATTGTCAGCAGTGCCAGGAGAGTAGAAACGCAATGTATATACGTGTATAGTATACTATCGCTCAATAATTCAACCATAGCAAAGTAATTTTTATATCTAGCAAATCATTGTAGCCGATACTTAAAAAGAATATTCCTGCTAACATGTAAAAATTGGCGCATAATCTTAAGATACGTTGAGATTAAAACCTAACCCAATTAAACACAAATATGCCGATTGATCTAAAGTATAACCAACATTTTTTACCGCTAAGTTATACCTTTTGTATACCAAGTTATACAGCTAAATTCTAACTAAACAATATCCAACGCATCCAGGTTTTAGCTATTACAAAATAATGAACAGATCGTATTGTTATAGACTTAAACAAATTTCCGTAAACAATCAGTCGATATTTTCAACACAACATTTTTAAATATTTCATTCGTGTTTTATTATTACTCTTTAAATAACACACGTAATATTATACTGTGGTTATAAGCCTAATTTGCACAATATCAACTGTTTATTCTTATGCGATATTTCTATAATAAATGTTGTGGCGACGAATCGGCTATGATGTATTCAAATCTTGGCGAATCTTTGCTAAATGTATGAACGTGCAACCTCATACAGTAACTGATGTTCGTTAAATCGTATATAATATTGGTATCTGTGTAGGATATACATAACATGAACATTATTGATATATAGCATAAATATTTGGAATAAAACGCGTAATTGTTAGTGACACATTTACTGTATAAAGGCGCGTTTTGACGTCACAAATAATAAAAACAACCGAAAACTCTAAGTTGAACCCTAATAGTATTGATAACCAATTAGTAGACTTGTGAAATTAGACATGAAGGCTCCAACAAAGAAAACGCGTGAGATGTTGACTATTGAAAACCTGAATGTAATAATACATCAAACAGTCAGTGTAATGTTAATTAATTGACGGTAGAGAATGACAAAAAAAAACATGGAAACTGATGTAGAGTTCCTGTGAGAAAAATGAATAAAATATATGCTGGAATTATAATCTTAATAATAATAATGTTCATGATGTTTGGGAAGAATTTAAACAGAAAGATAAAATCAATATTATGACATATTTTTCAAGTTTATATCACATTTTCTAAACAGAGAGATGCATTAATAAATGCGCAGCGTAAAAGAAAAGAAATAAATACATCTTGGAAATAAATTAGAATGTGATCATGTATTAAATTCATTAAGGAAACAAAATAAATATAAAAGAAACAGATGTAAATGAAATTAAAGTAAATATGATAATTACATTTTCATATGCTATTTAAAATCATTGTAAACTAGTTTTCATATATATATAAAACCAAACTTAAAAATCACAATAAAATTAATACAACAAAAAAAGCAAATGAATTACAGGATACCCCAGTTTAAATCGCTTGTGTACATGCAATTTAGTTTCAATCTGTTTTTTAGGTTGATGTATCCTAGAAAAGCTGTTATGAGAAGAATACAAAACATATGTTGAATTAACATATTAACTAAAAACATAAAACTAGCATTGTGTACTTTAGACATGAGTAAAACAATATAACCTCTAATATTGAGAAATGTATTATCAAATGAAGACGTAATCACTAGAATAATTACATTGTTTAGGAAATATACATAATATCAAAAGCTTCAACATTTTGGGAAAACATAAATTATAATACAACTAGATACAATATGTTGGTACATTTGAAAAGTAATTACACATCAGTATCTCGTGTAACGTTTTTTAAAATAGATTAGCAACAAAAGAATAACACGCAATTATTTAAATTCATTCTCATATTGGGAAGCCATTCACAAATAAAAAGGAACTACATAATTTACTTGAATATGATTAAAAAAAAGGAACTAACAAAAGATAAATCTAAAATATAATGTTAAAGTTGTGTTAAATTTTCATCTACTGATGGGTGTATAAACCCTTATACACCGGTTTCGTAAACTCAGGTTCTATTCGTTTACTGATGAATCCACTCGGACGCTGATGTTTATTAGAAATAGTTATTTAATAAAAAAGGCAGTGAGAAAAACATAAAAGTGACAGCATATTTTCGTAGACGTGAGAAAGAGAGCGAGTAAGACAGGCATATATATGGACAAATATCTCGCTACACACAGCAACACTGTGCGCACTGTCCCCATTGGGCACAGAACAGCCATATACATATTTTCTGCTTGAGGTCTCGCCAGCTAAAGAGATAGAAAATTCCCGTCCGGAAGTCAAGTGGTTTGACTGATTTCAAATGGGGTCACCTCTGACCTTAAAGGTATCACGCTAACATTTAATGTCAAACACAGCCTTCGTCATTTAACAGTTTTATTTGACGATGCATTTAAAACTAAAAACAATATCATGATAGAAATAAATGTTATTTCAAGTTAGCAAAACACTTGTTTTATCGATATAAATCTAAAACAGGAGACGTGTAGGCTTTTGCACTCAACATGTAACGGTAATGTTGAATCGGCCAGTATTCAAATAAATGTTACAGAACTAATTAAAAGCGTTTAAGATGTCCGTTACCTGGAGAGATGAGAAACATTACAATGATCAATATTTCATGAACCCCTTAATAAGAAGATTATAAATGTCAAGACTAGAGTGGGAATAGAGTGGTTGCAGCACAATGTTCACTCTCTTAGAACTCATCCAGCATCACAAAGACAATTCCTGTGAAAACTAGTGCTATTGCAACAATTTTAGATACGGCCATTTTTAACGTAAGAGAATGACAAATTGCATTATGAGTTTAAATGTAAGTACATGATTTATGTGTACAGATAGTTGATTCATAGAAATGAAATTAAAATTAACAGATAGCTATGAAAAGACGAAAGTATTTCTCTTAGGGGGGTGAACTGATCGGCTTTTTCGAAGATGTATCTTTGTAAACCCTTCTGCTGTAAATCAGCGATGTGAAGCTTTAGTGTAACACCACAGATATGTAAAAAATTAACATAAAAAACATGACACCATTGAGCAAATACTTTGTTGTCGTTTTTATTATTGTTACATTTTTACAGCTGCATAAGGAAAGGAAGATACTTCGACTGCTATATTACCAATTAATTAAAAGAGACGATCAGACGAATTCTGTCAATACAACGCTGGCCAGTATTTTTTTTGGATCGAACACCACACACTATTCTTCTACGATCCTGAACTTGTGCATCAATCATATATCGATGGAATTAATAATTGATTCTGAGAATAACACGTACATGTTATCATCAATGTTAAATGAGTGTATATTCAATAAATGGAAAAGCCTCGTATTTATGTTACTATGTGATGAAATTTAATCAAACATCTGACCGCGTACCATCTAAAATGAGTGAGTATAGTGACGAATCTATTAGTCACTATATATATTTTGGACGTATTTACTGTATTTAATTAACCTTCTACAGAGAAATATAACTTATATGGTGTATAACAAACCTTAAGAGTCATGTAAATGAGAAAAAACCAAAACATTGAAACTAATTGTCAGAAATCCAGCAAATCTCGCATGAAATACACTTGGGATTCAGAGAAACACATGGGATCAAATGTATTATAATACTACTAGTATTGATACTACTATTATTAATAATGAATGCGTTCAATTCAAAGGTCGAACCTGACCGACTGTATGAAAAAAGAGAATGGAAACTTTGCGGATGAAACGAAAACTAACAAATATAACACTAAACGCAAAACACAGAAAGGCTGATGACCGCTGCAAGAAAATCTTCAAAATGGACAATGTAGGGAGGAGCTGAACTTGAAATAAAAAGACGAGCAATGAAAAATGTAAAAGAAGCACTTAACTGGGTGATTTATTAGACTGACCATAGAAACATGAAGGAAAACACATTGAATTAGAAACGAAAGTAACATTTAGATAGAGAAACGGAAACGCTACTTACATTCGCACAGAATAACGCAATGACCACCAACATCTACAAAAGCCATAATAAAATTAACATATATCGCTCCCAAAGAGTAATTGAATCTAACACATTTATCGCTAAGCTAAACAAGGTTATGAATGCTGCCGGACTCTACATTGTGAGTAAACGCACCTTCAATTCCAGAGCACAAACATAGCACTAACTTGGAAACCGAAGCTTCAAAAGCAACTTAACCTATACATTAAAGATGTCTCAGATCAAACAATTTATTGCAGCTCTATAGTCCTGGAGTGGCCAAAGAACATAAATTGCAGACACGGTGTAAAATATAAGATAAACATAAAGGGGATAAAAAACGTTGCAAAGAAGTTTAAAGAGTAAGATTCAAGCACTTGCACAAATAATATAAACAAAAAACAACTGGACCACGATGAAAGTCGAACACAGACATTTAAAAAAGAATGCAAGACTGCTAGAACATTTTTATAAGATAGACAACCACGTTGAACAGGCCACCTAAAAAGCAAGAGTTTTGCGACTACTGGAGACGCCTGTTTGACAATCATAGACCATGCAATCGAAATGTCATGTGGATCTTGGATATGGCTCAAAGTAGTTTAAACAAGACTGATATGTCAGAGCCGGAGATCACGCCTGTAATGCTAAAGCGAAATTTGAATCGATTCCAGAATGACAAAAACACTGGCATAGACAACTTACCCCTATTTCTAGCTTAAACGACAACACACACTTTATAGTCACTTTAGTAGCTGCTTCACCAGACTGTCTAAGCAACGATAACTTCCGGTTCTGCCACACAGAAGTATATATTGTAAGCATTCTTACATCCAGTTGTAAAGTTCGTCTGGGGACGGCTACTATACAATGCAAAACAATGGAGTCTTTAAATATATCAACTGGGCCATCTGTAAAGAGTTGACTATCCAGTGTAGCGGCAAGTCCTGGAAATATATACCAGAAATAACAGTTGGAAATAATCCACCTAACTATGCAATTCCTACAGCTACATACCTGGAAAACGATATGGTTAAGCTTTCATAGTGATACGTGACAAAAGTTAAAAAAAGTAACAACCCTAGTTGAAGTCAATATCTCTAATGATGCTGGATTAAACAGAGGTGAGAGGGAGAATATGAATAAATACCAAAGTTTGATATACGATATGAAAGGACACTTGAATTTTAGAAAGATTTTTATCATTCAAGTAATTATAGATACAACCGGGTTAATAAAACAAACATTCAAATACTACGTGCGAATATACCCGCGGAACCAAGTGCAACATAGATGCAAAAGATTGTGCTAAAAAGCACGCTAAAAATCTTAAAGTGGTCTATCGGTAAGAGTCTATGAAATAGCGAGTGAATGTCTGGCATCCGGTAAGATACCCCATCCCGAGCCAAACCAAAATGATAAGAAAATTGAAGAAAACACGTAGTAAATTTTAAAGCCTACTGGGGAGAATTTAAATTCCTACCAGACACCATGCATTCGGTTATTCTATACAGGGTTGAGTCAGGACACCCTGACTTGAGGATACTTCACCCTACAAGGAAACTCTGACCAAATGTTCAAAATAACATAGTGTTCGAAGCACAAATAAAACTCTCTCGCCACGGCTATAAACTGGCTCATACAAAAAATAGTGCGCGTTCTCCTAGAGATGTTACCTCAATTAACAGTACTTAACTGAATACTTAACTGGATACTTTACCGGTCTTGAAATTCGGCAGGACCAAGAAAAGATCACAATAATATAGTTAAGTAGTTAATTGGTGAGAGGAAAAATGGTGTTCTTCACTGCTTATTGAATCAAAATTTTAGAGTCATATGTGAATCAAGATTGAACACTCGAATATCTATTCATCTCATATAGAATTCAATTGTTAACCACTGGAATGGGCACCTTGATTTCTGAGAGATAAGTGAAATAAAATGAAATGAAATGTATCAACGCCAAAATGGATTAAATCCAAGAAGACAGTAAATGTATACACATAAGTTGACACAGATCGAAAACATATAAAACACGAATCGAAGGGAATATAAACTGCCAGAAATCCCATAATCTGATAACTTGAAAAACACATGTGGTGAATAATGGGCAAGGGTCCTGGAAACACGAAGAAGAGATACATAAACTCGACCTCCACTAAAAGGTGTATGGTGTATTGGAACTTTGACGAGGCTTATTCTCAATAACACGATTTACAACATTTACAGAAAAAGACAGAAACTGATGGAAATCTAAATGGTTTTAGTGACTCAGATTCCAGGAAACACCATTTACTATTTACATTGAACAGTAATTTACACTCATTTCTGTAAGTCCTATTTGGTCCTCGTAGGTGTATTATAATAATATTAATAATAATAGTATCCATTTCCTCATGTACGTACTAATACAGTGACGAAGTATTACAAGAAATATAATGCTACCTATTTAAAAACAAATAACTTCCATCGTTTAATTAATCGTGCCCAATAGATTATTCACTATGTGTATTGTGATATTGTATTAGGTCACACAAATGTTGGTGTTCTCTCAAATAAATACCAAACCAATCATAGTAATAGATACTTCGGAAGTATTTGTTTGAATTGCACTAGATTTTTATTAAGAGTCCTTGGTGTTCCGGTATAATGCAATCGACTGAACTGAATACGATGATTTAATAACGTACTGGCGGTCACAATTTAATTGCCTCCTCACAAAAGCAGGGCGGACACAGAGTCGGTTTGTTGTATGGAGAAATGCAACTTCCCTAAATGCGGCACTGTCGGTTTGAGATAAAAATATAAATTTCCTCAGTCTACAGGAGATTTAACTTCACTAACCGAAGACAGAAACGATTAAGTGTAGTACTAGAACAGATACTACACTTTGCCAATATCCAAAATAAAACCCAACATGCCTTCATGTGTGCTAAACTAAAACCGCCATTGACATAGGTTGTCGGTAAATAAGTTATGAAGAATCTATTGACGACAATAAATGTGATGAAATAAAAAAAAAAGTATCATTAATATATTACAAGTTCGCCTGGTAGCTTAGTTTTACTCAAAGACAAGGGGAGATAAAATAAGAAGAATAAAAACTGTGCAATAGACATTTATCTTTTAGGAAAAATAGCGTTGGAGGAAAAGTCTATTTCAGAAACAATGAGTGAAAAGATAAGACGTATTGCCACAAAATCGCGAACAGCTGGAAATAGCACAAATATTTTCAAACATCAAAATAAGACAGAATTCAAAAGAAAAATATGACTTCATACCAATGAACGCATTTGACATACGTGACAGTATTTTGTGATTTGGTTATTATACAGCAGAAATACTAATTTCTGTGTAACTGATGCCATAACGCACTACTTATTATAACTATTGTATCGAAAATAGTTAATTAAACAGAAAGTGTTATTTTCGACATAGTTTGGGAGAGATGTTTTATATAGTTTGTAATCGAGGTTTAGCGTACGTAAATGCTACAGATACGGAGTAACATATGGAAAAGTAAAACTGATATGTATTGTTAAGTGGTTATTTATAAAGGGTTCACATTAGCACCCCCTATTTTATTCCATCCGAACAATGGCTGAATAAGAGAAGAGGTCTGGTGTTAATAGTAAGAACATCCAGCTTCTTAAAGAGAGGCACTCTAGATTTGGACAAAAATGTAAATTGCCTCATTCTATAAGGATTTTTATCTTATCGATGACAGAACATATGAAGTTTACTATCAGAAAAGAGTGTGCTCCTTGCCGAAAACACTTGCATTGGTTGTAATAATTGTTTAAATAAATTATAGCTAAGTACCCTAGTATATTACCAATAACATGGTGCAGAATAACCAATAAAAATAGGCTAGTCAGAAGTAACGTTCGAATTCCAGCTTAAATGCTGTTTTATTTAGTTTTTTTAAATATCCGACAAGATAATTGTATGCGTTAGATTAACGGTTGTGTATCTTAACAAACATTTCGGTACTGATATGATTGTTTACTTGAAAAGTTTGTGTTTAGAAAAATCTTGAGACTGTTCGATAAACAATCGAACATGTAAAACCGATTTTTGAAAACTTTTTCAGGCTTAAGTTAATCGTATTTTGCAGAGTCTAGAGCATAAATATTAATCTTTTTCGATAAATAAAATCTATATTTCTCGTGGAAAACATTATTTTCAAATTATAATTGTCTTTTTTATTGTCATGTAAACGACATATCAACACTTGCATGATTAGTTAATACGCAAGCCTTTTATGTTGTTAATGAGCACAAATGAACGGTTTTATGGCCGTCGAGTTGAGATCAAAGTGTCATATCTGTTCTGTTCGCAGGCGATGGACGATATATCTTTCTTGACTAGGGCAATTCTTTTTCCCATCGAGAAGATTCAGTAAGTGTGTGGGAGATCCGACCCGTTGTTCTAAAAAATACACGCCAACTCTATCCTCGTCGGCCAATCGCCTTATTGAAGTTGTGTCTAACTTAGAAGCTGTGTTAAGGCAAGTAAGCTGTGATGGTTGTAAGCGAACACATTTTCTACCAATGTGTTCATAACTGAAAGGAAATGAGGGTTCATACCTTTCTCTATATCATTAATGTGTAAATAAATGCAAGAAGTCTTATGACGTAACGTCTGTATCATGTGTCTACACGTAAATTGTTTTTTTAATATATCACTAATTAAAGTTATGTTTGCCAGCGTTAGACAGAGTAAGTTTTAAGGAGAGATAGAGAAAGGGTTTCGGTTATTTCGTACATTTATAAATATAAATGTCTGATGTTGATACATACATTCTGGGAAGAAACGTATCGATATTTCCTTGCAATAGGTTTCATCTTTTTTTCTATTCTGTACTTGTTAAATCATAATACTTGATTTCACTTTCGTGGCTGGAACGTATGTCTTGAAAACATGTTTACTGCAACCAAAATCATTGTATACTTGCTTGTATCAGTTAATTTATATGCGATGGATAATGAAGACACATTACATATATATATATATATATATATATATATATATATATATATATATATATATATATATATTCGACGTTTATAGTACAATGCAAGCTATAAAAACAATTCATATTGTAGATATACAAAAAATGCCACTTGCAAAAGTGAACCCATGATTTCCACTATAGAAACATTCTCTATTCCATGTTTACATAAACGCGGTACTATAATTACACTTATATAGGTATCCAATTGATTTTGAATACCAGTGATACTAACTATATCCCAATATTGAATACTAAGAAATTGTATAATCCGACTTTAATCGCTGAAAAATTAAAACTTTGCGTGCAATAATGCTTTTTATGATGTTGATGGGATAACTATTAGCAAGAAAAATATTAGTAATTTCACCAAGTTCCGCATCGAGTCGTGTTGGTGAACAAATCATAAGTGCTCGATGAGTCAGAGTACCAATAAGATTTATTTTCCTTGGTATTGGGGCGAAGGAAAACAAATGTAGATAAAGGTCTGTACACGTTGGTTTTCTATACACATAGGTTTTAAACGAGAAACCAGCTTTAGACAATAAAACATCGAGGCATACCAAGGAACCACAAACCATGGTGAATTGCAACTATATTTATATATTTATATAGCTATCCGTAAACAGATTATTTTACTGTATCATACTGCTTTAGTGTGGCTAGACAGCAAGCGTTACAAACAAGAATTACACCCCAATCATTAGTACTGTTGACAGGTACTTGTTTTGAAGTCTGTCTTAGTTTGACGTCTAATAATATCAGCATCAAATTAGATATTGAGAATTGTCAGATTTGTGACATATAAATAAAAATCGATATCCAACTTGACATAATGTAGGATGTTTCTTGAGAAACGAAACTCTCTCTCTATGATCATATGTAGTTTCATATACTGCAATCTGTCTTTAGTATCAATTACCATATATATATATATATATATATATATATATATATATATATATATATATATATATATATATAACATGGTACCACAAATTATCGCCTTTCAGTGACAATTCACGTTCGAATATAACTATTTATTGAAAGTGTTTACTTTAAACAATGTTGTTAAATTCACTTAATAAATACTTGTATGAGCAAATAATAACGTAATGATAAAATTTAGCTTTCTGAATTATGTAAAAATCGTATTATTTCGCCAAAATGATAATATTCAATAAGCGAAAAAATGAAAATAAAAAGATACCAGTAACTATTATATTTAATTATACTTTGTTATGAACATAAGTTATAGGTAAATCTATGTTTTATTGATTATCCTGTGGGATTTTTTATTTTAGTCTATTATGAGAGTTCTGTCAAAAATTCACTGTTGGATTAGTGAGTTATATTTTGTTTAATGTTTTCTAAGGAAACTGAAAGTTTTACACGGAATTTCGGGGAGGAGAAGTAAAAATGTTGATCAAAATTGGGTTTCTCAACCAAATATCTGGAAAAGTTCGAGTTTCATACTGCTTCTTACAACATGCTGCTCTTACATTTCAATAAATGAATACACATCGGATAATACTGTAAAATTATCCTCGTTGGCAATTTTACTTTGATATTATATAATTCTGTATATGTTACATTGGCGATTTTTACCACAGCTGCTGGTTTTTTTCAGTGGTGTTTTAATCTAGAAAAATGAGTACACAGCTGAACCAGTTCCTTTCACAAATTATTCCAGGTAGAGTATTTCTATTAATCATTATCGATTATTAATTTTCATTTTATCAGCTTTTTGTAGGGTTACAGCCAGCTTTTAAAAAGACACTAAACAGTAGCTTCATAGCAAGCGATGTCTGTATTTAAAACCTTTTAAGTGAGGAAAAACGTATCAGATTTAACGGAATAGTGGGATGTTTTCGATCACCCACGGCTTGCATGTAGTCAACTTCTTCGACAGAACCAACTGGCTGCCTCTTTGTAATCGCATTGGTGAGTGGGCAGTCGAAGTTTCCATTTTCCTTCATAGTCTGGTAGCTGTAATCATGTATATGTGTTATAAATTGTGAAAACATGGGATTACCTGGCAAACGGTCTCGATGCGCGCTCTGCAGGGCTGGACCGCCCAAAGAGCGGCAAGATGGCGTCCTAGGCTTAATATCGCCAGGTAATCCCGTGAAATCTCGTGTTCTCTCGCGGAGACGAGAGTCCAGTTTGATATAAAAACGGGTCGCTGGAGGCAAGACGGCAGGAGGCTGAGAGCGTAGTCTACGAGGGACGACGTGGAAAGAAGAAGAGAAAGAAGAAGAGAAAGAAGAAGAGAAAGAAGAAGAGAAAGAATAAGAAGAAGAAGAAGAAGAGAAAAAAGAGAAAGAAGAAGAGAGAGAGGAAGAAGAAGAGAAAGAAGAAGATAACGAAGTAGAGAAAGAAGAGGTGGAAGATTAATTTTTTCTGCTACAAGCTATTTTCGGCGTTGTTATGGAAAAATTCGACATCAGATTGATTCCGGAATTCGACGGCTCTCCTGCTGGTCCATCGGTGGTCGAATGGCTGGAGAAGGCCGAGCGTGTTTGCCGGTTGTGCAAAATTAAAGACCCAGCTATGGTCATCCCATTGAGACTCACTAAGGGGGCTTACGCCGTGTACCAGCAGCTCAGTAATGATGCGACCATGGAGCAGATTGCACAGGCGCTGCACGGGGCATTTGGTGCAGATCTTTTTGTTGCCTGGAGGCAATTTTCCGAACGCCGGCTTGGGCCGGGGGAGACAGTGGACGTCTACATGGCCGACTTGAAAAAGCTTGCTGCTCCCTTCGGCGGTGCGAGTGACCGCATATTGGCATGCGCCTTTTTGTCTGGACTTCCGGACGATGCAAGCCGACTGCTGCGAGCATCATTGAGACTCACAGAGATTGAATTGGTGGAGTTGTTGGCGAGAGCACGAAACATCTTGAAGGACGATCGAGAACTGGTCTCTGCAGCGGTTGACACCTTGGACTCGCCAGCAGAGGGCCTACGATGCTATACATGTGGTGGCCCCAACCACTTCTCCAGAGACTGCAGAGGCGACACAAGGCGCACCCCAAATTATGGAGCACGAAAAGTAATACGGTTTTATCAATGCAATAAGCCAGGCCACATAGCACGGAATTGTCCGGGAAACGGGCAAGGGGAGGACGCCGCAGCGCTAGCACCCTCCCCAAAGCGGCATTGAACAAAGCGCTTCCTGCAGTGACAGTTCAAGTTGATGGGTGTAAACGTTCAGCGCTGGTTGACACCGGCTGTACCCAAACCCTCCTTCGAAAGGAATGTTGCACCACATGGAAGAAACGACAGATCCCCGTCCTGACTGTCGGCAAAGGCTCATTAGTGTGTTGTGGATCCAGTGTTGTTCATATCAGCATTGACAATGGCCCCCCGGTGGCTGTGACGGTGTTGGTGGTCGATGGGGAGCTGCTCGGATATGACCTTCTCCTTGGAATGGACACTATTACACAGCTAGGCGGAATTACTGTAAACAGCGTCGGTGATGTGAGATTCCCTCGACCAGACAAACAAATGTGTGCAGCAATCACCTTTGACGAACCCGATTTCCACGCAGAATATGACAAGGGCACAAACACATGGACAGCGTCCTGGAAGTGGGCAGGCGACCAGCCACCAGTGTCTTTGCGGAATCGGCTGACAGAGTATCCCCCTCCTGCATGGCTTAGGGGGCAGTACGAGGCAGAACTTCAAGTGTGGCTGGATAACGGCTGGTTAATTCCATACCCAGAGGATGAGCTCGGGCCCCCGCGGGGGCTAATTCCCCTGATGGCTATCAGACAAGAGAACAAGCAGAAAGTTCGACCTGTTCTTGATTACCGGGAACTCAATGAACACGTTGACCCGTACACTTCGGGGGCTGACGTTTGTGCTCATAAACTGCGAGAGTGGCGACGGCAGGGTGCGGAAGCGGCCATACTGGACTTGCGAAGAGCTTACCTACAAATACGTGTTGAGAAATCGCTGTGGCCATTCCAGACGGTGGTAATCAAAGGAACTCGCTATTGCTTGACCAGGCTGGGGTTCGGCTTGACTGTAGCCCCGGGCATCATGACGGCGATCATGCGGGCGATCCGGCGTCAGGATAAAGCTGTGCAACAGGCGACATCGTCTTATATAGACGACATTTTTGTCAATGAGAGCCTGCTGTCTGCCCAGGCGGTCAAAGAACACTTTGAGCACTTCGGGTTGTCGTGCAAGGAACCGGAGCGGCTGCAGGATGGGGCGAAAGTGCTCGGGCTGTAGGTGAGCGGAAGTGCAGATGGCCTCCAATGGGGAAGGGGCGGTGAAATCCCGGAAATCCCATCTACCATCACACGTCGGAGCACGTTTTCCGTGTGTGGAAAACTGGTGGGTCACTTCCCTGTGTGTGGGTGGCTCCGAGTGGCTGTGGCGGCTATAAAGCGACGGGCAACTTCTTTGTCAACAGGATGGGACGATGAGGTGCGTGATCCTTCCCTGCGAAGCATGCTGGTGGAAGCTGTGGCCAGAGTGACCAATGATGACCCTGTACGAGGGAGCTGGTGCGTCGATGGGAGTGAGTTTACAGTTTGGGTGGACGCCAGCTCACTTTCCCTTGGCGTTGCTCTGGCAGTCAACGGAAGTATAGTAGAAGATGCCTGCTGGCTCCGGCCAGAGAATGACGCTAAGCACATAAACCTAGCTGAACTCGATGCTACACTGAAAGGAGTCAATCTAGCGCTTCAGTGGCAGGCTAGCGTCCTCCACGTTATCACGGATTCCACGTGTGTGCATCGGTGGATGACCGATGCCTTGAACGGAAAAGCACGGCTGACAACGAAGGCATCGGCCGAAATGTTAATCCGGAGGCGGCTTGCTACCCTAACCGAAACCATCAATGAATACAACTTGGTCATAGATGTTACACTGGTGCAGTCCTGTTTGAATCGAGCGGATCGATTGACCAGAGTGCCTCGCCGTTGGCTGGACCTGCAGAAAGAAGTGAACGAACCAGCACCTGTAAATTGTGCTGCGGTTGGACGTAGACTCAGCCCAGAGCGTATCGCTGATGTCCATTGCCAAAGCGGGCACCCTGGTGTAAACCGAACCTTTTACTTCGCCAGGTTGGTTGACCCCTCTGTGTCACGGAGGGCTGTGAAATCTGTTGTGAGAAGTTGCAACACCTGCCAATCGATCGACCCAGCACCTGTCCGGTGGAAGAAGGGCACACTCGGTGTGAAGTATAACTGGGATAGGATTGCGATAGACATAACTCACTACAACGGGGGGAATTTCTTGACCCTTATTGACTGCGGACCGTCCCGATTTGCATTGTGGCGGTCCCTTCGCCGGCAGGATACGGCTGCCATTGTCCATGAGTTGGAAAGTATGTTCCTTGAGCGTGGCCCTCCTTCTGAGATATTGACCGACAATGGCCCCGCTTTTGTTAGTGCACCGTTCAAACAGTTTGTAGATGGCTGGGGTGTCCGTCTGCGTTTTCGGTGTGCCCATGTGCCCAGTGGGAACGGAATTATTGAGCGCAACCATAGGACTATCAAGACCATCGCAGCGCGGAAAGGGTGTACGGTGGCTGAAGCAGTCTATTGGTATAACGTCACCCCTAAGGACGATACTTCACCCTCCACCGCGCCAGCTAATGCGCTACATACATACCATGTCAGGGCGAGAGGTTTGGAGAGCAGCTTACTGCCCGAACCAGAACCTCCACAGGAGAAAATGAAAAAAGGAGATGTCGTTTGGGTTAAAAAACCCCGAGGCCAGTGCACGACTCGTTACGGAACCGGTCGTGTCACTGAAGTGATCAGCCCGCAGGCGGTGCGAGTTGATGGAGTACCCCGTCACATTAAAGACTTAAGATCGGTATTCCAAACGCAGCTGCCATTTAACGAGGATAATGACATTGAATCCGTGACCAGCGAACCATCATTCTGGTTCATGACGGCTTCATCGCGCAGTGACACTGAGAGTGATAGCCTTGAATGTACTGACCCTCCTACTGCTGATGAAAGCCCGGACAGTGATGCTGCGATGCGCAGCCTCAGGTTCGCTGACCTTCCTGCCACGGAAGACAGCACGGATGACGATGAGGCCCCGAATCCCCCTCCCCGAAGAAGCACTCGAAGAAAAAGGACACGGCCTCCCTGCTCTTTCTGTGATAATGAGATCAGGGGGGAGTGTGTTATAAATTGTGAAAACATGGGATTACCTGGCAAACGGTCTCGATGCGCGCTCTGCAGGGCTGGACCGCCCAAAGAGCGGCAAGATGGCGTCCTAGGCTTAATATCGCCAGGTAATCCCGTGAAATCTCGTGTTCTCTCGCGGAGACGAGAGTCCAGTTTGATATAAAAACGGGTCGCTGGAGGCAAGACGGCAGAAGGCTGAGAGCGTAGTCTACGAGGGACGACGTGGAAAGAAGAAGAGAAAGAAGAAGAGAAAGAAGAAGAGAAAGAAGAAGAGAAAGAAGAAGAAGAAGAAGAAGAAGAAGAAGAAGAAGAAGAAGAAGAAGAAGAAGAAGAAGAAGAAGGGAAAGAAGAAGAAGAGAAAGAAGAAGAGAGAGAGGAAGAAGAAGAGAAAGAAGAAGATAACGAAGTAGAGAAAGAAGAGGTGGAAGATTAATTTTTTCTGCTACAGTATAACATGAAAAAAAAAAGTTAAGTGTTTAATAGTTCATATTCCTTTATGTTTCATTATGTCATTTATTCTTTAGGGTTACACATTATTTCCTCAACGCTCCCTCGCCTTCGCGAATAAAAGACGATGAAGGATTTTCGAAACCTGCGATCGAACGCAAAAAATATTATCCCCCCTCCACCCATTTTTCGTTACGTATCCTTGCGGACTTCCGCTTATCATTCGACTTCCTGTACACGTATCTTTAGTTCTACTCTTAATTTCTAAGCGATTTTTTCAAGTACTTCATGATTTTTAAACATATGTGGAAAATGTTTTAGTTTACTTATTTATACACACCGGCATTTAAATAAATTTTACACACAGCGCCGATCTCGTTCTGTGAACAACAAATACATATTTTCAAAATGAAGAAGTAAACATGACTGGATGCAAGAGACGTCGCAAGTTTTAGATTACAGTTTCAATCTACCTATAGATATGTATTCTAAAAACACAAGAGTTGTATCCCTCCCGGGGATCTTGCCAGCTGTCTGCTTATCGGCCCTGTTATGTCTATTTCCTTTGAGTGTTTTTCTGCATGAAGATTCACCCGGATGTGAGAAGTTTTATTTTTTACCTAACCATACGCCTCATCAAGTAAATATAATGGAAGGGAAGGTCAAAACATGTTTATAATTTCGATATTAGAACGGTTCGTAATTCATTAAATTGTGTATACAAAATAGAAAAATGCTATATTAATGTTATTAAACTACATACAAACTATTTTCTAAATTTTATTTATTATTTCTAGTATACTTATATTATAAGGCGATAGAGAGATATAGATATACATTTATATATGACAGTGAAAATAATTCATGATTTTCTAGTGACGTCTCAGACAGTTAGTATCGATGTTTTAACGACCTAATCACTGTACTCCAGAAGTGTAACATTCATTAATAACTAAACGTATAATCCATAACTACTGGAGAACATAACATATGAGACAAATATCAATCCGTATTTTTCTTCGTTAAAGCCTAGTTTACCAGCTTAATTTTCCTCATTGTGAAGCCGATATCTGCGAAACAGAAGTAATTGAAGGATTTCATGAGAATCAGCACGATCAAGTAGGATGGAAGTAGAAAGAAAATACATGACCAATATGAATATGGCATATGATTCTTACCATAAGATAATAAATAACATAATAAATAATAACAAACACAAGAAAACATGTATTTTATTGGATATATTCTTAAACACTCCGAGTAGATAGGTTCGGTACGTGTTTTATGAATAGTATAATAATAGAATATGTGGATGCACACGATGCGTGTTACTTTTCAGAGAGAGGGGCGTAGGAGGAACGTATTCAGATTCGTATTGATTACAAGTATATTTATGATAGTTCAGAGTTCTTTAAATGAGAATTAACAATGTTACATTATTTGGATTAATCGGAATTATATGTTCATCTCGGTGGTTATTTTAACAATGTTTTGGCTGATTTTACCGGCGATTATCTTAAGGAACTTCTAATTAAACTCGTGCGGCAACTTATATAAGGGTTGATTAATGATTAATTCTAAGTGACAGATTTGTGTAAGTTGAACTTTCAATCTTTTTTTATAGGGGATGATAAGTAAGAATAACGTAACAATAAATAAATACTTCTAGCCGCTCATAACTGACCGAATAAGAACAGTCTACACTCGTGGATTAAATAAATCGTTCAATTTAACATCCTGTGCTGGTTACCGAGTTAGACATTAAGATTCACAAGTTCGAAAAAGGTCGGGGTTACATCATTCGAAACGTCGTGTAAGTAAAAACTAAAATGTGCATAGTAGTCAAATTGACCCAAATAATACATATATTTAAATGTTGCAATTGTTTAGCTCTAATTTTAATCTATTATTATACTAAATCTGAGTTTATAAACATTAGTTTCCCCAATTTTTTTATAATATATATTTATCACACAAATACATACTAACATATTCTTCGATTATAAATCCATTTCTCTTTGAAAATATACCAATATTAAATGTTCTAATCAGCATATATTTTCAATTAACTCCCAAGGTGACCATATATATATGTATGTATATATATATATATATATATATATATCTGTGATTCTTGCATCATCTCACGTTACATTGTCTAAACCTATACATTTCTCCCGAGCTCCTAATTATTTCTATCCGTTGATTAATTGTCGAAAATAATGAAGAATGTACAGAATAAAAAACGATTTAAATAATTATTGAACCCGTAGTTTGAGAGTAAAAGAGAGAACTAGAAAGAGGGAGAGAGGTAAATGCGAGCAGAAAAATACTATTCTTTAATTAAACATTTATTTTTATATTTAACTGGCTTTGCAAACTCACTATTTTGTTTTCAAGCAACCTTACCCGAGCTCAATGGGTTACCCGACGAGTCACATTTTATTCTAGCTATATGTCAACCGGAATTTGCCCAGAATGATATGTATCTAAAAATGTCACCATACTGTGTTCAGTAACGCCGTCTAAATAGGAATTTTAGCACACACATATCCAAAGAAATGACTGAATCCTTAGAAACTTGCCTCCAGTCTATAGTAGAATAAGGTTAAACATCTATGGTTACATTAAATTCTACCAGGGCAAATCTTCTTTTCTTTTAACAATTCTAAGAAACATTTCGACCATCCGATTGCCCTGGTTGTTAGTACCTTCTCCAAGAGTCTAAATGCTGGAACTCCTCGTCAACATGAATGTCTATAAATACATAGAAGATACTGCCAAGTTTGTTGCAAATATCGTAGGCTCCTTCTAACAAACTTCTCACACGTGATAGTATACACTATATATTTATACATTCACAATTCGATCATGCATAGATTATTGTTGTCACATCTCGGCTAGTATACCAACCACTAGTCTCTCTCTCTTGACACGGTGCAAGAGACAATTTCTAACCAAATAGGTCCTGCACTATATATCATGCACCATCCTATGACCGATCGCCGCAATGTTTCCTCTCTGTGCTTGTTTTACAAGTACCTCAAAGAAATGTGCTCCGACGAACTTACTGCACTTGTAACGCATCCAACACAACTAATAGCACAACTTACCCCTTCATTGTTGCGGTAATCAGATGCTAGAAAATGGTTTACTCTAATAACATATTTTCTCAGAGCGATACACTTGAAATGTCCTCCCTGCTCACCGTTTCTCCCGAATGTACCAACATGCAAACATTTTAAAGTAATGTTAACAGACATCTTGTTGTACAACTCTCCACTTAAGAAGCCCTCTATAAATCTGGCCTCTAATCACAGTATGCCATAACGTTTCAGTAACGATATGTGCTGTTTGTGGTTAATCAAAGTAAACAAGAGTAGTTAATACCTTCTGTGTGAAACATCGATTTACACACGTTATGATTTAGCCGACCCCCACAACTTGGTCTACCGAGAGAGTGTCGCTAGGAATATGAATTACACTGAAAAAACTTATTTTACTCTACAGACTAGTGACGCCCTGAGAATTACTTCTTGAATTTTAAAGTGGCCAGATAACGATAGCGAGAGTAAGTTAATGAACAGCGGACCTGGGCAGTTTCCGGTGGTAGGCTGAGAGAAAATTGGGCGTATCCGATTTTCAGTGAGAATAAAATATATTTGAAGATGCTGGCTGTTAAAGAGAATTGTATTGAGTGGGTCAGAGAACGTTATCAAGGGAGTCGACACGATCAGACAACAATAAACAGATAACGTGTGGGTCCCTAGCCACGATTGTAGCAAACATACCCCGAGCAGACAAAGTTATCTTGTGTTATTTTACCAAAGCTTGACCAGTGAGACGAGCATAGGACAACACACACTTTTCACAAAGATTTGATAAGTGTAATGTATTTCCCTATTTTACTTCCTTGTTGTAAGTGACGGGTGTTTCAACTCGTGAAATACTGAAATATCGTTTTAACAGATCTTGTTCTGTATGTTTACTGGTAGGTGGGAGTGAAGTAAGGAATCTTATATTAGTTTACATAATTAAAAGTTAAATATACTTTTATCGCATTATAATATCCAATTCATAGCATTTAAACACAGATAAGCGTACTATGTTTTATTATGTTTTACTTATATAAATGTAAATGTATAATTTTATAATTGTATTTATTGAGATTTCATAAAAAGAATGAAATAATTTTGTCAGATGGACACAATTTACAAATTTAAACATTGCCTTCGAATCTTCTAATATCAAATTAAATAAACAAGCATATTATTTTATTTTTTATTATAAGATTCATATATCTCTTAAGTTAATTACTAAGAAACGTTACTTTACAATATATGTTAAGGTCGATAAGAAAACTTACAGATTGTTATCTTTTTCATATGTAACAAAGAGTATTTTAGAATAATGTAACGTTTTATAAGTATGTTATGGGTGTATTATACGTAAACTCCCTTTATATATATGTATATATATATATATATATATATATATATATATATATATATATATATATATATATATATATATATATATATATATATATATACAGGGTGGGCCAAAATAAGGGTCCTATCTTTAAATTTGAATAACTTGAATTTGAATAACTTCCACAAAATAAATGTTAAACTCACCAAACTTTATGTGTCTGTAGACTGACCCTTCCGAGATGTTTTGAAATAAACAAAACAAATTTTAGCCGAAAAACACTTCTTAAAACTTACAAAAACTAAAGTATTGTTTTTTACACTGTTTTGAGATTTTTAAGCAAAAATAATGTTTTCTAAATGAGGGTACGTTCCTTAGGGCTAATACGGATCATGCGGTCTTCGGAAGGGGTCCTTTACTTATTCTAAAAAAATAAATTTAAAAAATCAATAAATAAAAAAGTTATGAATTTTTAAAAATAGGACCCTTATTTTTGCCCACCCTGTATATATTAAAATAAACATAGTTGGAGTATCCGACAATTGTTTCAAAACCTGCTCGGCTCTTCTTCAGGGATGTACTCTCAACCACAACCAGCACATATCGTTACGGAGACGTAATGGGATACTGTGATTAGAGGCCAGATTTATAGAGGGCTTGTACAACAAGATGTCTGTTAACATTACATTTTAATTTCTGCATGTTGGTACATTCGTGAGAAACGGGGAGCAAGGAGGAAATGTCAAGTGTAGCGCTGTGAGAAAGTACATCCATGAAGAAGATCCGAGCAGGTTCTGAAACGATTGTCGGATACTCCAACTATGTTTATTTTAATATAAAAGCTTTAATATATATTGAGCACTTTTAAAAAGTAAATATTTTGTTCATTTAGTTAATATTTGAACTTAATTAATATATATATATATATATATATATATATATATATATATATATATATATATATATATATAAGCCAGTGAAAGATAGACACTAGGTATGTTTATATGTTGTACATATCTAGCTTCCCAGAAAATGACACTTTAGCTGAGGACAAAACAGATACTACACTTTGATTCTTACTCGAACAAACATGGCCTGTATGTCTGTGTCTGCTATATAATTTTAGCTTATTATGGTTATCAGTTTTAAATTAGTTGTAATGATGCTCTTATATTGCTCTCTCTAAATGTGCGATTGTTATATGTGGCTTTAACAAACTCCCATAGAGTCCACGAAACACCAAACTTAAACGTTAGTTATCTTTGAGTTCAATGAGATTATAAGCACATTGCCATTGCACATAATTTAATAGAATCGTTTATTTTCATCATCTATCAACCTACTGTAGACTTTATAAAGAAACATGATGGTGATTCATAAGACGTGTGCATAGGAGCATTATGTCAGAAATAAGTCGTTAACATAAGGGTCTATGTATGGGAAGTTTATAAATAGTATTAATTAAGTATTCAAAAGCAAGCTTAAATTGGTGATGAAATTAAAAATTGAAAGTAAATTACGCAAATAAAGAAAATGTGATATTTAAACAAAATAGAAGTACAAAATTGAAATGAAGGTATCTGGAAATGTACGAATCTTTGTTGAGTGGTTAAGCTAGTAGATAGAGTGGCATATGCTTAATTTAAGGAGGTTCGGCCCAGGATTTTAACTAGTTGAAAGATAGGTGTGCGCGTGCTGGCCAATGTAGCAATGTGAAGTGGGTATAAACGAAAACGTCAGAAGAATCAGTTACATTTAGTTCGTTTTTACGGGGTTATATGTGTCAAGTGATGACAATGATACACATTTAAATAGAAAAAGTATAGAGAGATAGAATATCATTATTCATCATTTATGATAATTAAATGTAATGTTTCATTGTATTCTGTCATTTTAAAAGGTGTGGCAGGTGCTCCAAAAGTTTTAGAAATGTCCTTCTCACTTGAATAGCTTAAATATTAGAAATAAGATAATATATAGAAATCATTATTTTGATATTAACGTACACTTCCTCAGGTGAACGTTGTGAGGTCCGTAATCTATATACGACTTGAAAAAAAAAACGTGTCATACTTTTCTTTATCTCTTTTATAATATTACGATAGCGGCGCAATATACGTGAAATAACTTCTAAATGCGGTATTCTATGAAGACACATCTAAACATGGAAGCTTTCAAATCAACTATAAAAGAACTCGTTTAATACCAAATGCATCAACAACAAAAAAGACGACAATAGAACAACATTTTAAAAAAACAACGATCGACTACAAAAAAAAACGAAGAAGGACTACCGGAACAAACCCAAAAATCGAAGTAGTACAACAAATAATGTCGAATTGAGTTCAAAATACTGAGAACGTAAATGCTTTTACTGAAAATGCCGTTTCGATGTAATACATGATTTCGCTTATTCACCAGACGGGGTGATATTTCAGTTCATATTAGATCTATATAAAATATGTTGTGACAATAAGGCAGACTTGCAAAACGTCGACTACTGCTCCGAAAGTCAAGGGGCATCTTACATACCACATTTGTGGACTATATTGTTGCCCTAAAAACCAGCGACTTGATTTTTTTGGAAGCTGGTAAACTTTTAACGGAAGTATTTAGCCCTTAAAAAGGTGGAAGTGCATGAACTGTATCCGAAAAGACAGCAAAGATTAATCGAGTGGTGCGTCAATCGTTCATAAAGACTGTAACCATTTCCAAGTAGCTGCACCTGGCGCAAATAACTTCACATGCCTAATATTTGCGCAAGGACTTGCATCAGCCAGACGCGGAAATCAGACCTAGAGTCCTTAGCAAGTTAGAAAGTGAGCCAAATGTTACATTGCAGAAAGAAGTAGAAGTCTGCAACGATTTGTAAGTGTAAAACAAAATTATAAAGATATTGGAGAGCCGAGCATTGCTGACATAAGAATGATACGTCAGAAATCACATACTTTTCTTTCAAAAACAAGTTAAACTAAAAAGAGAGAGTTTTTCCACGCTCCTATAAAAACAAGCCACCCCAATTAAAAAGGAAAAAATTACAGCTGATCACCTGTCTCCGTTGAGAATCTCTGCAATGAGCTATGCATTGTCCATACCGTTTCAAAACCTTCTAACTTATTAGAAAGTAGAACACAATAGTTCACATTGCAGAAAGTAACAAGGATAGAAAAGTCAGACTTCATCTACAAAAACGTATATGACGGTATAAATATAAAAAAGAACATACAGGTATAAATCCTGAAATGTCAAGTTACAACTAGACTTTGATTCAGACGTGTAGATAATCAACCTGAATGTATGGAAAAGGTCGAATAAACTAACCTTGCTAAAAACCAAGGAAATAGCAAGAACGGTTAATGATGAAAAATTAAATTAGAAGGTGAAATTATTACTAACGTAACTGAAAACGGAACTACCAAAAAAAATGAAAATCTTCGTTTTAGAAAACATCAATACTTTATTTGGCATAGACTGGATGCAAGCGTTCAGTCTATAGAATTTGCTAATGAACACTTTTTGCCAGAAATTAGATAATCAGACAACCGAGTAAGAATAATTAAAGAAGACATTTAAAAAAACCTTTACCAATGGTTGTTGCAGTCTAGGTAAATGTAAAAAGATATCAGCAAAATTTGAAACGAAAGAGAACACTTAACCTCTATTTAAAATAAAGGCATGGGCGTATCGCCTCCTTAGAAAAAATAAACGATGAATTATTGGAAAGGACCGGCATTTTATCTAAAGTTTTGTGTAAAAATAAAATCTAAAAAAATCCCCGTGGGTGCCAATCTTTCGACATTATCAACCTCCAAGCTCAGAAGAAGTATTTACAAAACTAAATGGAGACAGATTCTTCGCCAAAATATATCTAAGCGATGTTTATCTCCAAATACCCGTTGAAGAAGAAAGTTCAAAATTACTATGTATAAACGCACATCGCGGATTGTACAAGTTTGAAAGGGTTGCTTTCGGGGTCAAGATCGCGCCAGCAATTTCTCTTCAATTTACGGATAATATGTTGTACGAACTCGATTTCACGATTGCAGAACAAGACACAATTTTAATAAATAGTACAAATATGGAACAACACCGGGAACAAGTTCACAAACTGTTTTGACAAATCCGGCCATATTGCTTCAAAATAATAGTGGTACAAAATCAAATATATGGAACATATAGATAAAGACGTCAGCAATCCGGATCCAGAGCGGGTCACTACAATTAAAGATATGCAAGCTCCTGAACGAACTTTTAAGAACAAAATAAGGTTTGGGAAAGACATCCGAATGCTAGGAGGCATTCGATAAAAATATTAAAGTTCAAACGTCGGATTTTAACCTTACACACTATAACCCGGACGTAGAAAGTATAGTGTCTAGCGACGCAAACCCGTACGTAATAGGAGCATACACCCTTCATAAAATGCCAGAAAGAACTCACGAACCCATCGCTCATGCTTCGAGGATGTTTTTTCCAGCTGAGAAAATTAGGCTTTGGGAATAATCTTTGCAGTCACCAAATCGCACCGTTACGTAGACGGTAGATTGTTCACGTTTACAACTGATCACAAACCGTTACACACAATTTTTGGTTAAAAAAGGTTATGTCCGTATACAAAGTGAATAGACTGCAGTACACTACAATTTAAAAAATATGTCAAGCTAATTGATTATTAAGACTGGTTCCATGACATAAAGAGCAACTTGAACATTCCGTGATTGCATCCCTACTAACTGATAAGGACATGAAAAAAGTTGTTTACAACACAATAAGAAATCTATCCGTGGTCCTACATGTAATAAAACGTTAACCCCTCGCTAATGAGTTCATTAACATAACAAAAATAAATTACAGAGACGGAACAACACATTTTAAAGTACAGAGGAGAATCCTTCAGGATTTTAATGTTGGACACTCGTGGGCAAATAGGATGAAAAGCTTAATGTGGTACTACGTATACTGCCGTACAATGGACCAGTGCATTGCAAACGTCGTCAGTATGTGACAAGGCTGTTACATCCCGGTAAATGCACTTCTTATTAAACATAGTTCGTGCACTTAAACTGGATACCGAAAAGCAATGCACTTAATTGGAAGTAGACAAAATTAGGCATTGCTTACTTTTACCACCCTTACACACAAAAGAAAATAAACACACACAAATAATGCATATCAAAACACCACAAACACGGTAACACAAACACACACCGTTAAATCGTATATAATATAGATCCGCACACAGACACCTGCACCAATGGAAATAAACACGACACGCAGACACGCTAACACGGGGAAGAATTAATAAGTACACACACACAGAATGAACACAAACACACACACGTCCTTCACTGTAAATAAAAGTGCATATCACCAGATTAATGATACACATATTAACACTAATGCTTTCAAGACCTACACAGACGCAAACGCTACAAAGATACGTCGAACGAACACATTTTCAGTGATGAACAATTTAATGTCCACAGAGATGGAATTAACGACTCAGCATATAACGAACATTAACCAAGTGGTTCATATCTCTCGATATACCTCAAATGTATAATATAACAATACGCTGCACTTAAAATGTAATCAATAGAGAAACAATGGCTTGTTTATAAGCTAGGTAAAAAGAAGACTCTCATTTTTGAAATTTTAATAGCACGTGATAGTAAATAAATCTATACGTACACGAATGGGTAGAATTTCTTTTTGTGTTACGATATGCGTTGTTCCTGCTGGTCGAATTGAGCGATCGCCTATTAAGTTAGAGAGTGAATATTTCTAATTAGTCAGTAAAGTTGAGGTTTTATACAAGACGAAAAGAAACCCCACGGTTTGAATTTTCTTTCATCGCAATTTCTGATGAATATATGCAAAAATAAATAGCTGAATCAAGTTATAGAAGCGCATAACATAACAAAGTGCTTTGTGATTGTTATTGAATCAAATTAATAAACTACTATTCAAATTATTGTCCATCGTAATAGTTACGAACATAAATTCGTACGATGGAGTCCTAAAAGATGCACTAAGATTGATCATAAAACTGAATACACAACAAACTTAATGAAATGATATCAAGCGATAAGTCATTTTGTCAATCAATGAGAAGGTTTAGCGTTACAGTATAATTGTATTTTCTCTTAGACGTTGACGTAGCACATCTAGATAGTCTACTATATATTTGATGTAAAAAAATGGATTTCGTACTATTTCTGATGTAAATATTAATAAAATATTTATTTACTAGTAGAGAAATATATTTTAGAAAAACATACCCAAGCAGGATTAGAATAGCTCTAATATACTGCATTTTAAGAAAACCTTGGATATATTTAGAAATAATTGTAAAAACTCTTAATTTTATATGATCAATTTTGCGAAAGTTTGTAATATAAACTGTACATAATATAATGAGGAAAATAAAAACTTACGTAAAGGCTTGATAAATAAATAAAACAACAAAATGTAAATAACCTGAACCTAACCTGTACAACTCACAGCTATTCCCTCGTGGTTTACCTCATTTGATACAAATCCTTTCGAACATGGGCATATCAACATTTGTTACGTTTTTGAATAGAGTATTATGTGTTTAAGAGCTGAATTAGGTTTAGATACATCTAAATTAAATACGCCTTAGAACAGATTGCATGTATTCATAAATAACAGTAACAAATGAATGCACGTGTACATTTAGGAGACTTTTGGATGCACATATTCAGAGGGATTAGATTCGTATATTCATCTTGTATATTTATTGAAAACTAGTGTAAGCTGACATAGGAGTATCTATTATATAAATGATACCGACAAAAAAGTAATAAATAAAAAATAAGCAGTCTTACCATGAGGTAAACATGTGCTATTCGTTTGTAGGGAAAATGTCATACATTTCTTCAATGCTCTTCTGTCTTATTTGCTTCTTAATGGATCTGAGAAAAATATTTAGATCTTGTGTAATCTCAGCATCTGTCATCTGTTTTCGTTTGTGCATCAATTATTTAAAATCGATTCCTCACATCACACACACACATGCTTTCGTTTTACAGAAAGAAATGAAACGTGCAAATAAAGATGTCAGCGAGTTAGTCAGGTGAACAGAGGTTACAAACTGAATCATTGTTTTCGATTGCGTTTTTATGTCAAAATAAAGTAAGCCTACGGTCATATTTGCAGATATTTTCGAAAGGTTATACATGCTCGAGTGAATTATTAAGAAACGCAATTTTATAATATTGATATAATCTGCGAAAACAATTACATATAGCTTTATAAACGCATTGGCATTTTCATATATATCGTGGTGTATTTTAGTATGATGCATCGTGCCTAAAATAGATATTGTCTATATTATACGAAGAACTCATATATATATATATATATATATATATATATATATATATATATATATATATATATATATATACTTGCTAACATATACTCTCTCTGGGGGGTACTAAGTGAGAAGGTTATATAATGACGAACAGAAACTCCCACACAAAAAAGTATAAGCTAACAATGGAAGCATTATATCATGACAAGAGAATAGATAGTGCACTATCCCCCTAAAACGGCGAAGGTAATCCTGAAAGTATGGTATCGTCAGAGTATCGTGTAAGCATTAGTAAACAGGTACACGATAACTGTATCGAACATTTACAGTTTAACATTATTTATACATTTTTTAAAGAGATATTTAGTGGAAATATTTACATGTATGTAGTATGGTACGTTTTCAGTGACACGCTCCTAAATGGTAACGTTTACAAAAAAGTAAATGATGTGCCGACGTTACTCTCTCTCTCGTCTATAATACATATTGGATAAGTTATAATGATAAGTGTAATAGTATAAGATTTACATAACATATTCATATTACTGACGCTCTCGCGTCCGCACCAATCCATTTAACAAATGTATTACTTAATATAACTCAGAATTAGTTGTAGAGCATTCTTCTTTTAATTAAAGGTTTGTATGTTACTGATTTTATATGTCTGGGAGATCGGGTACGAGTTGGGATGGGCGCGCTTCTTAAATGGTAAAATGTACAACATAAATAACATGTTAATGTTAATCAGTTGGATGACCAGAATATATATATTTAAAAATTCATATCAGTCCCTTCATTAAAGAACGAAAAATCACTTCACACACACACCCATACACACACACACACACACACACAGGGTGGGCCAAAATAAGTTTTGAGTTTTTTAAGCAAAAATAATGTTTTCTAAATGAGGGTACGTTCCTTAGGGCTAATACTGCTCATGCTTGCTTCGGAAGGGGTCCTTTACTTATTCTAAAAATTTTTTTTTTTAAATCAATAAATAAAAAAGTTATGAATTTTTAAAAATAGGACCCTTATTTTTGCCCACCCTATATATACACATATATATAGATATATATATATATATAATTATATATATGCGTATATATATATATATATATATATATATATATATATATATATATATGTATATGCACCCCTCTTAATGTGAACATTTACACAATAAAATAATGTGTCCATATTACTCACTGTATTGCATTTAATATATATTATAATCATCCGTGTATTAGTTAAGGAGACTACCCTGTATATCTACACGTATATATATATATATATATATATATATATATATATATATATATATATATATATATATATATATATATATATATATATGGCAATAAAGTTATATATGCACATGCATACATTTATATATTTGGAACTACACATGTATATAAACAAATAAACACAAAAACGGGGTACACTAATAAGATGAGTAGCTTACCAGTCGTTTTAAGAAGACATGCTTTATTCAATTATAATAATTTCATTCCAAAAAAGATATCGAGCAATGTGTATATATGTAATCCGTAAACTTTAAGCCGGACCTAAAAGCTGATAATAATTAGCCATCTCACACGCGCCCTCTCTTTCTCTCTCTGTATCTCTCTGTATCTCTTTATATATCTATCTATTTCTCTCTCTCTCTCTCTCTATATATATATATATATATATATATATATATATATATATATATACAAGAAAATAGTGGTTCACTGTATAGCAGTAAATGGACAATCCGATCCAACATGCGACGACACAGAATAGTATGGTTTTATTTGAGTCAGTTTGCATAGATTTGGCTCAATTTCAAATCGACAATTATAAAGCTATCTCCATAGTGATATCGAATACAGTAAATGCCGTTTACACAAGTATAAGCGGACATTTTATTGTATAAACTTTGAGGTAGGTTGATTCCTAGATAATTGAATCGTTTACAATAACTAGTGTGCTTCAGAATTACCATTAAATGGTTGATATGCCGTCAGTTATATAAACCAGTGCAATACGAGGATAACCGCCTGGTGGCAGCGTAGGGATTAGAGTGGATCAAATGCATTAACATTCTAATAAACTATTGATGATATTTTGATTTAGTCAACAGAGACATATTTTTATGACTGAACAGAAATTAAAAATAAACCATGAGACGAATAAAAAAAATCAGAATAACCGGCGGCTTTAATTATAATCCTTTTAGACGATTAAAAAAAGAGATAATATTTCGAGTTGAATCTGGAAATCTTCGATTATTTTTTCTATGTGACCTAGAAAAACAGTTCATACTCACTTTAATAATTTAATACCAGATTATTCGGCGTTGTCCGCGTGGATATATGAAATTAAATGTGTGTTAAGCGTAGTGGGTGTCAAACAAACGTTTATGAAATAAACATGAATCCGATTGAATATATAACCTACTTCATCTCGAAGGTGTGGACAAGTGGAAACAATATATGTTGATATTGTAGGTCATGTTGCAGTTAGTTCTGATGTAAACAAATGTTGGATGAACGTTTCGATTTTACTTTAGCGAAACTATCAACTGATTACACAACGTAACAATTGTTTACAAAAGTTGTGTTTATTGTATTTTTTACTGTTTTTTAATCAATTTTCTCTGCTGATTCCAAAAATGTTATTATTTTTTTCTGTATCATCGACCGCTATAGAAATACATCGCTTTTCAATGTCATCATATATTGGAAAATGTTATATGTTCTGCTATTAAATGTATATCTAATTTTCTCTTTCAGATCAATTACTAAGTTCTGTTCTTATTAAGATAGTTACCAGACGACTTAAAAAAGTATCCAGATAAATTGTGCTATGTGTGTGGTTATTATATTGAAAAAAAGCAGGTCTAAATTGTGGATAGCATACAGAGTCTATTTTCGGTGACAAGGAAATAACTTGCTAACAGGTGACTGATATGTCATGCTATAATTTCTATGATATATGTCACTAGTTTAAGTGTCACTCGACTGAGTGTCACTCGACTGAGTGGCACTCCATTGAGTGGAACTCCACTAGTATTAGTAAAATAGTTTGTGAAGTCCTTAGATTTTGGAGGAGAAGTTTTTCAAGAAATGTGTCTCATGTTTCCAAAGCTATCAGATGCTAAGATTAAAGATGGTATATTTGTTGGACCCCCAAGTCGAATGCAGTGTTGAAGTCGGAGAAACTTGAAAGAGCGATGACTAAAGTTGAAAAAGAAGCTTTCGTTGTGTCGTTCGTGCTTTCTTAAGAAATCACAAGGATCCTGATTACAAACAACTGGTATGAAAGCTTATTGAGAATTTCAGGAAACTGAGTTGTGGTATGAGAATGAGATGAGAATGCAAAAAATGAACCTGTAAGTTCATTTTTTGCATTCTCAATTAGATTTCTTCCAAAAAAACTTGGGTGATGTCAATGAAGAACATGGTGGGAGATTTCATCAAGACATCGCTACAATGGAAATAAGATATCAAGGACGATGGGTACTGCGATGATGGGAGATTATATATGGTCTCTTGTCAGAAAATATGAAAATGGGCACTTTAGAAAATCTCGATCACCAAAGCACTTCTAAGTTTAAGAAAAGAGTTATCAACGCATTTACATTGCAAAGTTGTATGGTTTGTTTTGTTCTAAATAACATTGTATTTACTTAATACCATTCAATATATGAGAAAACTACTAAATGCTGTGTAATTATCTTTACAACATACTGCTGTAGAGAAAGGTTGTGTATAAAACGCGAAAATATTAAATTAAGAAAAATTTTTTTTAAATATCGATGTTATGCGAAAAGGAATGTGATGTTTTAATTCAGTAGCAAAACAATACATATAAAAACATTAAAACATACAAAGAAAAAATACATGTGTTACATTGTGGTATCATTAAAACTAGAAACGGTATACTCCAGCAGTCGCATATTTTTATTGGAAGAATGGTTACATGATGAACAAACATATTTTCGTTGCTCCCCAAAAACGAAGAGACAATACTTGGGAAGACTGTGTCATGGCTAATAAACAAGTAATAAACAACAATAGGTGTTTATTTTTTAGAAGGATGGAATAATGACCATAGAACATATGCACACACTAACCATCTACCCCATCAATGATGAAATAATGCCTGGGGTGGTCGTCTTATGGCAACCTAAAAGACAGTCTAGTACCACCCCCTCCAGAATTAAAAGAGAAAATGCTGGGGAGAATGGTATCATGACAACAGAACAGATATTACACAAACTTTTGAAGTGAACATTGAAATATAGTGCATTAGTCTTAAATAGTATAGTAAACTTAATCGAGCATCGAAAGAAGGTGCAAAAGTACACTTTTATAGAAATACTAGAATACTTTCAGAGAGATGGCAAATCTTCATTTGACAGCATAAAAATAGTTAAAATAAATTAAACAAATAACAAATAGATAAGAATAAAAATACCGTTTGATAGTTGGAAATTTTGGTGTTATCTGTCTTCACTGTGCGTATAACTTGGTGTAATTAAAAAGATTTAATAGCAGTTCTCGGTGAAAAGCTATAGATCATTTATATTTTAACTCTGACGCTTTTAGAGTGCAGGTGTTCGCTATGTCTTTCCCGTACATGAGGTAAACGTTTACTGTGCTGTTTGATTGTGGACAACACGCACGAGTGTTGGAAGTAAGAGAAGATGAAAATGGTTAAGAAACAGTTGGATTTACACGTGCATAGATATATTCACAGAAAAAATATTTGTCGAAGCCAAAAGTAAACAGTTAAATTGTGTGTTCATAATTGTTCGTAAAGGTCAATACATTAATCGGCCGACTCTGTTCCTATTTAGTTGCCCCCCCCCCCACTCGGGAGGGCAGAGTATAACACAACGTTGTTTTTTTTTAATGTAGGGAATATCCAGCTTCCCATGAATAGGGACTCTAGATTGGAAAAAAATAAAAATTCCCTCAGTCTATAAAGATGTTTTCTTTCACTGACCGAGGACCGTAACGATGAAGTTTAGTATCAGAATAAATACTAAACTCTGCACTTAGCAAACAGGCCGAGTAATGAATCATCCGACTGTGGTAATTCTAGCTGATTACAATTATTAGAGAGCAATTGTAAACAGAATAGAAACACCGGTTCTTTAATTAACCTCCATTCTATTGCTATTTACCGTAGTTAACTGTTACAGGCAAGAAATAATTAAAATGACGGTTAAAGTTTGGTGATGGCATTTCGGTTATTGATATAATAGACACTAATAACGATAAAAATTGCAAGTTCTACTGTGTTCATATTGAACTCTAGTGAATATCAGTTTACAAATATAAAAGTTATTCTATTTACGAACAACGACAAACGAAAGTCATTAATTAGTATGTGATGACCACAATAAATTTGCAGATAAATATAAATGCTGAAATTAACCGGTAATACCTGGTGTGATATAAACCGTAGGCGGGCTATGCTGGCTTCCTCCAGAGAAAATAGTTTATATGGAGTTTTACATTCACAAGCGGTCTCTAGCGGCATTATTATCCCAGTGATGGAAAGATGACATACAGCGCCTTGGTTTCCGAAATGGTCACCCGTCTAGGACTGACCAGGCTACACGTCGCTTAACTTCAGTTGTCTATCAAGAACCGGTGTGTCAATCCGATTACGCCGCTATAAGAGTTCTCGTAAATGTAAATCCCATTGAAAATTTGTATTTAAACTTTGTGTTGAATTGCATCGCCGGACAGGCAGACAGACAGACAGCGACACCACAAATATATATTTGAAATTATAACTTATTTCTGACAGGTCAAAATGTAGCACGGATCGTTCATGAGATGTTGTATTAACTAGTTAAGTTCCTGTTTTGCGGATATTGTTTTTAATTTAATTCAATTCAACTAGGTTGTAATGTTTAACAATAGTAATACCGAAATCAATTCAACATACTTATATTTTATTATTTGTACACACGTGTTAATATACTTAAAAGTTTTAATTTTTAATCCTGTGGGGCTGTGTTGTAATTCACACTCGTTAAATAACGCGTGGTAAAGTAAGAATATTTCTACGATTCGATCAAACTACTAATGATATCTGGCTTTGAAATTAGAGTAACGTCGAAATATATTAGTTTTATTTATTTACTTAATATCCGCTTTAAAATAATGAATATTATTTTCCACACGATACGTCAGCTAAAGTAGGATTTGCTAAATTTATTATGAATTTAAATGCAATCATTTCTTTTTTCATCAACTTAAAAATAAAACAGAATTGAGAAAATGTCAGATGAAATGATTTTTGTACAAACACAATATTTTTCATGGATTCTCACAGAACATTTTGTATGTATTAATATTTTGAAAAAATGACATGAAAATAAATAAAACAGCACACACATTTATCTAATCTAAGATAAAACACGGGTAACTAAACTCAATCTTGACACCTCGGGTGTAAACGCGAGTGTGCATATATTAAAGAGTTGTAAATAACAGAAAACACATTGACACGAGTAACATTAAGTGTCACTTTTGATTCAGTGACCAAATATGCAGCATGCAGGTACGATGTCTTATCCTGATCGGATTAATACGATAACTAAAGAGATGTAATGGTAATAAAAAAGAAAAACAGAAAAAAAACTAGAAAATATTTTTAAATAAGTAGATCATATATATTTATGTTTATTTTTCAATCAAAACAAAGATGTGCAAATGTGTTACATTATAAGATGAACGTGGGAGATTGTGAGACTTGATGAACTAACGCGTGACTGTACGAGACACGAGATGGTGTAACTGAATGAGCAGCTCAATCCCCGTCGAGAGTTCCCGACTACAGAGAAAATAAAATGTATAAATTCTCAATACTTTCTTGTGATTATTTTGTATTAAAGACAAGTCACACTAGAGATGTACACAATTGAAGATGGCTGCCAGACGAGATCAGAAGCCACTACAAAAAACAACAACACCGCAACAAGTGGTGTAATTGTTACTGAGGCCAGTTTCAAATCCCACACACGGCGTTCACTTACTCACCAATCACATGCGGAACCGTATCAACCTTATTCCCCTTTTTTAAAGCGCCCTATTTTAAAGGTCCTGAAAACCCTAACACAACCAGTTCTTATAAAAAACTAGAAATTGCAAAGATATTTGGTAGCAGGCTGCGTTATACTAGAAGCATTTTGGTGGGTCGGAGGTGGGATAGATCCGCTCTCTCTTTCACTGCCTTTCAAATTTCGTGTACGCGAGGTTTTCTATCAAAATTCAGGAAACAGTCCTCATAAAATGTAATAAGTTTTATATACGTTATCAACCAGATCATGTCCAATCGAAAAGGACATATGAAAGAAAACAGGTTTCTTATAATTTATTTTTGAATACAAGTGTGCCTGACGATAAAATATGACAAAACGCCATAGCACAGTTGCTTATTAGGTAGCAATATTTCACCTAATTATCTATGATGTGTGCGTCTTAAATTCAATATTTTTGTTTCGTAATTTTATTTTATTTATATTTAGCATATAAAAAAATTGAGATTAGAATTACGAAGTCCAATCTGCTAGCACTCTTGAAAATCAACATACCATTCGGCATACGTTACTGATAGGTATGGATATATAATAACACTGCCAGATATATGAGGTGTATACATTAATACGCATATACATATATAGTATAAAAATGCTTAATAGTAAAGATGTAAAAATATATATTTATATATGAGTAAAATATTCTGACTGTTAGAATGCCTTTACATTTGTTAAAATAACAAATATGAAGGCATTCTAACAGTCAGAATATTTTACTAAGTAGCAACATGTCGCTAAACAAAAAAGAAATATTGTCCGCACCCTCCTGATGAAGATACTTGTGTGAATCGAAAATTCGAATTTTAAATAAATAATATGTGTATTAAAAAAAAAATCTGCATTTTACTGGTCTCTTAACAGTTTTAAAATTACATATTTATATATAATTGATACATTGACATACACAGAGGTAGATTGAATGTATTAAATTGCATGTGTATATGCAGATAGACATATAGTTATGCTTATGTTTACAAGTATATATATACACACACACACATATATATATATATAAATATATATATATATATATAAATATATATATATATATATATATATATATACATTCATATATATATATATATATAAGAGACAGGGAGAGCTATATAAAACTGGGGTAGACACATATGTTATATAAAGCGACGTGATTTATATAGGGATAAACAAAGAGAGATATGATCAACTTACATTAACAAAGTATTTATATATATATATATATATATATATATATATATATATATATATATATAGAGAGAGAGAGAGAGAGAGAGAGAGAGAGAGAGAGAAAGAGAGAGCAGTCATTAAAAGCATATACTATAATATTACATTATGCCTAGAAATATAGCATTTTTAAAATAAAGTGTTCTGTACTTAACAATAGAATTACACATATATTTTTCTTATTCTACTTCAGAAATTGTTTTAAATGCATATTTCTTTCTTCAATTAAATATAAACAGAAAGTTAATTTGATATTGACAAACTTTTAAAATGTATTTTCTAGTCGCTAACATATACAACTAATCTTTATAAGTATTGAAAGAAAACGGACTAAAACTCTACGTTTAAATATTGATGTGTCTCCTACAATATTTCTGCTTTTGAAATGTCTCTGACAATCATTTTAAATTCACAAATTTTCTTTCGGAAAACCTAAGAAAATGGCCTCGGATTTCAGAATTTAATGAATATTGACTTGAGTGTAAGCGACTATACTGAAATCTCATTCAGTTTTAAGTAATACTAGAAATAGATGTTTGCTATTATTAGCTAAGATCGAAACATGATAACAAATGCCTCGTAAAATCTTTATGAATAAAAGGCAGACATAATTTAGATTAGCCAATGTCAAAAACAGCACTGTTATTTTAAAGTTGAAGTTGGATATGACATCTATAAAGCATTGTCGTAATTAGGAATTAAAAACTAAATATGTAATTAAAGAATATGCCTTTCATTTCGCAAGGTATATCATATTGTTAGAGTTGCTAAATAATTAACATAGTGGATATAGTTTAATTGTTTTAAATACAGTCTGAGTGGATAATTTGGATTTGTCAATTGTTTATCTCGTTATCTGACGGAAGTCATCATTTTTTTCAGGTATATTTGTCGTTATATTTTAACAAATATTGTATCCATCTACAGTTCCGGTCGCCATGATGGCGAAAAGAATTTGTACAAGCACCGTTCAGCGAATCAGATTGCAATAGCCATTTTGGCCCATGAGGCTAATTTTTCAAGCAAGATACAATCCCTTCAATTTTCCGAACGAATGGAAGTTAATGCCCCATACACTTTAAATAAATCCTTGTGCAATGCATGTACATTTAAGTATTTTCTTCGATAGAGATAGACAGAGAGGAAACGATTATATATGAAATACAACAGTTCTTATTTGCTCAATAAAAATGTTAGAATGTCGTTCCGGAATAAATAACAAGTTTGATTTAGAGTATCACCGAATACAACATAGTCATTTAAAAATGCTGAAAGGAAACTGTTGGAAAACTAAAACAAAATTTAAATATAATATGATTTTTTAGTTAAGTCCGAAAATGATATTTCGGAATATGAATGTCGTCAACTAATGAAAACAGCATTCAATTAAAACCGAAAAGAGACGATATGAGATATAAGAGTGGGCAAATAAGACCATAATTTGATGGGCAGAATCCACACATAGGTGGGCGTCACGCTTTAAAAGCATACGGGTTCTGGTAACGAGGATTAAATAGAACAAAACAAAATCCGAATGAAAGCAGTTAGCCTGAGCTAGGGTATGATTAGACTTACTACGTGTTTTGTCGATAACAAATAAATAAAACAGACCTTTATAAAAGAACGTCTTCCATAATCTTTTTGAAGTAGTTTTAAGAATCTTTAAAAGTTATTTAAATGGCAGATCTTCAATTTAAAGCTAGCTACAGAGGACGAGTGCCCAGCTTAATTGCATACTCCGGATAGAATAGAGTGTAGACCACACTGAATTAGCCCACTAGTCCCTCGCGCTTTAGGTTTAGCTGATCGTCACAGAGTTTCTGCCGATATAGTCTTCGACTTTCTTCAAGTGCAACTTTTAAACTTGGGAAGCTTTATGCCAAAATCAGAAATCTATAAACAGAAGGGTGAACTGAACTTTTTTTTTATCCATGGAGGTAGATTATTATCGTTTTGTCAGGCATGACTGGGTAAAAATGTTAGGTAATTTTCATTTGTATGCTTAGTTTAGTACCGGCAATCGTAAAGATTGAATATTCAACCTACAGAATACTGACACTAGAATGTTTTTATCCGTGGCGTCAATGTTCCCGAGTTCTATATAAATATTCACAAATCCTTAGTCATGCAACTGAAGGACGTCGGATGTTACATTGGCCGAAACGTTGTAAAAATAAAAGCCTAGTTGAGAATAGTAGTCCGAATTAACCAAATTATCAATTATCAACAATATTACATTATACTTATTATTTTCTAAGTTTTAATCAATATGATTAAGAATAAGCAAAATAGAAACACGTCACATGTGAAACGAGACATGTTCATAAAAACAAGAAAAATTCAGTATCAATCAGGTACACCAGACTAAACTGTTTGTTAGCCTACTCAGCATGGATTAATCGGGCTACTCTTCTCAGCTTGTTGTTTTCACAATATTTCTGTCGGACTAACCTCCAAACCTTTTCAAATGCTGTATGTCGAACTCTGGATTCTTTATGTTGCATTCGGGAATCAGCGCATCGTATATGACTGGGTAGATTTTAAGTACGTCGTAATTGTATTGTTAGTATCTCTCCTACTTAGGATTAAACCTGTAACCTCCAAGAGAACTGTCACTTGAAACCCATTAATAGTAAGCACTTTCATCTGTTGACCCTCAATGCAAGTCTGAATTACTTGAAACTTCTACCCGGCCACGGTTGACAGAACGAGAGCAAGCTAGCAAGTTGGATGAAATAAAGAGCTCCGTCCGAAATTCGATAAAAAAAATCCTCAGTTCGACATCAAGATATGAGAATACTATCCGTGATGAGAACAGTAGTCTGAATACTCAAAATAATCCAAATTATCAAATTACCAATCCTCATCAATTCCGATATATTATTATTATTATTATTATTATTATTATTATTATTATTATTATTATTATTATTATTATTATTATTATTATTATTATTATTATTATTATTCGATTCTACTTCATATTCAGCTGCGATTAATAGAATTGAATCTATTTTATATTTCGTCTAGACGCAACTGATACTAAATGGAAACGTCGACGATAACAAATAAATAAATAAGTCTTAATTTATTCATTTATTCTTTGAAAAATGTAAGGAAATAACCATCTCTAAGATCTACTGTTTTGTTTCAACTTTTAAAGCGATAATGTTTTCATGACAAGCAGACAACATTGTATCTTTTACATCAAATCACGTAGTTAATGTGAACCATTTCATAGGTAAATCGGGAAAACCATATTCGTTAGAATTGCGAAAGTCAGTATAAATTATATAGTAACCTTAAACTTCATACATAAGTTAAAGTAGACAGAAATGATAGGACCCTTTGTGGCAATAAACTTGATGTATGATTTTCTTGTCAGTACTTCTCTCTTGATCGTATTATTTCAGGTAATTATTTATCGATCCTGACTTATCTTTTTTTCTCTCTAAGTGGTAAGGTTTGAAACCGTTATTTTCCTCAACTACCATTATCTTCCTTTGGCCTCAAAACGCTATAAATCAGACGTGAAATATAATGTTGAGAAAAAGAGCATAACCTTGCCAGCGCTATATTATCGCAGACAGTCTGAAACAAGAAAACTGTGGTTCAGAGTTGAAGCAAATGCGAGGCAAACCTTAAAATAAGTATGCTTACGTTCGTCCCACAATGCATTACTAGATTCATATTATATAGTTGATTAATAGCAGATAATTTTAAACACAAGATCTGATTGTGTGAATGCATTGTTCGCACATACAACTCAGATATTACATTTTTAGTTTTCAGTTCTATTTTCCATAGTCAAGTATGGAACTGCAAAGTATCCCGTTGTGATTTATAACAGGGAGATTCTCGAAATCCATGTTACTCGAAATGCATGTTGACATGATAAAAAAGATAATGAAAATTGAGTGATGAAAATGAGAATAATGCAAAAAATCGTAAAAAATAAGATATACAATTACCATCGAATTAACGGAAAGAATATGTATCTAAAAAAGTGTACCAGTTATATACTATTGAAAATCAAAGAAAGTAATTCCTCCAAAACTAGGTGTTATTCTTGTTGCTACACCTCATTCTCCGAACAGTTCCATTGATGGATAGGTTTTAAGTTCAGACCTTCGACAAATTAATATTCTGCTCACGGCGGGCATATAAACTACGTGGTTAATTGAGAAACAAATGTATTCGAGGCAAATCCAAGATCAGATTTAAGCGATTGGCTTTTCTACTCCTCTTTGCCAACCACAAGCAGAGGGAGGAATTAATTTGGTCGCGATAAGAAAGTAGAATTTTGAATTAAGGTTTATCACGCAAAAGAAGATAGGGGGATTTCTTTTATAATGCTACTTTTGAGTGGATAATACTAGTCGAGACTCGAGAGCATTCTAGCAAGCTTCTAAGTAAGTTAAGGAAATCGCCATGACATCATAAACCGTGCTTTAAGCATTTATGGATAACCGTAGTCTACTCTTCAAATGAGCGCTAATTAATTTTCTGAAAAGAAAAATATATAGATCAATTCACTTTCTATTAAAATTCCGCTGATACACGTAGAAATGGTCGTCTGCTCATGGCAGTTCGATTATTCCTTAAGTCAATATTGTCTAGGAACTCTAGCGACACGTTAAACGATAGATAGATATTTTTTTTAAATGAGATCGTTTTTTTATTCAAATGAAACTGGTGTTATTGTATCAACAATGATTGGTCAACTTATAAAATCTTATGTTTGTAGCTCATCTCAGATAGTGATACCCGCCTGATACGGGATGCCAATAATTACTACGGCTATATGAACACCTACGACGGTTCCCCGAGGACACAGCACACACTAGACCTATTATGGGAAGTTGCACTTACCAACTCAACACCGTCGTATCTCAATTCAACCGATGGTTGCCATATTTATTTTCTCTACGGATCAGTTGAAAAACGGAAATGCGGTCGGTAAAGCGATACAGATTTTCTTACATTGAATCCACAATGACCTCAATTTTCAGCAAGGGCAGTTGAAAATTTGCCAGAGTAGAATTCAAACACAATAACAAACGTACATACCCCTCGGCCTTACAATCTCGAGCAACATGAGTAAGAATAAATGCATGCAAGATGGTGTCAAGTTTACTGCAAAGAAAGTAGTGTTCGGTTTTCCGGACGAGTAAACTTTAAACGTCTGCCAATATCCTACATTATAAAGCCGCCATTCTTCCGTGCATGGAGTAGTGTTACCACGTATTGACTGGTGCAACAACTACTAGTCTTTACGTCTAGTGCATTGACATTACAAAAATGCTAACCTAATACGCCGCGTATTGTCTTCAAAGCTCGAGCTTCTGTCGCTTCGCCGCAGTGTTGCATCCCTGTGCTTGTTTAACAAGTACTGCGACGGAATGTATTAGGACGAACTTACTGCATGTGTACATCATAGAGGAAATAGCCCCGATGAACCTCCGAAAACCCTGACTAGCAGCAAAATCTCATCTTTTCAATGCAGAGGTCGGAAAAGGTTCCACTCATGTTGCTTCTTCTATCGGAACGCTTGATTTCGAGATTCTTTCGCTGACCCCCCCCCCCCGTCAGTACAACATATATACATTTAAATGTAATGTGAACAAACATATTGCCGCCATTTTTCTATCGCTGCCGACTATAAACCTAATTCTTGTTATAGTATTTCCGTATGCTTCAGTAGCAATATGTCTTTGGTGGGACTTAACATTTTTTTTAAAATCAATGTGTTGTATGAGATTATAATGATATCTGATATATGTAAAGAATGTACATATGTAACTTGGATTTGTATTATTATCCTATTCCATGAGCTATATAGGTATGGAGTGTAAATATATTTGCATTAAATATTTATAACTACATGTATCATTATATCATTTATTTAACGCAAGGTGTCAATAATATGAATAACTGGCTGCACCCGGTGTTACTCGGGACGGTTACGTAAACATTTGTTTTGTAAATATTTCTATATTCTATAACCACGTGTAATAAAACACGTGGTTATAGAATATAGAAATATTCAGAAATAAGGAATGTTAATTATCACACAAAAAATAGGAGTTATTTCCCCTAGCTGATTTTTAATTTTAGGAGCATATTTACTAATGTCTCCATATTAGCAAATTGGCGAAGCAGATTGAGTATTTTTTAATGAATTGTTGCGAATTTAATTAGTTGTTTTCCAACAACATTCGACTAAAATGAAAAATACAAATTCAGTCATCAGAAACTAAGTTTGAGTTTTGAGGTAAAATGCTATTTAGGTCAAATTTATTAAATCCAACCAAAACAATTTTTGATATTAGATACACATTATCAATTCCATGTAAGAACCAGAAACCTATAAGGAAGGAACTTGATTGTAGTGATGATGCATAGTCGTGAAGGCAAACCCACTCGCGCGATCAGACAAGTACAACCATTCTAAGTACACATCGTGCCACTTTCCAAAACAAAAACTGGTCACATATATTATATAGGTTTTCCTTTCTCCGAGTATAGTTGTCCTACTAAAAGTGAATATCTACTCTACCCTAGTATTCAACCATTAGTGTTATATAATGGAGAAATACGCTGAGATACATATCCCATGTATTATTATGTCCCTCTCTTGGGATCAGTGAATGTTTTTTTCTCTGTAACCTTCCCAATATATCTATCATTGTCGTTTAACTTAAGAAATGATGGCATTTTAATTTTAAATATGTATAGTTTCTATGTTGATTTTATATGCATATAATTTATTCATAGAGTTAAACAGAGAGGGAGAGTAAGAGAAGAAAAAAAAGAAAGAAAGAAAGAGAAAGAGAGATAGGCTAAGAACGAGTTTCACATTCTACGATTCGGCAGTGATGACGAAAGCCGCAAGTAATCGAATACTACAGCTTTTTTGTTCATTTGCTTTTGAGACTTGAGGATGATTTTACGAAGAATCGAAAACGTTCGTGAAACTTATAGAACATTAATTATTTTTGTATTATTTTAATACAAAAAAACACCATCAGAAATTATTTTTTTAATGTATAATTAAACAGACGAATTCTGTTATTGTTAACAATGTTTGCATATACACACACACACACGCACACACACACACATATATATATATATATATATATATATATATATATATATATATATATATATATATATATATATATATATTCTCTAACTGCAGGAAGTTAGAAAAGAAAGCGCACTAGGATAAATGTAATATGGCCTACACAAATGCTTAAACTGCCTCGTCGGCATTCCCAGTAGGGTGCTCCAGGTAATTAGCCATACATTAACACCTTCTGACAGAATAGATAAAGAATCAGTGGCTAGACCTATAGGGCTAGACAGAACTATACCTCAGCCCGAGAGCAAGAACGCCACTGTCGAACTGATTGTCGAAGTATCCTCATCTGGTACGAAAAAATCTAGTAAAGATGTGGCAGGAAAAATTGAAATTAAAAAAGGAGATCAAAAGTGTTAGTTTTTAATTAATTACATCTTATCAAATTTCCAGGATATATTTAAAGACTGCAGATAAAATAAGCACAATTATTAACAGGTTATTTAAAACAGAGCTTCCATATTATGATGAGGTAGATTGTAAAATTAATGGAATAATCAATTAAAATATTAAATATTCTAATCTGGCTCCGAAAAAGAATTAACAATATTTATCCATATGTACGCCCGTTTCAGAAAACATGTATTAACAATTAATAAAAGCAGAGTATTACTTTAAAATGTATATTATTTTCCTCATCGACATTAAGATGTAGAACATACCATTCAGATAACAGCCATTGAATATATTCAAAAGCATTTAAAAGGCAAATAATGTCAAGATATCGAGACCAAATCAAATATTCTTATTTCAATTATCCTGAAATGAATAAACATGAACATCCCAACCACATTTAAGCGTTAGTGAGAATTCGTTATTAAAATTTGGTGTTGACATGATGGAGAGATGAAGGAAAGTAGTAGCCGTTGCTACTGTGAGCGCTGGAGGAGAATCCAGGCTGTGATTAAGGTTGCAGTGAAATGGGGACGGGTTAGAATAAAATTGAACTTTCCTTATGGTGTGAGAGATGAAAGGGCGCTGAGATTTGTGTCGTGGTTAGGTGTGGTATGGAATTTGAGAGGCTGGAAAAAGAAAACGGATGGGGAAACATTGTGTGCTTGGCATGTAGCTGGTATCATAGTTTTAGAAAAAAGATTTGAAGAAATGAAGATGACTTAAAAATAGGAGGCGGTAAAAGTGCGATGGAAATAGCCAAAACGGTGGGCTAAGTGAAAGGGGTGACATTTTTGTTGTGGTTAAGTGTGAATTTTTATTAGGTAGGAGGGAGTGAGGAAAGGGAGGAGTATTGCCCAGGGGGTTATGTCAGGAATGTGAGCATAAGTGTGTTCGAGAGAATGTGTAGAAGTTTGTTGGGGACGAAGGGGTGGAGGTGGGCATGAGAGAATAGAAAAATGATTTTAATTTTAGGGGAGTGATACGTAAGAGGTGGTTGCATTCAGGCTGTGTTTATGGTTTTAGAGTAGATTGAAAGAGAAAGGGTTTTAATATCTAAATATAATGTTTGGTATTCTGTCACGAATAAGTTTGAATTAGAATATTCGATACTCTATCAGACTATAGACAGAAAGTTACAAAAAGGCTCATTAATTGTCCTCATCGCTGTGGACCTGTAAAGAGTCCTGAAAGAAGACACTAACTCGAGATTAAGTGAAAGAAGTATACTGACTGCCAGTTTTAGACTTGGGCAGTTCCAGCTATTTACTTTCTTCTCACCGCAGGAAGATGTGACGCAAGGCTGGAAGATTGGGAGATTCAAGCCAACTCCCCTAAAGAAGCATTCTGCTCCCCCAAATGCCTGGGAAGCTCCGTCGGGATTCCCCGGCCGAGACGCCGAAGGTAGTAAGCAATACTTTTACTCTACTCAACAAAGGGGAGACAAGGCCTGGAAGGGTGGGCTTCATGGGTCTACCGAAGACAATACCTAAGCCCGACAGTTCAAACTCAATTGAAATGTCCCAATTCCTGTCGGGCTATGGTAGATCCAACACCGAGAGACATGTGCTCCTGGTATTTATAGTGAAGCGGAAGAATGCATCTATCTGTAAGGTTAGTACACTGGTAAATACATATGTCCAAAACGTTCCTATAATATCATCAGCTATATTATATTTGTATTTCCTAATGCCTGATTCATTGCCTTTTTATTTTAAAAATAGCCTTGTTTTCGAATGTGTATCCCTATTTACTTACCTCTTAGACACAAAGTCGGATTTTAATGATCGGGAACATCTAGCTCAAAGCACAATCTACGACATATTATCCATCTTCTATTTAAATAACCTTTTTGTTTGTGTATATGGCTGGCATATGTTATTCCTCACTTTGTTTAATATAACAAGTATATAATATACTGATGATCCCTTGAAATAGTGTTAGAAACTAACTAATATAATAACTGTAAAAAATAAATTGACTTACATGAGTGATTTTCCACTGGAAGACTTGAGACTATAAGTTTTTTTGTTTTTTTTTTAAGTTTTTTAAGTTTTTTTTTTTTTTTTTTTTTTTTTATATATAGTTTTAATGGTTGAGAAACTTCCAAGACTATATATATATATATTTATATATATATATAAAACATACTGATAGCAAGTGAGCTGTGAAAAAACGTGTGTGTTTCATCCCGGAAATAAATAATCAGTTATGGTGTATTTTTCAATCAGAAAGTTATGTGCGTTTTACTTTTTAAATGTCTATATTCAGAACTAAGTACTCATAATGATGAGCCGATTAAAAGTTGCAACCATTCATAGTGAAAGTGGTGCAATAGCTCTGACAGAAGTCAAAAATCGCATTCCGAAACAACTGCACACTCCTCATATATTTCTAAAGACCAGGCTGGGCGTTGCTTAACTTCAAATGATTTTACGAGAATCCAATCAAACTCAAACTCACCTAACCTGTAAAGCTATATAATAGTACACTGTCTTTCATACGCACCAAACATTACTAAACTTTACTACCATATACACATACAAAAGTTAATTACTTGCAAGCCATGTTGATTGAATTAGTTCGGTGTGCGAATAAATCAGAAATAAAGTTTGAGTTACTTCCATTGTGTGTCTCATCTGAATAATTAGCGAACACACTTCGACAAAGTTTGTAACAAACCAAGACAGATGACTCATTCATTGACCCAGGCAATTAATTAAATTATATTGGAATGGGTGTTATAATTCAGACATCGTTGTATTATGTCAAAAAGAATTCAATTTCAAGTATTACATAGGTTTGCTAGAAAATCAACGCTTGACATCTGATACGTGAAGACTCACACCGACATACTTCTCTCTCTCTCTCACTCTCTCTCTCTCTCTTTATCTATATATGTATGTATATATATATATATATAATTTGAAAGGAAACTAACAATAGGCCCCGTTTGTTTGGATTTTATACAGACGGTATCGATTTTGTTCTGATCTTATGTAATACAAACATTAATATATATATATATATATATATATATATTTATATATATATATATATGTATGTATATATATATATATATGTATATATATATATATATATATATATATATATATATATATATATATATATATATATATGAATATATATCACTTCTTCTTAAATATAGTAGAAAATATCCAAACAGAGTGCTCGATTAATGAATAATTCAAATTAAGATCATAATATTTATGTATTTTTTGGAACAGAAAAATTAATACAACATTAGTACCGTTGGTTTCAAGGACTTAACCATCATACTCTCTTCAGCTTATGTTGTCACCTGTTTCAGAAATGTGAGGCCACGTGTCACTCTTGTTTAGATGCGGTATTTGCTGACTGTGTGATGTATGTTTAAAATTAGTGTAATGGTTTTTAGATAATGTTTGAAAAAAAGGTGAAATGTAACAGTTGAGATTTAAAAATGGAAAAGATTTTAAAATATAAAAAAATATAAAATATTTCTATACAAATCCCGTGAGTCAATGTTTATAAGTAGCGTATATTTGGCCGTTAATGTTTTGAGGATAAATTATTTGTCTTCTAGAGAATGTTAAAAAGAGAAAATAGGTGTTTGAAACCAAAGGTACTGATGTTGTAAAAAATGTTCAGTACCAATAATTAATAAATATATATATATATATATATATATATATATATATATATATATATATATATATATATATACACTATGAAAATAGAGAAACTACACAACTTGACGCGAGATTTTGTCAAATAAATTAAATATTTATTAAATATTGGTTTAATCAAAATGTCCGGTTCATAAACACTAATCATGGTAATACAGACAATGTGTTTCTTTTTGTTCCCTTTTTTTTCTTCTTAATCGTCGAAGTCTTATAACGTAGCCGAAGACCGACGAGTTATTTGTGTGTTATTTTGGATAGATTATTATTTTTTTATAATGCCCGATATCTGTAGTGAAAGGCGGTTGCGCGCGTCTGTATAATAATGAGATGGGTGTTACTACAGTTAGAAACGACGTTGAAATCATAACTTAAAAAAAAAAAAATATTTGATATATATTTCATTTATTTCACAAAATAAAGTTTCTCAATTTTCAAAGTTCATCATTATATATATATATATATATATATATATATTAAAATGACAATAAAAGCCCTTTACAATGCAAGACAATTCTTTTTTTTTACTTTAATCTTATATATTTCGGAGACATTCTCTATCTTCAGAGATCTTTCTCTCTTTTTTATATAAAAATAAACAAACTTTTAGTTTAGTTTATCAATAAACGCCCTTCTGTTGATACGACGTATTGTCCGCTGTGATGGAATTCGTTGTACAATAGTAGAAATAAAATAGAAATAAATGTGTCTTGCATTGTAAAGGGATTTTATTGTCATTTTTATGCTTTAAAAAAATGCTTAAAAAAAAAGAAAGACCAATATTTGAAAATAAATTCCCAGCATACCCGGCACTTCCGTTCTACTAATGAACCGCGAATTCCATCACAGCGGGCAATACGTTGTATCAACACAAGGACGTCTTCTCGATAAACTAAACTAAAAGTTTGATAATTTTTATATAAAAAAAGAGAAAAAAAGTCTCTGAAGATGTAGAATGTCTCCGATATATTTAAGATAAAAGTAAAAAATAAATAAATAAATTTGTCGTGCATTGTAAAGGGATGTTATTGTCATTTTAATACTAATCATTCATAGTCTTTAACAAAAGAACGACCAATATATATATATATATATATATATATATATATATATATATATATATATATATATATTGTATCGTTGTACAGAATACACTCCTTGACAAATAGACCGATAATTATGATTTAGGGGGTGCGCTTACTCAAACTCGTACTCTCCCTCCAAAAACGTTTAAAATAAGTTAGATACAAAAAAAATAACAGAGAAAGTAATTGCTCTTCTTAAAATGTTTACTTATATAAAGTAATACATTTACAAGAGATCGGTGCAGACGCATGAGCGTAAATAAAATGTATGTGTTCAGTTAAATTTCGACCTATTTAAATTATCGTTACGAATTATGATATATTTATTCTAGGAAACAGGGTGAGTAATATGGGCATTTTTTGTTTGTAAACATTACTATTTAGGGCGTGATATCGGAACACTTCAAAGAGAGGCAGAATACTAAATGTATTAAATAATGCTTCACCTATAGTTTATACACGTCTTGGGGCGGCTATTCTACATAATGATCATAAAACGTGATAAACAAAAAAAAATGTAATCAAATTAACTCAAATGTTCAGAAATAAATGAAATAGGATTAATTTTGAAATTTTTATAAAGATAATTTGGGGGGGGGGGTAAGACAGAGGAAGAGAGATAGACTGCATGAGAAAGTGAAAGAAGGAAATGTGGTGATTTTATGTTATTTTTCAAATTTATAAGTGAAACGTGAGTAAGAAAAAGTGAAATAGAAACAAAAATAAAGGAATGAGAACAAAATGATGGCATATTTAACGCTTTTATCTCGTATGTATATGGTAATTTTAAGTATATTTATTTAATCAATGTCTCATTTAATTGTCTTGTTTATTTAAAAGTTTATTTGAAAACTAAAGCAACTTATTAGAAAGCAATGATTAACTAACGTCTGCTTTGTATAAAACTGTGTATGTCTATTTAAGCGCGTTCTACACTCGCTCTTTGTTTTACCATCATGTTTTCTGTATTTATTATTTTCTATTTACTTCATCTCTATGTGTGTGTCCTTCTTTTTCCGTTTATTTTACATTTGCGTGTCTGTCAATCTATATTAACTTTTTGTTGGTATTCAACTGATTTCATTTTTAGAACATGAAACATGATTTCTCTAAATTTGATTTTTCAATGGAAATAATTTAAAAATAAGTAAAAATGAATGAACTATTTTCTATTATTTAGTCGTCTGGTAAAAATCCGTTTCTTACCAGTCCAGTGTCTGTTCAAATAATTACATTTATCAAAATTTAACATTTACAATATAAATACATTATTACAGTAATTGAGTAACAGTTAAGTGAACAAATTACTTTCTTCATTAGGGCTATAATTACATTTAATTAATCGAGTGTTTTTATGTCCTAACGAGTTACCACGAATCAATCCCCATGGACCACTCGAGGATTAAGGTTAATTTTTTGTGAGGATTCATAACACTGGTTGAAACTGGTCTGAATTAGATTATTAAAGAGGGCAGATCAACAAGAATTTCTTAACATCGGACTTGAAAACGACCATGCTATAGCTAGCTGGGAAGCAGCTGTGGTATTGTATTCCACAGACAGACAGAAAGAAAATTTGCTCATGAAAGTTCCGTTTAGTTTAGGTACAAAGAGGGAGAAAGAGAAACTATTTACAGTTGTCGTAGAGAGACGAGTTCTTGTTGTAAATCTTTTTCAGGGGTAACCATAGATTGAGACTAAGTCAAGCACCGACTATGAAAATAACGATAGAGTAAAGAAAGACGTGCAGACTGTGAGGAAAAGGTTGTAGAGGAGAGTAGTGAAAAAGAATATTATATAGACGTATGTCAGTAGATTTCCGTAAATTCTGAGAACTTAAGTCACTGAAAATGTAATTAAAAGTCGAGAATAGAACGGTTTTGAGTTTAGGTTCGAAATAAATTAATGCTTTGGAGGATAATCAAATAAAACACAAGAGATACTACACAACTTTCACCCCAAAAAGGTATATTTCTAGTTAGGTTCGGTTATTGTATCTGCCAAAGAACGACCTAAGGCAATTCTGTCTCTTTCAAATTCCACAATTCATCCTCGTATGCACCAATGTTATCAAATTTGAGAATGTGTACTTGTGTCTCACTTGGACGTACTCAAGCGGCTTCTGAGCGCAGTCTCTAATTCAATTGGCTTCTTTTTAGCATTAATTATACAATCATTATCACATCGAATGCGACGTCTCAGTTCGTGTTTAGTCTTATTACCAGAAGTGCCTAATGAGTTAAAATTAAAGTCAACTGAAGAAGTAAGCACCACTATTCTGATTAAACCTCACCAACAAGATAACTTCAACCCGAAAGGTCAAAATAGAGCTACTCGATGACAAGGCAATATGTCATTAGCGTCAACATAATTATCAAAGAAGTAAATACAATCTCAAACAGAGTCAAAATATCCATGACATCATGATATTATTCAATACGAAATTAAAGCAAATGATATATAAAAGTTAACAAATCACCAGAACGCACACACATATATTAATTTTCACAAACACACATGTATTTATCTAACTCTCTCTGTCTCTCTCTCTCTCTCTCTCTCTCTCTCTCTCTCTATATATATATATATATATATATATATGTATATACATATTTCTATATATATATATATCTATACATACATATACATATATATATATATATATATATCGTTCTCTCTATTTATACGTGCATTTAATTATTGCCATGTATCGCTCAGTCTGCGAGGTACTTGATAGATGTTTGCTTTTCTGTTTACGACATATCAACACATGCAATATCAATGACGTAGCATGGTTCTCTTTGTACATAGTTCATCTACAGAATTAGTTTAAGACGGGTTTCTTTTTTACCCATAGCCAATTAGAAATTAGGGTGCATATTTTAACAGAAACTATTTGTAAAACAACAGATCCGATACTTGATTGATTCCATAGTCCGCGACTATATCCAATCGGCCATTAAGACACCTTCAACTTTACCTACGGTTATCCAATCCCCAACTGAACTCCTCCGTAACCTGCAGTATTTAATTCCTTTAACAGGCAGAAATCCCAGATGACTGGATTATACAATTTATTTGGTCAGTGGAGAAGAAATCTTTCTAGACTGAGGCATTTTTTTTACTTTAGTCCTAATCCAGATAGTTTATTTTCAAGGGGCTGGATGTTTATCCATCGCTCACATCCAAAACCTGACCTTGTGTCTAACTCTTCTCTTGTTACGAGACAAGTGACTAGATTCCATAACGGAGTAAGAGGACATACAAAAGTTGAAATGCTAAGTATATTACATAGCAATGCGACCACTCTACCACTTAGCCACTTTTCGTATTTGTTGCCGATGAACTGACTCGAAATAAGTGTCTATTTTAGACGAACCGTAAATTGTAAAGCCAGCTTTATTTTAAGTGATATTAAGCTTGCCAACATGTTTCGCTTTTACGGTTTGGTTTAGTGTAGGGTCAATATCTTTTAAGACTTCGGCGTGTTCGGCGTCAAAATTTGACGTTCGCCTTGCGAGTATTGAGTACAACGGTCACGTCAGCGAAGGATTAGTCATATGAAACGGTGAGAATGTTAGAAAGCGTGTTTTTCGACGTCTTAGTTCGGAAGTGGCCTTCCCTATTCTCTTGGTCAGATGTGTTCAGGTGTAAGAGTGCGGAGACGCGTTTATCTATGGAAATAAGTTTATTATTTGGCCAATTAAAATAAACAAACAAGATTCAAGCAGTATTATTATTATTTTGGTAATTATTAATTGTTCATACTAGATAATATTTACTTCCTTTTGTTTATTAAATGATAATTAATTAAAGTTAACGTAAGCACTTTGTTGCATTTTGTTTAATGATAAACTGCATGATATATATATATATATATATACATATATATATATATATATATATATATATACATATATATATATATATATATATATTATATATATATATATATATATATATATATATATATATATATACAGGGTGGGCAAAAATAAGGGTCCTATTTTTAAAAATTCATAACTTTTTTATTTATTGATTTTTTTATTTTTTTTAGAATAAGTAAAGGACCCCTTCCGAAGCAAGCATGAGCCGTATTAGCCCTAAGGAACGTACCCTCATTTAGAAAACATTATTTTTGCTTAAAAAACTCAAAACAGTGTAAAAAACAATACTTTAGTTTTTGTAAGTTTTAAGAAGTGTTTTTCGGCTAAAATTTGTTTTGTTTATTTCAAAAAATCTCGGAAGGGTCAGTCTACACACACATAAAGTTTGGTGAGTTTAACTTTTATTTTGTGGAAGTTATTCAAATTCAAGTTATTCAAATTTAAAGATAGGACCCTTATTTTGGCCCACCCTGTATATATATATATATATATATATATATATATATATATGTGTGTGTGTGTGTGTGTGTGTGTGTGTGTGTATAATAGACATGAAAAAAACAAAAATATATATTCATCAATATTTTGTCTATATTTCAAAAATGTCTCAACATGAATAAATATATAGAACTTAATATTCAAACATACGTGGTGCGTCTATCACGTGAAAATATATATATTTTTCTTTTTTTCGAAAAAAACATAGACGTTAGCATTCATCATGGTTTATTTATAGCGTTGTAAATTATTTAATCATTGGAATCGGTATGTAAAAGATGTCTGTTTATAAGAGACGCGTTCGGTATATATGATTTTTGGTTATTGCTTCTGGAAAAAAATTGTAGGTTTTTTTTTGCATTTAAAGTTAAATATATGGTATATTGAATGTTCCTAAGACACCCACATCTAATACAGGTATATATAGTGCCCCATGAAATAATTGGAATAAGATATACGTTGGTGACACTTAACCTGAAATTAATAACAGGCTTGCGAACATAACAGTGATATTAAATGTAACAATTCCCTAAATGCATTATTCTCTCATGCATTACAACATGATCATTCTTTTGACTTTAAACCAGCTAAACTTATTAAAATACTTTCAAATACATCTATCTGAAAACTTCTCCAATCAGCATCCTGACAAGAACCACATGACGGATTCTACAATTTATCATCTTTAATCAGAAAACTAATATTAACCTAAGAGAACTTGAATTTCAATCTAGGCTAGATATGTTGCAGCACATTCTCAACAATTTTTTTTTACGTGACATCGATATTAATAATATTAAAAAATATTAAAAACTTACATTAATTCGAATTCATAAACGCACCAAATGTTTTTAATTCTAACGTATATGTTTTGCTCGAGTAAAGAACAAAAACATTATTGTAACGTGATAAACAGACCATATATGTTATTTCTAACCAGCAGGGACACCGTCATGAATGACCGGGAATGACCACACCCGCACATACTATACAGATTCGACCGACAACAATTAAAGCAATAAAACCTAATACGCAAATGAACTTAAATGACCAAACACTGGCCGAACTGAATATATTTTATCTCAACAAGATAGCATTTTTTCTGTCAACTGAACAAACATTTTTTTCTGTCAAATGGAACATACACTTTTAAATGAAAGAAAAATGAAACGTTTTCTCAAATGAACACTTTTATCAAATGGAATTTACATCTGTAGAGAGCATAATGGATAAACGATAAATGCTCGAAACGCGTTATGAAATTATATTTAAAAAACTTAAAATGTTAAAATGATAAGATAATAAATAATTATTGAAAAAGTTTTTTTACTAGCGTTGGTAACCAAAATTCTTTAAATATACTTTTTTCTCTCGTTGGAACTGCACTGATGCTACACAACCCCCTTCTCTATATATATCTACAACGAAAGAATGCCACCAACCAGTAAAAAAACTATGGAAGATCTACTCAACAAACAATCACTTCTCGAGGAAGAATTACGGAAAGTTAATGGAAAGGTAGATACATTACTCCATATAATATCCGACCAACAGAACAAAGAACGAAACAACATCAGAGAGACAATTATAGAATTGTTCAAACCTCAACAAGAATTCATAGAAAAATGCAGGATCTCATAAACACAGGATGCAGCACTAAAAACGAAAAAACAAAACCTCCAGACATGGGATACGCTTATAAAACAAAGGAAGATTGATTTTTTACCACGCAATCAAGAGTAGTGACACTGCATCCACATACAGAACATTTCTTGAGATGGAGGAACAATTCATCCCAAGAAAATTCCGTGAAAAGAGTACCCCACAGGACACGGAAGAACAAAAAAGAATTAAAAAAGCGCTTAACATCTCAAAACTGCAAGCCCAAATCGACATACAAGAAGACAACAAGATACACTTCACAAAAAATACACAGAATTCGACAACAAAACATCAACAGCAATAAAAGAACTATGCCCCACGGAAATTAACCAATTCCTATCGGAACTCTGGGAATCTGAATGTAAAGAAGAGGAGGAAAAATCCCGGAACATTGTTATAAGAAAAATCATATGGCTAAGGAAATTACCCGAGAAAGAAAAAACAGAACAAGCATCATACAGGAACCAAGGCAACAGTTCACGAAACGGAGGTAAGAGGCAAAACACATACCACACACAAACTCTCATACACAACAAATCCAAATACTCACAAAGAAAAAACAAAAATATTCCCACACCTCACACCCGCTTCTATCCACAAATCCAAACCAAATCACCACTAAGCACACCACACAACCACACATACACACATTCGTACAAAAAACACAACTACCCAAACAGACTAAACTACATACAACACACTCGCACAACTCCACCATATAGCTTAACACCGCGGCACAAACCTACATACCCCCACCAACACCAACTAACGCAAGCAAAAATTCCCTATCATACACCCTACTTCTCACAAACAAACAACCACAAAATACCATTACTCAACAATCCCTACTAAAATAACCCCACACTACAAAATAACACTTATAATCACCTCCCAGACCAACATAAACCTTACAACGGCTACCCACGCCCACCGCACCAACAAATTTATTCCACATACAATAACTTTCTACCCCACTACACACAACATAACAGACTCTACAACCATTCCACACACCAATCGATACAATAAAAATACCCCAGACACTTCACACATCATCAAACAAAACCATCATACAATAGTAGCTACCTACACAACCCCACACAGTATTACAAACCCCGTCACCAATTTCAACAAACTTCGCCCAGATTCCCCAACCCGAAACAACCAATCCACAATTACCACACATACAAATATATCACCAATCCTTCCCCAAAACAGCACTACCTTCTAAAACACACAAAACGTATAGAAAACAATCACCCTTCGGGAACCCCGAACGAAACAAACAGTACCCATCCTCATCATTTTTTAGGAATCCCTCCCAAAACAACAATCCCAGACTAGACAACACAAAACCGAAAATAGTCAATTTATCCACGCACTCATTAACAAAGGAAGAAATCAAAATACTTAAATTAGGCCTCAAATTCTGCCCAACTCCCAAAAGCAATATCACCGAATTAAAGAAGGACCTTACAGAATTTGAACCTAAACTTAGACTAATAGAAACTCTAAATAATAACGAAAACAAAACAGATGATTCATTAGTAAAAAACAAATCAACATATTTCCCTAACAAACACAACAATACAAAATAACTAAATACCTTCTTCGAAAACCTCTGGAACATCAACACCAAGAGAAAAACTAAACCTACCAGTAACCTAACATCTAAACAAAACCAGACACTAGATAACCTCCTTAATAACAATAACATAATCATTAAAAGAAGCAGACAAAGGCAGCGTTGTAGTCATCATGGACAAAAACTACTATAGATCGAAAATTATAGAAGCACTAGGGAACAAAGATTACTATAAACAAATAAGCATTGACAACAGCACCATTTCAAAAATCACAAAACTCTGCACAACATACAATAACATTCTTACAAAGTAAGAAAGAGATTTCCTAACCACCTTCATGACAAAAACAAACTACTTTTACGGACTACCCAAAATACACAAATCAAATGAGATTAAAAATGCCATCAACACACAAAAATCAGAATACATTAGTATCCCAAATTCAAGTGACCTAAAATTCAGACCCATAGTAGCAGGACCAACATGCCCAATAAGCAGACTTAGCAATGTAATTGACATTTTACAACAACCTTTCAACGGACAAGTAAGAAGCTACATAAGAAACAACATACATTTTCTAAGCTCCTTACCACAAACAGTAAACCAAGGAACTTAACTAGTGACATTTGACGTTAGCAGCCTGTATAGCAACATACCACATGACCTAGGTAAAGAAGCAATCTCATACTAGATTTACAAACATCCGCACATTCTACACCCAAGGTTTACTAAACAATTTATTATCGACAGTATAAACATTATCCTCAACAATAACTCCTTCGAATTTAACAACGAGAACTTCATCCAGACCTTAGGTACAGCAATGGGAACCAAAATGGCACCGACATATGCTACCCTGACACTAGCCCACCTAGAAGAAATATTATACACAAAGATAGAAGCAATGTATGGAACAAATACAAAATCCCTATTCATAAAATCTTGGAAAAGATATCTGGATGACTGTTTCATTCTTTGGGATCCCACATGGGGAGACATCAACGAATTACACAACACACTACAAAATCTACACCCCAAAATCAAATTCACATTAGAACACAATCATACAGAACTACCCTTCCTAGATATACTAGTTAAAATTAAGAACAATCATATTATCACAGACATCTACCACAAACCCACGGACACCCAACAATACCTCCACTTTAAAAGCCATCACAAAAGCTGCCTAAAATCTATACCCTATTCTCTAGCACGCAGAATATGCACTATAGTAAGTGACAAAGACCTCCGGATTGTCCGACTGGAGGAACTACGTAAGACATTAGCCAAAAAAAGAGGATACCCCGCACAAATAATACACAAAGGTATAGAATTAGCAGAACAAATACCATTAGAACAACTACGAATTCCCAAAAACGGCACAAAGAACACATATTAGCATACGTATCTGCACATAACAAAAACAACCCATAATTATTCACAGAGATAACAAGAAACCTAACCTTACTCAATCAAAATAGCAAATTTAGCAACATACTTAAAACAATGAAGATAATTAAAAGCAAACGCCAACCGAAAAACCTCAAACAAATTCTAACCTCATCAAAATTCAATCAACACGTATCACAATGGGTCACAAAATGCAACAAAGAAAGATGTGGAGTTTGCGACATAATAATAGAAGGTAACACATACACATTCAAAAATCCAACACAAACCTTCAAAATAAAGAAGGATCTAAACTGCACCTCTAAAAATGTCATATGTGTACTAGAATGCATAACATGTAAAAAATACTATATAGGTGCCACAAAAACATTCAATAATAGAGTGGCCCTCCATAAGAGCAATATTAAAATTCAAGAAAATAGAAAATTGCCTGTCTCCAAACATGTACACTAATGCAACAGTGGACAATTCCAGATAATGCCCATTTTCCAAACTCAGGACTATTCATACCTCCTAACACAAGAAAAAATCTTCATATACAAATTCAACCCACCATTAAGTAAATCATAAGGCAAAGCACACCACAGACATATAAAAACAAGTACGAACACATGTATAAACAGGAACCCATCTGCACTCGGGCACGTGTGCATTTGCACACCCTCACACATGGAACGAATGCATACCCCATGTGAGTGTATTCATACACACATGCAGAAAATAATATGAATGTGTGTATCTATCTATCTATCTATGTGTATATATATATATATTTCTATAATTCTATTTATATTTCTATCTACCCTCAATCTTCCTTCCCCCTCTCTTACTTTTTCTCCCCCCTACATATCTATCTACTCACCCATCCTCTTTTCTACTAATCTCTCTCTCCAAACCCAAGCAAACATCCTCACCCCCCACTACCCACACATCCACATTCATGTGTGAACCCAGCAGGGACACCGTCATGAATGACCGGGAATTACCACACCCACACATACCATACAGATTCGACCGACAACAATTAAAGCAATAAAACATAATACACAGATGAACTTAAATGACCAAACACTGGCTAAACTGCATATATTTTTATCTCAACAAGATAGCATTTTTTTCTGTCAAACAGAACAAACATGTTTTCTGTCAAATGGAACAGACACTTTTAAATGAAAGAAAAATGAAACGTTTTTTCAAATGGACACTTTTATCAAATGGAATTTACATCTGAAGAGAGCATAATGGATAAACGATAAATGCTCGAAACTCGTTATGAAATTATATTTAAAAAACTTGAAATGTTAAAAAAATAAGATAATAAATAATTATTGAATAAGTTTTTTTACTAGCGTTGGTAACCACAATTCTTTAAATATACTTTTTCTCTCGTTAGAACTGCACTAATGCTACACAACCCCCTTCTCTCTCTCTCTCTATATATATATATAAATAAAAAAAATATGAAAATATAGGTACAGTTTTAGAGGATAGAACCTATAGTGAAATGGTTTAAGCTCAATATACAAGCAAGTATAAAGATAAATGAAAGAAGAGGGATAAATATGTACGAATGACAAATATATTTCAACTTCGATTGTTAAATGCCTAGTGTACTCGGTAAAAACATGTTTATTTTTCCTTTTTTAAGCTAAGACTTTTCAAGGATTAAAATCTTATCATCAGAAGAATCACATCGATTAATAAGTTGGAAAAAATATAAAGTAATCGATAGTGTGCGTGTAAAAAAATATGGAGTATGTCCAGTTGGTGAATCTCCGTAGATGAGGTGTCCGGTGAAAAGAGATTTTTAAGATGGAAAAAAGGGGTTTCGTGAAGGTACCATTGAAAATGTTTAAAAATGAAGTAAATCCAATAGAAACCTGTTTAGTTCAATCGTAGAGGGAACGCATTTATTCGGATGAAGTTTTGAGAATTAGGGGCATTTTAAAATACTTCCGTGGACAGAGAATGCAAGCCGTTTTTCAGAAGTTCAGATTGAACTGTGTATATAACACTCAGGCAGTCGGGAATGTAAGTAGTGACTTCGATCGAGTCTAAGAATAGCTGGAGTTCTGGTTGGAAACAAAGCCAAGTAAAATGTAGGGGAAGCGGTAAAGATAAAAGATAAAGAAAGTGGGTGATAGGGGTAGTTAAATCAACTATGACTGATGCTGGGAGAAGAGAAGAGGACGCGTTTGTTTAGTTACTGTTCATTGTTTGTAAGCAATAAACCGATCGAGTTGGGTGTGGTTTTCATAAGCTAAGAGCAGAAGTGAATTCAGGTCAGTAAGTAAATATTTCTGAAAGGGGGGTCCTGTAATTAAAACAGATTGTTATACAAACTTATATATAATTCAAATAAGCTAAAAGTGTTCCAATTGGGAAATAAGGGTTCCAATGAATGGGAATCTGGAATTTACGTGTTTAATATGTAATAATTCGGACAAAAATAAGTATTTCAGAGTTTGATGTATAAGGGCTTTAAAGAATTTCCAGTTAGTTAAATAGTAAATGCATGACTAAATAATAAACTTAAATGTATAACTGCAGTTAGGATTGGGGACAGTGTTAGTCTGCTTGCAAAAATTGAGTTCTAGTATAAGGATTATGGGGTAGGATTGGGTGGAATTTTGTAACCTAAGAAGGCGTACATATTCATCCCTCTTCTTTCATTTATATATATATATATATATATGTGTGTGTGTGTGTGTGTGTGTGTGTGTGTGTGTGTGCGCAGAGTTGAATGGTTTCGATGGGAACTCGAGTAAGAGAGACCAATGTACTTGTTAAGAGAGCAGGAATACATTCTTAAAAGAGGGGGTTAATTTCTTATTTTTATCACCCCCTCCTCTTCCTTCCTCCTTTTCTACGATTACTATCAGAGAAAACCACGCCTAACCATCAGGCCCTTTTAACCTAACATTGTATTTTACCCCCCCTCTTCTCTTCTTCTCACAAGCGACCAATTATCAACGAAAATTTCTTCATTTTTCTCTCCATTTTTCTTCTATATTAAGACGATGTCAAACGATATTCTTATCATTCTGTTTCGAAATGTGGCTGTGCACGCGTCTGATCAGACCCATCTAGGTCAAAATAATTTAGTATGCAGATATTCATGATGTGTGTTTGGTTTATTTTCTTTATATTTATATATATGTATATATATATATATATACGTATGTATGTATATATATATATATAGTAAGCTAACAAAATTTATTCATGGCAACTAAGCTACACAGAGGCTCCCGCGTTTCATCCCCGGGGGAAATATTCATGCTTTCAATTTTTTATCTCATATATATATATATATATATATATATATATATATATATATATATATATATATACACATATATATATATATATATATATATGATAAAAAAATTGAAATAATAGAAGTGCAAATGATGAAAGTCTTACTTATATTTTCCAAAAGAAATTATATGATATACTCATACCTTTATAGATTAGTGTGTGTATATATAATTAGTATACTGTGCCAGATGTGGTATATACTCGATCAGATAGTGTGTTATCCTTAAGATCTTAGATACAATATGTTCTACGAGTGATTAATATAACGCAGCGGAAACTGTATTAATTATATGCGTTCTCATATACACAGCAGGATTCCTCTACTCGTGATAAATAACACTCATATAAAAGGAGTCTTAATTCTATGGTAGCTCTGAAACATTCACTCTATTTCTCTCTCTTTTGTAACTTCATCAATCTATTTGACTGTAAAAAGGATATCAGCTAAGATGTTTGTTTTTAACTTAACATTAGTTTCACGATAGCGAATTAAAGTATCTAGAAGCTTTTTATGGACACAAAAAATAAAAAAATAAAACAAAGAAAATTTAGAAAGTATATAGTTTTCTATCCAAGTGAGTACATTACTGGCAAATGATTAGATGCAATGAAGACAGGGTTTACAAAATCCGAGTTGCATTTAATGACACCTGACGTAAAAGATTCAAGTGAAATAAAGAATTTAACAAAACGGGAAACCTTTTTCGTGTGTGAAAGAAAAATAACGATATTACACTCTTAGATAATGAGATAAAAGTATTTTTAAAATCGGCATAACCAAGTTTATTTTCTAGTCAGACAAGAGATAAAAGCTGGTGTTCAATTATAAGCCAGAAAAAATATATCAATTTACATTGGTCCATTGGAAACATCAGTCATTCGCACTCGCTAACATATACACACATTTTTAAACACACACACATATATATATATATATATATATATATATATATATATATATATATATATATATATATATGAGAAAGGAAAGATGAGAGTAATCCGACGTAATGGGAAATGAAATAGGAAAAACCAAGATATATATTTTATATATTCATCAACGTTTTTTCTTTATTGAAAGCCTTCCTCAGGATGATAGTTTTAAGAACAATGCCATGCTAGTACATTGAAATATTGGGTTGTCATGATGGGTTGACAAGGAAAAGTAGTAGCCGTGGCTACTAAGAGCGCTGGACGAGGGTCCGGGCTACAAGAAGTCAGTCAGTAGCAAAGAGTGAAATTAATATGGAAAGCTTTGAGTTGGTACATTAAGGCAGCAGTGAAAAAGGTGAGGGTGAGAATGTTAGTAGATTTGTCTTAGGGTGGGAGAAAGATGAGGGGTGCTGAGGTGTTTGTCGTGGTGAGGTATGGCATGGATTCTGAGAGGTTGGGGAAAGAGGAGGTTAGGAGGGAACACTGTGTCTTTGGTATGTAGGCTGTGTCATAGTTTTAGAAATAGATTTGATAAATGAAAATAACTTTAAAATAGTCCGGGGTGAGTAAAAGTATGAAAGAAGTACTCGAAAAGGTTGTTATATGTGAGAGCGGAGAGGGGAGATTTTGTTGTGGTCAGGTGCGTAATTTATGGAGGGTAGGAGTATTGACCAGCTGGTTATGTCAGGAATGTGTGAATATAAATGAGTTAGAAGGGATGTGTTGAAATGTGCTGTTAACATGACAATAAAGGAAATGACAATCAAGAGAAAAAGAAAAATGATTTTAATTTTGGCAAGAGATAAGTGCAATGTAGTTTTATTCAAGATTTGTAGGTAGTTTGAGATCAAGTTGAGGGCAAAAGGGGTTTACATATCAAAATATTTGTGAGGATATCTAGTTGGTGTTCATTGGTAAGGCTGTTATTTGTGGATAAGTAGTTTTGGTTCGGAGTGAATGAATATTTATGTGAGGAGGAGTTAGTATGTGAGTGTGTATGCGCGGAGTTGTATATAAGTACAATTGAGAACGATGAGAAGAAGAATTAGCCATGATCTAGGTTTAGTTTTTGTTCGGTCAGGATAATGTTGCTTATTAAGAAGGATAGATTGTAGAAACCATTTCGTTGTCTGCTGGTGTTAGAGGCTGTGATGAGTGCTGTTTCCAGTAGTCTTCCCCGAGCTTTGTTATGAATGTGTTTGTTGATTTTGGCCTGTTCGAACTTGAAAGCATGATCCTGCTCTAATATGTGGGAAAAGGTGCACTGAGAGAGTTATTGTTTTTTATGTCCCTTTTGGTTCGCTCAATCTTTTTTCCATTCACGTTGCGTTTCCCCCACGTAAATCTGATGGAATTGTAAGATGGGACGGTATATAAGCCGGCATGGGAAGTGCCTTTTTTTCAGAAATGTCTTGCTGTGTTTTATGTTTGTGTTTTGGTTTGTGATGTGGTTTGTACTGTTGGAATGCCTAGTTTGTTAAGTGTGTTGACGATGGATATGTTATTGGAATGCGTGGGTAAGGGAAGAGGTATGTCTATGAGAGAGGTGTTTGGTGTTTGATGTGTGTGTATTGTTTTTAAAGAATATTTGAAAGGCTTTCTCCTTAGCATTTAGTATTGCAGTGTCTTACCCCTCCCCCTTTCTCCTGTTGCCTTAATATGCCCACTCAAAGCTCTCCATATTCATTTCACTCTTTGCTACTGACTGTCTTCTCGCAGCCCGGACCCTCGTCCAGCGCTCTTAGTAGCCACGGCTACTACTTTTCCTTATCAACCCATCATGTCAACCCAATATTTCGATATACTAGCATGACATTGTTCTTAAAACTATCATCCTGAGGAATTCTTACTATAAAGACGAAACGTTGATGAATATATAAATTATATATCTTGGTTTTAACTTTTTCATTTCCCATATATATATATATATATATATATATATATATATATATATATATATATATATATATGTATAAATACATATATTTATTCATCGGTGCAGAAAGTTAGTACAATATATGTACCATTCGTTTAAAGCTCAGAAGCTGTTAACTATCCGGCTCTCTTCTTATGTTGTCACTTAGTAAAGAAATGGGAACTCACGCACTCTCGTTTCGATACGTTATTTGCTTTCCAGTGTTAAAAATTGTTGTTTAGAATTAGGTTTTAAGGAATAAATGTGAGATTAACAAGTTAATAAAGTATAAAAATGAGGGGGTAAATATAACAGTTTAGATTTAAATTTTTATAATATTAAAAATATCTTTATACAAGTCCCGTGATTCAATGTTTATTAGGAGCGTATACTAGGTCGTTATTGTTTTAGAATCTTAAATTTCTATCGTCTAGAAAGTGCTAACGAGAGAATGTGAGTTTAAGAATTAAACATTTAAGAGAATACAAAATATCGAATTCAAAGTTAAAGCCTAGATTTAAAAAAAACTTGAAATGTTTTATCACTCTGAAATAAGAATAAAACATAAAATTTAAACTAATTCGAACCTCGTAAGCTGTAATTCTGTATTCGAAACTTAACATTTCTAACTGAGGTATAATGAACATGTAAAAATATGATAATGATAATAATAATAATAATGATATAATTTTCTGTAACCAAGGAAATATAATATTACGCTCTTAATTTTGATTCTCAATTAATCGAGGAATCTGCTGGGATGTTTCCCACCATCATACGAAAGAAATTGTATATATATATATATATATATATATATATATATATATATATATATATATATATACAGAGGCTGGGCACTTTTCGAGGAGCTTTAATAACAAGTAGTACAAATAGCTATATGCAATGATCCGACTCGTAGATCACTCTTAATTACTTGGTGGATAGTAGTAATTCTACTATTTACAGTTAAAATTCCCCTTTATTTACTAATTAGTTTCCAGTGGGCTTCGGGTAAGATCTTCGACTGCGAATCAGTGGCGATTTGTGTTCGGGGTTCGCGCCCGGTGACCGTTGGGAACTAGTTCCTAGACTGAAGATTGCGTTAGCATGAAACATCGATGTCTCTAGGTATATTTTAAATATTTAATATTTATAAAAAAATATTATTGTTTATATATATATATATGCATATATTTATATATATATATGTATATATATATGTATATATATTGATATATATGTATATGTATACATATATATATGAATGTATATATATATGTGTATATGTGTATATATATGTATATACATATGTCTATGTATATATATATATATATATATATGTATATAAATTATTTTATTAAAAAGTTATACATTACCATATGTGTTAGGAGAATGGGTCTGGGCTCATTTTAACAGACATACGGTTGCTGTGTCATAATACATCTTTTTGTCCCAAGCAAATCTTAAGCATTTTAGAAAACGACGAAAACACGGAAATGAATAAAAAGACTGGAATAAAACATCATTACCCGTCTATAAGTGGGGATTTCTTTTTGTTATGTTTCTTTATAGGAGAAATTTAGTGTTTACGAGGGGTTGTATGAATCGATAATTTTGGTGTATTTTATATGTACATTTATATACATTATTCTCTTTTAAGATATTTCACCCCAAACAAGTCAGACCACCACTGTAGACGTAAGGGGTTACTGAGAATTAGGGTGTAGGTTTTGGGTATCAATCTTAGTTGGGCGCAGTGCAGTGATATGTTTGTTTATATTAGTTTTTAATCTCTGCATGTTGTTACAGTTGGGGAAATAAGCATAATGGAGGGAGTTCCAGACGCCGGCAGCACGAGGAGAGAAGCTGCTGAAGTAGAAGCCTCTTCGGTATCGGGGGACCTCCACAGTGAATGGGTGGGATTTAGCTTATTGTCGAGTTGGTCAAGTGTATTTATTTCGAGGGGGCACCACACTTGCAAATTCATTGGTGCACAACCCATTGAAGTATTTGTAAAACAATCACAAGGATGCAATATTGGGCGATGACACAGGGGCTGGAGTTTGGTTGATAATGAGGGACCTATTAAATTGGCGACTCTTGTTTTGACCTTGTCTAAGAAGTAGACAAGCGAATGATGTACCAGCCCTGATGTGGCAACACTACTCCATGCATGGGCAGATGGTTGTTTTGTATAGATACAGAATACTGTTAGGTGTGATGTGTTTACTAGCACGGTAGAGGGATCCCACCTTCTTTGCAGCAGCCTTGGCAATGTCTTCAATATATTTGTTCCAATATATATTACCTGTGAAGGTTAGGCCGATGAATTTGAATGTTGAACTCTCAGGTAGTGTTTTATTTGCCATGCCAATCGGTGGTTTGAGAGATTTCTTGTAGTTATTGAAGGAAAGGATCTTTGTCTTTGTGGCTTAAATGTTACCAACCATCATGCCCCAATGTCACTTCAGCCTGAAGGTAATTTTCTAAGTATTCAGCCATTGCTTCGGATATGACAGCGTCTGTTTTGCCAACATGACGAGAGTAAAGCGTGGTGTCGTAAGCAAATATACTAATCTCAGACTCAATGTCATCAAGGAGATCGTTTATGGAGATTAGGAACAATCAAGGTCCAATGAAAGATCCCTGTATTGATTTACTCCTCTCCAGGAGTTAGGCACAAGGCCAGTTTTTATCTTACTCCCACAAGTAAGATGTGACCCAAGGTCGGGTCGGGAAAGTGGGGTTTAAAAAAGGTGGACCTCCTAGAACTGCACAGGACAGACCCATAGACCGGCGTAAATCAAGCCCCGAAGGCCAAGACAATACCAGTCTATGGGGTGCAGTATCCATCGGAACAGATACTACACTTTGATCTTAGCCAAAAGGCCAAGAATGAAAGATCCCTGTAGTACACCAGCAGTTATGTCATGTTGCTTAGATGAACGGCAACTGAGGACAACCTGGATATTTCTTTCGGTTAGGGCGGATCTAATTATATTACATATTTGCCCAGTAATACAATATAAGCGTATTTTTTAGGATAAGCCCTTTATGCCATAACTTGTCAAAGGCCTTTTATATATCAAGTTCTACTGTGCGAGCTTACCCTGCAATGTCCAGTGTGTGAGATATGCGTTCAGAGATGCCCGTTAAGATATCCGCAATAGATCGTGCTTGTCTAAATCCATACTGGCGGTTAGAAAGAAGTTTAGCATTAACTAAGTGCCGGATTATCGCTAGATTGATTAAGGATTCAAAGATGTTTGCAAAGATCGGGAGCAGACTTATTAGACGGAAGTTCTGAGGATGAGTTCTATCCCCAGAATTCTTGAAGACTGGTACCACAAAAGCAATTTTCCAGCTAACGGGGAAGCAAGATAAAGCTAGGCATTTCTTGTAGAGGTTTGAGAGGACAGGGGCTAGTTCAGCAGAGCATTTATTTATTACTATTACAGGTATAAGAGCAGGCCCACAAGCTTTGGAGGTGTCAATGTTTTTTAATGATGTTTTTGACTTGGGATTGGATGATGACCCAGTTTTAAAGTTTGACGTTGGTCCGCAAAGGGAATTTAGGGAGGGAGTTGTTTTCTGAGACCAAAGTGGAGTTTCAGGCGAAACGCTGGACAAGTAGTTCAGCCTCATCAGTTGCCGTGCAAACGACATCATTGTGGTTGGATATTGGGGGAATCGTTGATTGACCATTGTTCACCACACTATTGTAGTTTTTCCAGAAATCGCAAGTACCTAGTTTCTATGACTCAATGTTGTTTTTGTTATCTCTGTATACCTTCTATTTGCTTCGCCTATCTCGGTCTTACAATTATTTATTGACTCTATAAATTTATGTCTATAAGCAGCTGACGTATGGCGGTCGGATTTACGTAATTCTTGCTGCCTCTCAGCAAGAGCAGCTGCATATTTCTAGGTGAACCATTGAGGTGAGTGGGGTTTGATGAAGTATTTTCGCATGGAGACATAGGCTTCAATGTCTGCTTTGACCCATTCAGTTAACTCATTTGTACACTGATCAGCAGAAAGTGAGAATGTCTCCCTCTATGAGGCGTCGCTGCTGTGATCTCTGATAGACTCAAAAGCAGTCTGCTCGTTGTATCTCGTTGTTTTGAGCAACGGCTCATCTGCTTTTAGACGACGTTTGAGGGTGATATAAATCATTAGCACAATGTGATCAGCTTCCGCGAGTGGGCTATGAGCTTTCGTCGCACACGCATCGGACAGTGAGGTCAAGAACACGTCTAGAAGTGAGGCTTGCTGGTCTACTCGACCGGGATGCGGGTCGGGTAATTGACACTCTGAGAGAACGAGTTAGCTAAGGAGAAATTATAGGTAGTTTCCGGCTGCGTCAGTAAGGCTGGAGAATCCCAATCAGTCACGGTGGTGTGGTTAAAATCTCTAATTACATGTATCTTGGCATTCGAGTCGAGTGAGAGTTCTCTATCTATACTTTCATAGACATAGTTTAGCAGGGTACAGTCCTGGGTCGAAGGAAAACGGTATAAGAAATATAAGTAACTAACGCTGTGATATAAGGTCAATCTAAATCACATGTAGTCTTGGTCATCTTATTCTAACCTATGTACTCTAGTCAGAGGGGTGTTCCGAATATAAACTCTTTGCCCGTGCATATGTTTGTCAGAGTGGATGATGTGCTATGTTGTGGCTGGATTGTGAAGCATGGTATATCTTCATTATGTAAAGGATATCTAATGTATTAACTATCATTGTAATGTGCAGTCGTGTTGAGTTTTTGTGTTCAGTTAATTGTGTCAGATTTATTTAATAAAGGTCATGGGTTTATTATAGAGGCTGTGTGAGACAAAGGGCGGTTACGTCTTTGTCATCTATAATTCCTTTAATTTAATGGGGTTTGATAGTTATATTTCTAGTCGTTTAATTAGAGAGAATCATGTATTTATCATGTTAGATATTTTAAAATACTATGGGTATCTAATGATGTATGTTATATATGTGATAGATGTTATTAAAAGGGTATGTGAATGTCGGTTATATTACGGTTGGAAGGGGGGATGTTGTTGTAGTTGGGTCATGTACAATTAATCTAGGGGGCGTTATGTTGTATATAAAAACAGTTGGAAAAATATTGGGGGTAGCTATGTCATATTTTTTATGATGTGGAGATCATTGGTCTAATGGAGTTGTTAGTGAGTTATGTATTTTTGTTGCTAGTCCATTGGGCTAACAGAAAATTTTATTTTGTGGGGACATTTTTTGAAGACCTCGTTTATGCATTTTATGGAAGGGTTATGGATTGCCTAGAATCCTGAATTTTAGTGGTGCATGGTGGGCAATTCTTGGAGGTAAAAGTATAGGGCTTCGGTGTATCGATGATCTTCCATATTATTTTATCGGGAATGTAGGACCCTTTGAGTTCCCATCCAGTTGTTGCTAGGGTGGTGATGCAGTCTTTTACCGATTATTTGAAGGTGCCATTACGAGCGTAAAACCTTTGTTTGAAAGTTCCTTGAGTCATTCCGATGTAAATGGGTGCCTTCTTTGTATCTACCACTGGGAAGTTCTCAACAAACCTTGTTTTTCGCCAAAGCTTTTGTAGAAACAATGATCTAGAAATAGACACAATTCCCCATGCAAGAAACTCCCCCTTTTGCTTCGACAATAAAACATGAGTGAGGAAATCTAATTTTGAGGACCCATTTGATAAATTCAATAGTCCGAATAGATTTACTATATATCCATCACCAAGAATTATACGGTAATCTAAGAAATTTGGATCGACTACAATAGCGGGTGGAACCGATGGTCCGGTAGATGAATAATGTCTTGTTTCCATACACATTTAACAATAATATGAAGATAAGCACTTTAGAGTATGGCTCCCGGGTGTATACATATGAGTGATTTTTTTTAAAAATGTGATGAGAAAAAATGAATGAAATATAAATAAAGAAATAATAAATTAAACTGTGGATGAAAAAGTGAATGGAACAACGAATGAAAAATAAATTAAAATAAAATAGATGAAAAAAAATGAATGAAAAAGTCAATGATGAAATATGATTGAAAAATGAATAAAAGATGAATTAAACAAAAATATCAGGTCTAAAATAGGATGCAGGATATTTTTTATTAACACCGGTTTGCAATGTCTGACGTTAGATAGGGATACTGACCAAGTGGATATCCTCCATTTTTTCCATTAAACAAATTACTGGAAAGAAATTGTTTGCGGAAAATAAAACATCCGGCTTAAAATATGATGTAGGATTTTTTTATAAACACCGGTTTGCACTTTCTGATGTTAGATAAGGCGGCCATGTTATATTTTTACAATTAAACAAACGTAAAATATGTCCCCAAATAGCGTACGCATATCGCATATGTTGTTTTTGAACTGAAGGAGTTTGAAATAAAAATCCATAGTAATTTTCGGGCCAGTAATGTGTTTATTTATGTAGCGCCTTTGTCTTATAAAAGAATTAATAGTATTCTTAGTTCGTGCTCCATAAACAAATACATTCATTTACTAAAGCGCACAGTTTTCTCAAACCTAAATCTAAATCATGTTCATTTATGTAGCGCCCCTGTCGAATGAGAGAACTCATGAAGCATGCTTATTTATGAAGCGCACCTATTATATAAAAGAACTAATATTAATGCGTCCCTGTCGTATTATAGAATCCATATGGTTCATTTGGTTCCCTGAACCAAATTCATGTTATTTTATGTAGCTTCCCATGAAATATGTTACTGTATGTAGCGCCCTTATTATATAATAGAGCTCATATACACAGTGGTCATTGGCGGGAATCGGCCGATAGTTGCGGATATTAACATGTACTGGCGGGAATCGTCTCCTAAAATGTTAAATTTTAAAAATGTACACGAAGTTCCTGTTTTGAATTATGAGTTGGCGATTTGATAACATGATGCGAAGGCGTGGGCAGTGGCGGGCAGTGGCGGACATTGGTGGGCATTGGTGGGCAGTAGCGGATATCAGTATGTAGTTGCGGGCATCGTCTAGAAAAATGTAAAAGTTAAAAAATGCTGACTCATTTCCTTTTTTGAATTATAAGTTGTCACTTTCTTACATGGAGGACATAAACGGATAGTGACGGATATTAGCATGCTGGAGTTGGAGATGTGTTCATAGTGTGGGCATTGGCGGACAGTGGCGTACATTGGCGGAAAGTGATGGATATTAGCATGTAGATGCGAGCATCAATTACTAAAATGTATTTTTTTTTAAATGCTGACTCATTTTCTTTTTTTATATTATAAGTTGGCGATTGGTTTACTTGGCGGAGAATAGCGGGCATTGGCGGAAAGAGGAGGATAACAGCATGTAGTAACAGGCGTCATCTAGTAAAATGTAAAATTTTTAAAATGCTGACTCATTTCCTGTGATTAATTATGAGTTGTTTAATTATTTTACATAGCGGAGAATGGCGGACATTGGCGAAAAGTGGTGGATATTAGAACGTAGTGGCGAGTATGATCTAGTAAAAATGAAACATTTACAAAATGCTGAATAATTTTGTTTTAATTATTAGTTGTCTATTTGTTTACATGGTGGGCATTGGCGGACAGAGGCGGGCATTGCCGGAAAGTGAAGGGTATTAGCATGTAGTGGCTAGCATCCTCTACTAAAATGTAAAATTTTAACAATGCTTACTCATTTCTTTTTTTGAGTTATAAGTTGGCGATTTCTTTACATGACGGACAATGACGGAAATTAGCAGAGAGTGTCAGAAATTAGCATGTAGTGGCGGGCATAATCTACTAAATGTAAAATTTCCATTTTCTAACTATGAGTTGGCGTTTTTTTTAATGATGTACAATGGAATACATTGGCGGAAAGTAGCAGATATGTGTATGTAGTGGCGAGTATCATCTACTAAAATGTAAAATTTTAAAAATGCTAACGCATTTCTTGTTTTAAATTATGAGTTTGCGATGTCTGTTCATGACGGGAAATGGCGGACATTGGCGGATATTAGCGGAAATTTGTGGATATTAGCATGTAGTGGCGGACATAATTTACTAAAATGGAAAATTTAAATAATGCTGACTCATTTCCTGTTTTAAATTATGTTTAAGCGATTTATTTACATGGTGGACAATGACGGACAGTGATGGTAAGTGGCGGATATAAGCATGTAGTGGTAGGCATCATTTAGTAAAATGTGAAAATGTTTTAAATGTGACTGATTTCCTTTTTAGAAATATGAGTTGAAGATTGATGCACATGACGGGCATTAGCGGACATTGGCGGAAAGTGACGGATATTAGCATGTAATGGTGAGCATCATCTACTAACTGCAAAATTGTTTAAATGCTGACTTATTTCCTGTTTTAAATTATGAGTTGGTTACCCATTTCTTTACATGGCGGACAATAGCGGGCATTGTCGGATAATATTGTCGGATATTAGCATGTAGTGGCGAGTATCATTTACTAAAATGTAACATTTGAAAAATGCTGACTACTTTCCTGTTTTGAATAACGAGTTGGCGATTTGTTTACATGATGGGCATTGGCGGACAGTGGCGGGAATTAGCGGATAGTGACGGATAATAGCATGTAGTAGCGAGCATCATCGGCTAAAATGAAAGAGTGTAAAAATTCTGAACCATTTCCTTTTTTGAATTATGAGTTGATTGGCTACTTTTTACATGGCTGACAATGGCAGACATTGGCTGAATATGACGGATATTAGCATGTAGTGGCGGGCATCATCTACTAAAATGTAAAATTTTGAATATACTTACTCATTTTCTTTTTTAAATTATGAGTTGGCGATGTGTTTATATGACGGGCATTGGAAGCCATTGGCGAAAAGAGGCGGATATAAGCATGCAGTGGCGAGAATTATTTACTAAAATGTAAAATTAAAAATATGCTGGCTCATTTTATTTTTTTAATTATGAGTTGCGGATTTATTTACATGAAAAATGACGGATATTAGCATCTAGTGGCGTGCATTATTGAGAGAATCAAGGGCAGTAGTGGTATTAAACCAGAATTAGCGTGTATTAATTTTGAATTGCTCACATTACTCCGTCGCATTTTAAGGAATGACTTGCAGTTTTTTTACAAATTAATACATAAATACATTGGAAACTTCTATAAATATAAAATCAAAGAAGCCTCCAGAAGCCTATTGATATCACTTTTTCTGATTCATTTTTCCTTTGGTAAGGACAATAGTCCAAAAAGAAACATAATCAAAACAATAATAATGTTACGATGACGTAAAAATATAACCCAAACATATTACCATGACGTCGTATACCTCTCAATATGACCTCATATGCACAAGATAACATTAAAAATGATGGTCACGTTATGAAATTTAAATGGAATAAGCGGAAGACCTAAAAAGCTCAACGTTTCGCCCAAATGTTATATGGGCTTTTGAATTTTTTCGTTCGCTCTTGCATGCCCATATAACATTTGGGCGAAACGTTAGATTTTAGCGCTTCCGCTTATTCCATTTTAATCTCATACCGTGGGATTATTTCATCCTT
>OY744517.1:10039785-10069785 GCA_963556195.1 Sepiola atlantica | reverse complement strand
CGATCTTCTGTCTCATTTTTAGAGACGCAGTCTTAACTTATTTGTCTAAAGCTTTGGAGAATTTCGTCCGCTTTCTCTCACGACGATCTTGTCGCTGGGAGCTCCCATGACGGACTGATGATTTTCCGTTTTCGACAACAACAAGTGGCGTCACCGTCCTTTGTCCTGTCATACCAATCATAACCTGAGCTAGCCTGATTTTTATTGAACCTCAACTTTTGAAGTCGGTCAGTTTTCACCAGTTGTTATAACTTCTTGGAATTACTCATTCTGAGAACAAATCAATTTGTCCCAAAATGGATGTCATTTCGATCTGCACTTAACTCGAACAAAGTTCACCCCTCTCACAATCAAACTTAGTGGACATACACGCTTTTAGGCACACAGGGGCCCTCATAATATTATATATATATATATATATATATATATATATATATATGTATACTTACAAACATGCGTATGTGTTTATGTGTCTATATTGTTTTACAAACAACCTCACTCATTAATAGCCGTGTTTCTGTGAATTATATGTAATTTTACTGATATATATATATATATATATATATTTGTGTTTGAGTATATATTAATATAAATATATATATATATATATATATATATAGTTATATATATACATATATCGTTATATATATAGTTATATATATATGTATATATATATATATATATACTCATATATATATATATATATATACTCATATATATATATATATATATATATGCTTGTATATATTTAAATATAGTATTGTGGGGAGTGATTATTTGCTTAACATGTACTTTTCTATATTAGTAAACAAGTAAGAATATACAGAATTGCACCACTAATGTACACCTCACTACAAAAGAAAAAAAGATAGCGTGTAGTAATTTTATTTTGTATGGTTAAAAATGTCTTCTCTTTTGAATCTTTAAGACGCTAAAGGGGCCTGTGGAATAATAAATCAAGTATCAATGTCTCCTCGGGGCATGGTTAGTCATTGAAGTGGCGAGTTAGCAGCTCTGTGTACGCACTTTTCGACAAAGCAGTCAGGCTGTCCTTTTTTCTCTTACATTATATTTATTGTCACAGAAGTCAAGACTAGATTTTTGGAAACAAAAAACTGTTTCAATGAATTATTCAAATGCAATGATTTGTGAATACCCAAGCTTCGATTGGTTTCAAAATGGACAAATTCTTTTTTTAAATATGCGATTCACCCACACACCTTCGCATAGCAATACACACTTAATTCTATACTTTATCCTATGGTGTGTAATCTTTTGTGTGCATATATATATATATAATATATATATATATATATATATATATATATATATATATATATATATATATTATATATATATATAATATATATATATATTATATATATATATATATTTATATAGATATTTATATGGGAAAATGAAAAAGGAAAACCAAAACATGGATGTTTTTTATGTGTACAACAACGTTTCGTCTTTATTTATAAGACTTCATCAGGATTATAATATAGAGAAAAATGCCATGCAAGTACAAACATATGTAGGGTTGACATATTGGGAAAAAAGGAAGAAAATAATGGCCACTACTCGGTGGACGTCCGTACTTGGTGAGGAGTGACAAATGAATGTTGATGAAAATGAGTAGGGAAGAAGTGGAAAGATGGGGGTGAGAAAGGACTACTGTGGCTGGTAGTAAGAGAAAGAGGTGGGGGAGGAGGAGGAATAATGTGGATGGCAGAGAGAGAGTGGAGGAGAGAGGGGAAGGAGGTGTTTGAACAGATGGCTGCAGTCAAGACTGAAGGGGAAAATGTAAGTTAGAATGTTTGTGTGTGGGGGTGTATGCAGAGAAAAGGAGGGTGGGTAGAGAATGAGAGGGGGGTGATTTGGGGCGAAAGTTATGGTCTTAGAGCGCGTTTTGAGAAAATTAGGGGATTTAAGAAGGGGGTATAGAAGAGTGAAGGTACGAAAGAAATAGTTGAGAGGGGGAATGGGTGAGGGGGAGAAGGAAGATTTGTTGTGATAGTGTATGAAATATTTGAAATATTTGGAAAATGATGGCAATGAGTGAGGGAGTGGAGGGGTCGAGGAGAGGGAGGAGGGAGGTAATAGAACAGGTGGGTATGGAATATTTGAAATATTTGGAAAATGAGAAAGTTTCATCGGACTGCAGTGTTAAAAATGTGAGGGAAAAACGGAATGAGTTAGAGAAAGTAAAGATTCATGGAGAAAAAGGAAGGCTGTGAGTAAGTGGGAGAGTGTCATTAAGGTTAGAGATGAAAATAAATGTTATCTATAATCAGGCAAGAGTTTTTGTTCTGTAAGGATGATTTTGCTTATTAAGGGTGATAGGTTAAAGAAGCCATTTCGTTGCTTGATGGCGGTGGAGGCGGTGATGAAGGCAGTTTCCAATAATCTTCGCAGAGATTTGTTGTGTATGTATTTTGTGATTTCGGCTTGTGCAAATTTGAAGGAATGACCATGTTCTAGTGCATGGAAGAAAAGTGCACTGAGAGGGTTGTTGTTTTTTATGTCCCTTTTGTGTTAATTTAATATTTTCTTTAATTCACGGTGTGTTTCTCCCACGTAAAATTGATGGCAGTCATTGCATGGGAATGTATATAAGCCGGCATGGGATGTGTTTTTTTTTGGGAAATGTCTGGATGTGTTTAATGTTTGTTTTATGGATTGAGATGTGGTTTGTAGTGTAGGAATGCCTAGTTTGTTAAGCGTGTTGCATATGGATGTGTTATTGGAATGCATGGGTAAGAGAAGTGGGCTGTCTATGAGAGAGGTGTTAGGAGTTTGCTTTTTTGTGTGGTGTTTCTGGAGAATATTTGGAAGGCTTTTTTCTCGGCATTTAATATAAAATGTGTGGGGTATTGCAATGTTTTTAGGGAATTAAAAATGTACTTTATTTCTTCATCTATGTGTTGGGGGCTACATATTCTAAGGGCGCGTAGGAAGAAGCCTATAATTATACCTGTTTTGATCTTGATATGGTGGTGGGAGTAGAAATGTATGTAGTCATTGTTGTGAGTGTTTTTGCGGTGTACCTTAAATTCTAGTTTTTTGTTGGACTTAATTATGAGGGTATCTAGGAAGGGAATAGAGCCGTTTATTTCAGTCTCATGGGTGAATTTTATAAAGGGTTCTATTGTGTTGAGTCTATCTTTAACATTATTGATTTGTATGTCTGTGGTGAGGAAAATTAAAATATCATCTATGTATCTAAAGTATTCGATGTTAGTGGGGTAGTCTATATTTGAAAGGACCGGATTCTAAGAATTCTAAAAAGAGGCAGGCTACTACACCGTTAAGGGGGTTGCCCATGGGGAGTCCACATTTTTGTTTGTAGAATACTTCGTCAAATTGGAAATATGCTACGTCAGTGATGAGTCTAATTATTTCTATAAAAGTGTTGGGGGGAATAGGTAGGTCGGTTTTTATTTTCTTTATATGTGTGTGAAGTAAGTTTAGGCAGTTTTTAACAGGTACATTAGTGTAGAGCGATGTTACATCTAGGCTATGTATATTTTTATTTTCTACGTTGATGTTTTTATTCTGCTAAGAAGGTCGCCAGCATTTTTGATGTGGGAAGGATTGATGGTACCCATTAGTTGAGTGAGGATGTTAGCTATGGCCCGTGCGATTTTCTGTGTGGTGCTACATATACTCGATACAATGAGACGCATGGGGATGTCAGGTTTGTGGGTTTTGGGGAGCCCGTATAGTGTGGGAATTATGGGATGATATTCAATGTTTGATGCCTATTTTTTGTTGTTCTTCATTAGGTGTTTGAAAAGATTTGTTAAAATCTTCTATGTTTTTATTCATAGTTTTTTGGTCAGTTTTAGCGTATGTGTTTTCGTCGGATAATAGAGTAGATATTTTTTTGATATATGATTTTTTGTCCATGATTACTATGCCCCCTCTTTTGTCTGATGGTGATATGATTATGTTGTTGTTGTTAGCTAGGTGTTTCCTTTTCTCTGCATACACCCCCCCACACACACACAAACATTCCAACTTAAATTTTCTCTTTCAGTCTTGACCGCAGCCATCTGTTCAAACACTTCCTTCCTCCCTCTCCTCGACTCCCTCTCTGCAATCCACATTATTCCTGCTCATTTCCCACCTCTTTCTCTTACTACCAGCCACAGTCGTCCTTGCTCATCCCCATCTTTCCACTTCTTCCCTACTCATTTTCATCAACATTCATTTTTCACTCCTCACCAAGTACGGACGTCCACCCAGTAGTGGTCATTATTTTCTTCCTTTTTTCCCAATATGTCAACCCTACATGTATTTGTACTTGCATGGCATTTTTCTCTATATTATCATCCTGATGAAGTCTTATAGATAAAGACGAAACGTTGATGTACACATTAAAAACATCCATTTTTTGGTTTTCCTTTTTCATTTTCCAATCACGTCGGATTACCTTCATCCTTCTCTTCCCATATATTTATATATATAAATGTATATATTTATATATATATATATATATATATATATTGTTAATTCTGATCAGGAAAAGTTTGTTTTGACCAATAATCTAGCTAATTTGCTAATTATTTTAAATGGTGCGTCTGTACAAAATGTAGATGATAATTTAAATATTTTCATAGATTGTCATGCAAGATCCTTTGTAAATTGCGTACGTCTGGTTATTGGGACTGTCAATCCAGCCAGGCAGTTAAATCTATTATTTTTAGTTGTTGTTCTATGCGACAAATAAGATTCAATGTTATTTAAGTATTCTAAAGTTTCTAATGTATCCAAATCTAGTTAATTGGATCAGACCTTATTAACAGAGTAGTAGATGTCACAGGTTTTATTTTATAGAAGGCAGAGATAAATGATGAAAATGTATATTTTCAATATTTACTTGTTTCATTATCAGAGCAATTCATATAAAATATGTTAGAGACATGTAAGCTCATGCAGTTATTCTTACCTTTTTTAAAGTATTTAAATTATATGCAGTTATTCTTACCGTTTCAAAAGTAGTTAACTCATATGGAGTTATTCTTACCTTTTCAAAAGTATTTAACTTATATGCAGTTATTCTTTCCATTTCAAAAGTATTTAACTTATATGCAGTTATTTTTTCCTTTCCAAAAGTATTTAACTTATATGCAGTTATTCTTACCTTTTCAAAAGTATTTAACTTATATGCAGTTATTCTTTCCTTTTCAAAAGTATTTAACTTATATGCAGTTATTCTTACCTTTTCAAAAGTATTTAACTTATATGCAGTTATTCTTTCCTTTTCAAAAGTATTTAACTTATATGCAGTTATTCTTACCTTTTCAAAAGTATTTAACTTATATGCAGTTATTCTTTCCTTTTCAAAAGTATTTAACTTATATGCAGTTATTCTTACCTTTTCAAAAGTATTTAACTTATATGCAGTTAGTATTACGTTTTCAAAAGTATTTAACTGATATGCAATTATTCTTACCTTTTCAAAAGTGTTTAACTTATATGCAGTTATTCTTACCTTTTCAAAAGTATTTAACTTATATGCAGTTATTCTTACCTTTTCAAAAGTGTTTAACTTATATGGAGTTATTCTTACCTTTTCAAAAGTATTTAACTTATATGGAGTTATTCTTACCGTTTCAAATGTATTTAACTTATATGCAGTTATTCTTACCTTTTCAAAAGTATTTAACTTATATGCAGTTATTCTTACCTTTTCAAAAGTATTTAACTTATATGCAGTTATTCTTACCTTTTCAAAAGTGTTTAACTTATATGGAGTTAGTCTTACCTTTTCAAAAGTATTTAACTTATATGGAGTTATTCTTACCGTTTCAAATGTATTTAACTTATATGCAGTTATTCTTACCTTTTCAAAAGTATTTAACTTATATGCAGTTATTCTTACCTTTTCAAAAGTATTTAACTTATATGCAGTTATTCTTACCTTTTCAAAAGTATTTAACTTATATGCAGTTAGTATTACGTTTTCAAAAGTATTTAACTGATATGCAATTATTCTTACCTTTTCAAAAGTGTTTAACTTATATGCAGTTATTCTTACCTTTTCAAAAGTATTTAACTTATATGCAGTTATTCTTACCTTTTCAAAAGTGTTTAACTTATATGGAGTTATTCTTACCTTTTCAAAAGTATTTAACTTATATGGAGTTATTCTTACCGTTTCAAATGTATTTAACTTATATGCAGTTATTCTTACCTTTTCAAAAGTATTTAACTTATATGCAGTTATTCTTACCTTTTCAAAAGTATTTAACTTATATGCAGTTATTCTTACCTTTTCAAAAGTGTTTAACTTATATGGAGTTAGTCTTACCTTTTCAAAAGTATTTAACTTATATGGAGTTATTCTTACCGTTTCAAATGTATTTAACTTATATGCAGTTATTCTTACCTTTTCAAAAGTATTTAACTTATATGCAGTCATTCTTACCTTTTCAAAAGTATTTAACTTATATGCAGTTATTCTTACCTTTTCAAAAGTATTTAACTGATATGCAATTATTTTTACCTTTTCAAAAGTGTTTAACTTATATGCAGTTATTCTTACCTTTTCAAAAGTATTTAACTTATATGCAGTTATTCTTACCTTTTCAAAAGTATTTAACTTATATGCAGTTATTCTTACCTTTTCAAAACTTATATGGAGTTATTCTCTCTATATATATAATAATACTTTCGTTCCATTGTTGCTAGCTGTAATTTGATGGCCAACCTTAATATAAAATTAAGACGCTTAGTGAAAATACACGTTTGTACGATTCGTTTCTTTAGTGATACGGGCTTAAGACATTCTGAGCAAACTTTCTTTTATCCAGTTATAATTGGTTGCTTTCAGGTCGTATATGATTGGTTTGAGCCACGCGACAATTACATATTTACATCGTCTTAACAGACGATAACTGAAAATATTGGCTTCATATATGTATATATATATATATATATATATATATATATATATATATATATATATATATATATATATATATATACACTACAATATTATATTCATCAACGATGCGGATATAAAAGTTACATTTTTTCAGATAAATCAATAAAATTTGACAAGATAGAGAAGATTTTATATCACTATGAAATCTGTTTTCTTTGAACCAGAGAACTTTAGACGTAATACCCATAAATAGTAACGATATCACACGTTCTTATACATCGAATGACCACTGGAAAGTTTTACGTTTTCAGAATTTGATGTCAATTATTGCGTTGGATTATCTTTTAGTTCGTTCGCATGTTAGGCTTCGTAGTAATTTCAACATTTGTTCATAAATTTTGAAAAATGAAAGGATAAAATATATTCGACGCTATTAGTAAAAATAGGCACCCGGAAGACCTTAAACTCTGCATTTCACCCAACTGTCGCATCAGCTTTTTAAAAAATGCTAAAAGTGGCAAAATACGAAGAAGATCTGTACTTTGTGTGGAATATATATATAGTAATCAGGGTATACTAAATTATATGTAGGGAAAGAAAGTAAATAATTACGTATATATATACGGCACAATCACGTTGACACACCGGTTCCCGTTAGATCACCGAAGTTAAGCGGTGTCGAGCCTGGCCAGTACTAAATGGGTGCCTATTTATGAATACCAGGTGCTGTATGTGCTCTCTGCTTATCTCGGCATTGTTTCCAGTCGTCTAGTATTACTACTTGCCATTGGAATCAAGCAATGCCGACTCGGTTGTTGGGATTGCGCAACCCTTGCAATTATAAATTCACGCGCGGGCGGCCCCTATCGGGGCATTCATAAGTCGAAAGATCGACGAGAAAGTCCATCCTATATATATATATATATATATATATATATATACATATATATATATATATATATATTCACATTAGTTTTACCGGGTATGGAAAGAACAAAATGGTCACATCTTTAAAGAATACAGGTTCATTAAATACTCCGAAACGGCCATAATTAGCAACATGTTGCTGCTTTATATGTCTTTCCCAAGGAAAAGTATACATCCACGTGTAAAAACTGTCAGAGACTCATCTTTCGTGAAACCCATTGTTGTCGCTCAATTATTAAACTATGCTAACATCGCCAAGAAATGATATTTGTTATCAAACATCAAATTATGTTCATTGTGTTTGGATTAATCAGTCAAACCTAATCTACAGGCATCATCTAAATATTTGCATGTCCAGGCCAATCTTAACATTTTCTATTTCTCAGTAATTGTTCTATAATGATGTATTATATCTTTGTTTTTTCAATTGAAGTTCTCTTGTAATTATACTATTTTTACATTCTACTGCAGTTCCCCCACATAATATATTTTATATTATTCGTGTTTTCGTGTGTATATATTGTGGATCGGAAGACTATGCTTTTAATTAAGTTAGTTAAGCCGGTATTTTGTAAAGAGCAACACCCTCGAATTTGTCAATTTCAGCTTTTTTTTTCTTTATAACATTTCTTTGTTTTATTTGTGTGATTTCTATCACTATCAGAGTCATCACTATTTCTTGGTGTATTATTATTATTATTAGTAGTAGTAGTCGTAGTAGTAGTAGCAGTAGTAGTAGTAGTAGTAGTAGTAGTATTGCTGTTGGTATTATTGCTATTTACGTTTCCTTCGAATTTTACTTTTATTGTTGTTCGTCATTTAATATGTATATTCATATATATTACAAAATGAAGATTTTAGCAGTCATTTATGAACAAGAACATACCCACATATTTATATATAGTAAATATTAATGATAATAGGAATTATATAGACCATTAACAAGAAACACTAGCCACAAAAAGGTACCTCACTGCTAAGTATATGAAAGCATTATTTCTTGTTATTCCGAGTGACAGCGGTGCTAACACCTATATAAGGCTTCCAACTGGTGTACGTTGTTAGAATACTAACGAAATCTTTTGTCCAGTCTCATAAAATCTCTATCTATCTATCTATCTATTTATATATATATATATACATATAGTAAGCAATGAAAATATATATTGCAATCAAGCTACACAGAGGCTCCCGTGTTTCATCCCCGGGGGGAATCGTCAGGCTAAATGCATGGAGTTATTTTTGTCAGGTGTTTTTATATACATGGCTTGCTAGTTAACCAATCAATAATATATACATATATATATATATATATATATATATATATATATATATAGAGAGAGAGAGAGAGAGATAGATAGAGAGAGAGAGAGAGAGAAAGAGATAGATAGATAGATAGATAGATAGATAGATAGATAGATAGATAGATAGATAGATAGATAGATAGATAGATAGATAGATAGAAATCAAATATCCCTGTGGAGTTGTAGAGTTAGTGGGCATTGGAGAATGTCATCTCTAGGAAATACTTTTAGTGAAATTGATCATTTTCCTTCTCAATTTACTGTGATCTGATTTAAGTATATGAAAGCATGATTTCTTGTTATTCCTATTATGCATTCCGCTTCGGAATCACTTCCAGTATTTCCTATGCCAGTGCGTTCTCCTTTTATTGGATACACTTTTTATATCGACTCCGCTGCTTTTATTCAAATACATAGAGTTATACAGATTACCTAACGCTCATACTCTCAATGTTATCGACAATCGCGTTGAACCATAAAATTATCCTCAGGCGGATATTCGGATTTGTATATACTCGTATAAGATATTACATTTCATAAACGTTTCGTAGTTTCACATAACCGACGTGCGCCCTCGTAGCCAGATTAAAATACATTCCTCGTCGCTGTAAAATAGGACGACGGTTTGAAGAATACGGACACGCCGATCATTTTATTCATCCGCTATATAATTTCCCGGCGTCACAGAATTGACCCTTTGGAACTTTCCTTGGCTATTTATCTCCGAGGTGCGTTACAAGAACAAATCCTCTGATTTATCAGTAACTCTTACTGAATATGATAGATTAGTAATAACTGGTTTACACGGGTCGTAGAAAATGATGGTAAAATATTTATATCGATATGTCATCTCATATCTCAACATACTTTTTTTTACATTAAAGGCGATTTAAAACAGATAGAATAAAAAGATGTATGTGTATAAATTTGCAATAAAACATGACCATTCCTAACTGCCACATTTGCAATACTTGACAACCGCTGTGTTGTAAAAATAATATCACATTAGTTATATATTAAAAAGTATTCACCAACTATTAAGTTATTGAATATATAATCACACTTTAGTGTCATAATAGAATAATGAATATTAAAATATAAAATAAATAAATCCAGCATTTCATAACTTTCAAGAATATAAGTATAATACTACGCTTTACATTACATAAGGAATCAATATGTCTACTGAATTTAGTACAAGTGTGGTTATTACTAAGTTGTAGATTCAGTTTACTTAAAATGCATGGGCCGACTTTGAAAATACGGTTACCAATAGTTTGTTCAATGGAATAAATAAAAAAGAAAATTAATAATTACAAAAGTATACAAATAATGATATAATTGTTAGATAGAGAGATAATTTGGTTGAATACGCTTTCTTATGATATTAACTGACATTTATTCGAAACGCAAGCATAATATTCTATGCACGTCTTAAGTTTATCATTCATATTACTTTACAATATAATTTTATTGGCATTCTAGTGTCTACGGTTTCTGACCTACTGTTTTATATTTTTTTCTTATCGTTAGACATATTGTCACTTATATTTTTTATGAATAAAATGAATGTCAAGTTTACAGGTTTGACTCAGGAGTCTCTTTAAAAGTACTGGAAGGCTGTGGATACCAACTCGTTACACGTACTAATAAAATAAATAAAGTTGATTCACTTTTGGATTTGAAAGCTGTAACATAAAAAGTAAAATGGCAGACGACACTTAGGGTTAGGGTTAGGGTTAAAATAAAAATGAATAGAATTTGATAGTAAACTAGAAAACCCAAATAAAATTCCCTAGGCGCATAGCAATAACAACGCTAAGACCCAACCTGATATTGCATTTGGAGAGAACAAAGCAAAGTATAATCTAGGAACTGTCGGTGTCATTTGAGGTATCCATTGCATAAGGTAACGAGGGGATACAGACAAAATGTCAGGAACTGGTCTAAAAATGTCGATACAATACGTGGAAAATCGACTATAATCATATAGAAGATAATTAAGGGGTGTGTGGGTCAGTCATTGTAGAGCACTGACAATAATACATTTATGTGGAACAGCAAGGGCCCGTGCTTTAACAGATCGATACTAGTTAAACACTAAGTAATTAAACATTTTGGATAGAGAGATTTCATTAAATAATGGGATATGTTGGGCTAACAATAAACGTCACGGTTGTGTCAAATGCAACAGTTTATTTGAGTTTATTAGGCAGTTAATAGGAAAAGAATGAAAACTTACTCGAATGCAAACCAATGGAAAAAAGAACGTCGAAACAAGGAAGTGAGAGCGGAAGGAGTGGGGACAGTTCTCATTGGTTTATGCCTATTGACGTATCTATAAAGGTAAGATCGGAGATTGTCACTTAAAAAAAAGAAATTATTTTTGCAATCTCGACGTGCGTAGCATAACGCTTCTAAAGAAGGTCCTGGCCCGTTTGGGGACAGGTAAGCGTTGCTGTCTTAGCCGATATGATGCTGAACTCGAAATCGGCAGTGAAGGCTGGGCATCACTTAAGATAACATTAATGCATCTAAATATGTAGTTTTCGATTTATATATAATGAATGGAGGTCTTAAAACAATGGAATACAACTTATTGTAACGATATGGTAAGGAAGTCGTGTGATGCAGACATTAAATTACTTACAGTAAACTCATCGGGTGTTCGTCTGTGAAGGCCGTCCGTCAAAGCCAGAAAGTTTGGTTTGTTCGGCGACCACTGGGCAAATATTGTAAGGAAGATGGTCTAACCCTTCGGAGCTTATGATATCACGTGAGCAGCGACGAAGTCTTGTACTTTCATCAGACTCGAAAACCTCCAAGACCCTTCTTTTGCAAGGGGAACACACGCAGAGGGCAACACTATAATCACCACAAAACAGTCAGTATCATTCTTATTTACTTGCCTCCCCAGGAAATCGGAGTTACACACAAGGTCGGTGTTTAAAGTGGGGAAATCTCGCTCCTTAAATAGGGCACTTTTATTGAAGCATAATTAAAACTAACTCAGTTTAGAAGGACTTCTTCTTCACTAACTGAGGTCTCAAAAAGAATAAGTAACGCATAAGGGCAAATACTAACCTTTGCCCCTAGTGTGGAGTCGTTTTATGAAAGCATAATTGTTATTTTATCTTTTAGCAACCACAATCACATAAACAAATGTTTGCAGACTGAGACGAAACATTAGTTTGTATTCCACCTGAGAAGGCTATTATAAAAAGGACCAGAAAAAAAAACTTTCATACGTTTTGATTGATTAGGTAGCGTTAAAAGCATTTCAGATTGAGTATTTTAGTCAGTAAACTTGCGATATCTCTCAAAATCAAGTCGTATTTTATTCATGATCGATAAACAGCCGCGATGGAACGGTAGATCCAGTGTGATTTATTTTAGATTCCAGATTGACTTTTCTCTCTTCGATCTTTCATCTGCTAACATGATTAAAACTAATTCTCTATGGACACGAAAATGCCAATATCATGATAGACAAAATGACATTATCTTTATTCCTTGGTCAACCGTATATCGTCGTATGAACAAATACTTTAAAAAAGTAAAAAAAGGTTCAGATTCAATCGTTTATCTTCAGGTATACTAGTTATAGACTAGTAGGTAGAGTAAGGTGTAGCAGTTCAGCCTACGGGGATGAAATGTCTAATTGTCATCAATATATGTTTATTACTTACTATATATATATAGTCTCGGAAGTTTCTCAACCATTAAAACTATATAAAAAAAAATATATATATAAAAAAAAAAAAAAAAATTTTAATTATAGTCTCAAGTATTCCAGTGGAAAATCACTCATGTAAGTCAATTTATTTTTTACAGTTATTATATTAGTTAGTTTCTAACACTATTTTAAGGGATCATCAGTTATTTACAATGAAAAACTGTTTCGGGAATTTATATATGTATATATATATATATATATATATATATATATATATATATATATATATATATATATATATATACATATATATAAATAGATTAGTATAACTTTCCGAAAATAATGTTTTCTATCATGTGCTAACTCCTCTTATTTATATATATATATATACATATGTGTATATATATATATATATATATATATATGTGTGTGGGTGTGTGTGTGTGTGGGGGGGTGCGTGTGTGTGTGCGTATTTTCAATAGATGTGCAACTCGCTTGACCACTTATTGAGGTCAAGTTAGATTCATTAAATCAGGAAAATGTGAGCTTTTAAGGCCAGCTAAATGTATTTATAACATAAAAGAAAACATCAAAATAGCGTTCTTTTTACTTGCCATATCTATCTCTATATCTCTTTCTTTTATTCTGTAGCTACAGGGTAAATAATATTACTGCCACTGGTGATATTTCCTTTTTGTCTAAAATAAACTGTTCTAATCATGGTATAATGTCCATATCTTTATTAACCTCGACTGTTAAAAACATAGAAAGGGATTGACGAAATCGATAGTAATAGAAATCAAATTTAATGAGAGAAAGTTTGTGAAGCAAGATATATAGATAAAGTGTGATTGCGATAGGAATATATTTAGTATGAGATAGATCATTTGGAAAGTTAATTGCAAATTTCTAGTTTTAAAAATTAAAAATACAGTTTGTCAAATATTACAAAATCCCAAAGCTGTTTGTGTTCTTAATATGTATTAGAAAAATCTGCAGAAAAACAAACTTCTATATATATATATATATATATATATATATATATATATATATATATATATATATATATATATATTATTAATGGAGATTTAGTATATGTCTGTCTGAAGCCGACACTATAGTATTACTTATATTAATAGTACTATTGTACTTCTATTACTAATAGAAATGTGCTATCTGTCTATCTGCCTGAAGCACAAAACTATACTATTAATTTTATTAAGGGTCCTTAACTATATAATTAGTTTTAATCGCTCTCTTTTAATATCTACTTATCATGATATGAAAATACTAAAAATGTTTCTGGAAGGAAAATCCGAACTTGACAAGACCGAAAAGTACTTTAAATAAAAAACATGCAAATAGTATCCCCTTAAACAAAAATTACTATCCTTATTTTTTTAGTTTGTTTACACTTGTTTCAACTATGGAAAACTTAACAGATAATAACTTTTATAGATCTAGTACGGATAATACATGCCAATAAGTATACCCTACCAACAATTGCTATTTCGATCAAAAGAAGTATAACAGTTAAACATCACTTGCTCAATATGTCACTGGTCAATAATAAAAGGCCGATTTTAATTATGAGTTGAGATGGCACTTGGAGATTGGGTACCACTTCTATTGTGTAACCTAGATATTATATATTTTTTTAATTTCATAAAAATAGAATTTGTTTGGAGTGATAAGGGGGTTATTCCTTAGTAGACCACTTACGGGTACACTTAGAGAGCTGGAACACTTCCATTATCTTTCCTGGTAAATTTAACATTAGAATACATTTTAGATGTCATGTAGATGTTCATACCTGTCTTTCTGTAGGGAACATATACAGACACATTGAGTTACATATATATATGTCAATTATGAAACTAGTCGCAACATTTTAAAGTGTCTAGCATAATAATAAACATTACCAAATTCTTAGCCATTAGATAGGTATGCGTTTGAATTGTATGCACTTTATTTAACGTCATCAATATATATACATATATATATATATATATATATATATATATATAGAGAGAGAGAGAGAGAGAGAGAGAGAGAGGGGGAGAGAGAGGGGAGAGAGATAAATAGAGAGAGGGAGGATGTATAGAATCTATAGAATATATACATAGATCAACATGTATAGTAAGCGATAAATAGAGAAAGTGACCGTATGAGATAGACAGACACACAACACAGAAAATGAAATTAGTATACCAAAAGTATTTACTTATGTCGAATTATATTAAAAAAGAAATACATGATTCTTTTGATTTGATTTTTTAAATCGGGAGGTAGAATCGAAACCGCAGAATCATTGTTTCAGCCTAAGACTTTCACACATAAAAAATTCTGACATTTGGTAAGTGAACTTTTAAGATCACACCCAAAAGAAATATCGAATATAAGTGTTTGATATTTTAAAAGTGTTCTACCCTATATTGCGGACGGAGTTGAGGATGCGGACACTAATAGAGCGATTTGTGTTGCCACATGATATTAAGTGGTTGTGGAAGGAAAAATGTGGGTGTTTAGATGCTCTTTAATGCGTTGGTGGCATTATAGGTCAGCTTCCAATTTCGGAAGCTATTCTAATCTCTAAATTTCGTTCAACTCTGAATAACAGATTTGGGTTGTCTTCCCCTTTCATCCACTGATTCTTATATCCCAACTTACTTGCCTTTGTCTCCTCTTTATTTGCCAGCGCCCCCCCACATTTTTACATTTTACATATTATAATTATGGAATGGAATAATATGCACTTTATTTACATATATTTAGGCCTTGTGTACGTATATGCATATATACATGTATGTAAATATGGGGGTATGCTTATGTGTGTGTATGCTGATACATTTTAATCCCTTAACTAAAGTTTGAAATTCAATAAAAAAAAATAATAATAACAAAATTTAAAATTAATAAGATAAATAAAAAGAAATTATAATAATAAAAGAATAAATTAAATATATGAATAAATAATAATAATAACAAATGGACATTTAAAAAAATCAATAAATCAATAAATAGAATAAATTTATATATATTTAGTTCTAGGAGTATTATACCATGGGAATACTCTTAAATTAACATAAAAAATAAATATGTATTTACATATTTACACTTTATATATGTATATGTGTGTATGTATTTTTATCCCTTAATTCCCCCCTTCTCCAACGTTTCTTCCTATTCCCCCCTTCCCCCGTTCCAACGGTTCCTTCCTATGTTCTTGACATTGATCCATTCCACAATTGATCTAAATTCGTTTTCAAATTTCAAATCTTATTTCTAAACATATTTTTCCTAAGTTATCTCCCTTTGTTTGCACATATCATAATAATAACGGCCCACACGTGAATTTAAATTTAGAATTGAATAAAGAAAAAAGAGAAAGAAAAAATAATAATAAATCATATGAAATAAAATATAATAAAATTCTAATAATTAGTATATAAATAAACAAATGTAAATAATATGTTAACTTTAGTTGAATAATTATTTAATTAAATTTTGACATGTTCTGCGTTCCCACTCCCAATTGTCTGCTGCTGTGTTTCAATAGTTTGACACCGGTTTTTCCGGTTTTTTTTCGACCCTCTCGATCTTCCATCGTTGTCTTTTTAAAATGAAAGTTTTTCTTTCGAAAATTTAAGATTACCTTTTGTCGAACTTGTTATTTACCAGACAGTATTTACTATTCTGGTATTTAATCAGTTTTTCGTGAAATTATTAATAAATCGTTTTGAGTTTCGTTTTCTCTCATCGTTTATTTCTGTTAACTTTTTCTATCTTACGGCAACTACATCGCATTGCTACAGCCTCGGACTACTAATCTGCACTTATATTTACCAGCAATGCTTCATGCTAACTGCAATCTCCTTCTATATATATATATATATTTATATTAATATATATATATATATATAAATATATATATATAAATAGATATAAAAATGAATATATACATATACATATATACACACACACACACACACACATATATATATATATATATATATATATATATATATATATATATATATATATAAATAATGGAAATAATAGTAATAATAGGAATAAATAATAATAAATAAATAAATAATAGTAAAAATAAGAATTAATAAAACAAATAAATTAACAATAAAACCAAATACACAAAGATAGAATAAAATGAACTCAACCCCGCACCCTCTCTTCTCTTTCATTCGCCCTTAACGATAACTATAAAACATTAACTCCAGTCTTCTAATTTAAAAAAATGTATCCTGAAGACGACTAGGAAAGTCGAAAGCGTTCGAAAAGAGTCTCCGAATAAAGAACAATCGGGGAAATACTCTACGGACTGCCACCTGAAACCAGAATTATAGCCCGACGGTTTGAAAACCTCACGAAGAAGATTTACAAACGAGAAAGTTCTGCATCATTACCATATTTTGGTGTTAAACCTGTTAGAGTTTATTCCGAACCAGATCATGACTTTTATTTCCACTTCAGCGTCCGTTTATTCATTTTATTTGTTTTACTCCATACTGTATTAGCTTTTATCGTAAGGGGTTCGTTGTTTTTTGTTGTATCTTTCTTCATATTTGTACATGTGTGTGTGGGGGGATGGTGTGAAGTTGTGTTTGTGTATGTGTGGTTCGGTGGGTATTCACGAATAATTTTCAATCATAACCGTTCCCACATCTAATTCTTTCTTACTGCTTAGATGTTTGATAGCCACTATTTCGAAACATTGACTGTCAGGGTATAGATTTCCATTAAAACCGCGAGTATGGATGCACCACCAGACTATTATATAGTAGTGTTTTAATCAAAGTATATACGTTCTTACCTACATAACTTAGAACTCACATCATTATTCCTATGAAAACGCAACACTCTACTATAATAATGGTTAATTCGACGTGGTAGAAATCAGTCAGATACACTCTGGATCATCAGTAATGCCATTTCTTAATAAAAATTACCGGGAGTGTGTATTGATATATATATATATATATATATATATATATATATATATATAGTGTGTATTGTCGGTTGTTGTAAATTTATTCGATGTATATAATTTCCCTGATGATCTGCCAAGCAAGGACCTGGTTGGTAGTGAAACACGTGTAGGAATAAACTCTTTAATTGGAGAATGATAAATAAATCATCTTTGAATAAAAAGGTCTGTTGTGGTGGTGATTGGGCTCATGAACGGAATGCTTTGGTAAGACTTCAAAAAATCACACACATATATATATATATATATATATATATATATATATATATATATATATATATATAGATATGTGTGTATGTATGTATATTATATATAGGGAGAGTGACAGAGAGAAAAGTGAGAAGGTGGGAGAGAACGTACAAGAGAAAGAATGATATGCAATAGAAGGAGCAAGAGAGAGTAGTCAGAAAAAGAAAGAGATACTAAAGAAAGATTTGTGAATAATGTTCCTTCTTATCTAAAGAATAACGGACGTCTATTCCACAAATAACGTTCTTTTCGTTGTGCATCTGAAACGAAGTTATTGATCAAGATATGAAATGTTCACCAAAGTGTATTCCGTACTTTCCTCTATCTTATTCAATCGCTATGTATGAAAATCTTATAACGCAATCGAATCCCGAATTATGCATGGATCATGCGACAATTCTTGCCCTATTGATTTTACGGGGACAACGTTATCCTGGTCGATCGGCGTTATCTAACCTTTTTCTCGCCTTACGTCATCGACTTGGATAATTCAGTATTTAGTAACTGACCAACGGTGAGGCTGAATCCGTTCGAAGTAGCCAATATAGTTACCGTTGAATGAAAATAGATACGTGTCATTTGTTAGATTACAGTCACCCGATTCCTAAAGAATATATAAATGGTAGTCTATCACTAGAAACAATGTTTACGCTATGAAAAATGATTTGCGCAATCAACATTTTGCATATTTTATTCAGTCACAAGTGCAGAATGACCACTAAAAATACAACCCGTATAATCGTTGATACATTTCACAATACTTTCGGCAATCGAAACATAACAAATATACTCACCCCATACACACAGTAACAAGGGTGTAATGGTCTGCTGACAGTGTAGTAAAGTTTATTCTGATTAAATAGGATTGTATTGCAGAACATAATTTGAATGTTATTAACGTTTCCAAACGTGGCATTTTTTTGGTTCACTTTGTAGAAATCCATTACGACGTGAATGAATGCTGGAAAATGACATGTAACGGCTTGCATTTCGATTCTTTCGAAATGTGTTATTTTTTATATCTAGCATCCAGAAGATATCAGATAACACTTTCCATAAACATCGGACAATAAACATTTTATAAAACTTTTAGCAACAACGCTCAAGCATGTGCAAACCGTAATATTTGATCTAGAATCAATGCTTGAATCAGATAAAGAGCCATTAAGCTGACACTTCAAAAGTTATGGCGGAATAATCAATGAATAAATTTTAGATGTTAGCATAGAATTGACTTTCTTTTCCCCATGTGTGGACATGTTTATAACCGCCTGAACCTCTGCCCTTGGGTTTAATACTGTGTTTTATTGAACCCCCGATAATTAAATCATGTAATTAACAATTTCGCATAAATATTTCATCTTTAACAAATCTAATCAATTCAAAATCTGATTTGTGAAATTTGCATTTTATCAATTTGGTTGATTTGTAGTCAAATAGGTTTCCCTCTTTACTTGCATTTCTATGACGACATAGTTCGATACAAAATCAGTAATTCATGTGGGCTAAACTTACCTAAAAATCGCGGCATACTGGATTAAAATAAAAGTAATCAGTGCCTTAATTTAGAAGGACCTCTTCTTCACTTACTGAGAACAGAATAAATTGAGTGTATTATCAGCACAGATACTAAACTTTGACTATAGCCAAAAGCGCAAGTAATTGAAAAGAAAGAAATGGTGGATTTTGTGACTAAAATTATGTTCTGTAGCATTAACTTACTATTAGGTCACCACTATCAGGACCAACAGCCATATAAACATATATTAGACGGAATGAGTGTCGGCTGAGAGATGAGGGTAACTGCGGTAGTACTAACATTGATCAAAGGTAGAAACTACAGTAGACGTTAGTAGAAGACGAATTCCCTCTATGAAATATGTGAGTTTTGCTCAATTGACTTTCAACAGAATTTTGAAGGACACATTCTACGGATTTTACGGATTTATGTTTCACTGTTTACAATATAACTACTATGCATAAATATTGAATTGTGAGAGTAAGAGCGATATATGAATTTTAATTTTATTAGAATATCATCATTTACAAAATAAACATTTAAAAATAAAATATTGATCAATTCACTTCACCTCCGAAGCTATACAGCCATCCCTGGAACCACATTAAACCAACTTCTGGCCAACACACGACATACACTTGGATCCAATATGGATAAACTTTGAAAATGAGCTGTTCAACCTCGAAATATCAAAAATAATTCGGCGTAATAAACAGTAAGTTCAATACATTGCGAAAAAATAAAAATCCGATACTCTATTAAACACTTGCTCTGTCAATATTTTTTTACCTACATTGTGTTTAAAAGATCCACAGAATTAAGGATGGGACGCAACTATGTGGGAGACTTGTGTAATCGGCAAGCTGATCATTTTCTCTACCTTAGTCCGAAACGGTTCTGTTTTGATTTATGTTTAGACTGTTTCATTGCACTGAGCCTGACTTAAGTTGTTAGCAAACAAGCGGCAAAACATGTTTTCATACAAAACTACAATGTTTGTGTTTGAAACGATACCTTATTCTTATTCGACAAACATGTGAGATCCATTCACTAACTAAAATATAAGATAAGCTCAGAACCTGTAAGTAGGCACCCTAGCTCGTTCAACTATATCCAGCTATTCTCTTCTACCTCAGATGTACATTTCTTCCAAAAACACTCTACGTCACATGATCACTCTACTGAATCCGATCCCCACGAAACATTTGCGAACGACAGTTGTGGTGAGACTCGCAGTTAATCTTTAAAGCCGTTCATAATAAAATGTGTTTTTAATATTGCTTTTGTTCAAACTAACAAAACCTACGTTATCTAGAACTTACTGGTGCAACCCCTGCCTGTGACCACATGTGAGAGTTATGACCTTTCAAAGTCTTTTAAACAAAACTAGTATTGATGGTCTACGTTTGACATCAATCTTTATGTTATAGTTTTTTTTTAAAGATGCCTCTATTCAATTTGCACATGTAACGATTAAATCACATTTGAAACTAAAGCGTGACATAGCAAACGACGGACCGAACCTCTTATTTCCGTTGTTTTGACGCATCTAAAAAGAGGATGCGTCAACTTAATCAATGTATTTAGCAATACAAATGAGATTTCCAACTGAAGCGTGACGGACCAACCGGCGGAGATAATTTTTATACCGATTGCTGGGCGCATTTAGATAATATCAATCCGACCAATATCGGTGGTTATCGATTAACATGCTACTTAATGCGTGATAGATTTCGCATACATGGAACTTTTTTCTTAATCAATGCATTAAATCCTTTTGTGTCAGCTTTCTTTCTCTTTTGCCAACTTTTTACCGAGATTGCAATGGAGACATATATACAGTAATAAAAGTAAAAATAATGAAATAAGGATGTAAAAATTGTCGGTTACTTTGAGCATGCGCGGCCTAATAATGTGAAACATGTTTAGACATATTTCCATCTTGCGTTTGGAAAACCGGACAAGAATAGCAGAGGAAGAACAAAGCCGGTGATATATAAATTATGAATGACTGAAAAGACTCGCCATTCATCTAATTAAATACAAATCAGAAAATACGTGATGATAGAATTGATAAACAAAAGGAATTGATAATAACTTGCCTATTTTCTATTGACGACTAATTCAAGTCATACAATAAAACACAACTAATATCTAATTTTATCAGATACTTACAATACTTAATTTCTTTTCAGATGAAATGCATGGAAATATTCGAGGAATAAACAGTTAAATGATAAAAAACACATTATATGCTTTATTTTATACATTTCAATGGTAATAATATTAATCTTTAGATGATAATATATTACTATATTGATTAGAGTCATATGCACACCCACACATATGTATATATATATATACACCCACATCCACAAAAACACATCCACACCAACATATATATATATATATATATATATATATATATATATATATATATATATATATATATATATGTTACAAGTATTGTATTCGTTTCTGTACATGTAAATCCGTTGAAACTCCAGTGTTTATTAAAAGTGCGCAATAACAAGTAGAGCTGTTCTTAAGTATAAATGTATATTTATACAAACATAATTGGTTACATATGTGCATACATGTTTCAGGTGTACTCTTCACTGGTCGGAAGAGGTTGCCTCTCTATGAAGAGTACAACCGAAACATGTATGCACATAGAAATCATGTGGGTGCATAACGCGTTTGAGGTGTCATAGTTTTGTTATAGCACAAGTATGTTTATAGATTCGTTTCTTTAACGGACGTTGTGTCTCGCCAAAATATATTTGTCCACAATCGGCGCATGGTATAGTATAAATTCCAGCTGAAGTGGGAGATGTAAGGACTTTATTTTTGTTTTTATGTTTTTTGGTCATCACTTCAATACACAGAGGGATATTTCAATAAAACATATACACGACACTAAACTCCGTCGTCTCATAGAATCTTGTTTAATCGTACGTCATAATAACACAATTATTCAAAGACCGGGATTCTATAATATTGCTATATCTTCTGCCAGATCGATTCTAATAGAAATGAACCTAAATCAATATGATAATGGATAACTTCTACAACTTTTAGTCCTTTTTTCTCCTCCTCCTCCCCTCCTTCTTTTTGTGTAATTCCTTGTTGTCATATATTTTAAATTACTACTAATCTTTCTTCCCCACTGTATTAACTTACAGCGTTTCCAATCGGCGTTTATAAGCTAACTGCCGATTTTTTCTTTCTTTCTTCTTCTTCTTTTTCTTTCCTTTTTAACATTTCTTTCTTTCTCCCTTTCTACTGTTTGTTACGCGTTACTATTTTTTTCCAAATTGCGTTCTTTGTATAAATTTGAAAACTTTTCTGTGTTTAATTAAAGTTCTGTTACCGATTGATGATGATTTTATTTTAACAATCGAAATATTTTGGTAGAACTTTTCAATGTGTGTTTTTGAGTTTATTTTTGCTAGTTGTTGATTAGCTTATCCTTTATTCCATTTTTATTTTTACATTTTGTCTGAAACATTGTTTCTTTTATTCCTCATATATATATATATATATATATATATTATTTCATGGATATACAGATATAGGATTATAAGATTATATAATATATTGTGTATACATTTTCAGGATTTACTTCAACAGAACACAATGAGCGAGTAGAGATTAGTAGTAGTAGTAGTAGTAGTAGTAGTAGTAGTAGTAGTAGTAGTAGTAGTAGTGTACGAACATGCTGCAATTTTACTGTAATGTGAACAAACATAGTGCTGCTCAAGGTTCCACCCAGTTTACTTTATATAAATATGACCCCTTGTACAGTAGCCCCTAACGTTTCAATGGCAATATGTCTTGTGTCGGGCGAACAAACGTTTGAAAACTTATATAAAAGAAAAATTATAAAGTTTGTATTGATACGAATAGGAATCAATTTCAAAAGCAAAGATGAAACTCAATATTTAATATATATATTTGTTTTTATTTTAATCGAGCTATTAATAAATAACCTATTAAATCAAGGTAATATCAGTCAATAATTTAATCACAATTTCGCTACAAAATACGATTTGATGAGGTACTCGACAACTGTTGTGGGCAGTCAAAATTGTTATAAGTGACTACTCGTCTATCATAAAGACAACGAATCTGAAGTAGTCGACTGTATAATAATATATACTTTTTTATTAATGTTATACGTACATAAAAGTAATCCATGGCCACGTGTTTCTGGCTCACAACCGTCATCAGCATAGCTAACTTGGATAAGGATCGAACTTCTGATATTGATGCCTATAGTTCTGCGTCTTAACCAATGGACCAAGACGCCCTGTCTAGAAATGTGTACGATGTTGGAAAAGACGCTGGATTATAGACATCAATATCGAAGGTTCGATCCTTGTCTAAGTTAGCCATGCTGATGACGGTTGTGAGCCGGAAACACGTGTCAATGGATTACTTTTATTTACGAATAAAATTAATAAAAATATTCATATTAACGAAAAATACGTCCTATAAAAATAAAGGCGACTAATAATGCAATTGTTTGCCTCTTAATATCTGAGAAAGTGAGAAAATCGAAACACTAGTAAGAAAAAAAACAACGAACGCTGCAATCACAAATAAAAATAATTACATAAAAATACATTAAATATTTAGGTGATAATACTGTACATATTTCTAGACAGGGCGTCTTGGTCCAGTGGTAAATACGCTGGACTATAGACATTAATATCGAAGGTTCGATCCTTAAAAAATAATTACATAAAAATACATTATATAAATATATATATATATGTATGTATATATATATATATATATATATGTATATATAAGTATATATATATATATGTATATATATATGTATACATATTTATGTATATATATGTATATATATATGTATATGTATATATATACATATATGTACATATATATATGTATATATATATAATACATGTATATATAGAGAGAAACTAGGAAAGAAAAATACATTAATTTTCATAGGAATAGAAGGTATACGAATCGTTCAAGCTGTAGAGGCCTTGCATTATTAAGAGGTACAAGAAAACAATGACGGGCATGCTTACAAGCAACGGAAATTAATGTTGATTACTTTAATTTCATAATGAAATCATTTTGTGAAACAATTTTTTTTAAAGTACGTAATATTCGTTAACGTTAATTTATTAAGGTAAAAGATGATAAACAATTAATGCAGTAACTTCATGTTTATGTTTTAAAATATAACGTGGTTTTGATACTTAATTTTCCACAGGAGTCAAGGGAAATAACGTATTACAGGATTACTTCCTTTTCATGTTTGAGAATATTCTGAGAATAAGTGAACATGTCTACACACGAACTAAGCCGGAATAAGTATTTTTAGAAAAACTTCTGCAAAAATTAAAAAAATATTCAAAAAAGTCGTTAAAACTGATTTACCATTTGTTTTAAACTAATGGAATAAAAGAATAATGGGATAAAAAAATAATTCTTTTCGATTAACATGTATAATACAAAAACATAGATCGGTCGTTAAACTGCATACCGTAGCTTGACATTTTAAATATCGGTCAACGCCTTATCTGAGTCTTACTGTATCAAGTATTTCCAAAGTAATGACAATGAAACATTGATAACATTAATAACTAAAAAAGTATTTTCTGAGCAGGCTGAAATTTTGCAGGATTATCAAAGATTATCAGATCGATACATCCAGTTTAAATAAATCAGAAGATGAAATTTGACTGAACATTTAAATGCCTACGTTATATAAGATGCAGGCTTCATTGGCTAAAATATGGACCGTATAGCGAGTCTCTACAATGAACAGAACTGAAATTACCGACAAAAATGTCACTTTCAGTTTTCGTGACCATGACCTTTGATTTAAATATCATGAAATAAAACCAGTTCTAAGTTATATTTTCACTGATACTTTCATCAAGGTTGGTCAAGCGATGTTGACGTTCGGCTATACACAATCAAACAAAGAAACTCGACCGAAAACATAAATTCTCGCCTTGTTAATTAGCTACAAAAGAAAAGTCACTTTTTCTCTATATGCTAACATAGACATCGAAAGATTCAGAGAGTGGTTAGCTCAAGACTAATTTCATCTGTAAGCATGAACACTCGTTTAGAGATTAGTAACTTTTCAAGTAGAGAAGGTGCAGGTGGTAAAACTCCCTGCCAGGTATATTTCCTATTTCTTGGGTGTTCTCTCTTCTCTTATTTAAATATGTTTTACTCGCAGGACTGTCGTCCAAAACATGCGCCTATTCACTGAACTAAACTTGCGCATGTTTACAGTCATATACCATTGTGCTAAGGTTTTGCTAAAAAATGTTTATTAATTTTAAAACATAAAAAATAATGGAATAAAAGACAAATAAGCTCAAGAACAGTTATAACACACATAAGTCATGGTTTGTATTCTTCTTGTGGATGTTGTTTAGGGGAGTTTATTGTAGCTGTACTGTTTGGCCTTTTTTCAGGTGTTAAGTGAATGTCAGTATTTGTTGAGTTTTTTTCCTTTTGAGTAAGTGACGCCTGTTAAGTTGTATTTCTTTCCTTCTTAGGTAAAACTATGTAAGAGTAAAATTCGATGATATTGTTAATTACTTTGCATCACTCCACCAATTATATTACTGTTGTAAAGCGTTGTCAAGCGTTGTAAACAAACGCGTCTTATTATGAATACGTTATTACCTCAGCACTATTACATACTTCAAACATGTAACTAAAAGTAAATTAAGTATTTCAAATCCTGTCCGCGTTCTCCAGAATTACATATGACCGAAATCATTTCTGGTATGGTAGCCGGTATCAGATTGCTCTTACCTAAGCATATAACTGTGAAGTAAATAGAATTTTTACATTCAAATAAAATTAGATGTACACGTGATCCGTTGGGTCACAACGACTACCACTATTGCTTCTACTTTGGTCCATGCTAACATTCATAAACTCATACATTTCTTTAAGGACATTATTTTGCCTTACTAAAATAGTTAGTCTCTTTATCTCTATATCATCCTTATTATTATAACTAGTCGTAGTATTAGTGGTATTATCGGCATCGTCATTGTTATTATTATTATTATTATTATTATTATTATGATTATTATGTAGAAGTAGTATCAGTTTTATATAAAAATGATGAGACGTCGTTGAAACAAGAGTGACACTTTCTCAAAATACTCACAGAGATATTAAAATATATTCGAGAGCTTTAGAATCAACATAGCCTGAGAAGAGCGTGAGAAATACTAAGAAAGAGATGGGGTACTTGATCAGTTGATTACAAATAACGGTTAATTCGAACAATTAAAATGACTTCTATTTTTCAAATATAACTCTATCCAAGAACAGATAACAGATTAAGCACGTATCACTTTTTATGAAAGTATATAGGCAAAAGTGTTTAGGAAACACACGCTGACTAACTCACATTTAGTATAATAGATTATGTAATTAATTTCCTTGGGATCTACTCAACTTACCAACTCTATTTTACCAATGGTTTAGATCACATTATCTTAGTAAAGATAAAATGAATAAATAATTTAGGAACATGGTAATATATTCATTAATTAGTACGTAACTTTTTGACGAGCGTTCGGATAGCTGAACTATTTACCTGATATCTCGCACTATGAGGATAAACGCTACAATTCAGAGAGCCGAACATATATCACATTAAATCTTTTATAATTCCAGTGAGCTGATAAACTCGACCATTCACTATACTCAGGAATTCTCCAATAAATTCTATCTGTGAAATTTCATTTCCTATCGCAACATGTCAATTTGTAAATCGTTCCTTTTTCCAGGTTTTCGTTCGATTTTATCTTTCCGGTGCATTCAATACACGCAGGGGCTTTGCACTCGTTTGGTACGTAATCTCCTTTCTATATTTAGGCTTTTATAACTAAGAAAGTGGCAAGGCGAGATTTGCCATAGTGCTTGGATGTTACTAAATGGGGCATTCAAGCAAATTGCTTCCGGTGATGTTGCATTCTATCAGAATGAGTATTCATATTCAATCCGCATTTTAGGAGTTTAGTTCTATTCATTTTCTTCTTCTTCTTCTTCATCATCATCATCATCATCATCATCATCATCATCATCATCATCATCATCATCATCATCATCATCATCATCATCATTATTATTATTATTATTATTATTATTATTATTATTATTATTTACTCACTAGGAGTTATCACACTGGTCATCGTCAGTGGTCACCCACTGCCGACAACCTGTGGTATTCCCTGGAGTCTGAGTGACAACAAGTCTCCTCAGGCCTCCAGTATGCTCCACCTCTTTTCGTTCATCACCGCTGATGACCTTGCGGTAATCGCAACAGCCACCTACCAACGATTTCCCGATGATAAGGGCCATTGGTCCCCTCTGGGGCCCGAGTGGCAACAAGCCTTCCCAAGGTCCCAGAGCTGTCCGCGCTCTTCCAGTGGAGGTCTGGTTTTGCGCTTTCCCTCCTCGACCCTCTGTCCATAATTTTCGTGGCGTCAGCCTATGCTTGCGCCTCTCTCGTGCGGTTGTATTTTCCCCGGTTCTGTTGTTTTGTGCTTCCATGTGTTTATTCTCCATTCGTTGCTTATGTGGGTTGGTTTCCGCATTCGAGGACATTTCTCAGGATTGTAGCTGTTTTGATCATTACTGTCCTTTGTATGGTCTCAGTTATCCCTTTGATTCCTATTTCTCCTAGTCTTTTCTCCATGTTTTTGGGGACTGTTCCTAGTGCTCCTATGATTATTGGTGTTATACTGACTTTCTTCATGTTCCATATTCCTTTCAATTCTCTGGCAAGTTCAGTATATTTGCTTCTCTTTTCCGTCTCTTTGATCTTCACTCTGTGGTCTGCTGGAACGGCAAAGTCCACGATTTTGCAGGATTTTTCTTTCTTGTTGATTATTATCATATCCGGTCTCCTTGCTGTTATGGGTTTGTCTGTTTGTACATTCATATCCCATATGATTTTGTGTTTTTCGTTTTCTAGTACAGTTTCTGGTTTGTGTTTGTACCGTTTTCTTGCATATTCGAAATTCAGTTGTTTGCACATTTCCCGGTGTACTTCTTTCCTCATGCTGTCATGTCTGTTCTTGTATTCTCTTTGTGCTAGCTTGCTGCATTCACTTATTATATGATTTATCGTTTCGTCTCTTTGTCCACACAATCTGCATTTGCTGTTTTCCTGGGTTTTATCTATCTTTGCTTTAATAAAGTTTGTCCTAATCGCATTGTTCTGTGCGGCCGTCAGCAGAGATTCCGTTTCTCTGTTCAGGTTTCCTTTTCTTAGCCATGCCCAGCTGTTTTCATTGGCTTCATCGCTTGTGAGTCTTATAAAGCGTCCATGTAGTTGTTTTTCTTCCCACTTTTCCTTTCTTGTCTTTTTGTTTCTGGGTTCAGTGCTTCCGGGGTTGTTTGTTGGGCTGGTGTCTCTTGCTGTGGTGATCAGTCTTTCCGTGTTCTGGGTTACATATTTCTCCAGCTCTTTTTTGGTGTCTTCCACACAGTCTTCTATACTTACCAGTCCTCTACCTCCTTCATTTCTTTTCACGTAGAGTCTGTCCGTGTCGTCTTTTGGGTGCAGTGCATTGTGCATAGTCATTAGTTTTCTAGTTCTTTGGTCAAGGTGCCTGAGTTCTTCTTTGGTCCAGCCTATGAATGGTCCAGAGTATCTTATTAGTGATACAGCCCATGTGTTTATCCCTTTTACTAAGTTTCTGCTATATAGTTTAGTTTCTAAGAGTTTCCTTGTTCTTCGTAGATATTCTTTTCCAATCTTCACTTTCATTTCTGTATATTTGATTGTGTCTGCTTCCAGAACTCCCAGGTATTTGTAACTCTCTTGTTCTCCTAGCGCCCTCATCTCCTCTTGGTTGGGGAGTTCTATACCTTCTGTCGTTTCCAGTTTTCCTCTTTTGATCTCTAGCAGTGCACATTATTCTATTCCAAACTCCATTTGGATATCCTGGCTGAATATCCTGGTTGTGTTTATCAGTTTTCCAGTTCTTTTTTGTTTTTTGCAAACAGTTTAAGGTCATCCATGTACATCAGGTGGTTTATTCTTTGTTCTGTATCCGTAAACCTGTATCCGGCATCACACTTTCTGAGTATGTAGTTGAGTGGCATCATGGCTATTATAAACAGTAGTGGTGATAGAGAGTCTCCTTGAAAAATGCCTCTCTGTATTTTTATCTCAGACAGGTATTGTCCTCCGGCTGTCAGTGTTAGTCTCCATGTTTCCATTGCTTTCTGGATGAGATTAATAATCCTGTCTGGTATCTTGTATATTTTTAAGCATTCAATTATCCATGTTTGGGGGATTCTGTCGTAGGCTTTCTTGTAGTCAATCCATGCCATGGTTATGTTCTTTTGTCTGCTCTTCACCTCCTTCAGAGTCTTTTGATCAAT
>OY744517.1:9992285-10034785 GCA_963556195.1 Sepiola atlantica | reverse complement strand
GCCAGTATTAGTTTAAAAAAAATGAATAAATAAATAAATGAAGTCATTTAAATTAATTTTAAATTAATTTTTACAAAAAAGAAGAAAAAAATGTTTTTTAAATGTTTTCCTTGTTTTCTTTTCAATTCCTTAATGTTTTCCTTTTCTCTTTACTTATTTAAAAAAATCATGTTTAATTCTTTTTAATTTTTAAAGCTCCTCCCTCTCTCCCCACCCATGGTGGGGAGAGAGGGAGGAGCTTATAGTGTGTCTTGTAATTTCTGTTTCTTTGGTTCATTTTTGTGGAGTGATAGCTGAGACCGATCGAATTTATTGGGGGGGGGGTAATTATGAAGTGCTGTTTCTTGCAGTTTCTGTTCCTTGCTTTTGTTGTTGTGTTCTTCGTGTGGTTTTCTTTTCTCCCTGTTGTAAATTCCTTGTGACTGGTTAACCTTTGTAGCTTATGCGTGTTAGTTTCCACATTTGTGGATTTTCCTTTAGATTGCAGCTGTTTTGATCATTGTCGTCATTTGTATGGTTTCGATGGTCCGTTTGATTCCAATTTCTCCCAGTATTTTCTCCACGTTTTTTTGGATTGTTCCTAGTGCTCCTACGATTATTGGTATAATACTAACTTTATTTATGCTCAATATACCTGTCAGTTCTCTAGCTAGTTTTGTGTATTTACTTCGTTTTTCAGTGTCTTTGATCTTCACTCTGTGCCTGCTGGAACGGCGAAGTCTATGATTTTACAAGATTTTCCCTTTTTGTCTATTATAATAACATAAGGTATCCTAGATTGTATGAGTTGATCTGTTTGTATATCCATATCCCAGAGGATTTTGTGTTTTTCGTTTTCCAGTACATGTTTGTACTATTCGTCTGCATATTAAGAATTCAATTGTTTGCACAGTTCCCTGTGTATTACTTTCCCAACACAGTCATGTCTGTACTTGTATTCTTTTGGGGCAAGTTTACTACATTCACTTATTATATGATTCATTGTTTCGTCTCTTTGTCCACACGGTCAGAATTTATTGATTTCCTGGGTTTTATTTATTTTAGCTTTAATGGAGTTTGTCCTAACCGCATTGTTCTGTGCAGCCATCAGTAAAGAGTCCCTTTCTCTGTTCAAGTTTCATTTTCTTAGCAATGTCCAGCTATTTGCGTTGGTTTCTTCTCTTGTTAGTGTTAGGAAGCGTCCATGTAGTTGTTTTTCTTTCCATTTTTCTTTTCTTGTCTGTTTGTGTCCAGTTTCGATGCTTCCTGTGTTGTTCATTGGGACGGTATCTCTTGCTGCGGTGATCAGCCTTTTTGTATTCTGGTTCATGTATTTCTCTAGCTCTTTTTTAGGGTCGTCCACGCAGTCTTCTATACTTACCAGTCCTCTTCCCCTTCGTTTCTTTTCATGTAGAGTCTGTCTGTATCGGCTTTTGGATGTAGTGCATTGTGCATAGTCATTAATTTTCTAGTCCTCTGGTCAAGGTGACTGAGCTTTTCTTTAGTCCAGCTTATGAATGGTCCAGAATATTTTATTAGTGATCCTGCCCAGGTATTTATTCCTTTGATTAGGTTTCTGCTATATAATTTTGTTTACAAGAGCGCTCTTGCTCTTCTCAGGTATTCTTTTCCAATCTTCTCTTTCATGTCTGTTGATTTGATTGGGTCTGCTTCCAAAACTCCCAAATATTTATAGCTGTCTTGTTCATCTAGCGCCCTCATCTGCTCTTGGTTGGGTAGTTCCATGCCCTCGGTCGTCTTTAGCGTTTTTTAATCTCTGACAATGCACACTTTTCCATTCCGAATTCTATTTGAATGTCCTGACTGAAGATTCTGGTCGTATTTATCAGTTTTCCAGTTCCTTTTTACGTTTTGCAAATAGCTTCAGGTCGTCCACGTACATGAGATGGTTTATTCGTTGTTCTCTGCCTGTGAACTTGTATCCGGCATTACATTTCTTGAGTATGTAGTTGAGTGGCATCATGGCTATGATGAACAGTAGTGCTGATTGGGAGTCTCCTTGAAAAATGCCTCTCTGTATTTTTATCGCCGTCAAGTATTTTCCTCCAGCTGTCAGTTCTAATCTCCATGTTTCCATTGCTTTCTTGATGAGATTAATAATCCTGTCGAGTATATTGTACATGTTTAAACGTCACATTATCCATGCTTGATGGATTCTGTCGTACGTTTTCTTGTAGTCAATCCATGCCATAGATATGTTCTTTTTCTTGCTTTTAACTTCTATCATGATCTTTTGATCTATGTATAACAGATCATGCGTCCTTCTTTACCGTTTCTGGCATCCTTTTTGTTCCTCGGGAAGTAGTCCACGACTGTTAAGCGAATGGTAAATTTGCTCTCTCAGTTGTGCCGTTAGGATTTTCCACATTGTCGATAAGCAGGTTATTGGTCTGTAATTGCTTGGTGTCGTTCCCTTCTTGGCGTCTTTTTGTATGAGCGTTGTCCTTCCTTTGGGCGTCCACTCCGGTACGTCGGTTTTATGGATACATCCTCTCCTTTCATGTAAAGTCGTGAATTTTTTGAACCAGTACGCATGTATTCCATCGTGACCTGGTGCATTCCAGTTTGCCATTTTCTTTAGTGTTGTCTTAATAGTTTCTTCATTAATTTCTGTTTCCGTTCCTTCTTCAATTTCTAGAAGTTTATCTTTCATGTTTTTAGCCATTTAGCATTTTTGTTGTAATTATTATTATTTACTCACTGGGAGTTCTCACACAGGTCATCAGTGATTGCTCACCGACAACGTGTGGTATTCCCTGGAGTCTGAGTGACAACAACTTTCCCCAGATTTCCAGTATTCTCTACCTCTTTTCGATAGCCACCGCAAATAAACTTGCAGTATCACAACAGCCGTTTACCATTGATTTCTCGCTGGTAAAGACCATTGGTCTTCTCTGGAATTTGGGTGGCAATACGCCTCTCCAAGGTCACAGCAGTCTCTGCACTTCCAGTGGAGGTCTGGTTTGTGATGTCCCTCCTCGGTCTTCTCAACCTACTTGACCCTATGCAGATATTTTGTGTGGTGGCAGCCTAGGCTGGTACATTTTTTTTTTAATTCAAATTTCTTTTATTAATATTTTGTATTTATTTATGTTTTTTTTTTGGGGGGGAGCTGATTATTTTTATGTATTCATTTTATTTGGGGGGAGCTGATGGTGTTTCTTGCTATTTCTGTTTTGTGTCGTGCATGCTGAGGCCGGTGTAATCGATTGGGGGGGGGGAAGCGGGCAGCTTATAAAGCGATGTTTCTTGCATTGTCTGTTTCTTTGTTTGTGATGTGTTCTTTCGGTAGTTTTGGTTTTCTTCTTGTAGTAGATTTAGTGTGACCCTTCGCAGCTTATGCGGATTAGTTTCCGCATTCAGTGATTTTTCGTAAGATTGTAGCTGTTTTGATCATTGCTGTCCTTTGTATAGTTCCAATGATCCCTTTGATTCCAATTTCTCCCAGTCTTTTTTCCAGGTTTTTGGGGATTGTTCCTGATGCTCCTAGGATTATTGGTATTATACTGACTTTCTTCATGCTCCATATTCCATTCATTTATCTGGCTAGTTCCGTGTATTTGCTTTGTTTTTCCGTTTCTTTGATTTTGACTCTGTGGTCTGCTGGGATTTTCACTCTGTGGGCTGCTGGAATGGCGAAGTCTACGATTTTGCAAGGTTTTCCTTCTTGTTGATTATTATAACATCCGGTGTCCTTACTTGTATGAGTTTGTGTTTTTCGTTTTCCAGTACTGTTTCTGGTGTATGTTTCTATCATTTGGCTGCGTATACGAAATTCAATTGTTTGCAGAGTTCCCGGTGTACTGCTTTCCCCACACATTCATGTCTGTTCTTATATTCTTTTTGGGATAGTTTGCTACATTCATTTATTATATGATTTACTGTTTCGTCTCTTTGTCCACACAGTCTGCATTTACTGTTTTCCTAAGTTTTATCTATTGTAGCTTTAATATAGTTTGTCCTAATCGCATTGTTCTGTGCAGCCATCAGTAAAGAGTCCGTTTCTCTGTCCAAGTGTCCTTTTCTTAGCCATGCCCAGCTATTTTCGTTAGTTTCTTCTCTTGTCAGTCTTCTGAAGTGTCCATGTAGTTTTTTTCTTCACACTTTTCTTTTATTGTCGTTTTGTTTCTGGTTTCGGTGCTTCCCGAGCTGCAGTGATAAGGATTTCCCTGTGTTAAGTAATGTATTTTTCCAGCTCTTTTTTATACTTACCAGTCCTCGTCCCCCTTCGTTTATTTCATGTAGAGTCTGTCTGTATCGTCTTTTGGATGTAGTGTATTGCGCATGGTCATTAATTTTCGAGTCCTCTGGTCCAGGTAACTGAGTACCTCTTTGGTCCAGCCTATGAATGGCCCAGAGTATCTTATTAGTGCTACTGCCCAGGTGTGTATTCCTGTTACTAGATTCCTGCTATATAATTTCGTTTCTAGGTGTTTTCTTGTTCTTCGTAAATATTATTTTCCAATCTTCTCTTTCATGTCTGTAGATTTGAGGGTGTTTGCTTCCAGAACTCCAAGATATGTGTAGCTCTCTTGTTCACCTAGCGCTCTCATTTCCTCTTGGTTAGGTAGTTGGAAGCCCTCTGTTGTCTCCAGTTTTCCTTTTTTTATTTCTAGTAGTGCACACTTTTCCATTCCGAATTTCATTTGGATTTCCTGGCTTTTGTGGTCATATTTATCAGCTTTTCAAGTTCCTTTTTGCGTTTTCCAAATAGTTTCAGGTCATCCATGTACATCAGGTGGTGTACTCTTAGTTTAATGTCTGTAAACTTGTATCCGGCATCACATTTTCTGAGTATGTAGTTAAGTGGCATCATAGCTATTATAAACAGTAGTGGTGATTGGGAGTCTCCTTAGAAGATACCTCTCTGTATCTTTATGTAAGTCAGATGTTGTTCTGCGGCTGTCAGTTCTAGTCTCCATGTTTGCATTGCTTTCTATTTGTTTGAAAATATACAAAATACCCGAACAGATTATTAATCTTATTAAAGATTAATAATCTGTTCGGGTATTTTGTATATTTTCAAACATTCAATTATCCATGCTTGAGGGATTCTGCCGTAAGTTTGTTTGTAGTCAACCCATGCCATGTATATGTTCTTTTTTCTGTTTTTTACTTCCTTCAGGATCTTTTGATCGATGTATAGGAGGTCATTCGTCCCACTTTTCCCTTTACGGCATCCTTTTTGTTCTTCGGGGAGTAGTCCACGTTTGTTTATGAACTAGTAGATTTGTTCTCTCAGTTGTGCCGTCAGGATTTTCTACATTGTTGGTAAACAGGTAATTGGTCTTTAGTTGCTTGGGGTCGTTTCTTTTTTGGCATCTTTTTGTATAAGCGTTGTCCTTCCTTTGGTCATCCACACTGGTATGTCTGTTTTGTGGATACATCCTCTCAGTTTCTGCGCCAGTCTTTCATGTAGGGTCGTGATTTTTTTAAACCAATATGACTCTATTCCATCATAGCCTGGTGCTTTCCAGTTTGCCATTTTTCTTAGGGTGTCCTTAATGGTTTATTCATTAATTTCTGTTTCCGTTCCTTCTTCTATTTCCTGTAGTTCATTTTTCATGTTTTTCAACCACTTGGCATTTTTGTTGTGTGTTTTAGGAGTTTCCTATATCTTGCTCCAGAAGTGTTTTGTCTCTGTCGGGTCAGGTTGTTTTGATGGTATTCGTTCTGCGTTTACGTTTTTGTAAAACTGACTTTCATTGTTTTCAAAGGTCCTGTTCTGTTTTTGCTGTCTGATTTGTACCTATATCGTCTCGGTCTTCCCTCTATTGCTGCTATCTTTTGTTTTTATTCTTCATGTTTCTTATTCAGTCTTTCCGTGTGAACTGCCCTTCCATCCTTTCCTATTTTTTTTCATCCTGTTTACGGTGTAAGTTTCTTTCTGGAGTTTGGTTATCTGGGTTTCCAGTCTGATTTCCCATCCAGGTGTTGTCGGTCCATTCTTTTGGCCATGCTTTTTTTCTTTTCTTAGTTTCATACTTACTTAGCTTGCCCCCGCATATATCAAGTTGTGTAGGTCTGTGATAGTGTATGTTTGGATGTACGCGAGTACCTTGTTTACTTCTCTGTTTCAACTTTTAACTTCTTCCAATCTTCGAGATGGGAGATTTGTTTTGTTCTCAGACATGTATCATTTGATGTTTTCCACTTCTCTTGCTTCTTCCTCGATGAGTTCTATTCGGTTAGTTCTGTGATTTCGTAGACTTCGACCTCTTCCGTTACTGGGTTTGTGTTTTGTCTGTCTGGTTCCTGGGTGTTTCGTCAGGTGTTTCTTGCTCTGTTCCGCTCTTTTGTTTGATTTCCGTCAGTTTCATCTCCGAGAAGCATCCTCTCTTAAGGATCTGTTTTGATTGGTCTGCTATCCTTTGTACCGTTGTATAGTAGCCAGTAGCAGTGTTCCAAAGATGTTTCAATCGCTTCCGGTAGCCTCTTTCTGTGGGGTGGCGACTTTTCGAGTAGCATTCCATTACTAGTCTGTCCTCCTTTGTGGTCCATTTCTTTCTATATATTTTAGGGTTTTTTTTATCATTCCTGCTTTTTTGTGTTTGGTTGTGTTCTTGTCATACCTGCAATTGGAGGGGTTACTTACCTGTTTTTGGCCGTGGTTTTTTTTTCTTGAAATCAAAGGAGCCAACATTCGCAGCATGCGGACCGGGTCCCCCATGTTGGCCATTGAGGGAGCATCTGTCCATCATGACACTCAGATCTTTCTTCTAACTATTATTATTATTATTATTATTATTATTATTATTATTATTATTATTATTATTATTATTATTATTATTTTACTCACTAGAAATTCACACAAAAGTCATTTTCAGTGATTTCTAACTGACAATAACACGTTGTGTTCCCTGGAGTCTGAGTGGCAACACGTCTCCACAAATTTCTAGTGTTCTCTGTAATTTTCTATAACCATTGAAAATTATGTTGGTTATCGAAACAGCCGTTTATCATCAATTGTTCGCAGGCAACGACTGTTAGCCTTCTATGGAATTAGAGTGTAAATAAGCCGCATTAATGTTCCAGTACTCTCCGCAATTTTCCAGATGATGTCTAGTTGCAGCTGCCTCCCCTTAGTAATCCCATCCATCTTGACCTTTGGGAACCTTGGTGATATTATTATTTAAGTAGTATTCGTAGTAGTAGTAGTAGTAGTAGTCGGTGTAGTAGTAGTAGTAGTAGTAGTAGTAGTAGTAGTAATATTTCCATTATTACTTCTTACTCGCAGGAAGTGTTCAACAAACTGTTATCAGTGATGTAAGCGTGTAAATATGGATGGTTTATCTGTAGTGTGAGTTTCCTAAGATTCCAGTTTTTACCGCTAAGTTTGGCACCCATGGGCAATCGAGTGGTAACATTGCTCCATTTATTTACCTGGGATCCATCGTTGAAAAGAGACGATGGATTTTCTCTGGAATTCTAATGACAATAAGCCTCTGCAGGTTTCCACTAAAATCCGTATCCTTCCAATCGAGGTCTGAATGATGATATTCCTCCCCAGTATTTCTAGCTTCTCAATTCCTCCAATACCACTCTACGTTGACCTTATGTTTCTGGGCGAGGGTAAGCATTTCTTTTTGTAATTGTATAACTCGTATAATCTTAGCTGCCTTCAGTGTTTCTGTGTTTGTGCTTAGCCATTTTAATATATACTTACTTTTGATTAGTCAGTGTTACCTGCTCATATATGTTTTATTTTTGGTCATGCTAGGATTTACTTTATTGGCATATTTTATGCCAAATTTATCTAGTAATATTTCCATGTGTTTTAGTACTGCTCCTCGGTGTCCTATCATTATAAGTAGTACAACAATTGTAATGCCCTATAATCACTTTAGATCCCTGGGAAGTTGTATTTTGTACTTAGTGTTCCTCTGTTTTCTACAGCTTAACTGGGATCAACTGATGTGATCTGCTCGTGCTTTTCTTTTTCATTAACTATTAGCGTGTATTGTCTTCTAAATTGAATCGGGTGGTATGTTTGTATGGCAATGTAATAGACGATATTACGCCGTGTGTTTGCCAGGCTGCGTTTATTATTATGTAACATGTGTTTGTTTTCAAAGTTCAAACATTTGCTTAGTTTACCGTAGATAGCTTTCCAATCCAGACACATCTATTTAATGTTCATTTACAGCCAGTGTGTTTCATTTATTGATAATGTGGTTTATCGTTCTGATACTTTGGCGACCGCGTCAACATATACGGTGTTCATGTATCTGATATATCTGAGCTTTTATGGAATTTGTTCTAATCGTTTTTTTGTCTGCAGATGTCAGTAACACTCCAGTGACATTTTTGTAGTTAATATTACTAGTATTAGTAAGAGAGGGACGTGTAGTAGTAGTAGTAGTAGTAGTAGTAGTAGTAGGTGTAGCACTAGAAGGAGTAGGAGTAGTAGCAGCATGTTGCCTTAAAACTGGAAACGCAATCGTTCGATTTCTATTACGAATTCTAAAGCAAATTTTCCCATAAGGAATATTGGAAAATGAATTCAAATATTTCCGGACGCCCCCCCCCCTCAGAATATACATATCAACGCTTTACACACTTAATTTAAGCGAAAAGAACACGAGTAAATAATCAATGCACATACTAATGTAATTCTTAAGATATTAGAGAATATACATGAATAAAATAAAATGTAAATATTTATAAGTGTAATTAGCGCTAATGGCGCAAGTGAAAGTTGGAGAGGTAGTAGAAGAGAGGGCTGCGTCTTCGAGTTTTTTTTTGTAATAAAAACGTGGATAATATCTAATATTTGATTTTTATTTTGGGAAAGAAAGAAATAGAATACGATAACATACGATAAGTTCTACTTTTCTTTGTGGTCATGTTCCAACGAGCATTCATATTCTAAAGCAAATGTTCTTAATAAAATAGTTAGCTTCCAAAAAGCTTGACTTTATTATATGTACTCACTAGGAGTTCTCAAACAGGTAATCATCAGAGATTACTCACTGATAATAACCAGTGGTGGCCCCTAGAGTCTGGGTGACAACAAGTATCCCATCATTTCCAGTACTCTTCACCTCTTTCGATAACCATTGCAATGACTTTTGGTTATGGCAACAGCCGCTCACCATTGTATTCTCTCTTAACCACCATTAATCTGCACTGGAATTTGGGTGACAATAAGCCTTCATGGTCCAAGTATTATTCACACTCATCCAGTGGAAGTCTGGTTAGTGCTCTCCGTCTTTGTTCCTTCCATCTTCCTTGGCCCTTCCATCCTCCTTGGCCCTTAACGGCTATTTTGTGTGGTGTAAGCCGATGCTGATGACATCACTGTTTTTTTTTGGAGGGGGGGGCGGGGCATTTTATGAGATTTCTTTCAGTTTCAATACCCTTGGATTCATGTGCTGTTTCTTCCATCTGTTTGTTTTACTTTTTTTGCAGTTTTATGTGGCTGGTGAGAGTGTGTACTTCATGTGGATTGGTTTCTGCAGTATTATTAAACCTTATTATTATTACTATCATTATTATTTAAGCGTCAGTATTATTATTATGTTTGCGTTAATATTATTATTATTATTTTAGCCATATTATTATTATTAGTATCATTATTATTGTTATTTTAACGTCATTATCATTATTTTAGCGTTAATATTATTATTATTTTTAGCGATATTATTATTATTATTATTATTGGTAGTTATTATTATTATTATTATTATTATTATTTTTATTTTAGCGCCATTATTATTATTTTAGCGTTAATATTATTATTGCGCTATTATTTTTTATTATCATTATGTAAGCATTATTATTATTTTAGCATCATTTGCATTATTTTCGTGTTATTATAATTTTAGCATTGTTATTATTATTATTATTATTATTATTATCATTATTATTATTATTATTAGTAGTAGTAGTAGTAGTAGTAGTAGTATTTATTCCAATTCTAGAGTTATTATCATTATTAATTTTTATTAATCATCGATCGTATAGTGATTAATATACATATTTTAGAATTACACGCGCCATTGAAGAACGCTTGGTGACCATTGGCGATGATGCAGTTTACTTGATGGGCTTGCGGAAAAGGATTAACAGAATAATTGATAACGGGTTCGTAGTGTTCGTTTGCTTGCAGGAAGTTTGAAATTAGATCTGTCAAAAAGCTAAATGCGCTGTCCCGGTGGTTGAGGTTCGAGTCGAAAATAAAGGTAAGTGATAAAATCAGAGGCTCCAGCAATTGTGATGTACATAATAGCGATTGTGGTAAAAACAGGATTGTCAGGCCTATATTCCCACTAGAGAGGTGGGTAAAATTGAAATTGAAAAAATAATTTATCGCAGGAAAGTGTTCACCAATGAGATCGAATTGGAGAGACTCGACATGTCTTCTGTTTGTTAAGTTGCGAGTAAAGTTAATTTGTGATATTTAAATTAGTTAACTGATGCAAAGACTATAGAAAAAGAAAAGCACATATCGGGTCTGCCCCACGCCAGTTTAGGGAGGGTATCTACATAAAGAATAGATACCATGATAGACGACGTCGCTCATCACTTACAGATACATACGGAACTGTGACAGTGAGACTAAATCAATAAACCAATAACTGATTATTTGACAGAATAACCTACACAGTGTTATATGCAAACAGACCAACTTACCCTATATAAACTTAGCCATTGTTATAGACTTTTATTTATTTAAAAACTCGTTTTTTCAGACGGCGCCGTCGAGATAATTACCGTCAAATGATTTGTACCTTTCCGTAATCAAGGAAAATAGCGTGGGTTGAGAGATGATTGACGTGTTAATTGCCAAATAGACGTTTAGATAGACAACGTAGGGGGAACAAACTCACTACGGAACAAGGCATCTACCCTTTTATTTATGAACATCTCATTGACACTAAAAGAGACTTTTTGTCGTCATTTTCGTGTTGTCATTGTTAATTAGTTCTGATCTACTTTAAATTGGTTCATGACGACGATCTGCATGAAATTACTAACAGTGAACGCATAAGACTGACTTAGAAAGATTTTTCGGAAAAAATGGGTTATCGTGTAGGTTTCTTCAAATAACCGCGATTTACCAAAATAGCAAGTATCTTCACAACCCGTTATATATTTGAATTAGTGATTATTCACATAAATAATCACCCCGATCTATGGGTTGCCTCGAAGGACGAATGAAATTTCTCTGCAAATTGGAAACAATTTGCATTTTTTCACATTTAAAACTATCTGGTACCCGGGACATGATTCATCGTGGGCGAGTTCATCCGACTTTCTTTGAATGTAGAAGTTTCTTGTTAATATTATATACGCAAGCGGCCCTAATTGCATGTATATCTCAGTCAAAGAAAGTGGCGACATTAGTTTATAAGATGTTTGCAGAGAGATATCGCCGTTTTCTTATATACAGGGCATGGTATTTCCAAATGATAATCCATCTGGGACTGACTCGGCTCAAAATTGCTTAACTTCGATGTTAAACGGTGTGCAACTGACGAGAACCAGTGTGTCAACGTTATTATGCTGTACTTCTAAAAGTACGGTCATTGATGTTTCTTCTAAATCAAACACAATACTGATAATAGTTGATATTATTAAAGCAGTAGGGATTACAAGGAAGATAACTCATTAGTAAATGTTTACTATTTGGTAATACGCTTGGCTTATCTATTACGCTTATTCTTCAGTCCCAAATAGGATACATCTAATAAACCAGTGTTTATAGAATAGAAACATAGATGCAAATGAAAGTATATACAGTTTAGTATATGGTAAGACAATCTTATGTTTCAAATATAAGTAGATCTTAAGGCTCCGCACATTTTCTATTTGTCATTGATTATGAAGGCTTCACTCATAGAAATAACAATTAAAAGTGCTTTCATTTATATATAGAGAAATTATATTTTCTCATGATGTATATCTACTTCTGATGCTTTAGAAACGGTACTGTTTATATCAAGAAACAAAGTCAAGTACTGTAACTGTTGCCTGTTTATTTTAATCAAAATCATACCGTTATATTGAATATGAGCAGCTATTTTCCACATGATTCCTCGCCAGCCAATTCCTTAATCTCAAAATCGAAAAACGCCCAAGCATCCTTGACGTAAATCCAGATCCCAAGTTATTGCACTTAGAGATAATCCGAAACAGATTAATATATCCTAAAGTAGAAATATATTTCATCTTCGTAGCGAACACCTGCAAGAATTGATTTCGAAGATGTGTGTCCAAACATACGCCATCTTGCCCATGTCGAAACATAGAGAGTTTCCTGAACTGCATGACCCGAAATATTTATCGTTTCCAATACAAAACGCTACAAAATATTATAAATTAAATATAATAACAAAAATATTAATACTAATGAAATAAGTAACCCTTCTTACCTATAAATATACGTACATGATGCGTATTCCAATAATTATCTCATACTTATAAAAAATGTCGATAAGAATTGTGGCTATTATAGCATAATAATTCGTGCTTGAAAGGTATTGCATCATACGCGCTTGGATGATACACAAGTGCATTACTTGTGTGTGTATCGTTTCAACACATGGTTTAAAGTTATAAAGATGTGTTCATAATAAATTTAGAAATGATAGTGAGCGAATATTTAAAAGCAAGATAGAAATGTTGAATGCCAGCAAAAAGAAATGCTTAAAGTGACGCTGTAATCGATGTACATTGATTTGATTGTAAAATATCTGTAAACTCCGGAAAGATAAACTAATGTTTGTAGTTTTAAGTGCCGTATTAATCTAACATATACGGAGAGAAATCTGGTAAAATTTCCATTGCGTTTATTTTTTCATTGTCATATAATGAAATATTTATTTTTTTAAATGGCAATCATTTTTTTTCTGTCTGGCCAGAGGGTATAAGAATTACATATTATTAGGCATGGACATTGGCAAAGAAAAGAAAACTAAAAGTAATACCATGTGTATTTTATAGACATGTGAAAACCTAGAACCGCTCTCCTCATTGTTAAAAAGCGGCAGACGTAAGATGCGGGTTTTATTCTACTCGCTAAATAAGCCGCAACAAAGGAATTTGTTGGTGTAACCCCACCTTTCCCTTCCATTTACTTGAGACTTACAACACATTGCTAAAAATTCGCACTATATAAATGTCGCATGATAACATTACATGCTCACATATGCTAAGCAGTTAAATGCAGCTTGCCGATTCAATAGTCCTTATCAATCAAACAATAAGAATACAAAAAGAAACATCGAAGTGAAAGAGATAATAAGGCGTTGTCAATATTGCTACACTTATAAAAGATATATGTTAATATATTACTCATTTCGTCGACTAAAGTCACACGGTTAGTAAACTACACGGCGACGTACATCATATATACAATACTTTTCTAGAAAGTATATGAACTCTATACTACATTAGAGAAGATATGTTAGGGTATGCATGTAGCATGATGAAATTAAATGATTCGATTTTAAAAAATGGAACACTTGCATGCATTATTTTTACAGACATACTACGCACCTGATCTGACATTTTTTTGAACCACGTGACTTCTGAAAAGGCCCTTAATCTATATAATACTAAAACTCTATTGTTCTTGTATGTTTGCAATCAGCTTTCAGCTTTCCGGTTTTCAACATCCGGTTGCGCATGCGTAAATAGCATCGTCTTCAATCTGTTATTCCAATTCCGTTATTCTCTATTATGATTACCGAACGCATGAAACTTTTCATTCTGGAAATTTTTAAACAATTTCATTTAATTTCATCAAATAGTTTATTTGTTTTCTTCACGGCTAAAAACATTCAACGGGAGGACTTCGTAAAGTCTGTCGCAGTTTCAAAAAAACTCCTCCCTTTTAAAAAACAAAAACAAACAAACAAAAAACAACACTCATTATTAATATCAGCCATACTAGCGGTCGGTGAACGAAACCACCTCCCACTTTCCCTCTCATAGATTTCACCACTCCTACTCCCTCTGTTTTCGTTACGTACGCGAGAAAGCCTGCTGTTCCCCCTTCCTTTCTCAAATCGCCTTAACCAACCACATATAATTCAGTAACTGTAATTAAAAAAAAAAACAATTATAATAAACAGAACGACTCATAGAAATCTATCTATATTCTTTTTTCATTTTAATATACATTCATAGAAATGCTTCTGTTATGTAAAAAAAAAACTATTTTCTTTATGCCACAAGTGTCACGCTCATACATGAATTCCATAGCTAATATAACAAACTGACCCAACGGGTCACGGGTGGTCTAGTAACTAATAATGGCCGTCAAAATGTAGTTCACCATGTTCCTGACTCTCACAAAACTAAAATAATTGTTAAAATGTATAGTTATGATTATTTTTGAAAATGTTATCTTTCTTCTAATTGAAAAACAGTATTGATAAAAGTGTTAAAATATAGTTATCGATTCAACAGTCCGCTTAAATCGCAGAGACTCTGTTCGCAAATGTATTCTGTGTTTATTCTGGTTAATTTTGTTGAGTTAGCTTAGAGAAATAAACTAATGTTAACTTATCAAAACAAGACATGACTTCTGATTTACTTTCTGCTTGTCTGTATGTGAATATGTTCAATTCAGTTTTACAATAAACGTTGTTAACATAAGCTTGGTAATGGCAACTAAAATATAAAAAACTAAAAGTCATACATAAGATTTGAATTGAAAGACATCAAGAAAATACACATAGCAATCAATACTTTGACATTAGAACATAATTGTATTTTAATGATTTTGCGCACTTTTTATTCAAACTATTAACCTGCCAATTGCGAATTGTATTGAACCTCACTGGGAGTGACTCAACAGGATATGAGAATAAAAAATCGCTCATTCCAGAGAAATTGTTCAGGCTAAGTTGGGTCACATCTGATTGTGGTAACTAACAAAGGAGGACAATGTAGAACGCATTTCACGATTGAAATTGGTCCGACATACAAACGGACCCGAGTTGGCGAGCGGCAAAATGTATTAAAATTAAACGGAGGAAGAAAAGAAAAAAAAACTCTCTCCTTAGAGCAGCAAATCTAATTATTGATTAATGCTAATTAACAGTGTGAAGTCACCCTGGCAACAAATCTGACAACTGCGAAGGACATAATAAAAAAAGACAGAACATAATTAAGCAGTCTCTGTATGTATCCCACATTAGATTCGATTCTCTTTCAAGATGATTCAGCGTTAATCAATGGTGTTGACGACATTCGCAAATTTCCTTAATGAGTGAGAATACGGACGCGTTCTTTTATCTTTTACTCTACACAAGATTGGCGATATTCTTTTTCTTCTTTCGTGTGAATCAGATGATTCTGGTGTTGGCATTAGTTTCCCCGATGTTTTTCTAGTTAGAAATCTTTCTGGAAAGACATCAGGTACTTACGGGAAAGACCACGAGAAGGTTGCCAACATCCCTAAGTGAAAGTGGTACTGTGGAACCGACTTGATTCGAACTTGGAACACCCAGGTCTTCAGCCCGTGTTGATATCCACTTAATCACCGTCACCTAATTCACCGCAAGAAACTACGTCAGAAATCATAAATATCTGCTCAATTATAATTAATAAAACCAGGGCGTGAATTTGTTAGTGTTTTATCTTACCTACAGTAAGACGTTGCTAGTCTCTTTCTCTCTCTCTCTCTCTCTCTCTCACGATCTCTCTCTCTCTCTCTCACGATCTCTCTCCCTCTCTCCTTCCCTCTGTCTTTCTATCTCTCTCCCCCCCTCTCTATTTCTCACTCTCTCTCTCCCTCCCTCTCTATTTCTCTCTCTCCCTCCCTCTCTATTTCTCTTTCCCCCTCTCTCTCTCTCCCTCTTTCTCCCTCTCTCTCCCTCTCTCTGTACTCTGTTTTTATTTCCATGGAAAGTGCCTGTCTGAGCTCCAGGCCCTGTTTCATCTTTGTACGATATTCACAGCAAGAAAAACATTATTTGCTCTTCATCCATGTGCCTAACGTCTAGTAAAATGTTCATAAACAGGGCTTCTTTGCAAAGGCTTCCAGTCTGTTGAACATATTACCACGGCACTGCTTCTGTGTATATACCAACAAAGCCGTCTTAAAATCCAGTATTAACAAATACTTGTCATAAACATCCACATAAGAAACCAAACTTCATTCTATTGATTGTTCCACGTCCGTAGCCTGACAATTATTAAACATCATTAACGCTTATCCTCGAAGGGATCTTAGCCTTGATAAGTGTTGACGTATTTGTAAAAAATATGTTATAATAAATTAAATAACTTATCAAACGTTACTTTAATTACTACTGTACTTATTGCACGCATTGCTGTTCTGCTTAAATTAGATTATAAATGGTCACTAATAAAGTTGTAATGGGTGTTGTTTTTATACTAATAAGTCACCACTTCTCAAGGCCAAAAGTAGTCGAGGATAACGCATGCATTGTAATTGAATGATAAATATTATCATAAGAGGATACAGAGTGGAAATCCTACTGGACTTATTGTGTCGAATTATGCACTTTTATTCGCAATTTCGCCGTCTTATCTCTTTTTTAAAAGTGGTCACTAAGTTTCGAAAATGGGTATAATCAGATGTATTTGTTCCTGGAAATGATGCCGGGGCAAGTAATATAAGTGTGTTAAGAATCTATAAATTATGTTCTTCATACATACTCTATATTTACATTTATTTAAATACTGAAACTTCTATAATCCTCTGATGCATTGTGTATTTCCTCTATCAGATGTTCAATTTATTCTGCGACTAAAACAATTTACTTTCGTGTTCATTCCCCGTCTCTAAGTATATGCAAAGTACAAAACGAAACTTATAACACTTAACTCAGTTTCAGTATAAATATAATAAAATCGAAGTTTCACGTAATTCAATCATTGATCTATATCTATATATTTATTATTTTTTCTTTCTTATTGTATACATATATGTGTGTATGTGACTGTCTTGTTTGGTATCTATGTCTATATCATTTGATATCTCTATGTCTGTCTCTTTTTGAAGTATTTCGTCAAATTCCATCGACGGTTAAAATGGCAACATGACTTGTTGACTGTCACACGTCGCTTCAGTGAATCCTAGCTGAAGTTTATCCGGCGAAAACTGCTTGTATAGTTCACGTCGATGTTGCTTCATTACAACTGCAATGACCTTTCCGGAAGCCTTTTATATATTCCAGCACCTCATGTGGAAGATGACGCAGCCGTTATCGAATCCATAAAATAATCATTAGGAAAGGTTACTATGTTTCCTCACGTTTAGCGTTCATTTATTGGCTTCACGGCGCAGAAGGCATTTTTTCCTTTAAAATAATTATGTACCTGCACGTTCCAAATAACCTTTCTGGTCATCGGATTGATACATTGAGTAATCTCCCTTTATCGTTTCTCTGTTGCCAACACATACTCTTTTACTTTCTATGTATTTCGATAATAAATGCAATGCTACCTATATACTATAATCCCCAGAGGAAGGGTGACAAGCCTTATGCGAGGCACCGGACCGGGGTGGTTTAACTAGCGGTCTAGAGATTTACATATTTAAATTTATTTCCCTTATAGATACAAAGTTGGCGATAAAAATAGATAATGAGCTGCTTTTAACACTAACATCATATATGGTACTTATAAGGAGTGGATATACAGAGGATTACAATACTAACGGGGAATCCCCAGTTAGTTCCGGAAATGGCCGAACCGGTTTCCGAATTCAAAGCCACCGTCTTTTCTCCTATTTTTTTGGATTAATGAACTTTGGATAAATCAACTTACTTATTTATTCGGAGGGGCTTAAATGTTTAATACTAATACTAACCTAATCATAACGTAATTCGTCATAACATGCTCTTTGCATGCTCAGTGTCGTTTGCCTTTTCACATTTTACCCAGCATCAAATTGTAAACTTATTCGGCCATTTCAGGGATATTGCGTCAAACTACTGAAATCCTATGGCTATCCATTCCTTACAAGTACAGCATATATAACACACGAACGAAATAAATCTACGCGAGTATCGATGCACATAATTGTGCCTAAGCATGGCCGACAAAAGAAAATCACACGGGTTAATCAACTCTTCCACAAATTCCACTTGAATATTCTGCCCATTTTTCACAATCGACGCACTGATTCTCATGAAACATTTTCTTTGAAAATTAAGATTTATTAAATAAAATTTAACTGCGTTACTTACCAGCTACTTTCGTCTTGACATCATCTGGAAATCTTTATTTGTTAATAAAAACAATTAATATGAGAACTACATCTGTTTTCTCTTGATTAAAAAGATTTTAACAATTTTTACAAAATTCATTTCATATCCTAGTACTTTTATGAATTTTTTATATGCTGCTGCTGATAATTCTTTAGCTATTGATAATTTTAAAAATGTGATTTTTAAAATAAATAAAGTTGTAATCTCGTAAATGTGCGTAAATGTAGAGGACGTGTTAGAATATTTATTTCTGGAACTTGATTTGAATGTTATAATTTCTATTGAATATGTTTTGAATGTATCAACTTGTACCCTATTTATAAAGGAATGCTCTAATTATATTACCTATTAATTTGTGAGTGTATGCTTACTATAGAACATAAACAGCTCATACGTATTAAATAATATCTATATTGCAATATATAAGTATATATGTATGCATATATAAAGATAGGGAGAGAGAGAGAAAAAAAATGATGAGTATAATCTATAAAGATGCAAGAATTATTTCAGTTTATAAACAGTTCTGCCTCCTTTCGAAAATTGCACTCAAGATGTAATGCTACTAAACATTATGCTTAGAATAGTTATTCCAATTTTGACCTAAATCCATCACATGATATTGATTCAAAAAAATGTCAAAAGTCTTAAAAGATTTTAAAAATGAAATCGATATTAAGGGAATTTTGCGTAATTAGTGTGTAATGACTATAGACTAAATTCAATGCAATTCTGAAATATTTAAATTTTTAAATGAGTTGTTCCTATAGTATGTCCCCCCCCCCAACCAACATTTAAAATACTTCAAAGAAACTGAAATTTGGGAATATTTATTAAATGATGTCTTATAACAATGGTTAAAATTTCACAAAAATCTGAACAATCTAATTTTCACGAAAGGATTCACCCCCTTTCTATCCCATTTGAACATAATTACATTAAGATTCTATAACTCACAATACGACACACCACGGCGGGAAACTTTGTTCCAAAAGTCATAATGGTAGGCTCAGTAGTTTATAAGTGACTACTTTACATACAAATATATAAACTTCTACATACACCTACACTTACACACACACACACACAAATATATATATATATATATATATATATATATATATATATATATATATATATATATATATATGTATGTATGTATATATATATATGTATGTATGTATGTATGTATATATATATATATATATATATATATATATATATATATATGCTAGCCAAACTATCAACCCTCCGGGCAGCAATTCATTCAGATTTAACCTTGTTTACAGAGTAACAACGAAAAAGAGTTCATTACATATTTTCGTGATTTGGAGAAAAACAACAAAAAGTGATTGTCATCGTGTTATTTGATAAATTTCAATTTTGAAGACGTTTAATGTTTATGAACATAGTCATATTTTATTAATTAGAAGAAATACAACAAAAAGGTAATTTATATTGTATTTCCGATAGTACGTTCGAGGGATGTTACATATATACTTTTCTCTCGTTGGAACTGCACTAATACTGCACTAACCTCTTTTATATATATATATATATATATATATATATATATATATATATATATATATATATATATATATATATATATATATATATATATAGCGTATTTTAACATATTTCTAATTATTGATTTAAATAAGTCTACTGTGTTTTGATATGTTTTTATTTAGGAAAATTGTATCAATAAGTGTTTGTTTAATAAGGCATTTCTTTTAATTTTGTAAATTTTTCGAAGTGTCTATTAAGTAGTTTGGTCAACTTAGTGTAGATTAGTTCTGTGCGTCGTTTCTTGCTCTATTTTTTCGTTTTATCGCAAATACTTTCGATTTTCTAAACTGTTTGAATTTTTAAATTGGATGTTGTGACCCTATTATGCCACAACAAAAAACCATTAAAATACTCAAACGCAACTGATATTTAGAGAATATGTATTAATTAATGTATAAGACATATGGGTAACATTTCTCAAAAATCGTAGATATTTGAATTTTAACGAAATAATTCAACCTTCATACTCCTTTGTAAAAAACTAAATTAAAATAATTATTGGTCACATTACAACCCCTTACGCCAAGTAGCTGTATTGCAAAAGTCACATTTATCAGCTAATGTGTTTAGGAACAAATATAGTACATACAAATATATAGACATACACATACCTAACTTTATATACATAATATATATATATATATATATATATATATATATATATATATATATATATATATATATATATATATATATAAGATTAATAATAATAATAATAATCCAGGTAAAACATCCACAGGGTAGTACTCCAAATAATTTTAACCGGATTTATAAAAATGCTCAATATCAAATCGAGCTTTTATATATGATTATGTTTGTACATGTCTGTGTAAATAATCATATATAAAGATACGAATATATATATATATAGAGAGAGAGAGAGAGAGAGAGAGAGAGTGAGAGAGAGAGAGAGAGGGGGGAGAGAAATATATATATATGTATGTAGAGAAATATATATATATATATATATATATATATATATAATTTACAAGAAAGAAACAAACTGAAAGAGATATAGATAGAGTTGTGCAACTGGCCATATAGAAACAACGACTTCGGAGGTTGTGGGAAAAATTTGTAAATTTTCTTGGTGATTGTTAATCCAAGTCGCAGCTGCAAAGGAAATGCGACCGTTTTAATTGGAATGACAGGGCGTAGTGTAATAGGGTGTTTCTTTGAATTGAAACATGTGCAATTATGCAGTATCAAGCTATTATTCTAGCTCATTAGCACATTGTCTAATTGCAAATATCATTCCTCTGCAAATATTTAGGGATCCTAGTTTGCCCATGGATGCAAATGATGGCACTATTCTAGTATATAAAGGTAATAGAAATGTATGTACTAATTTATTCAGTTGAGCCAAAGTTACTTGTATACAGCCACTGACTGTTCTTAATATTATTATTATATTAGAGAAGTATTATGTTCTTCTCTTGATAATGAACATTTTGTGTATGTGCGTAGTGTGTAGGTTTGTCGCGACATCACAGTCAAACGGTTTGTAGAATAGCCAAACTGACCGCATATTTGGAAGCAGTACATTCGAGTGGATGTCTTTATCGATGTCAAGGGTTTTTCAACTATTTGTACAACTCATTATTCAAAATTGTAACTGCGAAAAAATGGTCGGGATCAAAGTGTAGTATCTGTTCCGATGGATACTGCACCCTATAGACTGGTATTGTCTTGGCCTTCGGGGCTTGATTTACGCCGGTCTATGGGTCTGTCCTGTGTAGTTCTAGGAGGTCCACCCTCCCAGACTTTGCCTCCCCTCTTTGGGGAGGAGTAAGTTAATTGCTTACTGCTTGAGGCGCCCCTACCGGGGAATGCCGACGGGGCTGCCCAGGCAATTTTTGATGGTCAGAGTGCTCACCTCTCGGGCGCTGGCTTTTCAACCCCCACTTTCCGACCCGAGCTTGGGTCACATCTTACTTGTGGGAGTAGGATAAAAACTGGCCTTGTGCCTAACTTCTGGAGAGGAGTAAATGATACTGCGAAAAAATAACACTTGAAACAAATGTTCTGACGTTGTTCGCGTTAACTTTCCAGAAACAAATTCTTATAAAAATCTCAACATTTTCACTACACGTAAGAGCAATAAAAAGTCAAGAATTATGTTTTTATTCAAATCATCCTACGTATTTGGTATTCTATTTGGAATTAAAACTATAATTTATTTATGTTACTTTATCTATTTTAAACAATGGAACTACTTCCATCAATTCGGAAAGGTGAAAACGATATTTAAGTTTGTCTACCTACGCCGAGCTCTTTAATTAGACTAAAAAGGCAAACTATGTTCGTTTGATCGGTGGCCGTGTAGATAGAGCTTTCGCATTCAGTTCTAATATTTTATTCCTTCTGTCAAGATTTGAATCTTAAGACTAGACACGTTGAGTTATTTCCTAGCTGATATAGAACATTAATATACATCTAAATACTGGTTTGGTAGTTTGGTAGTTTTGTTTTACGGCATATCAACCCTTTTTGGGTTATTTAATGCCGAATCTGGTCTTGTTTTCTTCTCTTTTTTGTTTCTTTCCCCTTTTAATATCTGTTTCTATTTAACCCATAGTTGGGACCCTAACAGGTACTACCATACCGGGTCAGGGTGGACCTGGGAGCAATGGTAATTAAGAGGAGGCTCCACATTCCCCAAAGTCCGTAAGCCGGATCTCACCATCGGATGTAGTTTAAGGTCATATCCAGGACCGGGAGTAGGGTAGGAAAAATAAAAATAAAAAAGGGGAGGGAGAAAGGGAGAGGGGCTGTTGTTTTTGTTTTTGGTTTTGTAGAACATAATTAAGTTTTACAAACAAAAAAAAAAAAAAAAAAAAAACGTCAATGTAGGTGAATTTCGTCTCAGGGAGCCACAGGGCAGCCTGATCTGGTATCACCAGGAGGTGAACATTGCGTCTAGAAATGCCTACTACGTGTTCTAAAGGAAATCGCCGGTAAAAACTAAGTTTATTTATTTTCTGGATAATAAAACAATGACTGAGAGGATTATAAAGCTTTTAAAATATTAATTAAATGACTGGGAGTAAAACATCGTAATCACAAAATGTACTTAATAGTTTTTTCATATCTAAACTAGGTTTGAGAATGTCCATAACAACTGAAACAAAGTTTTTAAAAATGCTGTTTCTGAAATTCAAAGAAAAATAAAACCTGATCAGCTCGATAGTCGATATTTTTTGTTAATGCTGTAATGGGCCAGTTGAAATCTGTTTGCCTCTAAACACTCATCTTCTATTTCATCACTATTCGTTAAAAACTGGAAGTACAGAAAAAGATTCCGTCGACGCAATAAGTTATTGTAAAAATTAAAACTACTGCAACCCTCATTGGAGTAGCATCTGAAAATAGTTTTGGTTCATTTTGATGATCAAAGCAATTGCTACTGTGTAAACTGTTTTGTATATTTTTCTCTAGTTCAGTTTCAAAATCTGTATTTCCAATTAGATTTTTGGCGGGTACATATAATATAAAGAGACTCCTTACCTCAAAACAATTACAACACTTTGTTTTTGGTGGTTTCATGTTCGGTTGCCTCTAGTCTACAACATACTAAAAGTTGGACAAAATCGTAATATGGCAAAGTGTATAAATTACGAAGATTACTTTATCCGGTTTACAAATCGCATATGTTCGTATATTTTCAGTGTCAAACATGAGTTCAGCCGCCAGCAGAGAAACCTGTTTTTATGCGAACGAGATTTAGTAACGAGATTTAGTAACGAGATTTAGTAACGAGATTTGGACTGTAAACAGACCGTATTTCTTCGGAGAAATGGTGTTGTAAATGTAAACTCTATAAGTATCGAAAATGGTGTATTACTCATCGTTGAAGTCGGAACTAGTGTTCACAAAAAAATGTCGGATTCGCCAACAAAATAGGCATTGCTTTAGCCTGAAAAGATGAGGATTCTGCTCGACCAGTATAAAGGACCGCTCGTGTTTCTCTGGGAGAATAGGACAGTAAAGTACATTGCTTTTTTATGTAGAACTGATATTACGAAAAAAGACTATAACGAAAATGTGAGGAAAAGATTTTCTATGTGAAGACTGATGAATAGCTCGAACTATCTTAGTTCATTTCAAAACAAGAAGGGATTAGTGGACCACGGCTGTTCAAGGTCGGATCGAATATTAAGGCGGTTACATTAACGCTGCAAACTGTGTACCGCAAATCATGTAACGTAAACTTCCGTACAATGCGAAGTATTCCAAGGCATTCCACGTCAGTTGAATCCACCAAACGACGAAAAAGTGTAGGACCTAAAGAAAGCGATCAGGATAAAGCATTCGAAAAGGTGTGTGCATTCCTGGAGGAAAACGATGAGATAACAGATAACGATATCGGACCTTGTCGTTTAAATATGAGAATACTTACGCTATTGTAAATCAACGGCGTATGAAAATAAGTACCTCAAGGAAGAGCTTATAAATCAATATTGAAACTCTTTATTTGTGGCCGAAGGCCGTTGTGGTGTCGTAAACATTGTGACATCTAGGGAACGCACCTGTCACATTCTTCGTGAATACTACAATTCACCTCCAATCGACGGTAACATTTTCAAAACCGCAGCGAAACTTATGAAAGCTGGCATCAAGACGACAGTATCCAACAACGACCGAACTGAAACTAGCGGCGACATTATACTTCATTCCTGACATTTTGCGGTTCTTGTTTCAGCATCTGTTTGTTGGGAAGAATAATTGCACACTTATAGCTGGGTCTTTCGGTGCAAATGCAGCACATGTACAGGTAACGCTACTTGATCGATACACTCTCAACTATGAGGGTTGCTTCATGATATACAGAGATACAAAGGTCTGACGGGCACGTGATATTTTCCCTTGCTTAGGCGGTGACATGGGCATTCTTGATTAGTCACTCTTATTTTCTGGAGACAACGCGGATCACAATATTATAACGTTGCATGGAAAGGGTACATTACAATCGATAGAGAATGGTTGCGGCTACAACACCAATAAAGCAAGTCAGTCATGGCATATCAAGAAAAAAACGGCGGACTTAAAACTTTATAAAAGACGAACATTGATATCATAGATTACTGTTTGTCAAAGCATGTAAATCGTGGCATTGAATGTCACCCCCCCACACACACACCTGATGTCTGTGATCGCAGAGTGGCCATTTTCGCTTCAGCCAGACTACTCACAGCTGATAAATAAAGAGTGCGAATATCAGGGGAAATTATCGGTACAGTTTCTGCCCATAGTAGCATGATTCCAAGAGATATAACCTGCATCTTTTCCACTTTAGATTACCTATGAGGTCATTCGTTAAAACATACCATGCCTAACTTTGATAAAACGCTGTTTCGGAAGGCTTCTGAAATCGTGAATGCTGTTCCAGATTGTAATCCAATCAGGAATGCAATACTATTTCTTAGCACATTCCATACTTACATATATTTGTTATGCATTATTAGGGCGTTGATGGATCGCTTTGGACTGAAGCAGACCATGGAGGCAGTATATGGTGAAAATGCCGGCGTACATATGATGAACGGAAAGGCAGTGCAACGAGCGTTTCGTGGCCCAACCTGCTGTTGGATCAGCGTTTCACACGTCAGATTGTTGCCAAAATCTTGGAGGATGAACCTTGTTTTAAGGACTAACTACAGAAACTGAGCGGTAGTACATGCTGATGGAGACTGGTGAATGTGACTTGAAGTCATTCTCGGAATCAGATTGCATCAGTAGGATTTACAAGAGTTTGAAAAGAGATGAACTGGCAAGGGCCTCAGAAACCGGCAAATAATGGATAAACTATCAGCACATGCTAGGAATCGTAAACACCCTTATTACATCTGATCGGATGGAGTCTTGGGACATGTATCACAGTGCCGTCTCTGGTTGCTTGCCAACATTCGCAGCCACTGGTAAAACGAAATTACCTGCGGTCGGCTCGACTATATCTCCAGAAGATATATGCCTTGAAAGATAGAACAGCTTTCACGTTATCAGACGCAGTAGCCAATACTGGGCTGGTCTTAGCTGCGATCTTGTCATCGAGCACACACGAATGCGCTCACTCAAAAGCCAATGTGGTCTAATACGGGGGGGCGATGGCCAAGCACCAGAGAGTAGGTTAGTCCATGTCGGCCACTGTGTTATCCGCGTAAAACCGCGCCATGCACGAACTTTCTGCACGAAGTTACACAACAAGCTAACAACATAAGGGCAGTGCCGTGATACAATCTGTTCCAGTCACAAAGCACAACATACTAGACAGAGGATGACTTCTTTACATGCTTAAGTTGACATTGCAAAGGCAGCCATTAAAATGTCTGTTTCCAAATGCACTGCACTTTATTTCCGCACTGACAAAGCGAAATCTTACGTCTACAATATTAATGTTCTCAAGCAGGTGCTTGGCAAATCAGTTTGTAATGATCTGTTGTTCCTCCATGCCTTTACGGAATGCGATTCGGTGTCATGGGTATTCGGAATAAAAAAGACGCCGTGGTTCCAACGAATCGTCTAGAGAGAAGAAACAATGACATACTGTTCAAAAGATTTATCCCTATCAAAGTAAAGCTAGGATGTTATGAAAACCAATAGTTGTAAGGCAATAGGAGCTGTGTTTAATTCGGATTAGAAAAACTCCCTCGCATCTATTTGATACAATATGCTCTTCAAGAAAATTGCGAGACCTAAAACGTTCGTCACCAACGCCCTCCGTTTGTAAATTTCATTCTTTACGGACTTACAACAAGGTATGTAGTGTATGGGATTTACTGATGAAATGGTACCATCTTACTGGGGGTGGAATGTAGAAGTGGACAAACTTTTTCCAGTGATAACAGACAAAATTCCTGCTCCAGATGCACTAATTAAGATAATTCCTTGCAACTGTTCGGAAGAATGCGATACCCTAAGGTGTACCTGCAGGAGGCATGCACTAGTATGTACCAGTACATGTCGACGTTGCCAAGACAGAAATTGTGATAATATGAAATATGTTCTATTAGAATATGATGATTGAGAGTGACAAGTTTTAAAAAAAGTACTGTGACGAAAGTGAATCAGTGATGATGCAGGAAGGGTAATAGGCTGCAGGTTAACCCTTGATATTGTATAAGGGTTGATTTGGCATCACTAGCAACACTTTCATGTGAAAGATTTACCGTAAACACCTGGGTAAAACACCAAGATGTATTGATGTATCATGAAAACTGTCCGAATTAGTGTTTCACACGTGAATGGAAAATTACTTGTAGACCAAAAAACGTCATATGCGAAATTAGACACTGTCTTACCCTCCGATCCTGGCCAACTTTTTACTATGTTGTAGACTAGACCCAACCTAGCACAAAACCACCAAAAGAAATTTGCAATTTTTTTGGTCAATCAGTATATTGAGACGTCTATTGTCTAGAATAAAATCATTAAGTGTAATGACACTGGTAAATCCTTTCAAACATCAGCAAATTCCTCTACAGGAAAACCGCAGAAATTGACCCGGTATTAGGAATCACAGTATTAGATATTAATGTAATACCTCATCACCTGTGCGCAAATCAAATAGCATTCCGGTTGCTTTGCTTTCCAATATTTTCTTCAGCATTCGGTTCTACAGTTTTGTCTCAACAACAGAGGGTCTTGTAATTGTTTCATTAAAACCAATTCAAACGAGGTGTCCCACTCATTCAACATGTATCTTATAGGCATTTGCTTTCAATCTTACCGTTTCTCTAACTCTTTTGAAATCATGATTTTTCTCATATCAATAATACAATTGTGAATGTTCTTGGCCAATGAAATAAGCTTATAAAATGACTGTCGCCAACACTGAAAGAAACATTTACCCTTATGTACTCGATAGAATTTCGTGGAATTGTGATAAGGTGGAAATGTCCAGATGGCAATCTATTTGCCTCAAAATACTCATTTGACTGATAGTGGTAAAAGCAGCACCCTGTTGACACAATAAAGTATAGTAAACATTTAAATAAGAAAAACATACACCTATTTAGTAAATGATAGTTTAGTTGTATATACCATGTATTTAACATTTCGATATAACTTTACGCGAAGCAAGTTTCTTGGCTAAGAACTATTGATGTATCACTGTTTATGTATATGTGCGCTTTCGGAGAATCTTGTGTAGGGTTAAAGTGTATTTCTGTATATATATATATATATATATATATATATATATATATATATATATATATATATATATGTTTCAAATAATTATAATGTTAATTAAATAATACAAAATAACATTATTTAAATCATAACTCTAAATAACATTTCTTACATGATAATTTCATTGCGAACATAGCTTTGAAATTAAATGAATCACGCTGGCTTAGTGTAATGCACATATGACTTGACTATTACAGCATGAAACATGAATACATTTATATTTATTTATTTTATACTGTTTTGATTAATATTCTGTGAATATAAATAGCATACTATTAATATTAATTAAGGTCACTTTTACAGCGTGTGGTCTTGCGTTGTCATCTAAGATGACAACTAGTTTCCTATTGACAAGTGCCGGGCGTTTTGACTCTCAGATGTTCGTTCACCCGCTGAAATCGCTCAACATACAAGTTTGCATTCACTGTTTGGTTGCGGTTTAGAAACTAATAATGGAGAATGTCATGAGTATCCTATCTAATGCACAGCAACATCTACTATGGATTTCAGGTTTTGGGGTAGGTGTTGGATATTTACTTGTATCAACATACTTCCCTTAGCGTTCAATATTGTCATAGGACACAAAGATTTCGCTGCCTGGCAAAATAACTCGTTGAGATGGAAAGACGATCTGCCTTATTTGTCTCACTTGCGGAATGGGAAACGCAGACCCCTAGCCTGCTAACCTCACTCGTTGTTTTTTTTTTCGAAGTGCCGGCATATATTGGGTTCTGAAGTATTAAGGTGTTCTGCAATTCATGAGGATACATGTTCCACTAATTTATTTAAAACATCTCCATCGGTGCACGGTAGGACTAGACTTATCGTTCAAGCTCAAATCGACGAGACGAAACTTGGTAAACCAATGTCTGACTTGTCGATCTGCTATGACAACTTGACCATATGTGCTGCATATTTTTCGGGCTGGGACTGAAGAATCATTTTCGTTTTTAAACTATCATGTCATGTCGAATAGGCAGCTAAACTCCTTCCATATTAAGGGTTATAAATACATGATTTTACTGAAAGAAAAGTGATAACAGAGCTCTGAAAATACAAATAAACCGTTTTTTTTATTAAGACAATTAAATCAACTTCTAAGGTGTTTTAACATGAGTAAAACACGCTTCTAAATTGTAATGGAAAGATCAGAATTATTTATGAATAAACCGTATCCATATATATATATATATATATATATATATATATATATATATATATATTCTTTTATATACAGAAAGAAATATTAATGTTTTATTTCGCACACATCTGCAGATTTTGCATACACGTATATGTTGCATGCGTAAGTACAAGTATGTGTATATTACACTTTAACAAAGGGGTACGAAGAGTTTTAAGTGACGGGCGGTATTAACACCAGAATATTCACATAATAATCTTCAGAAGATACCATACTATTCTTTCTTATATTTCCACTTCTCGTAGTTGAAGCTTGTTTACACCACAGTTAAATATATATATATATATATATATATATATATATATATATATATATATATATAATAATTGTAATAATCCAGGTGAAAAATATCCACAGGGTGGTAATCCAGAGAATTTTAACCGGGTTTATAAAAAGTGCTCAATATCAAAATAGAGCTTTATATATGATAATTTTATTTACACAGACATGTACGAAATCTGCGACACTTGCATGTCGATGTTACATGTCTGTGTAAATAAAATTATCATATATATATATATATATATATATATATATATATATATATATATATGGGGGGTGCGTGTGTGCGTGTGTGTGTATTATGTGTGTGTGTGTGTGTATAGAATGACTAGTCGACGTCAACTGAGTAAATTATCGTTATGAAAAAATCTATTTCTACTTGAAGAATGTATGCATGATAATAGTCATAAGTGGATCGAAGTCAAGTTTGTATAATGCTACGAAGACTGAATTGCGTGACTATGTTCACCAAGTTTGAGTTTCGGTTTTAAACAGAGCATTAAAAATACCAAAGAAATTTTACTTGAAGTAATAAATATTACGGTACACATTTAATTTTTAAGGCATTGTTTATGATAATAATACAACAATAACACAAGTACAGGCCAGTGGTGAATTCCAGAACCATACATATAAATACAAATAAAACAAATACACATTGAGTTATATTATAGCGTATATATATATATATATATATATATATATATATATATATATATATACAAATCACTGAAATATGTTTTTAAGTTAACTTTGTGTATATTAAATGTACATGCCCTTGTGATTATGTATACTTATTCTGATTTGCAGCATCTAAGAGAAAAACGCTGTCATTTGTTCAAGGAAACTAAATACAACAGAAAAGCGAGAAAGAAAGAAAAACAAATAGAACATGGTATATGAATACAAAAGACATAACATGAATACAGAAAATATGTATGGAAGTCTAAGAAGATTTGTAATCAAATCTCGCATGAAAATATTTTTCTACGTATAATTTAAAACATACTCTATATCATTTTACATTTTACACAAACACACACACATATATATATATATATATATATAATTATAATATAGATTATGAATCTGTCTGTCTGAAACCGTAACACTATCAGTAGTTTTGATCGTTCCCTTTGTATATCTACTTGAAGCCGAAACTATATTATTAGATTTGATCGCTCTCTTTTTATATCTACTTCGCAGCTCCCATATACCCATCCCAAAGCTTCCCCAAACATCACGCGTCTTTCCAATTATCATAATTAATTTGTTTTAAAGCTTCTAATGAATTAATATTCGCAAATATACACACATGATTGATTTTTATTGAGATTAAAATATTTTCCTCGATAATAAACTTTATAAAAATGATAAATAGAATTAATTAAAGACATTGTCTGTTATTTATATAATTGAGTTGCGTAATTAAATTAGATTACAATGTAATATGATGGAACAGCCGGCTGCCATTCCACCATTTAATAACCCGCCGTCTGATTATTCGTACGCACAGAATATTATATTTCAAGAAAAAGCGAGAGAAAAAGAAAGAGAGAATAATAAAATAAAACAACTAGCAAACATATCCGACCGGACAGAGCATATATTTGCTAGTATATATATATATATATATATATATATATATATATATATATATATATGTGTGTGTGTATGTGTGTGTGTATATATATATGTGTATCAAGTTGTATACATATATATATATATATATATATATATATATATATGAAGAGTTCGAACGCAAAACGCGATAAATCCAATTCGTTTACATTGCTACCTTAAGTAATAAAAACACGAATATATTAAATCTAGAATGTGAAGAAAAGCTGATATTAATTGAAATCAAAAACAAATTATTTCGGTATTATATTATGCAACACATTGTTTTAGGATATCGTCGAGTGTTGAAATTCATCACTTTTCGTAGGGAAAGTTTCGTGATTTTTAAAATGGCGTAAATCGCGTTTTGCATTCGAACTCTTCATATACATATATATATATATATATATATATATATATATATATATATATATATATATATATATATATATATATATATATATATATATATATGAAGCAATCCAACAAATGATATTAGCATTTCGCGACTGGATAACTTTCTCAGTTCTTTCAGTTTCTCGTGTTTGGACTAATACTTCATCACCTGGATTAATCTTCAGTCAACCCTCTGGATGTCTTACCTGATGATAGTTTTCAAATTGTATGACTTGGATGGATTATATAGATTTAACAAAAAAGTATGTTTTGGGGTTGATATATTTGATGTTATATATTTTTTATATATTTTTGTATATATTTTTATATATTTTCAAAGTGTAATTTTATTACCTGTAGTAGTATAACCGCGGTAATGGTCCTCTGAAGAGAAGAATTATCTTTGAAAACTCATGAGCTAATGACTTTAATATACTGTGCTTAAACTTTGAATTCTAATAAAATTTGATTGACACCTTATTTTATTACTTCATTTTATATTATAATATATATATATTTACATATATATATATATATATATATATATATATATATATATAAGGAGAGGGAGAGGGGGAGTATCAGAAGGCTATCGCAATGAAAGAAATCGAAATATGTCGGCGTTGAGAAGTAAGACAAAAACAATTGATTTTAATTATATATTTTTTCAGCAACTTTTTTAAATATAGTTTTCCTATATAGCAAACCTTATTTATTAGGGGAAACTTCAACAGTGATCTAATCTGTATCACCGTGTGCCATACTATATTTCGAGGAAGACCTATTTGTCAAAAAATAGGTATTTCAAATCTCAAAAAACGTGGGAATGGCAATATTGCTTATAATGCAGTAAATATTAATTCCATAATATATGTAATAAAACTAATAAAACTATATTTTAAAATCATTAAAACAAATTTCTGTTTTTAACTTTTATCTTACTGATTTCGACTGATAGCACATTGTTATTCAGAGAAATTGATCTAAATAAATGTACAGGCAATGCATTAATTTTACCATCATGGTTGTTTTGCACATCGATGTTTACCGGAGCGATGGTCAGACTTTGTCGCAGAGTAGTGAGAATTAACAACGTCTTTTTTTTTACTTTTGAACTTCTTGTAGCGTGTGGCCGCTTATGTGGTGATAATGGTTTAAATACACACACACAAACATATATATATATATATATATATATATATATATATATATATATATATATATATATATATATATTTTTTGATTTTATTCCATTAATTGCGACAAAACAGGTTTTGTTTCATTGGTGCGAGTAGCTACCAAGTCGTCGGGCGAAAGGAATTCAAATGGCATTAAATTTTAAGTTCACTCTAACGGGAGATTGAAAATTGAAAATACATTGGAGGGGGAGGGAGATAGAGTTGGGGCTTTGTCTATAACGGCGACATGGGACATGAGAGGGGAAGGGGGGGACTCCAACAAGTCGTGTTTCAAATTATTACGTGGGAGGTATTGCACGTGTCAGTGCTGTGTCAATCTCAATCTCGGCCGGGGTGGGAGGAGGGGGATGGGGCGACGGCCGGAGTGAGTTAAATTTAAAATGAGAATTATGGTTACAACCGTCATTCTCATTTTATTTTAATTCTAATAAGTAATTATCATGTGGATAAAAATGTTTGATAATTTTAATTTAGGGTATTAATTGCTACTTTTGCATTTTATTTATTTTATTTTAATGTTTTGTTTACTATTTGTAGTGAATTTTGTTGTGATTATATTTTTTTATTTATTCCCTCTACTTTTTTTAAATATTTTTTTATTTTTTATTTTTTTAAATTGTGATTATATTATACCGAGATCAATACTAGTGGAATCATTTTATAAGAGAGGTTTTCTGGTGTTACCAGTCTTATCAATAACAAAACCGATTATGCCAATGGTAACGCCTGCCAATCATGCCTACGGTAGTCGCAGTGATAACCGCCTTATGTAAAAGCCTTAATAAAAATGAAATAAAAAATAAATAAAGATAAATATAAATAAAATTAGAATAAAAATAGAAATAGAAATAACAAGTTTGTAAGAATATTAATGATAATAACAATAATAATAATAATAATAATAATAATAATAATAATAATAATAATAATAATAAAAATAGTAATAATAATAATAATAATAATAATAATAATAATAATAATAATAATAATAATAATAGTAATAATAATAATAGTAATACTGATAAATACCGCCATCAATTACCATCTTGCTACTTGTGAAGTCATTGGGCGAAATAAGTCGACAAGTGATGGTAGGCTTTTTTAATTCCACTACCAATGACAAGGACTAAGTACCAGTTAATAATTAAGTGTTCAAGGTAGTGATCGAGGGGTTAAGTAATTGAGATTAGTCTAAGTGATATCAGTGTTGATAGCTGTCCTAGTTATGGGTTTATGTTAGAATTGGTAGTATGGCTGAGAGGTTATTGAGGCTGTGCATTATAGGTAGAGATTTGATATTATTGGTAGTTCGGAGGGGTGGTTATATATTTATAGATTCATCATGACTTGTTGGGGTGGGATTGGGTTGTAAATTTGGGTGCGTGAGTAGGGGGTTATAGTGTGTTTTGGGGTAGTGTATAGTGGGGGTTTAATGTTATCATTCATTTTTGTAAAAAACAAAAACAAAAAACTGTTAATTTTATGTTGAAGTTAAGTAGGGTTGGTGTGGAGTTAAGGTGGGGTATGTTGGTTGCTAAGGAGGTAGAGTCTACTATGTTTACAGTTGATAGATGTCTCTTGTTTTCTATTTAAGAGTTTGTTCAATGGACAAAGAAAGACCATTTCTCTTCATTCGATGTATCTATGGGCTCTCTTGACTCTGCCGAGGTAACAGACTTGGTTGGCCTGTACTTACTATACAACCTAACAAAAGATCTTGAAGTCGATTCAATCGGCCTCTACAGAGATGATGGCCTAATGTACGTGAAAAACACAAACGGACAAAAATGTGAACAAACCAAAAAAATAATATCCAAAGAAATGAAACGAATAGGCCTAAATGCTGAAATAACATCAAATGTTAAACAGGTCAATTTCCTTGATATTACCTTCAACCTCAATAGAGATACTTATGAGCCCTATGCTAAAGATAATTCCTACCCCCTTTATGTCAACCCACTATCTAACCACCCTAGATCTGTAAGTAAACACATCCCAGAATCAATTAGTAGAAGGATTAGCAACAACTCCTCCAATATAGATATCTTCAATAAACATAAGAACTTTTATAATAAAGCACTAAAGGAGAGTGGATACAAAAATACCAAAATAGAGTATATTCCAACTACACAAAATAACCCTAATAGGAACAAAAATAGAAATAGGAAAATTATCTGGTATACACCTCCATTTAACAACTCAACTAAAACCAAAATAGGGAATAAATTTATTTCATTTTTATTAAGGCTTTTACATAAGGCGGTTATCACTGCGACTACCGTAGGCATGATTGGCAGGCGTTACCATTGGCATAATCGGTTTTGTTATTGATAAGACTGGTAACACCAGAAAACCTCTCTTATAAAATGATTCCACTAGTATTGATCTCGGTATAATATAATCACAATTTAAAAAAATAAAAAATAAAAAAATATTTAAAAAAAGTAGAGGGAATAAATAAAAAAATATAATCACAACAAAATTCACTACAAATAGTAAACAAAACATTAAAATAAAATAAATAAAATGCAAAAGTAGCAATTAATACCCTAAATTAAAATTATCAAACATTTTTATCCACATGATAATTACTTATTAGAATTAAAATAAAATGAGAATGACGGTTGTAACCATAATTCTCATTTTAAATTTAACTCACTCCGACCGTCGCCCCATCCCCCTCCTCCCACCCCGGCCGAGATTGAGATTGACACAGCACTGACACGTGCAATACCTCCCACGTAATAATTTGAAACACGACTTGTTGGAGTCCCCCCCTTCCCTTCTCATGTCCCATGTCGCCGTTATAGACAAAGCCCCAACTCTATCCCCCTCCCCCTCCAATGTATTTTCAATTTTCAATCTCCCGTTAGAGTGAACTTAAAATTTTATGCCATTTGAATTCCTTTCGCCCGACGAGTTGGTAGCTACTCGAACCAATGAAACAAAACCTGTTTTGTCGCAATTAATGGAATAAAATCAAAAAATATATATTTTGCTCTGAATTTTCATTGAGCACTCTCATAAACCCGGTTTCAACTTCCTTCGGATTCATACCCCCTGAATATTTGTAACAAGTTAATTATATATATATATATATATATATATATATATATATATATATATATATATATATATATATATATATATATATATGTATATGAGACTTTGAATTACCTGCTGGACACTATTATCGAGTGTTTTCGGTCTCTCTGTACAAGGGTTTGTCAAAATCACCTGACATGAGTATACTTCCTCCTAGAGTAAACCCTGGACAAATATTCAAAATAACATAGTATTCAAAGCCCAAATAAGATCTTATAGATACGGCTATACACTGGCTCATACATATAAAGTCATGTTACCTCAAGAAACAGCACTTAGCTGGATACTCGATCAGACAGGATAGTTTCTTGTCCTGGAATCCGGCAAAACCAAGAACACAATAAATTATATATATATATATATATATATATATATATATATATATATATATGCTATAATATAATAAACTGGTCAATTGGTGAGAGGGAAATTAATTTTCTAATCTTCTTTACTAACTCAACGTTTAACACGTAAATGGTTACTTAAATGGAATACCTATGTATCCCATATAGATATCAAGTGTAAGACCCATCAATGGGGCAATTTGATGTCTGAGAACTTCGACTTACGTCAATTAAAACAATATATATATATATATATATATATATATATATATATATATATATATATATATATATATATGTATATATATATATATATATATATATATATATATATTGCGCTGTGCTGATGAGCCATAAGCTTGAAACGACGTCCTACGTTGGTAACAATATTAAAAAATATATTAATATTATTATAAGCCTATTCCAAATAAAATTGAAAGTAGAGCATGGTCGGAAAGATTAATAATAAACATCCACCTAAAAACTTCAGTGTAACGCTTCGACTTGTTATTGAATGTTCAGATGCTGATATTCGACGCTTTCAGTATAAATATCACTTAATTTGTCCGCTATTATGTGGCAATCTCTCGTGAGCTAATGGCACGAGGTGAACGTTTAGAGATTTAAGGTGTATCTGGCGCCCTATCACAGCCTGAGATTGTTATGTTGCTGCGAGGATTAGATCCATAAGGTCGAAACGACGTCGTACGTAGGTAAAATATAAAAAAAGTAATTTTATATACTCTCTCCCTATTTCCTCCACTGCAGACGGAAGCCACACTCAAAGACCTGGTAATAACCCCATACCATGCCATGGACATCATAAAAAAAAACCTTGACACCTCCAAAGCATGTGGGCCTGATCTTATACCATCAATAGTAATAAAGAAACGTTCTGCTCAACTGTCACATGTCCTCTCCAAACAAAACAAATGCCTTGCTGCATCTTGCTTCCCCGATAGTTAAGAAATTGCCTCTGTGGTACCAGTCTACAAGAATTCTGGAGATAGAACTGACCCTCCAAATTATTTCCACATCAGTGTTCTCACATTCTTCGCTAACATCTTTGAAACCTTAATCAGTCTAGCAATAGTACGGCATCGTGTTACTACTAAACTTCATTCTGACTATCAATATGGATTTATGCAAGCAAGGTCAACTGCAGATATACAAACGGTCATCTATGCGTATATACCATACACTGGGCAAAGCCGGTTGAATTAGGACGGTAACGCTTGATATATCCAAAGCCTTTGGCAAGTTTTGGCATGTAGGTCTTCTAATAAAAATTAATTCTATATCGTATTACTGAACGAATATTTAATATAATTTGATCCTTCCCATCCAACAAAAAGATACGGGTGGTCCTCGATTGCCGTTTATGCAAACAACAGGGCAAGGATGCAACTGGGCCCAAGCGGTCAATCATTGGCCCTTTAGTGTTCCTGGTTTTCATAAACGACCTCCCTAATATTATTATGTCTGAGATGTGTATATTTGCTGACGACACTATGCTCCACTCTCGTTATGTGGATAAAATAAACGCGCACATATCCGAAGCAATGGCTAAATCCTTATAAAGTTATCCACTATATCGTGGAATGGGGTCATAAATAGATGGTAACATTTAATGATGCTAAAACAAAACTTATTTCCTTAAACAACTACAAGAAACCTATTCGGCCACCGATTGCCATGGCAAATAACACTTTACCTGAGAGTCCAACGTTCAAACTCCTCAGCCTAACATTCACAGGTAACATGAATTTGAACAAATGCATAGAAGACATTGCTAAAGCTGCTGCGAAAAAGGTGGGCTTACTCCCCGCGCTAGAAAACTCTCACACCTGACATTATCCTATATCTCTACAAAGCCACCATCCGCCCATGCATGGAGTATTATTATCACATCTAGGCTGGTGCATACTCCACTAGTCTCCAACTCTTCGGAAATGTCCACAAAGAGTCGCTGATCTGATAGGTACCTCATTATCCAGCAAGCTGCAGCCCTTGTCCTATCGCCGCAATGTTGCATCATTGTGCTTGTTTGACAAGTACTATAATGGAATGTGCTCTGATCAACTTGTTGCGCTTGTGCCCCCTCGACCAACCCGACAATCAGCTAAATCCTATCCATTCACTGTGGAACTCTCTCTCTGCTCCTTGTTCCCCCGACTGCATCGACATGCAGAAATTTAAAACTAATAGGTACTACTCCAGGGTGTGCTCCTAATTTCCGTGACTGCTCGGCAACAGTGATCCGATAGCTCGCGGAAGCGTCCGAGACCTGCCGAGTCGAAAACGAGGCTGTAAACAAAACTGGACAAAAAAATGTCTGTCGCGCAACCCTCGGCGACTCGGAGGCCCAGGGCATACGGTGGAAATAGACGAGTCTCTATTGAACCGCCGGAAAAAAAAACAATGCTGGGCGTGTTCTCCAGCCGCTCTGGGTCTTCGGGGGGGGGGGGGGAAATACGACTCTGCAGAGAAGGAGGGGTTTCCTGATGACAGTGCCTAACAGGAATGCCGAAACCCTAACTCTTCCAATAATCAAGCTGTACCTGGGACCACGGTAGTATCCGATTGCTGGAGGGCGTATAACAGTCTTTCGCTCAGCCTAACAAAACAGGCGGCAGCAAAAGTAGTAGTAAACCCTGAACATCTACGAGAAAATATACGTAATTCCCCCCCCCCAAAAAAAAAATATATATAAAAGAACTTGCCTAATTGTAAAATTTACTTATTTTCTTTACGTAACACGAAACACATAAAAAAAACATAAAAATGTTTCATTTTGCCCACGAAAACAATTTTTAAAAAGTGTATTTATAGTTCTTCAGCTATGGGTTTGTTCATTTCTTTGATTTTTTGTTTCATAAAAATATATGCATTTTTTTCTTTCCGTATATTCATCGTCTTATATTGTCGTCTGCCAACTTTCCATTTTTTTTTTTGCACGAGTTTTCGGTTTTGTTTATACAGCCGCGTTTTCGTCTCGACAGCCTCGTTTTCGACTCGGCAGGTCTCGGACGCTTCCGCGACCTGTCGGATCGATGCAGCCGAGCAGTCACGGAAATTAGGCGCAAACCCTGGAGTCGTACCAACTAATATAAACAAATATCTAGCAGCCCAGTTCCCAATTTAGGATGATCCCCTAAATTACATTCAAATCCTCATTGACCTCTTACGTATACAGTGGCAACTTGCCTTATTTGGGGATGAACTCAGTTAAATATATATATATATAAGCTTGTGTGTATTTAAAAAAAAACTCAATTTTATCTTGTACTAATATTATTTATATGAATATTTTTAGTTAAATATAAAATTGTCATTGTACATCGGTTCCTTTCGTAAGTACGACACTTATTCCCTATTACTACCTGCTTGGAATCATGAACTATTCCAGATGTAAAAGAGATGTTATTCTATATTTACCTAAGATCGATATAATATTGTTAACCTCATATTATAGAGAGTTTATGTTTGTGTATAGTTTCATAATGTATTACTATTTATATAGCTATACGTATAAATACTTGTTTTGCTACAATGTAAAATACACTAAATAAACAACAGAGAAAAAGGAAATATTAGGCGAAGATGTATTTAATATATCTTAGGTAAAATATAGGTATATCATCGACAAGATAAATATAGTATTAATAAGTCGATGCTAAAGAAGAGTCAGAACAAAACTATATATTCTAAAGGCAGATAATAATATACATTTTCACGTGTTTCGCTTGTAATAATGAAATGATAACATGAATAAAATTACTATTTATTGTCTATACAAACAGCACTGATCGGTAAGGAAACTAAACTCTATTGTACAGCCGGTCGTGCAGTGACACATTACCTATTAAATTTATATGAGGAGACAGTATCAATCACATGTTTTTTATTGCCGGTGGATTTCACAGAGAAATAAGATATTTCAATCATGTAAGGGGCACCGCCATCAAAGTATTATCGCCATTAGGTTCTCAATAATGTCTTCTGTGATTTGAGACGTGAAAAGCGTATAAAAATAAAAAGAAGAAAAAGAAGAAGAAAATCGCAGTGCGTCTTTATTTTCATTGTGTCGGCAAATCTTCTTAATACTCTGGAGCCCCCTCGGTGTAATGGAATGCTTTGAAGACTCCCGGTGTTAACACCTAATCGAAGTAATCGGTAATCTTAGAAAAGAAGAAAGAATAAGAAATAAATAACATTCAATACTACCTACAGACCTAGGACAGACTGTTTGATAAAGTATATAAATTAAATTTAGCTTTAGAGAGAGTGTAATAAAGTGATAAACGTAAATGCGAACGATTTAAAAGACAATTCACTTATATTTTCTACAACAGAGAGACACATGAACCTTTCTTCTCGCAAACCCATTTCCGAATAACGATTTATATATATATATATATATATATATATATATATATAGAGAGAGAGAGAGAGAGAGAGAGAGAGAGGAGAGAGAGAGAGCGAGAGAGAGAGAGAGATACATTTCATTGGAATCTGAACACATACATCCTTTATTCAAAAGCAAAAGTGAACAAGAAAATAGGAAAAAAATTCCTCATACCTTGTCCAATAATGGGCATATTCCGGATATTAATAGGTCATTTATTAATTGGAAAATACTTACTAATTTCTACTGTAACAAAACCAAACTATGACGTAATGTCCGATTTCTTTCGCTTGCCTTATGTGAGCATATTAAATGAGAAATTCGCCAATCAAATTAACTAAGCACTAGAAGATTGCTATCTCGTATCGAACGTACGTGTTGCCTTCTCTATAAACTTTCTTACTGCGTCATCTTGAATATAAAGTCTACCTTCGAATATAATGAGTATATCATATATCATTTCAAATGCGGTTGCAGTGCGTACTACATAGGTAGGACCACCCTGAGATGTGATGACCGAGTCCATCGACACGTACTTTGCATAATTCGGAAAGAAACATAAACAGACGTTCTGGAAAACACATACGGGTCTTCCACCGTGGAGGATATTATTACAAAAACTCACGTGTGCAATTGATTTCAATGTTGACACATTTATCATCTTGACTCGTGCGCTCACATTATTCCATCTCAAAGTTTTCGAGAATATCTACGTCCGTTCGAAACATCCCTCTATCTAGAAACAGAGGGAGTGGTTGATTAGGTTATTCGAGAAGGAGGTTCTTTAGCACCAATTTGTGTTGCTGATTTTTGTTTTTGTAGACAGACTCAACCGACAAATTCAAAACCGATTAGAAATCAACACTGCATTCTTAATTCAACTCACTCATACATAACTGATACAAATACGCATATAATATTTGCACTTATATTCGAATAAATTATAATTTATCGGTTTTACAGCTATTACGACATAATATCTTTTTCCTGTGGGTAATGATTTTTCCCCAATTTACAGAGTTTATACCGGTGTAATCCGAATATTTCAAGGCATCAACTCTTTGTGTCTGGGATACGTGTATATAGTAGACAGATTTTCCAAACACCTTTGATTAAGAGGGTATTACTCGGAGTATTAGAATAAGGCATAATGAATGGCATCATTGGATTTCAAAGTAATATAGTACTCAAGAAAAATGTGTTTGATCTTGGTATAGAGCTTTATTTTAAAGTGCATCCTCCGAGAGATATATAACAAATAGAAACACAGATAGACATAGAATTACATTCATTCCACTGTTTAATATAGATCAATTATGTATATATATATATATATATATATATATATATATATATACATATATATATATATATATATTTATATATATATATATATATATATATATGTATATGTGTGTGTGGGTGTGTGTGGGTGTGTGTGTGTATATTCGTGTGTGTGTGTCTGTGAGAGAGAGTGTGTGTACTTCGTTTCCGCCACACAAAAGTTAGCGATTAAGATCGTGACATTTACTAGCCGGACGACACCAAATATTGAGAAAGCAAAAAAGCAAGTCAGACTTACCCCACCTGAAATGACTTCAGAAGGAAATTCTCCAATCTATGATAAAAAGTTAATAGTGGGTGTTTATTTTTTTCTTTAGATCATCAGAAATGGTAATAATAATTTTTATATTTAAAATTAAATTACTGACGTAGTTTTATCATTTTCGCTGAATATTGTAGCTATATATCAAGATAAATAGCGGGTGCAAACAATGGGGACGAATGCTTATTTCCTGTTATGACGGAGTGTGAACACTAGTATGAAACGATGTATTCAATTAATTGAACACAAGATTCTACCACTATATTGCAAGCATATATCATTTCAAAACGTACATGTATGTAAAAAAAGACCAATGGATCCGCGTAGATTTGAACTGGTAAAAACCGATGACATACTTTGCCGCTGTATCCATTTAGCCAGTC
>OY744517.1:9914785-9987285 GCA_963556195.1 Sepiola atlantica | reverse complement strand
ACAGATACAATTCTTTATGATCCGTTTCATCATCACTCAGACAAACCAGTTATATATATATATTATATATACATATTATATATATACATATATATATATATACATATACATATATATATATATATATATATATATATATATATATATATATATATATATATATATATATATATATATAAACCACTATTTCATGTATCACATAAAATTTTATAAGGAGATATAATTTTTTCATGGATCAATTTTCAGTATTTACTTCAACAGTGCTCGATACGTAAGTAGAGTTAGGTAGTAAGCTATGAAAATATATTTATAGCAATCAAGCTACACAGACGCTCCCGCGTTTCATCCCCGGGGGGGGGGGAGGAATCTTCAGGCTAAAATGTATGGAGTTATTTTTTATCGGGGTTTTTTATATACACGGCAAGCTCGTTTACCAATCAGATTCGTTGTTGTTCTTTCAGCCAATCGTTGGGCTTCACACGAACAAAGGTGTGGCTAGTGTGCCTTCCTATATCCTTTTCTATTGTTCTGTTTTCTATTGATTGTCTTATATATTGTTACCTTTGTATTTCTATTTTAGGTTTTAATTTTTAATTGTTAGGTTTTTGTTTAGTTTAGTTTTTTTACTTATTTGTTTATTTATTTGTGTATTGTTAGCCTAAGGAAAATTTCTTTCTGTGTAGGCAGCTGTTTGCTATCTCACTTCTACAGTTAATAGATTTTGGGGGTCTTTAAAGTTTAGAATTTCAAATATTTAATTCAATCTACACGGGTCGTCTAAATTTCTGCATGTACTGACCTGTCGTATTATTTTCCATTCAATTATTGGTGAGCATCCATTTTCTGTGAGCTCCCAATAGTTGTTTGCTAGTGTTTTTTTTAATTCGGCGTTCTCTGTTTTGAAATGTGCATTTGTGGTCATAATATATGGTTTTAAAATTTATGGAACTCATACCTACGTAGTACTTCTTGTTATTCGGTCTTTCCTTGGCAAATATTGTGGCTTGGTATACAACACTTTTGGTTAGGCATTTATTTTGTAGATGACAAATTGTACGATTTATGCAGTTTATGAAGTTTTCTCCCTTGACTTTGCTGGAATCTTATTATCGCTAATCCATCATCTCTATAAAGGCTGATATCTGTATCATCAAATATATTTGTGAGTGTTTATAAAATAAAAAAAACCCACAAGATCTGATGCTTCCGCAGAGTCAAGGGCACCCATGACCAAATTAAAGGAGTTTGTCATATTTGTTTTAATCCATTGGTCATCGTTATTGATTAACACTGACCTCCTATATTTTTTAATGATGTGGATTTCATCCTTGGATATATCGGTATACATCTCGGCAAATTCTAGGGCGATATTGAACAGTTCTCTAATATAGACGGGCCACTACATTTACAGATTTTGACGATCCGTATAGATTATGTTTGAATGAAACAGGATACAATCAATACAAAGCAGAACAATAGAACAGGATATAGGAAGTAACACTAACCACACCTATTTTCGTGGTAAGCCCAACAATTGGCTGAGAGAACAACAACGATTCTGATTGGTTAACTAGCTAGCCGTGTATATAAAAACACCCGACAAAACTAACTGCATGCATTTTAGCATGAAGATTCCCTCCGGGGATGAAACACGGGAGCCTTTGTGTAGCTTAATTGCCAGTAGTATATTTGCATAGCCTACTATATATATATATATATATATATATATATATATATATATATATATATATATATATATATATATATACTCGAGTATATATATATGATTTTGAAGGAGCATGACTCATCAGAAGGATAAGCCTAAATTGTGTTCAAAGCGCCCCATCTGTAAAATAGAAAACTTACATTTCTTAACGTTTCTATATGCAAATTCTTAACAAAATTAGCTGATTTATTTCCTAAAGCATCGGCATATAGAATAGTTTTAAAATATAAGTTTTCTTTTTTTTGTTATTAGACAATTTGGACACAATATTTGCTTTTCATTCTGATGAGTCATGCCCTTTAAAATCTTAATTATACTTCTCCCTATCTTGTTTGTCTGCGTGATGACGAAACAGGTCGTATATAATTGGATCTCTTCAATATTTAAATACATGGTCGTTCGTATCAAAATTCCTGTTGTTTATATATATATATATATATATATATATATATATTTATATATATATATATATATATATATATATATATAATGTATGTGTGTGTATTTCTGTATAGTCTACCCACATGCAGGTTTTGGTGTCGAAGTTGCAACAGAAAGCTTTTCTTATTCTTTTCCACTCGTTGGTGTCTGGCTGAAAAATCACATATTTTCTCATTCTCAAGCGACGTAACCGTCGCGTGTGTTGGTAGTCGTTTCGGTAATTCAAACGTTCACATACCTTTGTATCTAACCCGACATTTGAAGTAACTTCTCGTAACTATTGTTACTGTATACGTGACACAGCGGTTCACAGTAATCTTTACTGTAATTAACATTTTATTTTTACCAAGTTTTAGCTTTGAACTTCCCCGCTAAACATTCTATTCTAGATACTAACGAGTTTCAAATTTGCATTTTTTTTCTGGAGCGCAAATCAGAAGTCTTATGTTGCTGAGCAAAAATGGTTTGTTTCAAATAAGTGAAGAGATACTTTAGCTCAGTGGCGGCAGATGAAAAGGAAAACCTAATTATTGCTTCAGCGAATTCTTCAAAACGAGAGGCGCAAAGTGTTTCTAAGAATATGCCAGAATATATTGAAAGAATAAAAAGGATTGAACGTGTTTTAACGAAGCGTTTCCGCTCTTGCCTCACAACAATTACATGTTTAGTTATTTCCGCTGGATTTCTAATCTAAGTATTTTAAGAATAACTAAAATAGAGACAGACAGTGCATTGAGTTGTACCTGTAGAGTACTATTTGTTTGAATCTTTAACCTGTATACATGTTACATAATGGTAGTGAAGTTTAGAGTGCAACGAACTGATGACTTCCCGTGTCGTGTTCGTGTCTGACCGGGTTCGTGTTGACATTCACTAGGGCCTTTCTGTGAGTATTTGGAATTGACAGAGCCTATCTCCTGACTATGCGAATTAGGTTCGGCTGTTCTGTGCATAACACCTACGCCAATTGTGATAAAAACAGACAGTGGTTAGATCTGAAAACCTGTGAGACAATTTGAAAGCGAGGACGGTTGATGTTAGACTTGAAAGCGACGAGGATTGCAGGAACACTTGAAATCAACATCAACCGAACGAAGGCTTGAATGCGACGGCGGTTGAAAGAAGACTGGAATGCGAGGAGGGTTGAAAGAAAACTTGAAAGCGACGATACCGAAATAAGCCTTAAAGCCACGCAAGTTGAAGGAAAATTTGAAAGCGACGACGGTTGAAAGAAGATTTGAGTTCCCTAAAGAGTTGTACTTGTAAATCTTACAGTATCGGATTCTAAAAAACAATATAGTCAAGTCTGCTAAAATCGTAAGATTCCGATTCATAATAATTGTTTTTTCGCTTCACTTAGACAACATAGTAACTTTTATACAAGTGGTGGAACGATTACCGTGTGAACCTAGCGTAACAAATTTAGTGGATAAAGTATTTTTTGTTCTGTCGTAGGTTTTTTCTAATGTGTGACACTCCACCCTGTTAAATATCTTTTAAATCTTGGCGCACGCTAATAAACGTTTGTCAGTCCTCTGCGGTATGCTAAAGTGTTAAATCTAGTCCATTTTCCAGATTATTAAGGAAACTTCTTCTGGTGTCCGTATCTGATACTAATTAATGCGGATTTAAATTTGTTAACATTAAATTCCGACAATTTGAAACTATCGCAGTGCTTGTTAACAACCCTTGTAAAAGTCGTGTAATCTTCGTTGTCTTTCCTTATATGGTGCATGCACTTCAACGTTTTGGTATGTTAAAGCGTATCCAATTTCCATTTAAAGCAAATGAGCCTTCATAAAATCGGTCCCATTCGCTGAATCCGTATTAAAAATATCCCCGTATCCTGAAATACGAAGCAAACATCGTAATTTCAACCATAAATGGTGTTCCAACTAGTGTTTTGTTTTCATCTCTACAATGTTGACACCCATTTAATAATTCGATTTTTGTTTTCTGTTCCTGTTGAGTATGAAGAAATATTTTCTTCAAATCGTTTCATTTGTTACAGCTTTTCTGATTCCATTTTAATTTTATATTATTTGTGTTCTTTCGTGTGTGCCTGGAATTTTTCATCAAATCGTAGCTTTTCTTTCTGTTGGTCTTTCTGCAATTTCATTTTTTCCGCACCCATTTTCTTTTGATAAGATACTTGTTCTTGCAATGATTCCTGAAAATTTATAAAATTGCATTATTTTATTCCTCTATGATTTTGTCATTACAAATAAACTTACTCTATATATATACATATATATATATATATATATATATATATATATATATAAATATATATATATATATATATATATATATATATATACATATAAAGTAAGTTTATTAATTATATATATATATATATATATATATATATATATATATATATATATATAATTAATTATAAATATGTGTATGTTATCTACATACGTATACGTTTCATCCTTACAGGAATCGTCAGTATAGAAAATGATTATAAACACCGGTCGCCGGACTCGAACCCCGTATTTCCCCAATGGTTGTTGTCAAAAATCGGGTAAATCAGCAAGATTAATCCTATATTAAGGGAGCTGTCGTAGAGAGTTCGACTTTTGAGAGCAACATTGCATTTAAGCCACGATGACAGCTGTGTTTATATCAGTTACTACAGAACCCAGCCTAGTTTGGGGGCGACAAATAATTAATTATAAATATTTGTTTTTTTATCTACATACGTATACGTTTCACCCTTACAGGAATCGTCAGTGTAGAGAAGAGTTATTCATACCGGTCGCTGGACTCGTTGTCAATAACTCGGTAAATCAGCGTGAGATTATTCCTCATTTAAAGACAGCTGCGAATCATATATATATATATATATATATATATATATATATATATATATATATATATAATGTATCAGTCTGTTTGTCTGAAGTGGAAACACTCAAACATTAGCTGTCTTTCTAAATTTGTTTTAAAGCTTTTAATTAAATAATATTCGCAAATATACACTCATTATTGCTTTTTAGTATTTCCAGATGTATTTAAAATATTTACCACTGATTATAATCGTTTAAAAAAGTATAAATAGAATTGATTAAATACATTGGGTTTTTTTATTAGTCTTCTATATAATCGAGTTACGTAATTCTATTCGATTGTAATAGCATATGGAACAGCCGGTGTCCAGTCCGACATTGGGTTAACCGCCCTCTGATTATAACGTTCTATTTCGAATGCAGAAAGAGAGAGAGGGGGGGGGTGAGGGGAAGGACGCGTAATTTGATTTATTACTTGTAAACAGCACAGTCTTTGAGATTTATTTATCGTACATTATTTTATTTAAAAAAAATTAATTTGTTTTTTCATTTGTTTTATTTTTTTATAAATTATTTTGTTTTTAAAAAAATAAGAGAATGAGAGAGAGAGAGTCAGAGAGAACGAGAGGAGAAAGAGAGAAAAGAGAGAGAGAGAGAGAGAGATGGGGGCAAAACCGGGACGCCTTATCATAGCATGTAAACCACACATTCTCTGAGAACATTTTGTCCATTAAATTTTTTTTTTTATCTTATTAGAAATTATGTTTTTTATTGAATGAAATTGTTTAATTAAAAAAAAATCGTGTTCACTTTAGTTTGTTAATTGTTGATTTTATTCTAGATACACTCTTTTTTTTCGTTTTGAAAAACTTCAACTACTATTATATTTTTACGGAATTTAGTTATATTTTATTTCACACTTAGAAACTGTTTTAATTATTTCCTGTTTTATTTATTAAAATAAAGGATAAGGTGATTATATATATATTTTTTTTTTGTAAAAAAAACACATTTTACTGAACAATTTATTTAGAATCGAATGCTTTGTTACATTAGGACCTGCGTTCACTTTGACCACGTCGTTAGGGTTAGGGTCAGGTCAAAGTGGAGGTTATGGTTAGCAATTGAGTTTGGGGTTAGGGTTTAAGGTTATAGTTAGGGTAAGTGTCATGGTCAAAGTTAGCGCGGGTCCTAATGTAACAAAGTACCTAGAATCGTGTTCATTGTATTTTTTTCTCATTGTTTATTTTATTTTAGGTACACCGTTTTTTTTCGCTTTGAATAACTTTAAATACTATCATGTTTTTACGACCTTAAGTTAGTTTTGGTTTTTTTTTATTCTTAAATTTGGCGCAAAACGATTGGGTTGAAAGTTATCGTCTGCTTTCATTCAAAGCAGACGATAACTTCAGAAAGGGCATTCTGAAAACGACGACTACAGTAGCAAGACGTTTTTCAATCGTTCAGAATTAAATTATTTTTCCCAATCGTGTATAGCAGTAAATTCCCCTGAAGTGGGTAAAAAGAAAGAAAGAAAAAAATACTTATTTTGGGGAGAGACTTTCGTCCCAATAAAATTTGGAAGTTTCCATTTCTTCACTTTTGATTTTCTTCATAAAAGGTGTTCTCTGTCAACTCCATCTCATTATTTTCTTGGCGTTCATTGTGTGAAACAATAAAATAGCTTCCAGTTAACAACTTTCTTCTATTCATCGAAGAGAATTTAAAGATTTTGTTTTCTAAACCTATTCCCTGCTGTTACCTTTTCCTTAGTTTAAAATGTAAGTATGTAATATGTAACTTAAAACAACTAGCAAAAATATGCGACCAGAGGGAGCATAGATTTCCTAGTATATATATATATATATATATATATATATATATATATATATATATATATATATATATATATATATATATATATATATATATATATATATATATATATACAGGATGTTTCAAAAGTCTTGGGAACATTACAAATGCGTATATCTCATGAACTATTCCAGGTAGAAAAATGAAACTGGTGCCATTTTAAAGCTTGCTTAATCAAGTTTTTGGTCATACTAATGATTTTCGTGTTATCTTTCCAGGTGCAGTAATGGCGTTCTCTAAACAAGACAAGGCATTTTGCGTCCTCCAATTTGCAAAGACTGAATCGTGGACATGTGTTCAGCGTACATTTCGCCGGAAATTTAAAAAAGAAGCCCCTGAAAGGAAATCCATTGTCAGATGGCATGCTAAATTTGTGAAAGATGGGTGTTTGTGCCCAAGTAAGCGAACAGGTCGCCCTTCAACTTCAGAAGATGCAGTTGAGCAAGTTCGGACAGCCTTTCAGCGGAGCCCCCGTAAATCAGTGAGAAGAGCCAGCAGGGAACTTGAGCTTGCTCCAGCAACTGTCTGGCGTGTCTTAAGGAAACGACTGCAAATGGTACCTTACAAGCGCAAGTTGGTCCAAAAGTTGAAGGACACTGATAAGCCACTTCGCCGTGACTTTTGCATTGCAATGCAAGAGAAGTTGGAAGATAACGGCTTTGATGACCGGCTTGTTTTTAGCGATGAGGCGACCTTCCATCTGAATGGCAAAGTTAACAAGCATAACACTCGCATATGGGGTACTGAAAATCCTCATGAACTTCTTGAGCACGAGCGAGATTCACCAAAAGTGAACGTGTTTTGTGCAATTTCCAAGAAAGGCGTCTATGGACCGTTCTTCTTTGAAGAGGCAACTATCACTGGTGAATCCTATCTCAACATGCTGGAAGACTGGTTAATGGCTCAGTTGGAACAAGCAGAATCTGATGACTTCATTTTTCAACAAGATGGTGCACCACCACACTGGAGTCTTAGAGTAAGGCAGTTTCTTAACACAAGGCTGCCTGGTAGATGGATTGGGAGATCTGGGCGAAGTGATGACGTTCTCATGCCCTGGCCTCCTAGGTCTCCAGATCTTACCCCGTGTGACTTTTTCCTTTGGGGCTTTGTCAAGCAACTAGTCTATGTGCCGCCCCTTCCAAGAGATATTGACGAACTAAAGGCTCGAGTAACGGCAGTTGTGGGAACCATTGACGTCAAGATGCTGGAACGCGTTTGGCAGGAAATGGACTATCGACTAGATGCCTGCCGTGTGACGAATGGTGCTCATATTTAGCTACTTTGAAGATTCCCCACAAAACTTGAAACTTTAACCTTTCCAACGGTACCAATTTCATTTTTCAACTCCTAATAGTTTTTGAGTTATTAAAAATCGTTATGTTCCCAAGACTTTTGAAACACGCTGTATATATATATATATATATATATATATATATATATATATATATACATATATATATATATATATATATATATATATATATATATATATATATGAATGATTTTTATTCAAACATGTACAAAGTCTGCTACACTGGCATGTCGATGTTATCGATCTACAGCTATCAAGAGCTGAGGTCTCACCAGGCAGAAGTTTTATTTTGTGATCCAACCTTTATACATATTTGAATAAAAAATTATTTATAATACAGCTTTATATTTTTAATGAGCACTCTTTTATAAGCCCGGTTTGTATTCCCTTTGGATTACTACCCTGTGGATTTTTACCCTACCTGGATTACTATATATATATATATATATATATATATATATATATATATAATATTAAATTATCTTTTAATATTTTACCCACGTACAACGTCATTTCGAGCTTAGGGCTCTCATCAGCGCAGGGAAATAACAATCTCAGACGGTCACAGGGCGTGAACTTGGTTTACAATGACATCTTGAATCTGTAAGCGTTCACTTAGTCCATGGGAGATTGTCACTAACGGAGAAATTAAGTGTGATTCACACTGAAAGCGGTGAGTATACATACTAAGACATACAATAGAATTCAATGATAGAGTCGGAGTATAGCACTAAGACTTCAGGTGAATATCTATTTTTAATCTCTCTGAAAGTGCTCTACTTTAAATTTTACTGTAAACGGACTTCTAATTATATTCAATTATGTTTTTAATATTTTATCTACGTACGACGTCGTTCTTTGCTTAGGACTCTCATCAGTGCAAGGAAATAACAATCTCAGACGGTAATATATCTGATTCGCACGATCATAGAGGGATTAAAAAACGACAGTAAAGCCGTATTGATCAATTTAGATCAGTTCAAAGTTTTCGACAGGATCGACTATCGTTTCCTGGGATCTGTTCTAGAGGCAGCTGGATTTAATCCGGACTTTCGCAAATGGATCTTCAGTGTGTATCACTGGCCAATGGCAGTGGTGTCGGTAAATGAAATGCGGTCGAGATCGTTCGTCATTTCTCGATCGATACATCAGGGTTGTCCACTGTCGCCCTACTTGATGTTCTTGCGTTGGAGCCTTTCCTGCGCGAGCTAAGGGACAGGGTGGCAAGACCAGCCCCACACGGTATTGTTTTACCCGGTGGTGCCTGAGCCCAGGTCTGTATGTATGCTGCTAATGTCCCCGTGTGCGTGCCGAGCTTTGAGACATCACCGTGGTTACTAAGGTACTTAAACGGTACAAACAAGTCACAATTGCCTGAAGTTGGCACCTAGAGAAGCATGGCTGCGCTGCCAGGCCTTTTTTAAGTAGTCAGATGGCCTGTTTCAGATCCTTGGCGCATGTTTCTGACAGGGCCTCCAGCTTGAAAAGAAATAGTTAGAAGTACAGTTGAATGTTTAAGTGTCTGTGAGGATTTAGCTTCGGAGGGGGCTATCCTTTAAGGGCAGAGTTTTGGTGTGCAATCCTTACGTCTTTCCTCTCGTCCTTTTCAGATTGGCTTACTACCTCTGCTGATGGACCGCTTGGTGGCGCTTATGCTACAGCTCCTTACTTTTATGCCAGGGCAAGAAGTTTCTAGTCTGTAGACACATATGTACTCAACGTACGAATGATAGGGGGGGGGGATGCCCTACTTGGCAAATCATTGACATGTCGAGAGATTGTCATTTCTGAATCGAACTTTGTTATATGAGTCTGCGTGGGGCCTTGGTGTTGAGAAGGCCTTTCTAAACCTTGTCCCCGACCACTTGGTTGAAGGACGACTAGACCAAGTGCGCTCCCCCTTTAATGACTAACTCTTCTAAGCTAAAACAAGCCTAAATGCTTGTTGCCTGCGCTATAGGGATGTTGGGGAAAAACATGCCTTTTTCAATGGCAGCAAGCTTCATGAGTTTTGAAATAATAGCAACGAGGTGACGTCTTACATTGTCCCCGAGAAGTTGGTACCCCTAGATGTTACATTTGTAGTGTACAATGTGATGGTTTCGTGGCACAGGGAGAAACGAATGGTGTTGCTCACGATCCTAGCAGTAGATAGAATTGTAGTGTGGACCTCATACTTAGATATAGGGAACAGAGTGTAGTCACTTTCTGATTACGATCTAATTTCGCACTTTAAACATCAGCTTAAAGTCAAGATCAGATGTGATAAGAGGAGACTACACACTTTGCTGTCCAAAAGAAGGTGGATACACGTCGCTACTTTATGTGTGTTTTGAAGAACACAGTTTGAATACATGTTCCCTGTCTTGACATGGTGCGCACTGACCTGAGGTCTTATCAGACCCTATTCCAGTTAGCAAAGTCTCTCAGGTAGTGGTTTTAATAAGATTCCCACCCCAACCTTTCTTGTTCTCTCTCCCACTTAGAAACTGTATTGCTTGTTTTTGACTCTTGAAATAATCCGGAAAACAGTGAGCAGCTGAAACCGAGTTAGATTTAGAAGGGTCTTACCCCTCCCCCACAGGTCATCTTATTTTTCAGTCATCTCTGTTGTTTTTAGAACACCCCAACCGATGAATTTTGACATATATTTTTGTATATTCACAAAAAAAGTCGAACAATTGGAGAAAAAAAAAGAGAGGAGGGGGGGAGAGAACACACATAGACAAATGTTATGTCCATATTGAAAAAAGTCTGTTTTCGTTAAACAATTCACTAAATAAAAATTAAAGTTTATAGTTTGAAATATTTTAGATAATTAGAGAAAATCTATTTAATTTTCTTTTTTCTTTTAAATTAACAAAACATGTCAAAAACTCTAGACGTGTTGTCCATTTTCCTTTCACATAATAACCCCTGGCGATTTTATGATTTCATAAGTTTGGGACAAATATAAACGTTTATTATATTGTTCCATTACGTTATAATTCATCACTCGACTTTCAGGCTGAGATCAGAGTGTAATGACTTTTCCGTACTCATTCAGTGAAGGAGAAATCCTTCTAGACTGAGGCAATCGTTATTTTTGCTCCTATCCAGCTTCCCCTTTTTAAAAACATGAAAAATCCCGGATTATAAACAGAGCTTTTGTCTACCGCTGCCTGTACGGAAAATCTATAAATAAAGTTCCCTATTTACTTGCCTCCCCATGAAGGCAGAATAGGACACAAGGTCCGTTTTTACTGTGAGGATAGTCCAGTTGCGCAAAAAGAGAAACTCTGGATTGGGACAAAGATAAAAATAGCCCTAGTCTAGAAGGAGTGGGTGTTTCACTCAGCGAGGACTAAACAGATACTACACCTCGATCCTAGACCAATTGAAAAAAAATCAATTTTTTTTTTTACATAAATGAAAATGGGATGAAATGGCAGGCAAATGGGGATAATATTCTAGTCTTAAAAATAAGTAATACAATCAGTAATTCTTTGATTGTTTCTAAAATTTGGATTACTTGTTAATTATGCCTTTTTATTTTTTAGGGTAAAAAATATGTTTACAAAATTCAACATTATTAAACAGCGTAAAACAAATTATTGCCATGAAATTTATTTTTAGCCTTTCTAAATAATTCTGGAATGTTACGCTGATTAAGTTTGCTTTTATGAAGTTTAACAATTGTTTTTGTTATGAGTGTTTTAAAATATGAGGAGAATTGTGTCCCAAATCTGTAAACACTGATTATTGCTTTTTTGCTTTAATAACCAATCGATATGTTTCGGAATTTTTTAGCTGATGATTCGAATTATTCGGAATACTGTTGTCATATTAGATGGTATTGTCAAAACCATTTCTGATGCATCTTGTCGACTTCGAGAATCGTCATGTCAAACTCGGGAATCCATACGGGATTTCGACCTAAACTCTTAATTTTAATAAATTTATATTTAATTCTTAGTTAGTATCGCCTATAATAAGGATTGAACCTTCATCCTCAAGAAAACTGCCACTTAGAAGTGATTATTACTTAAAAAAATGTATCCGTTGCTAATGTGTCCATGTGCTCGTGGGTTACATCGACCGAAACGTTTTGAGAATGTTGTGGACCTTTTTGCTAGGAACAACGTGTAGTATCTGTTCTAATGTTACACTTAGTCAATGCTGTCCTAGGTCAGTGAAGGAGAAATTCTTCCAGATTGAGGCAATTGTTGGTCTTGTTCCAATCTAATGTGCCCCCTTTTGGCGATCAGGATTTCCCCACATAAAAAACTGAACTTGTGTTTAACTTGGCCCTCGTGGGGACGCAGTAAATAGATACAGTAGTTCGAATAATACAAATAATAGAATGGTTAGGGTATTTTAACATTAATGAAATCCACAATTCTGAACTATTTTCAGGAATTTTATAAAGAAATACAAAATTATTCGGTTGTCGTTTTTTTTTTTTAGAAAATGCAAACAATAAAATAGTCAGCAAACATCCATAGCATAAACCTGTTCAATTACGGTTATTTTTGAGTTTTAAGACACTTCAGAAAGATGGATGTAATTTCTAAGTCAAGATAAGTAACTCAAATTGTGTTAAAATAGCAGTTGCTTACCTTGTGAATAGTGAAAATAAAATTAAGTCTATCATTTTAATGCTCACACAACACGATTTATTGAATAAATCGAAAGAATGAGGGTTATTGTACATAAATGGTCACCGGTGCAAGGGAGATAACTCCGTTTGATTAAGAAATCAGCATTCATTTTTCAGAAAAAAATTTGGACGCGTAAAACAACGAAATTAGAGGAATTGTACTTTTTTATGTAAAAAAAATGTTACCGTCTTTGACCAAAATAAAATACAAAGAATGTAATGCGACGATAGTTGCAGAGAAATTGGAGTTTTTATTTACTAAATGTGATAGTCTTAAACATTAACAAGAAAAGAAAACTGCGACGATTGTTTTTTTTTTAATGTATCGAAGTTTATGACACATTAATAAAACAATGTTATGGTCTTTAACATAAAAAAGGATTATAATTGAACGATTGCTGAAAAGAAATTGAAATTTTAAATGAAGAGAACAACAACGCGATATTTTTTTTTCAAAATTTAGAAAAGATAATAACATGTTTTAAATAAAAAGTATAATTCCTCTAAGTTGTATTGATTTCAGCGTCCCAAATTCTCTTCTAAAAAAAGGATCTCTTAGTCAAACGTGGTTATTTCCCTTGCATCGGTAACCACTTGTGGCAAAGCGCTGGAATGAGGAATTTAATACTTTTTAAAATTATTATTGGTGATATTCAATATAATCGATATCTCTTTGGCCGGTTTAATACCGTTTTAATGCCAGCCAAGGTTCGCGTTGGCGTCATTTTGGAAGAATGAAATATGATTCAATGAAGTCCGAGGAGATGAGCCCTCCTAGGCATTAACTCCTTCTGCAAAAGAGGCTATTGTCTGATCACCTGAGGCTCCCTTACTGGGGAATGTCGACGGGTACGTTCTCAGCTATTTTTTTATATTCGACCAGAGTGACTCCCCCTCTCGGAAGAGCTAGTTTTCTACAACTTCCAGTTTGTTTTGCCTTTTCCTGCAGCGATCGGGCAATTTAATCCATATCCAGGCAAGTCTGACTAATATGCAAATCTCTATTTACGTGTGTGCCACAACGGCAGAATTATACACAAGGTCGATTTTAATGTAGAGAAAGGCCATCTCTCTAAAAAAAGGGATTGAGAGAAATATAGATTCCAGGATTTCAATGTACATCACAGTGGCTGGCTTGGATTCACCAGCTATGCAGACGTAGATTGTAAGTCTACATATAGTTTCTCCATATCCCACTCCCTTCTACAGACTGTCACTTTCCCGACATGCCTCTATGATCGTGTAGACCAGCAAGCCTTACTTCTCGACCTGTTCTTTATCTCACTGCCCAAGGCTTGTGCAACAAATTCAAATGGTTTGCTCTGGAACGCTATCACCCTAAAAGTTTGTCCAAAAGCTGAGGAGCTGTTGCTCAAAACAACGAGATACTACAAGCGAGCTGATTGGGAATCCATGAGAGATCACATCAGAGACACCCCATGGAGCGAAACCTGAGTAACTGAATGAGTCAAAGCAGGCATTTAAGCACATATCTCCATGCGAAAATTCTAACACAAGCCCTATTCTTTAAAATGTTCACCTCAGACATTGCATCCGCTATTGCACAGAGGCAGCCAGGATTCGGACAATTCAACTACCATAAGTCAACTACAAACAGACAGTGGTTAGATCTGAAAACCTGTGAGACAATTTGAAAGCGAGGACGGTTGATGTTAGACTTGAAAGCGACGAGGATTGCAGGAACACTTGAAATCAACATAAACCGAAAGAAGGCTTGAATGCGACGGCGGTTGAAAGAAGACTGGAAAGCGAGGAGGGTTGAAAGAAAACTAGAAAGCTACGATACCGATATAAGCCTTAAAGCCACGCCAGTTGAAGGAAAATTTGAAAGCGACGACGGTTGAAATAAGATTTGAGTTCCCTAAAGAGTAGTACTTGTCAATCTTACAGTATCGGATTCTAAAAAACAATATAGTTAAGTCTGCTAAAATCGTAAGATTCCGATTCATAATAATTGTTTTTTCGCTTCACTTAGACAACATAGTAACTTTTATGCAAGTGGTGGAACGATTACCGTGTGAAACTAGCGTAACAAATTTAGTGGATGAAGTACTTTTTGTTCTGTCGTGGGTTTTTTCTAATGTGTGACACTCCACCCTGTTAAATATCTTTTGAATCTTGGCGCACGCTAATAAACGTTTGTCAGTCCTCTGCGGTATCCTAAAGTGTTAAATCTGGTCCATTTTCCAGATTATTAAGGAAACTTCTTCTGGTGTCCGTATCTGATACTAATTAATGCGGATTTTAATTTGTTAACATTAAATTCCGATAACTTGAAACTATCGCAGTGCTTGTTAACAACTCTTGTAAAAGTCGTGTAATCTTCGTTGTCTTTCCTTATACGGTGCATGCACTTCAACGTTTTGGTATGTTCAAGCGTATCCAATTTCCTTTAAAGCAAATGAGCCTTTATAAAATCGGTCCCATTCGCTGAATCCGTATTAAAAATATCCCCGTATCCTGAAATACGAAGCAAACATCGTAATTTCAACTATAAATACTGTTCCAAATAGTGTTTTGTTTTCATCTCTACAATGTTGACACCCATTTAATAATTCGATTTTTGTTTTCTGTTCCTGTTAAGTATGAAGAAATATTTTCTTCAAATTGTTTCATTTGTTACAGCATTTCTGATTCCATTTTAATTTTATATTATTTGTGTTCTTTCGTTTGTGCCTGGAATTTTTCATCAACTCGTAGCTGTTCTTTCTGTTGGTCTTTCTGCAATTTTTTTTCCGCACCCATTTTCTTTTGATAAGATGCTTGTTCTTGCAATGATTCCTGAAAATTTATAAAATTGCATTATTTTATTCTGCTATGTTTTCGTCATTACAAATAAACTTACTTTATATATATATATATATATATATATATATATATATATATATATATATATATATATATATATATAAATATATATATTTATATATATATATATATATATATAAAGTAAGTTTATTAATTATATATATATATATATATATAAAGTAAGTTTATTAATTATATATATATATATATATATATATATATATATATATATATATATATATATATATATAATTAATTATAAATATGTGTATGTTACGTACATACGTATACGTTTCATCCTTACAGGAATCGTCAGTATAGAAAATTATTATTCACACCGGTCGCCAGACTCGAACCCCGTATTTCCCCAATGGTTGTTGTCAAAAATCGGGTTAATCAGCAAGATTAATCCTATATAAAGGGAGCTGTTGTAGAGAGTTCGACTTTTGAGAGCAACATTGCATTTAAGCCACGATGACGGCTGTGTTTATATCAGTCACTACAGACCCCAGCCTAGTTTGGGGGCGACAAATAATTAATTATAAATATGTGTTTTTTATCTACATACGTATACGTTTCACCCTTCCAGGAATCGTCAGTGTAGAGAAGAGTTATTCATACCGGTCGCTGGACTCGTTGTCAACAACTCGGTAAATCAGCGTGAGATTATTCCTCATTTAAAGACAGCTGCGAATCATATATATATATATATATATATATATATATATATATATATATATAATGTATCTGTCTGTTTGTCTGAAGTGGAAACTCTCAAACATTAGCTGTGTTTCTAAATTAGTTTTAAAGCTTTTAATTAATTAATATTCGCAAATATACACTCATTATTGGTTTTTAGTATTTCCAGATGTATTTAAAATATTTACCACTGATTATAATCTTTTTAAAAAGTATAAATAGAATTGATTAAATACATTGGTTTTTTTTTATTAGTCTTCTATATAATCGAGTTACGTAATTCTATTCGATTGTAATAGCATATGGAACAGCCGGTGTCCAGTCCGACATTGGGTTAACCGCCCTCTGATTATAACGTTCTATTTCGAATGCAGACACAGAGAGAGAGAGAGAGAGAGAGAGAGGGGGGATGGGAAGGATGCGTAATTTGATGTATTACTTGTAAACAGCACAGTCTTTAGGATTTATTTATCGTACATTATTTTATTTTTAAAAATTTAATTTGTTTTTTATTTGTTTTTGTTTTTTAGAAATTATTATGTTTTTAAAAAAAAAGAGAATGAGAGAGAGAGAGCGAGAGAGAGCGAGAGGAGAAAGAGAGAAAAGAGAGAGAGAAAGAGTAAGAGAGATAGAGAGAGAGAGAGAGAGAGAGAGAGAGAGAGACGGGCGCAAGACCGGGACGCCTTATCATAACATGTAAACCACACATTCTATGAGAACATTTTTTTCATTAAATTTTTTTTTTTTTTAATCTTATTAGAAATTATGTTTTTTATTGAATGAAATTGTTTAATCAAAATAAAATCGTGTTCACTTTAGTTTGTTAATTGTTGATTTTATTCTAGATACACTCTTTTTTTTCGTTTTGAAAAACTTCAACTACTATTATATTTTTACGGAATTTAGTTATATTTTATTTCACACTTCACGCCGTAAAGGGGTAAGTTTTGTAGAGAAACTGTTGTAATTATTTCCTGTTTCATTTATTAAAATGAAGGATAGGGTGATTATATATATATATATATATATATATATATATATATATATATATATATATATATATATATATATATATATATATATATATTGTAAAAAAAACACATTTTACTGAACAATTTATTTAGAATCGAATGCTTTGTTACATTAGGACCCGTGTTCACTTTGACCACGTCGTTAGGGTTAGGGTCAGGTCAAAGTGGAGGTAAGGGTTAGCAATTGAGTTGGGGTTAGGGTTTAAGGTTATAGTTAGGGTTAGGGTCATGGTCAAAGTTAGCGCGGGTCCTAATGTAACAAAGTACCTAGAATCGTGTTCACTGTATTTTTTTCTCATTGTTTATTTTATTTTAGGTACACCGTTTTTTTTTTTTCGCTTTGAATAACTTTAAATACTATCATGTTTTTACGACCTTAAGTTAGTTTTTTTTTTTTTTAATTCTTGAATTTGGCGCAAAACGATTGGGTTGAAAGTTATCGTCTGCTTTCTTTCAAAGCAGACGATAACTTCAGAAAGGGCATTCTGAAAACAACGACTGCAGTAGCAAGACGTTTTTCAATCGCTCAGAATTAAATTATTTTTCCCAATCGTGTATAGTAGTAAATTCCCCTGAAGTGGGTAAAAAGAAAGAAAGAAAAAAATACTTATTTTGGGCAGAGACTTTCTTCCCAATAAAATTTGGAAGTTTCCATTTCTTCACTTTTGATTTTCTTCATAAAAGGTGTTCTCTGTCAACTCCGTCTCATTATTTTCTTGGCGTTCATTGTGTGAAACAATAAAATAAATTCCAGTTCACAACTTTCTTCTATTCATCGAAGAGAATTTAAAGATTTTGTTTTCTAAACCCTTTCCCTGCTGTTACCTTTTCCTTAGTTTAAAATGTAAGTATGTAATATGTAACTTAAAACAACTAGCAAAAATATGCGACCAGAGGGAGCATAGATTTCCTAGTATATATATATATATATATATATATATATATATATATATATATATATATATATATATATATATATATATATATATGAATGATTTTTATTAAAACATGTACAAAGTCTGCTACACTGGCACGTCGATGTTATCGATCTACAGCTATCAAGAGCTGAGGTCTCACCAGGCGGAAGTTTTTTTTTGTGATCCAACCTTTATACATGTTTGAATAAAAAATCATTTATAATACAGCTCTATATTTTTATTGAGCACTCTTTTATAGCCCGGTTTGATTGCCTTTGGATTTCTACCCTGTGGATGTTTACCCTACCTGGATTACTATATATATATATATATATATATATATATATATATATATATATATATATAATATAAAAATTATCTTTTAATATTTTACCTACGTACAACGTCATTTCAAGCTTATGGCTCTCATCAGCGCAGGGAAATAACAATCTCAGACGGTCACAGGGCGTGAACTTGGTTTACAATGACATCTTGAATCTGTAAGCGTTCACTTAGTCCATGGGAGATTGTCACTAACGGAGAAATTAAGTGTGTTTCACACTGAAAGCGGTGAGTATAAATACTAAGACATACAATAGAATTCAACGATAGAGTCGGAGTATAGCACTAAAACTTCAGGTGAATATCTATTTTTAATCTCTCTGAAAGTGCTCTACTTTAAATTTTACTGAAAACGGACTTCTAATTATATTAAATTATGTTTTTAATATTTTATCTACGTACGACGTCGTTCTTTGCTTAGGACTCTCATCAGTGAAAAGAAATAACAATCTCAGACGGTCATATATCTGATTCGCACGATCATAGAGGGATTAAAAAACGACAGTAGAGCCGTATTGATCAATTTAGATCAGTTCAAAGTTTTCGACAGGATCGACTATCGGTTCCTGGGATCTGTTCTAGAGGCAGCTGGATTTTATCCGGACTTTCGCAAATGGATCTTCAGTGTGTATCACTGGCAAATGGCAGTGATGCCGGTAAACGAAATGCGGTCGAGATCGTTCGTCATTTCTCGATCGATACATCAGGGTTGTCCACTGTCGCCCTACTTGATGTTCTTGCGTTGGAGCCTTTCCTGCGCGGGCTAAGGGACAGGGTGGCAAGACCAGCCCCACACGGTATTGTTTTACCCGGTGGTGCCTGAGCCCAGGTCTGTATGTATGCTGCTAATGTCCCCGTGTGCGTGCCGAGCTTTGAGACATCATCGTGGTTACTAAGGTACTTAAACGGTACAAAAAAATCACAATTGCCTGAAGTTGGCACCTAGAGAAGCGTGGCTGCGCTGCCAGGCCTTTTTTAAGTAGTCAGATGGCCTGTTTCAGATCCTTGGCGAATGTTTCTGACAGGGCCTCCAGCTTGAAAAGAAATAGTTTGAAGTACAGTTGAATGTTTAAGTGTCTGTGAGGATTTAGCTTCGGAGGGGGCTCTCATTTAAGGGCAGAGTGTTGGTGTGCAATCCTTACGTCTTTCCTCTCATCCTTTTCAGATTGGCTTACTACCTCTGCTTGTGGACCGCTTGGTGGCGCTTATGCTACAGCTCCTTACTGTTACGCCAGGGCAAGAAGTTTCTAGTCTGTAGACACATATGTACTCAACGTACGAATGATAGGGGGGAGGGGATGCCCTACTTGGCAAATCATTGACATGTCGAGAGATTGTCATTTCTGAGTCGAACTTTGTTATATGAGTCTGCGTGGGGCCTTGGTGTTGAGAAGGCCTTTCTAAACCTTGTCCCCGACCACTTGGTTGAAGGACGACGTAGACCAAGTGGCACTCGCATTTTTAAACGTATGCCGATCTGCGCTCAGATTACTTGTCAGGGTCCAGTGACCTTGCACGGTCTAGAAAGACGCTACATAGGGAGTTAGTGGCGGGGAGCTCTTCGGATCTACTTTGGGAGTGGCTGTGATCAAATGGGTAGATCTGCTCTCAGTGGAGTTGGGTGCCAGGCTGGAGTACTCTCAATAACTCTGAGTTTTCTCTGATCTAGCGATTGGCCCGGGGTGCGCTGCCCCTTTAATGACAAACTCTTCTAAGCTAAAACAAGCCTAAATGCTTGTTGTCTGCGCTATAGGGATGTTGGGGAAAAAACATGCCTTCTTCAATGGCAGCAAGCTTCATGAGTTTTGAAATAATAGCAACGAGGTGACGTCTTACATTGTCCCCGAGTAGTTGGTACCCCTAGATGTTACATTTGTAGTGTAAAATGTGATGGCTTCGTGGCACAGGGAGAAACGAATGGTGTTTCTCACGATCCTAGCAGTAGATAGAATTGTAGTGTGGACCTCATACTTAGATATAGGGAACAGAGTGTAGTCACTTTCTGAGTACGATCTAATTTCGCACTTTAAACATCAGCTTAAAGTCAAGATCAGATGTGATAAGAGGAGACTACACACTTTTCTGTCCATAAGAAGGTGGATACACATTGCTACTTTATGTGTGTTTTGAAGAACACAGTTTGAGTACATGTACCCTGTCTTGACATGGTGCGCACTGACCTGAGATCTTATCAGACCCTATTCCAGTTAGCAAAGTCTCTCAGATGGTGGTTTTAATAAGATCCCCACCCCAACCTTTCTTGTTCTCTCTCCCACTTAGAAACTGTATTGCTTGTTTTTGACTCTTGAAATAATCCGGAAAACAGTGAGCAGCTGAAACCGAGTTAGATTTAGAAAGGGTCTTAACCCCCCCCCCCCCCCCCACAGGTCATCTTATTTTTCAGTCATCTCTGTTGTTTTTAGAACACCCCAACCGATGAATTTTGACATATATTTTTGTATATTTACAAAAAAAGTCGAACAATTGGAGAAAAAAAAGAGAGGATGGGGGGGGGGGGAGAGAGAATACACATAGACAAATGTTCTGTCCATATCGAAAAAAATCTGTTTGCGTTAAACTATTCACTAAATAAAAATTAAAGTTTATAGTTTGAAATATTTTAGATAATTAGAGAAAATCTATTTAATTTTCTTTTTTCTTTTAAATTAACAAAAAATGTCAAAAACTCTAGACGTGTTGTCCATTTTCCTTTCACATAATAACACCTGGCGATTTTATGATTTCATAAGTTTGGGACAAATATAAAGTTTATTATATTTTTCCATTACATTATAATTTATCACTCGACTTTCAGGTTGAGATCAGAGTGTAATGACTTTTCCGTACTCATTCAGTGAAGGAGAAATCCTTCTAGACTGAGGCAATCGTTATTTTTGCTCCTATCCAGCTTCCCCTTTTTAAAAACATGAAAAATCCCGGATTATAAACAGACCTTTTGTCTACCGCTGCCTGTACGGAACATCTATAAATAAAGTTCCCTATTTACTTGCCTCCCCATGAAGGCAGAATAGGACACAAGGTCCGTTTTTACTGTGAGGATAGTCCAGTGGCGCAAAAAGAGACACTCTGGATTGGGACAAAGACAAAAATAGCCTCAGTCTAGAAGGAGTGTGTGTTTCACTCAGCGAAGGCTAAACAGATACTACACCTCGATCCTAGACCAATTGAAAAAATCAAATTTTTTTTTTACATAAATGAAAATGGGATGAAATGGCAGGCAAATGGGGATAATATTCTAGTCTTAAAAATAATTAATAAAATCAGTAATTCATTGACTGTTTCTAAAATTTGGATTACTTGTTAATTATGCCTTTTTATTTTTTAGGGTAAAAAATATGTTTACAAAATTCAACATTATTAAACAGCGTAAAACAAATTATTGCCATGAAATTTATTTTTAGCCTTTCTAAATAATTCTGGAATGTTACGCTGATTAAGTTTGCTTTTATGAAGTGTAACAATTGTTTTTGTTATGAGTGTTTTAAAATATGAAAAAAATTGTGTCCCAAATCTGTAAACATTGCTTTTTTGCTTTAATAACCAATCGATATGTTTCGGAATTTTTTAGCTGATGATTCGAATTATTCGGAATACTGTTGTCATATTAGATGGTATTGTCAAAAGCATTTCTGATGCATCTTGTCGACTTCGAGAATCGTCATGTCAAACTCGGGAATCCATACGGAATTTCGACCTAAACTCTTAATTTTAATAAATGTATATTTAATTCTCAGTTAGTATCGCCTATAACAAGGATTGAACCTTCATCCTCAAGAAAACTGCCACTTAGAAGTGATTATTACTTAAGAAATGTATCCGTTGCTAATGTGTCCATGTGCTCGAAGGTTACATCGACCGAAACGTTTTGAGAATGTTGTGGACCTTTTTGCTAGGAACAACGTGTAGTATCTGTTCTAATGTTACACTTAGTCAATGCTGTCCTAGGTCAGTGAAGGAGAAATTCTTCCAGATTTAGGCAATTGTTGGTCTTGTTCCAATCTAAAGTGCCCCCTTTTGGCGATCAGGATTTCCCCACATAAAAAACTGAACTTGTGTCTAACTTGGCCCTCGTGGGGACGCAGTAAATAGATACAGTAGTTCGAATAATACAAATAATAGAATGGTTAGGGTATTTTAACATTAATGAAATCCACAATTCTGAACTATTTTCAGGAATTTTATAAAGAAATACGAAATTATTCGGTTGTCGTTTTTTTTTTTTTTAGAAAATGCAAACAATAAAAAAGTCAGCAAACATCCATAGCATGAACCTGTTCAATTACGGTTATTTTTGTGTTTTAAGACTCTTCAGAAAGATGGATGTAATTTCTAAGTCAAGATAAATAACTCAAATTGTGTTAAAATAGCAGTTGCTTACATTGTGAATAGTGAAAATAAAAGTAAGTCTATCATTTGAATGCTCACACACGATTTATTGAATAAATCGAAGGAATGAGGGTTATTGTACATAAATGGTCACCGGTGCAAGGGAGATAACTCTGTTTGATTAAGAGATCAGCATTAATTTTTCAGAAAAAATTTGGGACGCGTGAAACAACGAAATTAGAGGAATTGTACTTTTTTATTAAAAAAATGTTACCGTCTTTGACCAAAAAAATATACAAAGAATACAAATGCGACGATAGTTGCAGAGAAATTGGAGTTTTTATTTACAAAATGTGATAGTCTTAAACATTAACAAGAAAAGAAAACTGCGACGATTGTTTTTTTTTAATGTCAGTGAAGGAGAACTTTCTTCTATATTGAGGCAATTATTATGCTTGTTGTAATCTTAAGTGCCCTCTTTTGGGGGAGCTGGATTTCTCCACATGAAAAACTGGCATTGGGTATAATGTTGGCCTCGTAGGGAGGCAAGTAAATAAGAACAGTAGTCTGAATAATCTAAATAAAAGAATATTTAGGGTATGTTAATATTATGGCAGAGCCTGTAGCCACGGCCACCGTATCTACAGGTTCAAACACTGCAGATACGGTGATCGTGTCTGCAGTGTCAGCCGCGTTATATATTAGAGACACGGTGGCATGTACACAAAATAAAACTCATTCAGTTTCCGACACCGCCAGTATTTCTTAAGCGTATTTTAACGCGCTTTAAGAAGACTTGCTATAATAGAAGACATAGACGTGTTATATTAGCAGATATTATATTAGAATACAGTTTATTTTTTATGAATTTATCTATTTATATAATAAAATAATCAAAATTATTCAGTAACCATCACAGAATATGATTAACATATTACTTTATTAGAAAGCCCAGTGCAAATGTATTATTTCGTGAAAAATATTTTTTTAAATATAGTTATATTTTATGAAAAAGAAATCCCTTAATTCTGCATTGATTAAATCAGTATAACTCTAAGAAAAATTAAGCTCTCGAATTAAATAACATTGCAGAAATAATACGACGCGGTTTTCTAATTACACAATGAATGACAACTTTTGGTAATTGTATAGAATAGTCATCGGTGAATGAGCTACTTTTCAAAACCCTATTTTAAGTACGTAATTTCTCCGAAAAGGATTTTTTTTTCATTTCATACAACTTTTATTGAAGACAAAAGAATTAGGAAATTATTTATTTAAAAATTCTTGGAATAATTCTGCTTTTTTTTTTCTTTTCGTAGTCATTTTTTTGTTTTTTTATTAGTTTTAGATAATGACGATTGGTGCTTATTTGTTTTGTGGTGCTAATTTACTGTAGGACAATTATAATAACAGCTAACAGACGAAAAGGGGGTAAAGAAAAAAAAAACGGTAGCACGGGTCCTACAGTAAATTAGCACCATAAAACAAATAAGCACCAATGGTCATTAATTCAGTGTTTATTTTTTTTTTCCATCTTGCCTAAAACTTGTTTTATCTAACAACTTTATTTAATACTTAAAAAAAAGAAATTCTTCTTTCAAATAAATCGTTGTATGGTCGGAAAAGAAATCAGAAAAATACATTGTCTGTCATTTTAGTTGTGAAACGATGGATTAACCACTTTTTCTCAGTGATTTACAAATAACATCATTTAGAAAGCCATTCTTAACATGGGGTGAGGGGCTTTGTTAACTATTCTGTACTTTCATCTAACAATTTAATAAACAAAAGATACCATATTACGTAATTTTCCGTTGCCGAGTTTTCCGTTGCCGAGTTCACATCAATGTTTAAAACTGGGTAGTTTGGGATACCTACTTTAATTAATAGTGAATAAATGTATATAGCTAACTTACTTGAATTTTTTTTTTTTGCCTGTTTTATTTTAGCTCTTTATGGATGTGGAGTCACTTACGAAATAGTTTATGCATATTTCTTCCTCATATGCGTTGAGTTGTGCCTTATATTCCGCATAATTTAAAAATGTATCTCCAACTTTCATTTTCATAAAATAGCCCGATTAAAATACGCTAATTTAAAACTCGTGAAATACACTAACTTAAGACGAAAGCGAAAAAAAAACAAACTGTCTGACGAAAGCGAAAACGAAACGAATTTAAAGTGTCTCCAGGTTCTAACACTGCAAACACGGTGACCGTGTCTGCAGGTTCTAACACTGGAGAGACGGTGGCCGTATCTGCAGGTTGTTCGTAATATGTCGGGGCCCGACACGCCGCGACGTTTGTTTACGTTTGAAAAAGACGTCATCTTAAAAAAACTTAAACAGCAGCAGCAGTCGCGTTTCCTTTGTTCGGCACTCCCTCGGAGAAAAACAGCAGCAGCTTCAAATCGCCATTTTTTGTTCACTGTGACTCAGCAAAAACACGGCAAGTGAAGATATCTTCACTTGCCGTGTTTTTGCTGAGTCACAGTGAACAAAAAATGGCGATTTGAAGCTGCTGCTGTTTTTCTCCGAGGGAGTGCCGAACAAAGGAAACGCGACTGCTGCTGCTGTTTAAGTTTTTTTAAGATGACGTCTTTTTCAAACGTAAACAAACGTCGCGGCGTGTCGGGCCCCGACAAATATTAATGACATCCACAATTCTAAACTATTTTCTGGAATTAATAAAGAAATACAAAATTATCCGGTTGTCGTTCTTTTTTCTTTAAGAAAATGCAAACAATAAAATTGTCAGCAAACATCCGTAGCATGAACTTGCTCAATTACTGTTATTTTTGTGTTTTAAGACTCTTCAGAAAGATGGATGTAATTTCAAAGTAAAGAGAAGTAACTCAAATTGTGTTAAAATAGCAGTTGCTTCCCTTGAATTATAATGGTGCTGTTTTTAAGTGAAAATAAAATTAAGCAAATCATTTAATGTTCACACAACACGATTTCAAATCTTGGTGAATGCATCGAAGGAATGAGGTTCTTTTACATAAATGATCACCGGTGCAAGGGAGATAACGCCGTTTGATTAAGAGATCAGCATTTTTTTTTCAGAAGAAAATTTGGGACGCAATTAGAGGAATTATACCTTTTTATTCGAAAAATGTTAAGGTCTTTTTCCGAAAAAAAAAACAAAGAATAAGAATGCGACGATAGTTGCGGAGAAGTTGGAATGTTTATTTACAAAATGTTAAGGTCTTTAACATTAACAAGAAAAGATAAGAAAACTGCGACGATTGTTTTTTTTTTAATGTAACGAAGTTTATAACACATTAATAAAACAATGTTATGGTCTTTAACAAAACAAAGGATTGAAATGGGGCGATAGCTGCAAGGGAATTGAAATTTTAAATGATGAGAACCACAACGTGACAGTTATTTTAAATTTAGAAAAGTTAATAACATTTTTTTTAATACGTACAATTCCTCTTAGTTGCTTTGGGTTCAGCGTCCCAAATTCTTAGTCAAACGTGGTTATTTCCCTTGCATCGGTAACCAAAGCGGTGGAATGAGGAATTTCATACTTTTTAAAATTATTATTGGTGATATTCAACCTAATCGATATCAAGTCGGCAGGTTTAATACCGTTTTAATGCCAGCCTTTTCCTGGAGCGATAGGGCAATTTGATCCATATCCAGGCAAGTCTGACTAATATGCGAGTCTCTATTTAGAAGAGCAGAAGTATACACAAGGTCAATTTTAATGTAGAGAAACACCAGCTCCCTAAAAAGGGACTGGGAGAGACATGTATTTGGGGATTTCAATGTACATCACAATGACTGGCTTGGATTCTCCAGCTATACACACACAGCTGGTAAGTCCACATATAGTTTCTCCATATCACACTCCCTCCTATATACTGTCACTTTCACAACATGCCTCCCTGATCGTGTAGACCAGCAAACCTAACTTCTCGACCTGTTCTTTATCTCACTTCCCAAGGCTTCTGCGACGAATGCTAATAGCTTGCTCAGGAACGCTATCACCTAAAATCTTGTCCAAAAGCTGAAGAGCTGTTGATCAAAAGAACGAGATACTACAAGCGAGCTGATTGGGAATCCATGAGAGATTAAATCAGAGACGCCCCATAGAGTGGAACCTAAGTTACTGAATGGGTCAAAGCAGGCATTTACGTACATGTCCCCATGCGAAAATTCTAACACAAGTCTCATTATTTATATTGTTCACCTGAGACATTGCATCTACTATTGCACAGAGGCAGCAACCATTCTGACAATTCAACCGACATAAGTCAACTACAAATAGACAGAAAATCATAGTGTCAAGAATGATTGTGAGACTGTAATAGATGAAGCAGAGAATTATACAGAGATGACCAACAAACACATACAGTCACATAACTAGTTACTTGTGATTTCTGGAAAATCTTCAATAGTATGGTGAACAATCGGCAATCAACAATTCCCCCGCTATCCAACCACAATGATGTTGTTTACACGGCAATTCTGATAAAGCTGAACTACTTACGATGCGTTTCGCCTTAAACTCTACTTTGGACTCTACAAACTACTCCCTCACAAATTTCCCATTGCGAACTGAGGCAGCACTTGATACTCTGACCATCACCTTATCTCATGCCTGAGATATCATTAAAAAAAACTTGATATATCCAAAGCATGTGGCCCTGATCTTATCCCAGTAAGAGTAATAAAGAAACGATAAGCTTAACTGGCCTTGTCCTCTCCAAATACTAAAACAAATTGTTTGCCGAATCTTTCTTCCTTGATAGCTGGAAAATTCCCTCTGTTATACTAGTCTTTAAGAATTCTGGAGATAGAACTGACACTCAGAATTATCTCCCTATCAGTCAACTCCCGATCTGCGCCAAAATCTTTAAGACACTTAATCAATCTTGTGATAGTCTGTCGCTCGTAAATGCTAAACTTCTTTCTGACCATAAGTATGGATTTAGGCAAGCACGGTCTTCTGCGGATATCCTAACGGGTCTCTGAACACATACGAGGTCTGTCTAAAAAGTATCCGACAATTATTTTTCCATGCAAAATAGAGATGGTATGGCGATGCCACTCTACACAGTGAAAGAAGACACATTCATGCATTAGTTTCTGCCTGTCGGTCGCAAAGTGAGGTGCTACACAATGTGTTTGTCGAATTACTGATCCTCTCTAGATAACTGAACATGTTGAGCAAAGGTATTGCATCAAATTTTGTCACAAGCTTGGTGATTCTCAATGCAAAACAATTCGTAAGATTCAGCAGGTGTTTGGAGAAGATGCGATGGGTGTAACATAAATTCAGGAGTGGTTCAACCGATGAAAAAATGGGCACACATCAGCGGAGAGTGACCAGCGTTCTGGCAGGCCCCAAACTCCTCAGAATGCAACTGTTGTTTAGAGGGTGCAAAATTTGGTGATGGAAGATCGTCATTCTACCATGCACATCCAATTTTGATTAATGATTTTTACATGCACAGAGTGGCTGCGAAATGTGTGCCCAAGTTGTTGTCGAAGGAACTACACGATCTCTGTTTTTAAGTTAAACAAGGACCTTCTGTAAACCGTGATAACTGGAGATGAGTCATAGGTGTACATGTACAACCTAGAAACAAAAAGACAGTCGTTGCAATGGAAGCATCCCGAGTCTTCAAGGCTAAAAAAAGCGCTACAAGGGCGAAACAAAATCAAGGTGATGCTTACTGTCTTTTCTTTAATATCCATGGAATAGTGCATCACAAATACGCACCGGATAACAAAGGAGTATTATCAAGATATTCTCCAGAGTCTCCATGATGCAGTTCGGTGCAAAAGATTAGGCGTGTAGACGGCGAAAAACTGGGAAATGCATCACAACAACGCCTCCACACATTTATCCCAATTGATCAAACATTTCTTGACCAAACATGGAATTCCAGTCGTTCGCCAACCTCCTTACTCTCCAGACTTTGATCCTTTCGACTTCTGGTTGTTTTGAAAATTGAAGACGCCACTGAAAGGTTTTTGTTTTAAGACTAGAGAAGAGATAATGCAGAACACGACGGCAGAGATGAACAGCATTCCGAAAAGAAGACTTCCAAAGGTGTTTCCGGCAGTGGATGGATTGATGGGCTAAGTATGTGAAGCACAAAGGGACTAATTTGAAGGGGATTAGGGTCCTAACCCAGTCATGTATTTGGAATATTTTTTTCTGGCCTAAGGTCGGATACTTTTTTAGACAGGCCTTATATACGATACACTAGACAAGGCAGATAAAGCTAGTCGGTAGTTCTTAGTATATCGAAAGCCTTTGATAAAATCTAGCATAAAGGTCTTCTCATAAAAATTGATTCATGTCATATTACTGGACGAATATTAAATATAATTAGATCCTTCCTATCCAAAAGAAAGATCCAGGTTCATCTAAACAACATCACATAAATGCAGTTGTACTCCGGGGACTGATCATTGGAATATTATTGTTCCTGATTTTCATAAACGACCCTCTTGATGATATTGTGCCTGAGATGGGTATATTTGCTGACGAAACCACACTCTACTTTCTTCATGTGGGTAAAACAGATGCGCACATATCCGAGGCAATGGCTGAATACTTAGAAAGTGACATCCAATCCGTAGTGTAATGGGGTCATAAATAGATGGTAAAATTTTATGCTACTAAGACAAAGCTCTTCTTTCAATAACTACAATAAAACTCTTCAACCACAGATTGTCATGGCAAATAACACTCTTCCTGAGAGTCCAATGTTAAAACTCCTCGCCCTAACATTTACAGGTAACATGAATTGAAACAAAAGCATAGAAGACATTGCCAAGGCTTCTGCAAAGAGAGTGGGTTCCCACTACCGAGCTGGAAAACTTCTCACACCTGACAGTATCATATATCTCTACAAAGCCACCATCCGCCCATGCATGGAGTATTGTTATCACATCTGGGCTGGTGCACCATCTACTAGTCTCTCCCTCTAAGACAAGGTCCAAAAAGAGTGGCTAATCTAATAGGTCCCTCACTATCCACCAAGCTTCAGCCCATGTCCCATCGCCGCAATGGTGCATACTTATGTTTGTTTTACAAGTACTTAAATGGAATGTACTTTGATGGACTTTCTGCTCTGGTGCCCCTTCGACGTAAATACACTCGACCAACCCGACAATCAGTTAAATCCCATTCATTCACTGTAGAGGTCCCAGATCCCGGAGAGACTTCTACTCCGTTAGCTTCTTTCCTGAAGGTGCCAACTTTTGGAACACCATCCCGGCTCTCTGTTTCTCCGACTGTACCGACATGCATAAATGTCAAACTAATGTGAACAAGCATTTTGCTACACAGCTTCTAATTTAGGATGACCCCCAAAACATACACCCTAATTCTCAGTAGTCCCTTATGTCCAAATTTTCAACTATCCGTGCTTAGGTAAACTAAGTTAAAAAAAAATTGAATAAAATTAAAATTTCCTCAGTATAGAAGGATTTCTCCTGCACAGACGGATGACATAATAGATGTAGTGTAGTAGCAGAAGAAATACTACGCTTCACGATTAGCCAAAACGCCACAGCGAATATACGCGGCAAATTGTTATAAGATACATCTCTTCTTTATTCTTTTCCTTTGAATATTGCTCTGTGTCTGTTTGTTTATTCACGCATCAGTTATCATTAGGGGCGGGCAATGACAATGACAATTATTTGCTTAATCACAACAAAGTCAATCCACAAAAAAAGAGAATTATTCCGTTTTAATGAAATTTTTAGTATTTATGTATTAATAATTCTAAAATCAAATACTATTTTGTTATTAATTTTTTTAATAGATTTTTTGGGATCACTTACATGACATTACCAGTTTCCATTCATTTCAAGGACAGAATACGAATATTATACCCATAGTCGAAACTCAGTGACTATCTTTAAAACGAGATAACACCCTGAAGGTTCGAATGAAAATAAATTAAAGGCAGTTGAAAGTGGAAAATAACAAAAAAAAACAGAAATATGAATGTAAAAAAATGAAATAGCTTAAGTATTTCAACTTTAGGGTTTTATCAATAAATTATTGGCTTTAATAATATCAGGATAAATATATAGATATGTGTTCTGATTAAAAGATATGCATATGGGTGCAGTTTTAAATATAGATATGTGTTCTGCTTAAAATATGTGTTAAACTTAAATATATGAATATGTGTTCTGCTTAAAATATATGTATACATGTTCAGCTTAAAACATATGGTAATGTGTTCCCTTTAAAATATATGCGTATGTGTTTCCCTTCAAATATATAGATATGTGTGCAGCTTAAAATATATATATACATTTGTTCTGCTTACAATATATGCATATGTGTTCTGCATACAAAATATGGGTATGTGTTCAGATAAAATATATGTATATGCGTTCGACTAAAAATATGCTAAAATGTGTTCGGGTAAAAATAATTTATATCTATTCTGTTTAAAATATATGGGTGTGTGTTCTCCTTTAAAATATATGGATATGTGTTCAGCTTAAAATGTATGGATATGTGTCCACTTAAAATACATCGATATGTGTTCCGCTTGAAATATATGTCTATGTTTTCCACTTAAAATATTAGGTTATGTGTTCCACTTAAAATATATGCATATGTGTTTCACTTAAAATATATGTGTATGTGTTCCACTTAAAATATAATCGTGTGTGTCCCCCTTCAAATATATTGATATGTGTCTCATTTAAAACAAATATATATGTGTGCCACTTAAAATATGTTGATATATTAATTCTGCTTAAAAATATGGATATGTGTTCTGCTTAAAATATATAGATGTGTGTTCTGCTTAAAGTACATAGATATGTGTTCCGATAAAATACTTCGATATGTGTTTTACTAAGATATATCGATATGTGCTTTCCTTAAAATATATGGATAGGTATTCTGTTAAAATTATACTGATATGTTTTCTGCTAAAATTATATGGATATGTTTTCTGCTTAAAATATATGGATATGAATTCTGCTTAAAATATATGCACATGTGTTCACCTTAAAATATATGGATATATGTTCCTTTTAAAATATATGAATACGTGTTTAACTTAAAATATATTGATATGTGTTCTGCTTTAAATATATGGAAATTTGTTCTGCTTGGAATGTATGCATACATGTTCTATTTGAAATGTGTGGATATGTGTTCTGCTTAAAATATATGGATACGTGTTCAGCTTAAAGTATATGGTTATTTGTGCTCCTTTAAAAATGTGTATATGTGTTACCCCTTTGATATATGGATATGTGTGCAGTTTAAAAAATGTTTATATATTTGTTCTGTTTAGAATATATGCATATGTGTTCCGCGTAAAAAATATTGATGTGTTTAGCTTAAAATATATAGAAGTGTGTTCCACTTGAAACATATGAATATGTGTTCCACTTAAAATGTGTGGATATGTGTACTGCTTGAAATATATGGATAAGTGTTCTGCGTAAAGTATGTGGTGATGTGTAACACTTAAAACATGTTTATATGTGTTATCCTTCAAATATATGGATATGGGTGCAGCTTCAAATATATAGATATATTTGTTTCAGTACAAATATATGTTTATGTGGTGCCTCTAAAAATATGGATATGTGTTCTACTTAAAATATATTGATATGCGCTCGACTTTAAATGTATAGATATGTGTTCTTCTTGAATAAATAGACATGTATTCAACTTTAAATACATGAATGTGTGTTCTCCTTTAAAATATATTGATATGGTGTTAGCTAAAAATATATAGATGTGTGTTCTGCTTAAAATAATGGATATGTGTTCTGCTTGATATATATGCATATGTGTTCTCCTTAAAATATATGGATCAGTGTTCAGCTTAATATATATATATATATATATATATATATATATATATATATATATATATATATATATATATGCGTATGTGTGTGCTGTTTTAAATATATGGATATATTAGTTCCACTTAATATATATGCATATGTGTTCCGCTTTAAATATATGGGTGCGCTTCTGTTAAAAATACATATGCTTTTAACTGATATATTGATATGTGTTCTGCTTAAAATATATGCATATGTGTTTGCTTGAAATATATAAATATGTGTTTCTACTTAAAACATATTGATATGCGTTTTGCTTGAAATATAATGATATGTGTTCTCATTACAATATATTTATATGTTTCCACTTCAAATATGTGGATGTGTGTTCTGCTTCAAATATATAGATGTGTTTAGCATAAATTGTATGGATACGTTTTCTTCTTAAAATATATGGACATGTTTTCCACTTAAAATGTTGATATGTCTTCTGCTTAAAATACATGGATATGTGTTTCGCTACAAATATATTTACATGGGTTTTGCTAAAAATATATGGATTTGTGTTCCGCTTGAAATATGTTGATATGTGTTCCACTTACAATATGAGGATATGTTCTCTGCTTAAAATATATTGATGTGTGTACTATTCAAAATATATTGCCATGTGTTGTGCCGAAAATATATATATATATATATATATATATATATATATATATGTGTGTGTGTGTGTGTGTGTGTGTGTATGCTCTGCTTAATTTATATTGATATGTGTTCTGCTTAAAATGCATGGATACGTGCGCTGCTTAAAATATGTTTATATGTGTTCTGCTTAAAATATATTGATATGTGTTTTGCTTAAGATATGTTGATATGTGTTCAGCTTAAAATATATTGATGTGTACCGTTTAAGATATATTTATATGTGTTCTTTTTAAAATATATTGATGTGTGTTGTGCTAATATTATGTTGATATGTGCACCGCTATAAATATATAGTTATATGCACCGCTATAAATATAGTTATGTGTACTGCTAAAAATGTGTTGTGTTGCATTGTATAGTAGCATTCCCCCAGCAGGACCTTACAACTGGATGTCAAGTGTCTCACACACCCCACTTCTGTGTGGCAGAACATGTGCTTGTTATTGTTGCTGAGACAACTCATCTTTTAAAAGGTATTGGTCATTAAGCCTTGATCTTGGGCAGCCATTATCATTCTCTCCTGATCATAGAGGAGCAATCTTTTTTCAGCAAGTCTACAGAGCTTTACTTATCTATATATTCCTAGGAGTTCATCTAGTAAATACTTAGTACGTTGTTGGCTGGCCCATTCTTCCAGTTTTCTGCAACGGAAGGTATTGGTATACTATTGGTGGCTCTTCCGGGCTATTTCTGTTGCAGGCTTATTGTCTGTTTCTGCCTAATTTGTAGGACAGTCCCGTCCAACATGTTTGGCCAGTTTTGTGATACAGGTTGTTCTGCTTGCTCTGGTTTCTTGGTGTTGGCATACTATCACGAGACTTCGGTTTTGGGAGCTCATCAGATATTGGTCAGTGCTCACAATAGTAACTCGATATTGATGGCAAATTTTGAGAGACCCATACTTCCTGCTCCTCTTAGCAGATACAGCCTTGGTTGACACTGGTTTCTGTACATTACTCTGTACAGTGTCAACATATTCCTTGTTTTAGTGTCTAGTCTATTAATGCCCTTTTGTGAACAGTTAATAGTTTAAAAGAAGCTGTATGTTATTACTGGCATAGCTAATTGGTTAATGGCGATTACTTTGTTTTTCTTTGTTGGCTGTGTTTTGCAATTTTTTCTAACACGGCTTATATATTCTTATATGTTATTATTATAAACAAACCGGATATCGACATGCAGGAATGTATGAAAGACATAAAATGCGATGATATTTTGTTTTATTTTCATAGAAGAACTTTTGCGTGATAGTTTATAAAAATTAAAAAATTATCATACCTTCATTTCTTTATTTTTTATGGTTATAGAATATCTATTAATTAATATGTCCCTAACTTTCTCGTAATGAACAAGAAATGCTTATTTAATTACTATAATTTACTGTACACTATATATATTTCCATTGAAAGGATTCAATAATACTCTGAAATTATTGATAACCTACGTTTACCAATAATTAGCAGTTACATTACTCTGAAATTATTGATAACATATGTTTACCTATGAATAGCAGTTACATTACTCTGAAATTATTTATGACGTATGTTTACCAATGATTAGCAGTTACATTAATCAGAAATTATTGATGACGTATGTTTACCAACGATTAGCAGTTACATTACTCTGAAATTATTGATGACGTATGTTTACCAATGATTTGCAGTTGCATTACTCTGAAATTATTGATGACGTATGTTTACCAATGATTAGCAGTTACATTACTCTGAAGTTATTGATGACGTATGTTTACCAATGATTAGCAGTTACATTACTCAGAAATTATTGATGACGTATGTTTACCAATGATTAGCAGTTACATAACCGTTAAATTCTTGATGACCTATGTTTACAATGATAAGCAGTTACATTACTCTAAAATTATTGATGATGTATGTTGACAAATTGTAAGCAGTTACATTACTCCGAAATTATTAATGACGTATATTTACCAATGATTAGCAGTTACATTACTATGAGATTTTGATGACGTAGTATACCAATGATTAGCAGTTACATTGCTCTGAAATTATTCATGACGTATGTTTACCAATGGGTAGCAGTGTTATTCCTCTGAAATTTTGATGACGTATGTTTATCAATCATTAGCAGTTACATTACTCTGAAATTATTGATGACGTGATTTTACCAATGATTAGCAGTTATATTACCGTGAAATTATTGATGGCGTATGTTTACCCATGATTAGCAGTAATATTACTCTAAAATCATTCATAACGTATGCTACCAATGAATAGCAGTTAATTTACTCTGAAATTATTGATTACGTATGTTTACCAATGGCTAGCAGTTACATTACTCTGAAATTATTGATGACGTATGTTTACCAATGATTAGTATTTACATTACTCTGAAATTATTGATGACGTTAGTTTATCAATTATTAGTCGTTACATACCGTTTAAATTTTTGATGACGTATGTTTACAGTGATAAGCAGTTGCATTACTCTAAAATTATTAACGATGTATGTTTACCAATGATTAGCAGTTACATTACTCTGACATTATTTATGAAGTATGTTTATCAATGATTAGCAGTTACATTACCTTTAAATTATTCACTACATGTGTTGACCAATTATTAACAGTCTTACTCTAAAATTATTGATGACGTATGTTTACCAATGATTAGTATTTACATTACTCTGAAATTATTGATGACGTTAGTTTATCAATTATTAGTCGTTACATACCGTTTAAATTTTTGATGACGTATGTTTACAATTATAAGCAGTAACATTACTCTAAAATTATTAATGATGTATGTTTACCAATGATTAGCCGTTACATTAGTCTGAAATTATTGATGACGCATGTTTACCAATGATTAGCAGTTATATTACTATGAGATTATTGATGACATATGTATACCAATGATTAGCAGTAACATACTGTTTAATTAATGAGACGTATGTTTCCAATGATAAGCAGTTGCATCACTCTAAAAGGATTGATAGCGTATGTTTACCAATTATTATCTATTACATTACTCTGAAATTATTGTTGAAGTATTATTACTAATGATAAGCAGTTACATTACCTTGAAATTATTGATAACGTGTGTTTCATAATGAATTACAGTAACATGAACTTGAAATTATTGATGACGTATGTTTGCCAATGATATGCAGTGACATTACTCAAAAATTATTGATGACGTATGTTTACCATGTATTAAAAGTGACATTACTCAAAAATTATTGATGACGTATGTTACCCAATTATTAGCAGTTACATTACTTTGTAATATCTTTTGGCGTATGGTTACCAATGGTTAGCAGTTACATTACTCTCAAATTATTGATTACGTAAGTTGATTAATGATTAGCAGTAACATTACTCTGAAATTATTGATGACGTATGTTCCAAGATGATTAGCAGTTACATTTACTTGAAATTATTTATGACGTATGTTTACCAATTATTAGCCGTTACATCACTTTTACATTATTTATGACGTATGTATACCAATGATTAGAAGGTACATTACTCTAGAAATTATTCATGACGTATGTTTACCAATTGGTAGCAGTGCTATTCCTCTGAAATTTTGATGACGTATGTTTATCAATGATTAGCAGTTACATTACTCTGAAATTGTTGATGACGTGATTTAACCAATGATAAGCAGTTACATTACTTGGAAATAGTTGATGACGTATGCTACCAATAATTAGCAGTTACATTACTCTAAAATAATTGATTGTGTATATTTACCAATGATTAGCAGTTACATTTCTTTTAAAATATTGATGACGTATGTTTACTAATGATTAGCAGTTACGTTACTCTGAAATTATTGATGACGTATGTTTACCAATGATTAGCAGTTACATTACTCTAAAATTATTGATTACGTATGTAAACCAATGATTAGCCGTTACATTACCTTATAATGTTTGATGACGTATGTTTACAATGATAAGTAGTTACATTTATCTGAAGGTATTGATGAAGTATGTTTATCAATGATTAGCAGTTACATTACCTTTAAATTATTGATAACATGTGTTGAACAATTATTAGAAGTTACCTTACCCTTAAATTATTGATGACGTATGTTTACCAATGATTAGCTGTTACATTACTCTGAAATTATTGATGACGTATGCTACCAATGATTAGCAGTTATATTATTCTGAAATTATTGATGACGTATGTTTACCAATGATTAGCAGTTACATGACTATGAGATTATTGATGACGTGTGTTTACCTATGATTAGCAGTTACATTAATCTAAAATTATTGATGCATTATGTTTGCCATTGTATTACTAGTTACATTGCGATAAAAATATTGATGACGTATGTATACCTATGATTAGCAGTCACGTTAATCCGAAATTATTGATGACGTATAATTACTAATTGGTAGCAGTTTCATTACTATGTAAGTATTGATAACGTATGTTTTCCAATGATTAGTAGTTACATTACTCTTAAAATATTGTTGACGTATGTTTACAAATAATTAGCAATTACATTACTCTTAAATTATTGATGACGTATGTTTTCCAATGATTAGCAGTAACATCACAATGAAAGTAATGAAGACGTACGTTTACACATGATGAACAGTTACATTACTCTGAAATTGTTGATGACGTTTTTTGACCAATGAGGAGTATTACATTACCTTGAAATTATTGGTGAAATATGTTTACAAATGATTATGAGTTACATTACTCTTAAATTATTGATGACGTATGTTTACCAATGATTAGCCGTTACATTACTCTGAAATTGTTGATGACGTATGTTTATATGACAAGCTTTTACATAACCTTTACATTATTGATGACGTATGTTTACCAATGATAAGCCGTTACATTACTCTGAAATTATTCATGACGTATGTTTACAAATGATTTGCAGTTACATTACTCATATATTATTGATGACGTATTTAAACCAATGATTAGCAGTTACATTACACTGAAATTTTTACTTACGTATGTTTTAAATGATTAGCAGGTACATTACCTTGCAATTATTGATGAGGTATGTTAACCAATAGTTAACAGTTTCATTACTCTGAAATTATTCATGATGTACGATTAGCCGTAACATTACCTTGAAATTATTGATAACGTATGTTTACCAATGATTAGCAGTTACATTAATTATTGATGACGTATATGTACTAATTAGTAACCGTTACATAACCGTTAAACTATTGATGACGTATTTACATTGCTCTAAAATTATTGATGACGTATGTTTACCAATGATCAACAGTAACATTACTCTGTAATTATTAGTGACGTATGTTTACCAATGATTAGCTGTTTCATTATGATGATATTATTGATGACGTATGTATACAAATGATTAGCAGTTACATTACTCTAAAATAATTAATGATGTATGTTTACCAATTATTAGCAGTTACCTTACTCTTAAATTATTGATGATGTATATTTACCAATGATGAGCATTTACATTCATCTGTAATTTTTTATGAAGTATGTTTACCAATGAGTAGCCATTACATTACTCTCACATTATTGATGACTATGTTTACTAATGTTTTGCAGTTATATTACTATGAGATTATTGGTGAGGTATGTTATCCAATGATTAGCAGTTACATTACTCTGAAATTATTGATCACGTATGGTTACTAATGGGTAGCAGGTACATTTATATGAAATCATTGATTACGTATGTATACCAATGATTAGCAGTTACATTACATGTAAATTATTGATAACGTATGTTAATTAGTGATTAGCAGTTACATTATTCTTTAATTATTTATGACGTATGTTTACCAATGATTCGATATAACATTACTTTGAAAGTAGTGATGACCTATTTGTACACGTGATTAACAGTTACATAACTCTAAAATTGTAGATGACTTTTACTTACCAATAATTTGTGTTACATTACCTTGAAATTATTGATGAGGTATTATTACTAATGATTATCAGTTTCATTACTCTGAAATTATTAATGACGTATGTTTACAAATGATAAGCAGTTACATTACAGTGCAATTATGGATGACGTTGTTTATTAAAGATAAGCAGTAACATTACTCAGAAATTTTGATGACGTATGTTTACCAATAGTTCGCAGTTACATTACTCTAAAATTATTGATGTAGTAAAATAACAAATGATTGGTCGTTACATTACTCTCAAATAATTGATGACTTATGTTTACCAATGTTTTGCAGTTACATTACTATGAAATTATTAATGCCGTATTGTAACTAATGGGTAACAGTTACATTTATATGAAATCATTAATTACGTATGTTTACCAATGATTAGCAGTTACATTACTTATACATTATTGATAACGCATGTTAATCAATGATTAGCAGTTACATTATCCTAAAATTATTGATGACGTATGTGTACCAATTATTAGTACTTACATTACTTTAAATTATTAATGACGTATGTTTACTAATGAGTAGCAGTTAAACCAGCTTAATTATAGTGCAATTATTGATGAAGTATGTTAATTAATGATTAGCAGTTACATTACTCTGTAATTTTGATGACGTATGTTTACAAATAGTTCGCAGTTACATTACGCGTCAATTAAGTTAAATCACTCAAAAAGTGTTAATGTCGTATGTTTACCAATTATTAGGAGTTACATTATCATGAGATTGGTGATGACGTATGTATACCAATGACTAGCATGTACATTACTCTGAAATTATTGATACAATTATGTCTACCAATGATTAGCATTCATATTATATGAAATTGTTGATGACGTATGTTTACCAATGCTTATCAGTTACATTACTTTGACACTATTGATGACGTATGTTTACCAATGATTAGCTGTTACATTACGCTGAAATAATTGATTACATATGTTTACTGATGAGTAGTCGTTACATTATCTTTGAATTATTGATGGCCTATGTTTACCGATGATTAGCAGGTACGTTACTCTGAAATGATTGATGACGTAAGTTGATAAATAATTAGAAGTTATATCACTCTTAAATCATTAATTACGTGTGTTTACAAAATATTAGCCGTTACATTACCTGGAAATTATTAATGACGTTTCTTTAACAATGATTAGCAGTTACATTAGTCTGAAATTATTGATGGCGTATGTGTACAAATGATTAGTAGTAAGATTTCTATGAAATTATTGATGACGTATGTTATCTGATGATTAGTAGTTACGTTACTCTGAAATAATTGATCACGTAAAGTTTACAATGATTAGCAGTTACATAACTATAAGATTATTGATGACGTATGTATACCAATGATTAGCAGTAACATTACTCTGAAATTATTGATGACGTATGGTTACTTATGGGTAGCAGTTACATTAATATAGAATCATTGATGACGTATGTTTACCAATGATTAGCAGTTACATTATGTATAATTTATTGATAACGTATGTTAATCAATGATTAGCAGTTACATTACTCTTAAATTATTGATGACGTATGTTTACCAATGATTCACAGTAACATTACTATGAAAGTAGTGATGACGTATTTGTACACATGATTAACAGTCACATTACTCTGAAATTGTAGATGACTTTTTCTTACCAATAATTAGTGTTACATTACTCTGAAATTATTGATGAGGTATTATTACTAATGATTATAAGTTACACAACTCTGAAATTATTGATGATGTATTATTACTAATTATTAGCAGTTACATTACTCGGAAGTTATTGATGACGTATGTTAACCAATGATTAGCAGTTACATTACTCTGAAATTATTGATTACGTATGTTTATCAATGATTTGCAGTTACATTACTCTGACATTATTGATGCCGTATGTTTACCAATGATTAGCAATAACTTTATAGTGAAACTATTGATAACGTATGTTTACAAATGATTAGCAGCTACATTACTCTGAAATTATTGATGACGTATGTTTACCAATAATTAGCAGTTACATTACTATTAAATTATTGATGACGTATGTTTACTAATGATAGCCCGTTCATTACGTTGAAATTATTTATGGCCTATGTGTACTGATTATTAGCAGTTACAGTTCTATGAAATTATTTATTGCGTATGTTTACCAATGATCAGCAGTTACATTACTCTGCTATTATTGATGACGCATGTGTACAAATTATTAGCTGTTATGTTACTGCGAAATTATTGATGGCGTATGTTTACCAATGATTAGCAGTTACATTACTTTGACACTATTGATGACGTATGTTTACGAATGATTAGCTGTTACATTACGCTGAAATCATTCGTTACATATGTTTACCAATGATTAGCAGTTACATTACATTGACACTATTGATGACGTATGTTTACGAATGATTAGCTGTTACATTACGCTGAAATCATTCATTACATATGTTTACGAATGATTAGCCGTTCCGTTACCTTGAAATCTTTATGTCGTTTGTTTACCACTGATTAGCAGTTACATTACTCTGAAAGTATTTATGACGTATGTTTACCAATGCTTAGCTGTTACATTACGGTGAAGTCATTCATTACATATGTTTACAGATGATTAGCCGTTACATTATCTTTGAATTATTGATGGTCTATGTTTACCGATGATTAGCAGTTACATTACTCTGAAATGATTGATGACGTAAGTTGATAAATGATTAGTAGTTATATCACTCTGAAGATATTGATGATGTATGTTTACAAAAGATTAGCAGTTATCTAACTCTTAAATGATTAATTACGTGTGTTTACCAGTTATTGGACATTACATTTCCTTGAAATTATTGATGACGTTTCTTTACCAATGATTAGCAGTTACATTATAGTGAAATTATTGATGACGTATGTTTTCCAATTAATAGCAGTTACATTACTCTGAAATTATTGATGACGAATGTTTACCAATTATTGGCAGTTACATTATTCTGAAATTATTGATGACATATCTTTACCTATGATTAGCCGTTACATGATGTTTAAATTATTGATAGCCTATGTTTACCGATTATTGGCAATTATAGTTCTCTGAAATATTTTTTTGCGCATCTTTACCAATGATTAGCAGTTACAGTTCTCTGCAATTATTGATGACGCATCTTAACCAATGATTAGCAGTTATATTACTCTGCAATTATTTATAGCGTATGTTTACCAATGATGATCAGTTGTATTACTCTGAAATTATTGATGGCGTAATTTTACCAAGTATTTGCAGTTACATTTCTCTGAAATTATTGATGGCGTATGTTTACCAATGATTAGCTGTTCCATTACTATGATATTATTTATGACGTATGTGTTCCGAGTATTAGCAGTTACATCACTCTGAAATTATTGATGAGGTATGTTTACTAATGATTAGCAGTTACATTACTATGAGATTGCTTATGACGTATGTATTCCAATGATTAGCAGTTACATTACTCTGAAATTATTGATGCATTATGTTTACCAATGATTAGAAGTCACATTATGGTGAAATTATGTGTGACCTATGTTTACCAATGATTAGCAGTTACATTACTTTGACATCATTAAGTACGTATGTTTACCAATGATTTGCAGTTACATTACTCAGAAATTATTGATGTCGTATGTTTACAAATTATTAGCAGTTACATTACTCTTAAATTATTGGTTACGTATGTTTACTAATGATTAGCAGTTACATTACTCTGCAATTATTGATGACGTATGTTTACCAATGATTAGCAGTTACATTACTCTGAAATTATTGATGACATATGTTTACTTATGATTAGCAGTTACAATACTTTGAAATTCTGTATGACGTATGTTTACCAATGATTTGCATTTACATTCATCTGAAATTATTGTTTATTAGTTGATTTTCGTAAAATCACATTTTGATGCCAGCGGTAAGTTTGTTTTTGGTAGAAACTATTCTGGTTTAATCATTTTGTTCTTAGTCCCCCAGATTTACAATAACGTCTGAACACCTTGTAAAACTTGGCGGAAACAAATAAAAAAAAAACAATTTTTTTAGAATTTAAAGTGTGAGATTAGTTACTTGTATGAATGTAACTAATACTTATTTCTGTTTCTGGGTCATTTATACTTTTTAGTTATGTTCACGAATTGTTTGTTGCAAAGACCTATATTTGGGGGGACTTTTAACCTTTGATATGATGTCTTTTTTAATTTGAAAAACTGTTTAATATTTCCTTGCATGTATTGTGTTCAGGATTTTTATAAACTCATTGTGAGAGTTCATCTAAATAGTTCATATGTGGCAAAAACCGAAAAATACATACAATAAACATTAATTACTTTAGACGATATATGCGCGGTGACTAGACAACGAGAAAGGTCAGGACGGTGCCAGCAAAATAAAACAAATCTTGTCCCGAGCATTTTAAATCTTTTAATATTCAACTTTGAACTTTCTGAAAGGCATCATATAGACGTTTAGCAAATAGATGCGAAAAAAAATTTTAATATTTCAAAAACTTTGATAAGGGAACAGGCAAGTAAAGGCTATAATATTTACTTGGTTTACCATAAGTTACGAATCAAAAAATTAAATTAGACTCTGAGAGTCAATGTTAAATCTAGGAATGAGATTCCTAACATACGGTCATGTTAAGTTAAATCTTAGATTGTGAATAAACAACATTCTAATAAATAAATACATTGCGTGTGTTTCATTTTTTTTCGTCAAGAAATCGGAAATACACCTCAATCTGTTCCGATTCTAATATTAATGACGATACCCCAAAAAGTTCCGAATTTTCAGATTCTAATTAATCGTTCAAACAATAATATATATATATATATATATATATATATATATATATATATATGATTATTTTTATTTAAACAGACATGTACAATATCTGCGACCCTAGCATGTCGATGTATACGATCTACATCAGTTAAAAGCTGAGTACTGATCAGGCAGAATTAAGATTTGATCCTTCGCTTACATGATATTCGCAAACCTGATTGAAATTCTTTGGTTAACTATCCCGTGGATATTTACATTACCTGGATTACTATATATATATATATATATATATATATATATATATATATATATATATAGAGAGAGAGAGAGAGAGAGAGACACAGAGAGAGAGAGAGAGAGAGGTTTCTATGTACAGGATGATCTCCCAAACTATTAACGGACCATTATAAATGCTGGAAAATATATGAAAGACAACATCGTGAGTAACATGGGCACATGCGTTTGTTTTATAAATTTGAACATTTAGGTATGTGTATATATTTAAGTCATGGTATGTATATATATATATATATATATATATATATATATATATATATATATATATAGATAGATAGATAGATATGTATATATATATATGTATATTGAACATATATATATATACATATATATATATATATATATATGTATATATATACATATATATATATATATATATATATATATATATAGATAGATAGATAGATAGATAGATAGATAGATAGATAAATAGATAGATATATGTATATATGTATATATATATGTATATTGAACATATATATATATATATATATATATATATATATATATATATATATATATATATATATATATATATATATATATATATATATATATATACATACATACATTTTCAAAGTTACAAAAAACATGTCCGGAGGAAGAAATGAGTAAAAAAAGAAAAGAACTCAAACTGTTTCTATGCATGTAGATGGCGTTATATTGTAAAAATAATTGTAGGGTTTAAATGAATAAATATTTATTTTTAAAATGTATTTCTCCGTTGTCTTGGCTTCTAAAACTAACATATTTCTATACAAATTAACACAGCGCTTACATTGAGGAAATAGTTGTGATAACTACACCACTAGTCCAGTCAAATCAATGAAAAAAGTCAAACTAATTGCAACACAAGGATTTTTTTTTGAACAATGAATTTCTATGCGGTGTCTATATGGACATATTAAAAGTCTAGAAAAATCAACCGATGCGAAATACGAAAATGTTATAATTATCTATCTGCGATAATAGTGTGTGTTTATGACAAAGAAATGTAAGCAACCTAGTTGTGATTTTACCTTTTTTTTACTAATATTTTCAGTACAATTTATTGCTGAATTAAATTACTCATCGATTGCTCGATTCCTGTTTTGAAATAAAGTTCTAATTTACTTTATGCAGTTTTGAAAATCGAACTTTAATTCAATGTTTTAATCGCTTGCGGCCATATTGTTTTTTTTTCATGCACCAAGATATTTACGTCGTTTTATTACATACAAAAAAAAAACAAGGTTTTGATACAAAATAAAATTTGAATTATTTTTACACAAAAAAAATTTGTTTTAAACAACATGAAGAGGTTAAAAGTAAAACATATTGGTTGATGTCTAAAGAATTATTTTTAATATATATCATAGGTAGGTAATTTAGAATAACTTACTGAAATAAATTAGTAGTCTATTATACACTACTGTTTTTTGCCAATTTTTTTTTTTACAAATTTAATAATGTATAATATAAGTACTAGAGACATGTGCACACCTTGTAAAGAAGGTATTATGAGTAACAATCTTTAGGATACAGTGACAATTATCCAAAATGAAGTGATAGCATCAACACAGTACGTGGATAATATGCAAATAGTTTTCGATATGTGCAGGTCAACGTGTTCATAAGAGATGTAATAAACTATAGTCTACCCCTAATATTATAAAAGTAAATGAAACACATTGAATGGGTCGATATATCAGCATTAAATTATAGGTTATAATCCGGAATAAGAACTTTTGATATAAAAAATTACTGCCTTTTTTTTGGTGCATCAATCAAATACCAAGGAAGACAAAGATACAAGGGTTATTATCTTGTGAAAACATTCACATTTGATAACACTATAGACACAATATGTAATTCCCGGAATGATGAGTGGAGCGATATAGTATTAGAAAGAGTATCTTTTGCAAATGATTTACATGCCAAGGATGCTGTCTATCACCAACGGCGCAGTACCAACTTTAGGACAAGCAAACCATAGAAATGAATATAAGACACCAAACTCAAATTATCCATCCAGACATAAAATTCCTGAGCATTTTTCGCTGATAGTATTGCTTAATTTATACAAATTATTCCAACAGGACAAATACAGAGAAAAAGCAGGCATCTCTGGAGCTGCCATCATTTAAGCTATTCGACCAAGTATGGTGATTGCTCTTTTACAATTATGGTTAGCCATAAAAATGCATCTCCAGTTTTGTTTTTGGTTGTTGATAGATTAATTACAGCATCATGGGTTGTGTAGCTTATATGACGAAGTCCAAACATTTGAACGAAATGCTTCTTTAACTGTTATGCCACTGTTTCAGAAGGTCAATTTATGCTATATGCAGCATACACTATTGGCGACAATATACAAACACATGATGGAAAACCCACCTTTCATCAGATGGGTATGGTTGCCCTGTTAACACCAGGTGAATTTGTCATGTATGGTATTTCCTAACATGAAGAAACGACTTATAGGATCCTTAGGCCTAGACATGTAACAATTCATTACCATTATCACAAAGATAATCTATATCATTTTGGTGAACTTAGCCATCTTGAGCCTTGTGATAATTTTCCTAAATCTCCATATGTACTTGATATTCTGTGGACAGTTTCCCCGTTTCTGCAATGGCCATGCCCGGGGTTGTCAAAATTCATGCGAATGGTATAAAAAATAAATCATCCAGGAAGGAGTGCAACTGTTGTGAGTTTGCCTTTCATTGACTTAGATCCATCAAATATGTCATGTATCTATTCTACATTGATATTTCTGGTTGCACAAGTAATATTATAACACAACTCATGTTACCACATTAGACCATCCACTGTATCGGAAGGCTCAAACAATTGTAGTTAATACTCCATCTAGCCATCTGAAATCTATAGTGCTGAGAATTGGAGGATTACACATGGAGATGAGTTTCCCGGGTGTATAGGCAACATAATGGAAAAAGCAGGATTGTCAGAAGTTCCGGAAGAGTTATATGGCAACAACTCAGGGTTAAATATTCTTAGTGGAAATCAAGACGCCATTTCTGAATAGATGGTGCACTTAATAATTATGTATTTGACACTGAAACTCAAAGTAAAGAAAAGACTAACACATGAACAGAGAACTCTAATATAATTCAAGTGAGAGGTACTAATAAAGAAAAAAGTTGAATAATGTCAGCTAAAAACATATTTGCAAACCTCATTGCTAATCTAAATACGATGGTGGATGAAGAATCTGTGATATCAGCTATGCCTATCCATGAGGAGGTGGAACAGAAAAAAGGAAAATTTGACTAATCGTATTTGCGGCTTGTAGTTGCAATATATGAAAATGCTAGACATTTCGAAGCATTTTATCTGACCTGAAAAAAAAGAAATTGGAGTCATCTTACTTCATTGTATGACAACTACCATACTTTGTTATTGCAGATCACAATTTGTATACTAAGACAATATTGTTATATCTTCAACAAATGATTACATAATGAATAGGTCATCGTGATGTGTATGCCATTTTTAAATATAGTTTACATGGTGTTTACCATAGTGATACTGGGCAGGACCTTCCACTGATCTTATTGTTTATGTGAAGTATAAAATATACTGGCACACTCACAAGGGATAGCAAAGCTGCAAATCATGTGGATTAAATATTTCCGGTTTGTTCTGAACTAACTCAACGTATGCAGCAGTTTACTGGTGTCAATTATGAAATCAGTAAACAGCAGAAAGAAGTAACTGATGCCAGACAAAAGAGAGACTGCACGGATACGAAAGAGCATATCAGCTATGAGAAAGCCAGTAATTTCCTCAGTAAATCTGATATCACCGCACAGCATAATCTCACGTATTGTTGTATATAATTCAGTAAATTTAAATCAAACAGAAAATGTTGCCTATGAGATTCTTCAATCCATGAAAGGCAATGAGGTATTTAACAATTCATTCAAGTGAAAGGAAAACAGGCACTTACCCTTGAATCGAAAAACAGATGTGATTATAGATAAAAAAAAGTAGTGGATATGAATCTACAAGCACTGTTTAAACGCCTAACATTAGTTGCAACAAGAGAAATACGAACTTCCTATTGGTAGACAATAGTATGCATATATTAAATACGTACTGTGCAAATATGACAAATGCGTTAATATATTTGATGGGTACAGTGAACAACCCTAAGTAAAAAGACATAATTTATTCGAGAAGAGGAGTAAATATTGTATATGTACACGGTGAGTTAACTATGGTTCCAGCAACGAAAAATGACATCATGTTTTCTGAATGTTTGGAAGGAGCAGAGGGTCTGTGTATCCACGTCAATAGTGATGATGTCTTATTATTGAAACTGCTGATAAAACTGTTTAGAATCTGACCTTGGCCCCAGCATATCCCTACATTAACCATTTCATTATGCTTTACTTGGATTTGACACAACCTCATGCTTATCTAATGCAGGCAAAACAGTTTTTATTAAAATAAAAAAGACTTACAGCATTGTGCTGATGTCTTCTGTCAGTGTGAGATATCAAACGAAAACATTATTGCATCTGAAAACCGCCAGAAGTGAACGTCAACAAATTGCGCTATCATCGATTTTCCCAAAATATACATAAAAACATAATCACAGTGGATTAAATATATTGCCTCCAACAACAGCTGCTGCAAAATTATTTTATTTGTATTATACTAATAAGTACAGATATGGTTAGTAACTCGTTTTCTTAATCCCATCAATTGGTGATGACAGGTGATCAATAGTGTCATCATACTAGAAATGACTGCTACCAGCACCAGAAAGTCTTTTTCATAATTTGATCCGGTGCAACTGCAAAAATATTGCAATACAGCACGATGTACATGTAAAATGTATGGACTTAATTGTTAAACACACAGTAGGATAATGTTGTGGTACAGCTTGTGCTATTTTGTCAGTGCCTAAAGAGTACATTGAGTTAGATGATTGCAAAATAATTTTATAACAAAAGCACTTTAAGAGAACAATTCTCCACCAAGGTTCATTCTGTTAGGCTTCTATGCAGATGAAACTTTGTAATGTTTTTTTTTAAAATAAGACACTATATAAACATAAGAAAGTTTGCACCGATTGATTGCCAGATGCCAGATTGCCGGGGATTAACATGAAATTGTTAAATGGAATGTGCTATGTTAATATGAAAAAATGCTGCGAATTTTTTAATCTGTTATAGATCAAGGTTAAATTTTATTTGATGATATGTATACTATCTCGTACTCATGTTTTAAATGCCAAAAGATATAACAAGAAATTGACTGAGATGTGATTTTAAAAAAGATTTTTGACGATGATGAAAAATAAAGATTTTCTCGAATTTCAAAAATTCTTGCATTCAGATACTGAACTGGATCAGATTTAGAATTAATTATGGGACTTCCCTGGGCGAAGATACAACTTTGGTAAAAGAGGGCATTGGAATCTGGTGATTATTTGTTGCATAAGGTGGATAACAAACGGGCAAATAAACTAACAAACATATAAAGAAACGATAATTACAGCATGACCTCCTTGTGTGTGTGTGGAGTGGGTAATCCATAATATATTCATTATTTTAAAATTGAAACATAATGAAGTCGACGTATATCTAATAAAATAATTCCATGAAATATCCCAATAATTTGATATTGGAAGAATATTTATTGAATGCATACGATAAAACGGTGTATTTAAACGAGAAAAATTGTCCAAGAACTTAAGACTTACTCTAAAATACATTTAATATAGGTTCATGTTTGCTGTGAGATTAAAGAAGCATTCTATATACATCATTTCTTACCTTGATGTTTACCTATGAATTTCAAAGTATGCCTTGCTGTGATTGGTAGCATACATCATGTTCACTGAAAAATACAAGGTACCTGTTGATAAAAAATGCAAAATTTGCATATTTGGCATTGGTAGATTTTTCTAGAGTGTTAGTATGTTACAAAAGTGACCTTATAGAAATGCATTCTGCAAAACCACTTTGTGTTGCAATTAGTTTGACCTTTTGCCAAAATAGAGGTTTATTTGACTGGACTACACGCAGAATCCTACTCGCCTGTTAGAATATTTATCGAGCAGGACAAATTAAGAAGAATAAAATGAAACCAAAATTATTAACTGTCTATTTAGTTTTGATAAGAGTGATTCTATCACCGAAAGTCTCTAGACTTTCAAATAAATAAATGTCTGTTTTAGAATGTAACAAATCTTAACGTTGTTATTTGGCTTAAAAAGTCCTTACACACACACACACCCCCCACACACACACACCCACACACACACATATATATATATATATATATATATATATGTATATATATGTATATATATATAAATATATATACATAAGTATATGTATATATACATAAATATATATATATACATAAATATATATATATATAAATAAATATACATATATACATAAATATATATATATACATAAATATATATATATATACATAAATATATATACATAAATATATATATATATATATACATACATATATATATATATATATATAAATACATAAATATATACATAAATACATAAACATATATACATATATATATATATATATATATATATATATATATATATATATATATATATACATACAAAGAAAAAATATATATATATGTATAGTTCGGCAGCAAGTCATTTTTTATGCAAGTGTCATTAAAGACCACGGAGTTCTCTCTCTTCGCGATCTTTCTTTTCAATTTCTCGACGCGGAGAGCGATTCTTCGGTTTTGGGGTGTACCCAAAAACCGAAAAATCGCTCGCCGCTTCGAGAAATTGACAAGAAAGATCGCGAAGAGAGAGAGAACTCCGTGGTCTTTAATGACGCTTGCATCATATATATATATATATATATATATATATATATATATATATATATATATATATATATATATATATATATATATATATGAGAGAGAGAGACAGAGAGAGAATGAATGAACGAGTAAGAGAGTCGGACAGGTTCAAAAAGACACATACATATGCGGAATGCGTTAGAGAAATTAGAGAGACAGGAGGACAATCGAGCAGATATGGTGAGATAGATAGAAAGAGAAATACAAATAAAGTAAAAGGCAATGCGTGAAAGAGCGATATAGGAATGGATAAATAAAGACATCGAATTACGTGTGTGTTATTTTCAAAACAAAGAAATAATCGATTCTAGGTTTATATACCACTATAGACTACGGAGTTGTTTAGACTTTTAACTGAAATTAAAAAAATAATCTTCTTCCCTATAAGCAAAATCAACAATGCAATAGTGGATGCTCTTCAGGGACTTAACACTGTCCACTTTCATCGATCCTGCGAGGAAAAGTGATTCCTAAAATCCCTATATGTTGAGAAACGCCATAACGATTTTGCAATTGTGTCGCTTTACTTGTCTATTTATTGTTGTTTTTTTCAAAAGGGATTAGGCGGAAACGGCATTTTAGATGAGAAACAAAATATTGTATTGACCTCCTCATTTAAAGTGACGAATGTATTGCGGCAAAGAATTGATAACAGCAAAATGCATAGAATAATTGATGAGGGGTTCGGTCTATTCAATCATGCTTTCCCACGATTGAAAAGAGAGTGCAAATGGTTTACTTGATCGTTTTGTTGTTATTGTCTATCGTGTGATGTAACATATGAAACTCATCCTGATGTTGTTTCATGAATATCGAATACAAAACAGTGAATTTGTGAGTTTAACCCATTAGTGCCCAATTCGTTTCTTTAATACATCATCAAAAATGTTCTCTAAATGTAAATCATATTTGAGTGAAGTCATATTTTAACATTTACTTGACTTGTTTTGCATAGTTGAATCATTCATTTATACTATATATAAACATGTGGGTTTATTATTATTACTTACCCCAAAGAAGTGGTGATTGAATGAAAGAGGAAACTGATTGTATCATTCCACTGTAGATCTTCGGAGTATTCTAAACAATGAGACATCAGTGGTACCAATCTATATCATACAGTAGGTGTAGTATGTGAAAGGCACCTACATCTTTATGGCCAACTACTGATATTGCTTGAAAGTATAAAGGTTGCTTAAATATGATCAATTATCGTTCGTGTACTGTAAAAGGACCATGAGCGCGAATAGGTTAACAATAATCTGAGACAGATAGTTGTAAGAAAGAAACATTGCTCATGGAAGTTTCGTTTAGTTTTAGGCACAGAGAAGTAGAAATGGAAATTATTTACACTGGTTGTAGTCAGACAAGTTTTGTTTGTAAATATTTTTCAGGAATGGACAATAGATTTAGGTTAATCCGAGTACCTGCGATTAAAATAACTATAGAACTGAGAAAAACTAGCAACGCCTCTTCTGTAAGATAGCTGTAGAAGGGAGGAGAAGAGGACACCGCTTACTAGATGGTTAAGTCGGTTGTGTACCTTGTCAAGGCAGAGAAGTGTGCTCTGAGCAGCACCTCACAAGATGTGGCAACAGTACTCAATGCTAGGACGTATTTTGCTATTATACAGATATAGGATTGCTTCAGGAGTGAGATACGTTTTGGAGCGGTAGAATGATCCAACCATTTTTCTTTCTACTTTAGAAAGGGATTTGATGTCAGTCTTCCATTTCAGGTCAGGGTGAAGGTCAGTCCCAAGAGCTTGTCAAAGCAGGCTGCTTCTTCAAGACGAAAGCCATTCATTTCAATTGGGGCGAAGTGGGGATCAGAACGTTGGTGATTAAAAGAGAGAAGCTTACTATAAGACGCATTAAAAGTAACCAGCTATTTTCCCCATTGCAATGCATGCTCAAGGTCGGAAGCGAGAGAATCAGAAAGATCTTGATCATTGCTGATCTTCAAAGCATTGCCGTAGATGGTTGTGTCGTCTGTATAAATGTCGACGAATGATATTAGAATATGATTGGGGATGTCTATATGAAGATTAGGAAGATGGTTGGCCCCTGAATAGATCTTTGAGGCACGCCAGCGTTGATACTGTGAGCTTTGTACTTCTGCCAACAAACTACTACTTTTGAAACCTATTAGATAGTCAGGATTTGATGGCTGAGAGGATATTTCCAGAACTTCTATAGCTAGAAAGCTCGTGAAGTAGACCTTTGTGCCAAACCCTATCCAAGGATGCTATGATAATATCTTTCAAGGTGGGTATTTGCGGAATGTTTACTGTAACATATATAACATAAATGCGTTTGATCTGCCTACTTTTTTTCTAACTGCCAGTCCTGTTGTATCAGGTAAAGCCAAGCTCAAATGCATCTGATCTCGAGTAAAGGTGTACGAGGAAACAAATCAATGAAATAAGTTGGAGCAACGGCCGGAGTGTCTGCTGGTATTATAAAGTTATAATAATTTATCTAAACTCCTAAAATAATGTTCTTAACAATAACACGTAACCACTCTATTATAGAATTTGTTTTAATTTGCTTGTTTTTTACATGCAACACAGTTTTCTGACATTTAACTTCAAAATGCTAGTTCTTGTAAAGTATTCACTGCAAACAGGTTATCATTTCAGACAGAGATGTCAGGGTGGGTTCATACATTTCTCAACAGTGTGAGATTATAAGTAAATAATATAAATAGAACTTGTCAGAGCGTAAGTATCCATTGCAGAACTCGTACCGCCCATAATATTCTAGAAAAAGTATATATATATATATATATATATATATATATATCGTCAAATCATCTTCAGGCGATATTAGTTTTAGTGTCTTTACAAATTATGACTTTACTGTTGTGCTCATTTTTGAATTATAACGGCAAGTAGTTTATGAGTTGAAAAAACTTTTAAATCTCTCATATGTGTAGAACGCCATCACGCTCTCATGTACATTTCAACTTTACAGACGCTTTTTCAAGTTATAAACTAGTTGCCATTATAATTCAAAAATGAGCACAACAGTAAAATCATAATTTGTAAAGACATTAAAACTAATACAACCTGAAGATGATTTGACGATTCAAATCGAAAGTACTTGTAAAAAAGAAAAAAGAATGGAACAAGAAACCCATGGATCATATTTACATCAATTTGACCGAAACATTAGATGGACAATTCGGAAAATTGAAAAAATAAAAAAAGTCGCATCAAACAAAACCACTCCGTGTTATATATATATATATATATATATATATATATATATATATATATATATATATATATATATATATATACTAATGATAATAGAATTAACGATAATCGAAATATCGTAGTGATCTATCTCGATAAAGTAAAGCTAAATACGTTGAGTAGAGCAATCAATATTAAAGAAAGAAAGATGAAGATAAAGAATTGTACAAAACTACATAAATATAAGCATCTGAATCCCCCTCCACCCACAGGCTCATCTTAGCTGACCGTCAAACTTGAAGTCATAGACTTCACTAACACCCCCCCCCCCGCCCATTCCTTCACACTACCCTTAAAATATCAGCCGCACGCATTATTCACTTTGACCTCGCTTGGAACGGTTCTATTCTCCTTAGTCGGCAAAACTTCCTACCCAAAGCAGAATATTCAAGATGATATATAAAACTTTTGAAACATTTCTCTGTCAGAGAAGCCAGCAATTAAAGGCAGACATGAACTTTTCCGCATAACGCCTTTAAACAGACAATCTTAACCTCGGATTTGCCGAATTGGATATTTAAAATACCAATACAGAATTTTTACTTGTGACTCCAGGGAAATATACTATAACGGAGTACGAATCCATACGCACCAAGTGAGATATTTGAACCCTCCACCTTTTATTTGTTAAAAAACTTTCTTCAATTCTACAAACTGTTACTTTTACTATTAACTATCTACACCTTAACGTCCCTCTCGTCTTCAAAATCACCTCCCAATTCTGCCAATTTTTACTTCCCGGCCTTTTATTTTATTTTATTTTATTTTTTAATTTCTTTATCCCCAATTCATTTTGTTTTTATTCTTCAATTTTTTCAAAGTGAAATGGAACTAGGTAATATTTCATTGATATAAATACCATATTACCAGATTTATCCTCTGACGAGAAGAGTTTTATCTTTGAAAAACCATGGTTTAAGGATTAATGTAACTCCTTGCATCTGAACTTTCGATGTAATAAAAGATTTGTATTAATTTATGTAACTTGATGTAGTTTTGTACAATTCTTTATCTTCATCTTTTTTTCTTTAATATTGATTGCTCTACTCAACGTATTGAGCTTTACTTTATCGAGATAGATCACTACGATATTTCGATTATCGTTAATTCTATTATCATTAGCATTCCAGCTCCCGCAAGGTTGAGCTTTTTATATCTATCTTAATATGTTTTGCAAGGAGTTCCTCCCACGTTCTGCTAAAAACATCCCCACCCCCTCCCAAGATAACTACAGGAATAAACTCATCCAGGCAGTGAAAACTTTCATGATAAACGTGAGATGGAAAGCCTTCCATTACGACCTGAACGCAAGAAAATCGAAACACGACAGCTCTACCGGAGAAAATATACCCCAAACGGAACACAACCTCCCATTGAACTCATATAGAGAGCAAAAGAAAAAAGAAAGAATAGCAGCAGCTCATTACGGCTTAAAAACCTTATCATTCCCTAGGCAAAATGACAATTTAGATAATTTCGAAAACGATTTATTCAACCTAGTTAAGAAAATCAAATTGAAAAAACAGAATAATATATCCCACCCAATTGCAAAGAAAATAAATAAGTTTGCCAAAAAGGTCAAGACACAACCTAACATAATCGTCCCAGCGGACAAAACAAAAAACTATTACAAACTAGATTACACCTCCTACAGAAATTTAATATATAAAGAACTAAATAAATCGTACAAAACCATACCCCCATAATTTTAACCAATATAAACGCATAGGCTAAATCTCTATTAACTTCATTGAACATCACTAACCACGCTGAAATAGTCACCCGGCCACCCCTAGATTCTCCCTTAAAGACCATAAAATAGATTTCAATGATAACCCCTCAATTAGACTTATCTGCCCTTCTAAATCAGACATAGGAATAATTAGCAAAAAAATCTTAAGCAGAATTATCCCAGACATGAAGAAGAAATTATTCTTCTCACTATGGCAATCATCTAACGTTGTAATAGATTGGTTCCTTAACCTTAAAGATAAATCCAAATTGAACTTTATAACCTTTGTATATAAATAACTATTACCAATCAATATCCCCAATCCTCCTTAATAAGGCACTAATATTAGCTAAAAATAAGTCTGACCTCACCGACATAGAAATCAAATTAATACTACTAGCTAGAAGATTCATACTCCATTTTGACGACAAATACTGGACCAGGAAAGATACCTCTAATAATTACGACATCGTTATGGGGTCATCGGACTCAGCCCAAGTCACTGACTAGTAGGCCTCTTCCTCTTGCATGAACTCAGACAGAGATTTAAGAACCTGCACGATAGACCTAGAATTTACAATAAAACTATTAACCAATTGCGTACCTTCTTCAAAAACTTCGACCTCACAATAATCATCGACAAAGGAAAAAAGAACTCCAATTTCCTCGATATCACATTAGACTTAAACTCCGGCACTTACTCCCCCTACCACAAACCCAACCTAACGCTATTCTATGTGCATAAACATTCTAACCACCCTAAATCGATAATAAACTAAATAGTCCCATCTGTCTCAAATAGAATCTCTAAACTATCAGCTAACAAAGCAATATTCGACCAAAATGCTAATTTCTACAACAATGCCCTGCTTAATTCGGGTTATCCAGACAAGATAACCTATAAACAATAAACCCCACGCACCATAAGCCACACCGCAACATTATTACACACAACATGACACAGAGACATAGTAATAACAATAATAGAAATTATAATACGAACACGAATAACTCAAATAACACCAAATACAAGGAAAACATTAACCAACACCCTGAAAATAAACGCATACGATTAAGGCGAAAGAAAAATATATGGTTCAACCCTCCATACAATAACAATGTAAAAACCAATATACCCAGGGAATTTTTCAAAATAGTTGAAAACTCATTTAGATACCCACACAAATACAATTCCATCCTAAATAAAAATAATATCAAGATACCGTACTCCACAATGCCTAACATAGCCCACACCATAATAAGTACTAACAATGAGAAAATCAAACGTGCCCAATAAACCACTACCCCAAACACACCAACTAATAATTGCAACTGCCACAACCCATCAACATGTCCATTAAATAATAACTGCATGCACAAATATGTGGTCTATGCATGTACCGTAACTAAATTACCCCAACGCACCACTAACATAAACAATACCACCGAACTTGCATCACCCCATCCCACAACCCCACCTAACTCTAGACACACAAACCCGAACCAGCCTAGCAACACCATAATGCCCACAACCAGAAGCAACCCAGTAACTGACAGGATAGCTAACCCTAGGATATATACATACATAGGATCGACATCGCAATTTATAAAATCCAGAATCTCCATGCATACTTACTCATTCAATAACAATACCAATAACAGCACCTCTCTAACTAAATTAATCAAAGACTTTAAATCAAATAACACTCAATTCTCCCTAAAATGGTCTATACTGAAAAAATCAAAATCCTACACACCAGGCTCAAAGAATTGCCACATATGCACATCAGAAGCACTAATGATACTCACAACTGCAATAGAGGAAAACGTTATAAACTCGAGAAACGAGATAATTTCCAGATGCCAACATAAGAGGAGATTTAAATACGCCCAGCTTGTAACCCCAATAGACCCCCCCCCGCGCCAGAACACATAAATGCACATAGCCCAACATAGTATTGCCCCTCAGATATCTAGACCACCCTCACTCCTCTATCAGATTTATTTTTAACCCAATAGCAAAACATATAGTTAATTAAACAACCACGCGACCCCTTTAGCATCGATTTTCCACTACGGTTAGACCCCAATGCCCCACCCACCTCTCTCAACAAATATCGACCTAATACTAAAAGACTAACAGCTCAATAATACCCCCTGGCGACAAGATAATTCAATATAGTGTAATATAAGTTAATATAATATTAATCTAGATTCATACAATGAATTCCATCTTTTAACCCTACTAGAATCAGCTAACTTAACTTAATATAATATTAGGCTACGCAAAATTATAACCTGCTTTGCCTTCAGAATAAAACACTCACAAACTTAATAGATCTGCACTGAAAATAATATTCCTCTTTTTGATAATAATAATAATAATAATAATAATAATAATAATAATAATAATAATAATAATAATAAAAATAATAACAACAACAACAACAACAATAACAACAACAATAAGAATATCAATTACAGATACATTAATCCCGCTCACATATATCCCTATCTGATGGCTTCACCGCACTTAGAAACCCCCTTAACCTCAAAATATAAGCATCTTAATCACCCCCCCCACCCACTAGCTCACCTTAGCTGACCAAACTTGAAGTCATAGTCTTCACTAACACCCCTCCCCCCAACCCCGCCCATTCCTTCACACTACCCTTAAAATATCAGCCGCACGCATTATTCACTTTGACCTCGCTTGGAACGGTTCTATTCTCCTTAGTCGGCAAAACTTCCTACCCAAAGCAGAATATTCAAGATGATATATAAAACTTTTGAAACATTTCTCTGTCAGGGAAGCCAGCAATTAAAGGCAGACATGAACTATTCCGCATAACGCCTGTAAACAGACAATCTTAACCTCGGATTTGCCGAATTAGATATTTAAAATACCAATACAGGATTTTACTTGTGACTCCACGGAAATATACTATAACGGAGTACGAATCCATACGGACCAAGTGAGATATGTGAACCCTCCACCTTTTATTTGTTAAAAAACTTTCTTCAATTCTACAAACTGTTACTTTTATTATTAACTATCTACACCTTAACGTCCCTCTCGTCTTCAAAATCACCTCCCAATACTGCCAATTTTTACTTCCCGGCCTTTATTTTATTTTATTTTATTTTTTAATTTCTTTATCCCCAATTCATTTTGTTTTTATTCTTCAATTTTTTCAAAGTAAAATGGAACTAGGTAATATTTAATTGATATAAATACCATATTACCAGATTTATCCTCTGACGAGAAGAGTTTTATCTTTGAAAAACCATGGTTTAAGGATTAATGTAACTCCTTGCATCTGAACTTTCGATGTAATAAAAGATTTGTATTAATTTATGTAACTTTATGTAGTTTTGTACAACTCTTTATCTTTATCTCTCTTTCTTTATATATATATATATATATATATATATATATATATATATATATATATATATATATATATGTATATATATATATATATATATATATATATATATATATATACATGTATTGTTCACAACAACCAAAAATTATCCGTCAAAATGCATTCACAAATTTAATATTAATTATTTGTTAAGTAAAAATACTTTTATTTCTTGTGCGGAGTTTAGAGAGAGAAAATTTTTATTTCATAGTTTTTAAATTCGGGTGCAGTGTTGAAAGTTAACTAAAAACAGATTAGTTAAAATAGCATTTTTGCTATGAACAATCCTAAGTGTACGGTCATTTATGATTGGCATTGGACGTAGTACTGCATTTGGTGTTCAAAACGTGAAAAACAGACAGACAAACACACACACAGATAATTCACATACTTTAAAGTTATACAAAAGACTCATCTAGGTACGTTTTGCACCAATCAAATAAATTGATACTGATGTGTATATGATACTTGAATAATAGTCGTCCTAGGAGGGATAAGATTAATTATTCGACCAAAAAAGTTTTGCAGCAGTTTATGCTCCTATTACCTAAATTAAAATCAAGATATTATAATGCTAAACATTATGTCTAGAATCCTTATTCTAACTTTAATAATAATCAATTACATGTTTTTGATTCAAGGAAATCTATAAAGTTTAAGGGTTTGTAAGCTTAAGGGTTTGTAAGCAAAGATTAACATTTTGGGGAATATTACTTAATTGGTGTTTAATTCATATGGATCAAATTCAATTGAAATATAAAATATTCGAGGGTCTAATGGGGAGGTTGTACCCATATTATGACCTCTATAAACCCTTTAAAATATACCAAATAAACTAAAAGTTTAGGAATATTTGTTAATTTATATCTATTGTTAAAATTTCACACGAATCGGACGCATCTGAATTTTTACGAAGAGCTTACACACCCTGTTTCCACTCGTCCAATAAAATAAAATAAAAAAAATAAATATAGCCTACATGAGGCACTCGTATGCCTAGCAGCGATGTTCCAAGCTTCATAATGCTCGATTCATTAGTTTAGGAGTGAATCATATGTATATAAATATATAAATATATACACATAACTCACTTTATAGAAATAAAGATGATTCCACTAAGCTTATTCTGTATGGCTCCTTTGTAAACCATTCTTATGAAACACTCATCTGAAATCCGATTAAATTGATCCGATAGATCACACAACGACTAATCACATAAAAGCAACTGCAATCATTGCAGTATCAACTTGACTGTGATGAAAAGCGTCAACCTGTTTTAGTTCAACTTACGCTTTACGTTGAGCGGTGAAAGAGTGTGTGTATGTGTTTACTTACAAACAGAAACAAATAATCGGGATTATTTATTATTTTAGTTAGAAAAATGCATTTTGTCACAATCACTGTAACTTTGACTTCGAAACAAAAATTCACCAGACACGTTTAGTTACGGTCTGATATATTTTTTAATGTTCATACGTAATCAAAAATGTATGCTTAAATACAGACATATTTAGTACGTTATTTAAGCTTCGATTAGATAAACAAAAACGTATGTTCTCGATTTAACTTGTAAATCTTCCGGAAAAAAATGTAATTGTAGAAAGAAAAACACATTTTCCATTACACGTATTTCTTTTTAACGATGGTAAGAAAAATCCCATGCTCGATTAATTGAAAAAATCAAAATTAAGAGCGTAATATTTATTTATTATTGGGTACAGAATTTAAATTTTAACTTTTATAAGTCATATGCCCTTTTTTAAATGCTTTATTAAGCTTTTTAATCTAACATATATTTCTCTAACAATTAATTTCGCGTTTCTAATTTAACACTGCAATACAAATAACTAATCAAAACGTTGGTTACACGAGACAATCCATTTTCTTTACCATGTTACAACAACACCGAAGATAGCCGTGAACTTGAAACCAATGGTACTGAAGCTGTAGTGATTTTCTGTATCAAATAATATATATATATACAGGGTGTTTCAAAAGTCTTGGGAACATAACGATTTTTAATAACCTAAAAACTATTAGGAGTTGAAAAATGAAATTGGTACCGTTGGAAAGGTTAAAGTTCCAAGTTTTGTGGGGAATCTTCAAAGTTGCTCAATATGAGCACCATTCGTCACACGGCAGACATCTAGTCGATAGTCCATTTACTGCCAAACGCGTTCCAGCATCTTGACGTCAATGGTTCCCGCAACTGCCGTTACTCGAGCTTTAGTTCGTCAATATCTCTTGGAAGGGGCGGCACATAGACTTGTTTCTTGACAAATCCCTAAAGGAAAAAGTCACACGGGGTAAGATCTGGAGACCTAGGAGGCCAGGGCATGAGAACGTCATCACCTCGTCCAGATCTCCCAATCCATCTACCAGGCAGCCTTGTGTTAAGAAACTGCCTTACTCTAAGACTCCAGTGTGGTGGTGCACCATCTTGTTGAAAAATGAAGTCATCAGATTCTGCTTGTTCCAACTGAGCCATTAACCAGTCTTCCAGCATGTCGAGATAGGATTCACCAGTGATAGTTGCCTCTTCAAAGAAGAACGGTCCATAGACACCTTTCTTGGAAATTGCACAAAACACGTTCACTTTTGGTGAATCTCGCTCGTGCTCAAGAAGTTCATGAGGATTCTCAGTACCGCATATGCGAGTGTTATGCTTGTTAACTTTGCCATTCAGATGGAAGGTCGCCTCATCGCTAAAAACAAGCCGGTCATCAAAGCCGTTATCTTCCAACTTCTCTTGCATTGTAATGCAAAAGTCACGGCGAAGTGGCTTATCAGTGTCCTTCAACTTTTGGACCAACTTGAGCTTGTAAGGTACCATTTGCAGTCGTTTCCTTAAGACACGTCAGACAGTTGCTGGAGCAAGCTGAAGTTCCCTGCTGGCTCTTCTCACTGATTTACGGGGGCTCCGCTGAAAGGCTCTCCGAACTTGCTCAACTGCATCTTCTGAAGTTGAAGGGCGACCTGTTCGCTTACTTGGGCACAAACACCCATCTTTCACAAATTTAGCATGCCATCTGACAATGGATTTCCTTTCAGGGGCTTCTTTTTTAAATTTCCTGCGAAATGCACGCTGAACACATGTCCACGATTCAGTATTTGCAAATTAGAGGACGCAAAATGCCTTGTCTTGTTAAGAGAACGCCATTACTGCACCTGGAAAGATAACACGAAAATCATTAGTATGACCAAAAACTTGATTAAGCAAGCTTTAAAATGGCACCAGTTTCATTCTTCTACCTGGAACAGTTCATGAGATATACGCATTTGTAATGTTCCCAAGACTTTTGAAACACCCTGTATATATATATATATATATATATATATATATATATATATATATATATATATATATATATATGGTAAGCAATGAAAATATATATCGCAATCAAGCTACACAGAGGCTTCCGTGTTTCATCCCCGGGGGGAATCGTCAGGCTAAATGCATGGAGTTATATTTGTCAGGTGTTTTTATATACATGGCTTGCTAGTTAACCAATCAGATTCTTTGTTGTTCCCTCAGCCAATCGTTGGGCTTCCCTCGAACAAAGGCTTTGTTAGTGACGCTCCTATTTTTTTGTTAACAATGGATTTTCCTATATCCTGTTTCCTTTGTTTTGTCAATACAGTGGGCGAATTTATTTTAACACGTGGTTTCTTGTATTTCTATTTTAGGTTTTAAATTTTAACTAATTCAGTTTTTTATTTATTTATTTATGTTTATTTATTTATTTATTTATTTTATTTATTATATATCATCCTAAGGTAAATTTATTTCTGTGTAAACAGCTGTTTGCTATTTCACTTCTAGAGTTTAATAGGTTTCGCGGATCTTTAAAATTTAGGATTTCATATTTTTCATTCAGGCATAATTTACACGGGTCGTCTAAGTTTCTACATGTACTGGCCTGTTTTACTATTTTCCATTCAATTATTGGTGAGTGTCCATTTTCTTTGAGCTCCCAATAATGGTTTACTAGTGCAGTTTTAGTTCGACATTCTTCGTTTTTAAATTTGCCTTTATGGTCATAGTATCTGGTCTTTAAGTCTAGGGATGTCATACCCACGTAGTATTTCTTGTTATTTGGTCTTTCGTTGGCATATATCGTTGCTTGGTATACAACACTTTTAGTTAGGCATTTATTTTGTAGTGGACAAAGTTTACGATGTATGCAGTTATATCTTTTCTCTTCATTTCTAAATTTTCGTTTCTATTCGGGTGGTTATCATTAGTGTTTTGTTTATTTCTATTAGTATTGTTTATATTTTTGTTCTTCGTAGTGTTATTTTTGTTATATTTTCCACTTTGTTTATTTTTTTCTTCTCCATTGTTGTCTTTTAGTATTTTGTTGTTGTGTGGCTTAATTATCATTTCTAGGTTTTCACAGCAGCTGTAGGATATTTTTAGACTATTTTTATTGAATATTTTATGTAGAGGGTTGGTTACGGGGAAGTGTTTTTCAATCAGATTTAGGAATGTTTTGCCTAGTTTAGTTTTTAGCATCTGGTAATAGGGAGGGGTATAGTAAATTATATTTCTTTTACTTTTGTTTTTCTTTTGAATTTTGTTGTAATTATTGGGGTCCTGTTTTTTATATTTAATTTCGGTATTGACAAAACAAAGGAAACATGACATAGGAAAATCCATTGTTAACAAAAAATAGGAGCGTCACCAACAAAGCCATTGTTCGAGGGAAGCCCAACGATTGGCTGAGGGAACAACAAAGAATCTGATTGGTTAACTAGCAAGCCATGTATAAAAAAACACCTGACAAAAATAACTCCATGCATTTAGCCTGACGATTCCCCCGGGGATGAAACACGGTAGCTTGATTGCCATATATATTTTAATTGCTTACTACCTAGCTCTACTTACGTATCGAGCACTGTTGAAGTAAATACTGAAAACTGACACATAAAAAAATTATATCTCCTTATAATATTTTATGTGAATACATGAAGTACTAACATATATATATATATATATATATATATATGTGTGTGTGTGTGTGTGGGTGTATATATATGTGTGTATCTATATGTATATATGCATATATTTGTATATGTATATATGCATATATATGTATATGTATATATGAATATGAATATGTATATATATATATATATGTATATATAAATATGTATATGCATATATATGCATATGTATATATATGTATACATATACATATGTATATGTATATATATATACTATATATATATACATATGTATACATATATGTGTATATATATGTATATATATATATTTGTATATATATATAAGATATATATATATATATATGTATATATAATATATATATACATATGTATATATATAAGATATATATATATATGTATACAAGATATATATATGTATATATATATATATATATATATATATATATATATATATATATATATATATATATATATATATACTAGCTGTACCCGGCCACGCGTTGCTGTGGCTGTTAGTTTAAATGAAGAGGTGGCCTTTTGGAGTTCATTTTGACTCAGTTCCATAAGTTGCCATTTAATATGAATGGTTTTATTTTCCAATACTTGTGAATACACAATATTCTTAGTGGTTCCCGTTTCAGTGTAGATGAAGAGATTGTCCAGTTTGCCGACTCTAGAACATGCAACGTATAATTGCCCATGTGAGAAGCAATCAGTATGTAAATATAAGCCACAAAATTGTAAAGATTGTCCTTGTGCTTTGTTGATTGTGATAGCAAATGCCAATCGAATTGGGAATTGTAATCTCTTAAATTGAAAGGACAGATCTGTTGGAATCATGGGAATGCGCGGAATTAGGACATCTTCACCTTTGAAAGGCCCTGTAAGAATTGTTGCTTCAATGATGTTGGTCATTAATCTTTTTTACTGAAAGACGTGTGCCATTACAAAGCTTAGGCTGGTATATATTTCGCAGCATGATAATTGGTACACCAATTTTTAATTGCAGTACATGTGGTGGAATCCCTGGCAAATCTAGCGAATTCAAAAACTCTGAGGGATAATTGACTGCTTCATCTGCTTCAACAACAGTGTCGACTGACTTGTATGTGACTAACTCACCATGAATGTTCAACTGAATATTATTGTTGAGTTCGTGGACATCTTTGTTCTTCGGTGCAAGAATGGCTCGTTCACTCAGCCAACTGTGATTCTTAAAATGAATGTGGATGTCCGGGAATACTTTTGTAATTAATTCGTCTTTTGATGTAACTAAATTACAGAAGTTGTGTGGCAATGAAATTCGCCCTGAAGTGAGATTAGCCGGCACATTTCCATTCCCAATTTCCAACAATTGTTTTGAAAAGAATTCTGGTGATATATTATTTTGCTGCTGGACACGCATATTTATAGTCAAATTTAATGTCTTAACATGTCGCCAAAAAGTGGAGTATTTGAGGCAAGCATTTATTTCATCTGCTGGTGTTGATCGAGGAATTATAGGTAATGTTTGCCTGAAATCTCCAGCTAGCAATATCACTGCATTCCCAAATAATCTACCATTTCCACGCAAATCTTGCAATGACCGATCAAGAGCCTCTAGTGATTTTTTGTGTGCCATTGTGCATTCATCCCAAACAATAAGTTTACATGTTTGTAATACCTTTCCCATACCTGATGTTTTGGAAATATTGCACATGGGAGTTTCAATAAATTGCATGTTTAAAGGTAGTTTCAAAGCTGAATGAGCAGTTCGTCCACCTGGTAGAAATGTTGCAGCTATTCCTGAAGATGCAAGAGCTAAGGCTATGCCGTTTTGTGATCGAATGGCTGCCAAAATAAATTTAAGTAAGAAGGTTTTACCAATTCCTCCTGGCGCATCTAAGAAAAATATATTTCCCACTCCATTATTTACAGTCTGCATTATTTTGTTGTAAATGGCTTTTTGCTCAGGTGTTAGTTTGTGAATATTTTCTTGCACATACAACAAAAGATCATCTGTGTTGTAATTTTGTTCCCTATGTAATTCTACATCAAACAAAGCAGCAGCAGGTCGTGTCGGCGAGGTAATTCCTAATTGATTGAGAACTTTGTTTGCAATTTCTAAGCACAAATTTTCAATTCTTATCAATGCCTCATTATAGATTTCTGATGTAAAATCCAGGTAGGTATTTGGATTTTCATCGCGTATTTGATGGAAAATGTCTTCGGCCATGTGTGATTTATATTTCTCCCATTACTCTATTGGAGATGAAGGGGAGCAATTGGTCAAGATGATTGCAAACAATGCACGAATATTATTAGGATGGGATGTGTTGCACGCATCATTAATGCATTCACTCCAGTGTCTGTCATTTTCCAATAAATTCAGAGCTTGACATGCACTGCGAAAAGTGGCATGTGTAATGCTATTGACAATTTTTAATTGCTGGAATGATGTTGGACCAGGCACATTTACCAACAACATGCGAAGAAAGAAACATTCATCTTGTTTGGGATGGATAGTATACAGTCTGCCTATTGTGTTTTCTTTGAATATTCCAGGTTGTCCTTCAACTTGCTGTCCTCGTTTGCGTCGTTCAAATGAATGTCTACTCCTATTCCATGTGTAATACTGAGGCACTTCCGAATAGAGGAGTGTTTTTGCAAATGTGTCAGTTTGACATAACATGAAGAAAGCCGTTAATGTTGTAGCCGGTGGATTCAAAGCTATTTGTTCCACATTCGAAGCTGTAAAGTAAACACGTTGTCCATTTTCTAGATGTACCGCTAAGTGCACAATAGCCGGACTTCGTTCATGTATGGGAAAAGAAAGAATTCGCCATACCACTTCATGCTTATGTATCTTCAAGCTTGATACTGTGTGATTTCATCAATATGTAGGCTTTCATTCAGATCATTTCTACGTGTTTGCACGGCAAAAACTGCCATATCGCTGCCTTTATTCACATACTTACAAATGTATTTGATGGACTTAACAGAGTTACAGTATTCCACATTGATGTGTGATTTGTAGGTTTTTGATAGCAAAGGTGAATATGGGCAACCCATCGGTTATCAACTTCTATATTGCCATTTCGCATTTGTAAAGTTGCTAATTTACCGCCATCTTCTACCGACCTTCTTTTGTATAAAGGGTATCCATCATTTCCGGTAACTGTGTTGGGTAGTAATGCTCGGGGATATCGCTTTTAGCATTTTCCATCAAGCATGCATGGTGAATTTGGATTAATTATACCGCAAGGTCCGTGTATCATATGTTTAATTACAATTTCATGCAAATCCTTGTCAATGTCAGCATCAGGTAATTCAGCAGATATTACATTGTCGATTTCGTTTGGACTGATTTTGTTGTAGAGCCAGATTAGGATATGGGAGTGTGGCAATTCTCTCTTTTGCCATTCCACTGAATACATCCAGCAGCACACAGAACCAAATACTTTATGTTTTACAATGAAATTTATTAGCGATTTAAGCTTTTATCTGAATACACGCGCTGTAATATCATGTCTATCTACTGATGATTGGCCAGGAAGTAAAAGTTGTTTTATATAATTCCAAGCTAGGTTGCATGTAAAAGTAATGAAGAGGTCAGGACGCCCATAGAGACGAACATATGCAAATGCCTCTTGAGTGTACTCATGCATATGACGTGGACTGCCTAATTATGAAGATGGTAAAATTGTTAGTCTTCCAATATTAGTTGTATGACCATCATTTACAACTGCATCTCGCAAATGAACATATTCTTCAGAACGAAGTTTGGACTGATTCGAACCGATGAATAGCAGACGTTCAGTTTCAATTTTTGCATACATGTCTACAATGTATTCGTGGAACAATTGGCGGCATTTCAGAATGTGATTGTTTTCGTTCTCTCGAATCATAATTCGGTATGAGTAATAATTCATTGCGCTGCATTTCTTATCCGTGCCTTCGCCACTAACTGGATTTATCATGGTAACATTGAAATGATATCCATCAGCACCATCCCCAAAAAGGAGTGGATATTGCAGGGCATCGTAGCATCGATGAGTTGCAGCAATGTTTGTTAATTGGTCATTCCTCCTATGAAGAACACTATCCCTAGGTTGAAATTGATCTCCAACTATAACAATTGCCACTTCATCTATACTTGGAGCATTGAATCTTCGCACATGTTCTCCAGCAGGCGTTTTGTCAGCATGAATAATAAGTTTGTGTGTATCAGATGGCATCATTTCAATGGCAGTTTTGAATAAAAGAACTAAATTGTTTTTATTATGGAGCATATCTTGCAGTTGGGAAACAATGGACCTTTTTATACTGGTTGAAATTCCACAGCGTGCATTCAGTTCCTCATTGTTATCACCGATAAAATACATTTGTAGATATTTATGTTGAACATCTGGATATGGAAGCAGAGATCCAACTTTATGGTAAATTTGTCCTTTTACTTTAAAAGTTGGCATGAATTGAGCTGTAATAGTTTCTGCAGCGAACGACGTCATTTGGAAGCATAATGCTTTGATTCAGCCGTATTACCAGCAAGCAAAGTTGTTAATGGTTCTGGTGGATCTGCCAGTTGAGGTAGTTTAATTTTCCCTGCGGCACAACACAATCCTTTAGTTTCTCCCTTAAATTTCAGAGCTTTGCAATAGGGACACACTTCAGTCATAGTGCCTATGATAACATGGTGGCTTAAACTATAATCCTCATGAGGGTTGTAATGAAATGCTAGGCGATCCCAATCCAGGGATTGTTGAGCATGGAGCCTTGTTTGACGCCGATCTGCTAGTCTCAGCCTCTCGCGTTCGTTACGTTGTGAACGAAGCAGATCTGAAGATGCCTGACGGGATTGTTGTACCCGCAACCGTTCCTCTTCAAGTCTGGCTGCACGTCGCTGTGCTGATTCATTCGCACATACTTGAATCATCCTTTGTCTAGCTTGTTGGTTTGCAGATGCCAGTTGTTCATGAGTTTGATTTGCAAGTAATCGACGCCTTGTTTCTGCACGGCGAGTATGACGACCTAAGTGTGATCTTCGGGGGGGGGGGCATGTTTGTTAGTTACGTATTAAATTTTACCTGTATAAATGTAACAGTAGGAAAGAATAATTGTATAAAGGTAAATGGTATGGGTTTTTTTATAGATGAAGCATGTTAAAAGTAAGAAAATGAGGAAGAAGGCAGGTTTATAAAACAACGAAGTAGATACGAAATGAAATTAAAGCACGTCTGTTAAGTATTAAATCGTACCTGAAGGATGGTTAAAGTCTAAAAAATGAGTAAATGCGAAATGAAATTAAAGCACGTGGGTTATGTATTAAATCCTACCTGTAAAAATGAAACAGTAGGAATGAATAATTTTATAAAGGTAACTGGTTTTAAAATAAACAATCAATTATAACGCGCGAGTAAGGGTTGTGTAAGAAATGCAAGTAGTGTTGTTTTTTTTTAGAGATGAAGCATGATTAAAGGGAAGAAAATGATGAAGGAAGCAGGTTTTAAAAACATCGAAGTAGAGAGGAAATGAAATTAACGGACGTTGAGTTTTTTTTTTTTTAGAGAGGAAGCATGGTTAAAATCAAAAAGATGAGTAGATGCGAAATGAACTTAAAGCACGTGCGTTATGTATTAAATCTTACCTGTAAATATAAAACAGTAGGAATGAATAATTTTATAAAGATAACTGGTTTTAAAATAAACAATCAATTATAACGCGCGAGTAAGGGTTGTGTAAGAAATGCAAGTAGTGTTGTTTTTTTTAGAGATGAAGCATGATTAAAGGGAAGAAAATGAGGAAGGAAGCAGGTTTTAAAAACATCGAAGTAGAGAGGAAATGAAATTAACGCACGTTGAGTTTTTTTTTAGAGAGGAAGCATGGTTAAAGTAAAAAAATGAGTAGATGCGAAATGAACTTAAAGCACGTGCGTTATGTATTAAATCTTACCTGTAAAAATAAAACAGTAGGAATGAATAATTTTATAAAGATAACTGGTTTTAAAATAAACAATCAATTATAACGCGCGAGTAAGGGTTGTGTAAGAAATGCAAGTAGTGTTGTTTTTTTTTTAGAGATGAAGCATGATTAAAGGGAAGAAAATGAGGAATGAAGCAGGTTTTAAAAACATCGAAGTAGAGAGGAAATGAAATTAACGCACGTTTGTTAGGTAAGTATTATTGTAAACGTTTGTTAAGGGAAACAAACAACGAATAAGGAAAACACTTTTTACGTATGAAGTAGATACGTGACAGCGGGAGGAGGAAGGTCAATCCGGAAGTGAAGTTGGACATGCAGGTTCGCAGAAACGGATTGTAAACCGGAAGTGCAACTTAGTAGGAACGAATTGTAATAAAAAGTGTTTTTTATGTGTAAAGTAAAAATTATGTTAATAACATAAAAACATAGCTCGGATGTAAGGATTTGCTATAAAAAATTCAGTGGTAATGGTATAGTGGAAGTATATTTCCATGGGAAACGAACAAACCAACTTTACATTTTTATATATATAGATATGCATATATATATATATATATATATATATATATATATATTCAAAAGGTTTAACGAACGTTTTCGATTCTTCGTCGAATCATTATTTGATGCCATGCAGCGTTGCTGAATTTAAATCCTCAACAGCTTCTTGGAACGATGCGAAGAACCGTTCTATGCGCGTTTCTCCGCCGTCATTTCTAAAATTATCTTCTTTCTCGAGCTGGTTTGTACATTAGCTTTTGACACTTAAGGATGATTCGACGAAGAATAAGAAAACGTTCGTAAAACCTATGAAACCTATGGAACATTTATGATTTTTTACTATTTTAATACAAAAAAAACCAGCAGAAAAATTTTAAAAATAAAAAAGGTATAATTAAACAGACGAAATCTGTTATTTTTTACATATGTATATATGTATATACATATATATATATATATGTATATATATATATGTATTTATATGTATATACGTATATATATATATATGTGTATATATATTTATATATATATACGTATATGTATATATATATATATATATATGTATATATATGTATATATAGGTATATATATATATGCATGTATATATATATGTATATATATACATATATATATATATATATATATATATATATATATATATATATATCCGAGGCAATGGCCGAATCCTTAGAAAGTGACCCCCGGCCTGTAGTGGATTGAGGCAGAAAATGTTTGAAACTTTTTATACCGCAAAGACATAGCTCCTTTCCTTCAACAACTACAAGAAACCTTATTAACCACCTATTGCCATGGCAAATAACACCCTACCTGAGAGTTCAACATTGAAGGTACTCGGCCTAAAATTCACAGGAAATATGAATTTGAACAAATACATTGAAGACATTGCCAAGGCTTGTGCAAGGAAGGTGGGCTCCCTCTACCGTGCGGGTAAACTCCTCACACCTGACAGTATCCTTTATCCTTACAAAGCAACCATCCGTCCATGCATGGAGTCTTGTTGTCACATAATCTACTAGTCTCTCCCTATTAGACAAGGTCCCAAAAAGAGTCGCAAACTTTATATGCCCCTCATCATCTACCAAGCTCCAGCCCCTGTCCCATCGCCGCAAGTTGCATCCTTGTGCTTGTTTTACAAATACTTCAATGGATTGTGCCTTAATGAACTAGCTGCTTTGGTGCTCACTCGACGCAAATAACTAGAACTACCTGAAAATCAGCAAGGGCAATCTATTAATTGTGAAGGTCCCCAGATGAAAGACAGCCATCTACTCTAGTAGCTTT
>OY744517.1:9902285-9912285 GCA_963556195.1 Sepiola atlantica | reverse complement strand
GCTAATAAATCTAAAAACATTATTAACTCTAAGAATGAACTTATCTCCAGTTGCAGGCATAAACGTAAATTCAAGTATAGCAACCATAGTAATCCCCCAGACACCCCTCCCCCATTTGATTAAATATCCTCCCATCATCTCGGATCTTCCCTCCCTACATCTCGAATCTCCTTTCAGATTGTTCTAATTCCTGTTGCTCTATAATCTCTGCATATATCCCCCTCATCCCTTTAGCCTCCTCTTAACTTAAAAAAATTCCCATAAACTCCGTTAGCTTCACAATTCCCTCAACTTTAATACCTTTCCCCCACTAACCCCTAAATCATTTTACTTAACCTCCTTAACCGTATAATTTTTATATGACTTCCATTTCTTTCCCCTTTAACTTCTTTTAATACATTCTTCCGCTTCCCATCAACACTTCCAAACTTCTATCCTTCCCTCTCACCCTGATAACTAACCCACCATTTTCTTATTATACCCTAGCCCTTTTTTCACTTGTTGATTCGCCTTATCTACTCTTAATTCCCTTTGCACACTCCGATATCGATCTCCTTATTGTTCTCTCTGTGCACTCTAAATTTTTTTCCCCTCCTGCTTTTACTTTTAAATACTTTTTCTCACTCTTTTAATAGCCTCGATTATTCCCCCCTAGTTTACCTCGCCCTTCGCTCACTTCTCTCAGACCATGTTCAACCCCTAACCCGCCCTCACTCTACATCTTTTAACCCCCATAATATTTACTTTTAACTGCGATCTCCATTCTCACTCTGGTTTAATCTATTGTAACTACTTTAACTTCGTATGTCTCTTGCTTCTTTCTGCCATCATTAACCTAATTAATAATTTTCTTAATCAACTTCCTTATACCTTTTTTTTTTTTTTTTTTTTTTGGAAAATTTTTTGTTTCAAAGTTTAATTCTCCCTCTTCCATAAAGCACTAGCGTCTCGTAACTGCTCATTTTATTTCAACCCATACCATTAACCACCTTGGGGATTCCCATTCCGGATATCCTTTAGAGGTCTAATTTACTCTTCCCTCATTCTAATACTCATTTTCGAGTTCCAATTTTATCGACTTTTTCCCTCATTCTATTATTATTTTCTTATCAGGCAACCCATAATTTTCTTTGCGAGCTTAAAACTAATACTAATTTTATTATCTCTTTTTCATTTTTTATTTTTCTTATTTTTATTTTTATCTTTAATTTTAATTCTATTCTTATTTTACTTTTTTACTTTTTTAATCTTTCAATTTTTAATTTTTATTTTTACTATTTCTCTAATTCTACCCTTCAATATATTTTGCCTCATTGTTTATAAGTAAGGTCTCCTGATAAAACAACTAAACCCCGAACTCTATTTATAGACGCATTCTGGCATTTGAACTCTCCCTCCCAGCACTCGTTGACTTACTCCTACCCACCCCTTTCCCTTTTCTAGTTGAACCCAAATTCGCGCTAACATCCAATTTCTACTTTCATGCGACTCACCCCCCACAATCACACTCTTAGTTTTAACCGCATTCACTCTCCACACCCCTTTTCCTTCTTCGCACCCGTTCTTCTCTCCCCCTACACACCCCTCACTCATTCCCTCCCTGCCTACTGGTCGCACAGGAGTGTATGCCTTTCCTCATTTTCAAGCCGGCTTTCGCTTCGGGCTAACTTTAAATTATTTTCGCTACATTTTTCCCCATTTTAAAGCATTTTCTATGACATCTTTGCCCAGGAAGTATTGTTAATGGCGAATATTTTCCACCTCACTTTCTTCTGAGCCTGCCTGCCTGCACTTATTGGACATTTTACCCTTTGGATTTCTATTTTCGCCGCACCTGAAGTTGTGGCTTCTTGGAATTTAACTTTGATTCCTCTCTCACAACCTTTCAGGCCTTTTAACGACCTACCTATCTACATCTCATTCTCTCCGCTGGACTTTTCGACACCGGACTGTTTAGCAATCGGACATTTGCTTGCATTCGGGCAGAATTTTGCCCTGTGTTTCTTCCTCCTACAACTTTTTTTTTATTTTTTCAAATTTTAAATCTTGGCCTTTGCCAACTTATCTATCCCAGCGACTTCCTCTGATGATAAGATTTTGATCTTTGAAAAGCCTGGGTTAATGAAAATTTAACTTGAATAAATTGCCTTTTTTGCGGAATATACCTTGCTCTGAGCAATTGAATTGAATTATGATTTGACTTTTGCTTCTCTAATTCCTTTCCATTCTTCTTCATTCTACCTGCTCTATCCTGGATATTGAGCTATATACTCTTCACAATAGGTTTCACTTTTCCTAAAAGTTCGCTTTTAGTACACCACTTTATATATAAATATATATATATATATATATATATATATATATATATATATATATATATATATATATATATATATATATATTCCCCAAAATTACAGATCTTCTCGTTTTTTGCCACGTTTAACTTTTCAACTCTTGATAAAGGTCATGCAAGAGCTGGGCGAAACGTTGAGTTCAAGGTGTTCCGCTTTCCATTTCATATTGATATATATATATATATATATATATATATATATATATATATATATATATATATATATATATATATATATATATATATATATATATATATAACCAGCTTAGTAACATCTAATAGGAATAAGAGAACACGATTACGTATATGGTAACGAACATATATATATGAAGCTTTTGCTTTTTTACTTCTGTGCAAGTTATTCTTCTAAAAAATCCTCTATCTGATTAAATTGATCTGAGAGATCACAGGAAGAGTAATTACATAAAAGTAACTATAAACATGGATTATGTAGCTGCAAATATTTGATCATAATATATACATATATATATATATATATATATATGTGTGTGGGGGGGGGGTGTATGTGTGCATGTAGAGAGGGGAAATGCGAATAGAAAGATATAGATTGTGTGATGATCAATAAGATTGAAACAACGCATAAGAGAAAACTCGTACATCGATTGAAATACATGTTGAAATTATATGGAAATGGAATCATCAGTCTTGTATTGATATATATATATATATATATATATATATATATATATATATATATATATATAATGTGTGTGTATTTACATCTTCTAAAAAGCTTAATAAAACCCAAAGTGGAAATAAAATAATAGTATTATTAAGATTACATCGTATCTAAATATGTAAAGATCTGTATATAGATGTGTATGTATTTATTAGTGTAAAGTTGCGATATTTGTGTATGCGAAATAAAATGTATTGGATACGCATAATCAATGCGAACAGTTCATAGATATTGAGCGCGTAAGCGTCTTATAGACTCTGATCAAGATACACCCTGATATTCTGTAAGTGTTGTTGCAAAGCTGATTCCGCTTCACAGAAAGAAGGATCGCGCATATGTACCGACTTCGTCTGCGCTTGATATTGAAATATGCCTTGATACATCTACTTTTGCTTGGGGACCAGAATATTATATTTTTCACGTTTATACATTTAAAACCAAATATACAATAAGCATCAATTTCTTTCTTTAATCTGTTTGTTTTCTTCAAAAAAAAAAATTATATTTTTCACGTTTATACATTTAAAACCAAATATACAATAAGCATCAATTTCTTTCTTTAATCTGTTTGTTTTCTTCAAAAAAAATTATTATATTTTTCACGTTTATACATTTAAAACCAAATATACAATAAGCATCAGTTTCTTTCATTAATCGTTTTGTTTTCTTCAAATTCTGTTGCTGGAGCTACATGTAACTTTATAATAAGTTATATTCAAAAATATTCATATATAATATTTCAAAAATTGTGGACAGAATTTATATTGGATCGAATCAGCCAACTAAGTAACGCGCTGCCATTTTGCATTATACTGGATTAAAACTCGGTGTCATTTCACATGCTAAAATAAGTAAGCTGAATTTTTTGGATGAAGTTAAATAAACTTTTACATGAATATTTGAATATATTTACATGCTACAACAGGATTAAAAAGAAAAAACGGACCAACCTTGTTACCTGTTTATATTTCCTCGTCTAGAATCACATCTTTTCGATATAGATACGAATCAGTTATTTTATATAGCTCGGTAACTAAGACAGATTTCTATACATATCGCTGTGTGAAAAGGGGAAATTAATAAACTTAAAGAAAATTAAACATGAAAACGGAACTGTATCAATTTCTAGTCACTGTGCTACTTTTTAAATTGATATATTGTAATGAGTTTGAACAACGTTTGCGAAAGGAACTTTTCAAGAACTATAACCAAGAAATCCGACCGGTTCAGAATGTGAGTGCACCAGTGATCATTGACTTACAGGTGACTCCTCTTAATCTACGGGAGTTCGATTTCAAACGAAGTAAAATTAACGCATTGATTCGGTTTGATGTAACATGGTGTGATGAGAAGCTTTTTTGGAATCCTATAAATCACGGGAATATCACGTACCTGGACGTTAAACCCGACAGACTGTGGGTACCAAAGTTTAACAGTGCAGCACAGTTGGGATTCACAACGAACAACATTTACGATGTACTTGTCTACAATGACTGTCGCATGAAGTGGCTAATACTTGAAAGGATACAAGCTACTTGCCACTCTGAACTTCAGTCATTTCCCTTCGTTCAAGTACATTGTGGAGTGACCTTCTCTCTCCAGAATCAACTGATTACCAGCGCAAGGTTCGGCAATATTTTACAAACTAAATCTAACCTTCTGGCGTTCACTAATTGGCAAGTGTCATTCAACACTAGCGTGAATACATGCAACGATTTTGAATTCGTCACTATTTTCTTCATACTTAATCACAAGATTAAATTAATCCACGTCTCAGTGATTATTATACTAGTCATGATGTCCTTGCTGAACGTATTCATGAACCTGATGCCAGTGGACAGTGGGGAGAAGGTTACTTTAATGACGACGATATTACTAGCTAATATTGTGTTCTTGCATGAATTCAAGAGCACGTTGCCGTCAGACACAAATACGACGCCAGTTCTGCTAATCCACCAAACATACTGCGTCATTGCGAATGCACTTAGTACAATAGTAGCCATCTTGAAGACGGTGGCCAAGCAAAACAAAGACAACACTATAGAAAAGACACCGTTTGGAAAACAGAAAGTGGCACCAGAAGGAATTGCAAATTCAACATCTTCTGCCGAACATTGGACTCTCAAGAAATGGTTAGGAATAAAACTACTCAGGAAATGTGCCGTTAATGTTCGATTTAAATATGATGTCTGTCTCTTTCTGATCATGACGTTTTGTTTGAGCCTTTCTCTAATCATCTGCTTCGCTTATCTGCTAAATGCATTCAATCAGTGCACGGATTTTTACTGCGTGGAAGAAGGAGAAAACATATGGTTTTCTGTACTTTAAAACGTAATCAAATCATTTAACTTACACTTTTTATAGTGTTTTTTATTACATCAGTTTGTAACGTTGTATAATTCTACAAACAAACACACACTAACGAAAAAGAAAAAGACATATATGCAAATGTGTACTATATATATATATATATATATATATATATATATATATATATTCACAGCTATTCAGTGTGTGAGCCCAGCTAGTTCCTCTAGCAAGGATCTAAACTCAACCGTCGAGCTGACAGTCAGCGTTTCTACCCCTGCGCTATCACGCAACACTGGTTGAATGTAAGTGAAATCTCAATGTAAACATTGTAAAGTGCCGAGAGCTCCAGTTGGTTTTATTTCAACAGCTATACCTTAAAGCTAGTGGCAGTTGGCGAATTCGTTACGATTTCGTTATATATATATATATATATATATATATATATATATATATATATATATATATATATATATTGTGGGTGCATGTATTTCGGTACCATTGGTTCATTTATGCAAACATTGTAAACAAACTGAATTATTCTGTTTAATAATACGATTTTTTTCCTTTTTTGAACATTTTCTTATGATTCTTTTTATTTTTAAATGTTTAATGTAGATACAATTTATTCAGGGACACAAATTATGTCACTCTACCCAGGTGTAACTTGTAAATCTCCTATCTGAAACCACCACACGTTTGTTGGTGAATGTAATGATCTAATATACAGAGTTCTCAATCGTTATTGTTTTGAAAAAGTTTTTTTTCCAGATTTGTATTCATTGTTTTTTCACCTGAAGGCGATTTGACGAGGAATCGAAAGTACTCGTGATACATATATGAGTTTGAAACAAAATAATCTTTAGAAAAACCGAAAAAAATCTTAATGTACAATGTTTGCATATATGCACCCTGTCCCGCCGCGTCACCATGCATCTTCTAAACTCTAGCTCAATTTACCAACATCTACAAACACATAGTTACGTTCGTAAAACAAACAAATATTAAACAACAGCACAACGATTAATGTTGCCCTGGATGGCTCTCGTCTCCCAGAGAAATGTTTTCTTTAAAAAGAAAATAATCACTAATAATAATGTTTAAAAGTAAAACTTTCTTTACTTAAAACAAATCTAAATTCCCTTCCTAAATAAATAGAAAAAATATCGGGTCAAATGTTCTTTTCCTTAAAAAATAGGTTGTTAATGTAATGAAAATTAAAATTGTTTTAACATTCTTCAGGGATTTTCCTATTTCTATTTTATACCTCAGGAAACGAAATTGTACGTATAATCCTATGCGTTGTCCGACATGTTCTTATATAACTCAAAATATTAGCGAGATTTTGTCAAATATCATATCACGGTCTTACACTTAAAGTGCCATCCCAACCCATATTGTCGAGATCCTTTGACGCCCACACAATTACACACATATATATATATATATATATATATATATATATATACAATTTCACACACACACACACACACACATATATATATATATATATATATATATATATATATATATATATATACATTTTTGCATGCAGTGACATTTACTCTAGTATTTAAGCGTACAAGTGGTGATGTACCCTGCCATTATATCCTGCCGAAAACCATCACGCTACCTCCACCAAATTTAAAAGCTTTTTTTTGATGCAGCGTCTTTTCTTCCTCTTACAAATTGTTTTCAATCACTGCTTAATATATTAAATTTCGATTCGTCACTGAAAGAAACTTTTTTCCAAGTTTCTTCTGACGACATAACATGTTTTTCTTGCGAACGCCAATCTAGTTGCTTTGTTTTTTTTACTTATTAGCGGTGTTTTTCGAGGAGATCGTGCAAAAAGACCTATTTCGTGCCAACTTCTGGACACAGTTTGTCGTGAAACATTCGTGACACTTTCCATTTGTTTAGAAATTTTGCCAGCTGTAAGGAAACGGTATTTTAACACTAGGCGTTGTATAACTCTGTCATCTTTTGCAGTTGTCTTTCTTGGTCTACCAGGTTTCTTTGTGTTACTTTACCTTCCAGTTTCTTTATAGAGTTTGAGAACTCGGCTTACAACACTTTTTAAACGTTTCAAACGTTTTCCAATTTCTTCTACTGTCAACTTTTCTTTTCTTAATTTGACGATTTTTGCTTTGTCGCTTAAATCAGTTTTATTTCTTTTTGACACGATTGATATTGTGGGACTTGCAGCAGTGATGATAATTAAAGTTTAGAATATTTGTTTTCATCCCTTTATACAAAAAACTACTGTCTTCAACTTTAAACAATTATTTTTCCTTAATGTTCCTTAATTTTGGACACTTGAAATATGTAAATTGGTGGATAACTGTAATAATATTATTTTAATTCATCTGAAAATCTCGGTAAAAGTCCAACTACATAATTTACATCTGTAGTGAAATTTTCACAAATATTAAAATATAATTTATTTAGGATTAGGAATATTTTATTTTTGTTCCTTAATGTAGGACGGTACTGTATATATATATATATATATATATATATATATATATATATATATATATATATATATATATATACTACCAACAATTACCCGGCCTCCAGGCGGAAATTATTGAAGCTGTCGTCTTTTTTTACAGAAACCAAAGAAATAAGTTTCATTTGATATTTTGGTAATTGAGAGAAAACTTTTAAAAATGATGATTGTCATAGTGTTATTTGAAATATTGTAATGTGGGGTAACTATACTGTGCATGAACATCGTCAAATTATGTTTTCAGGAAAACGCTACAAAAAGGTTAATGGGTATGGCCTTTAAAATGTTCAACGTTAATAAATTTTATTATGTTTAAGCATGAAAATAAAAATTAATTCCCCATTAAAACTTGTTATATAATGAAATGAATAAACATACGCGTGTAATATAAATTAGTCAAATAAATTTATTTTATATTAACTTTCGCCTAAAAACTTATGAGGTAATTCCTGGGAGGACAGTCTTATGACAACAGGACCGATACTACACTACACCGCCCATTTAAAAATATTCCAATTTAATCATTTTTTTTAAATTTAAAAATGCCAAGTCACAAAAAATATTTTGTATGGTTCCGTAGCCGTTTTGCTAAGATCAAAGTGTAATATATGTTCCCAACATTACAACGATATTTGACACTTTACTAAAGCCTGAAGTAAATTATCTCTATTGAAAGTAACATTTTAAATACGTTTTTAAACGCTAACATTTAAAAAAAAAAATCTGTTTATTTTATTTCATTGATACTTATAATAATAGTACTATCGATAAAACGATTGCGTATGTAGAAGAGACTTTGGCAATACAAAGTAGAAAGGTATATTACAGAATATTCATTTATTAAAAACGTAAAAATAGATAAATATGCATATGAGCAAAATCGAGATTTGTTTGAGTGAGTTGGAGACTCCTATATATAAAGTATATGAATCTATTGCGTCCTTCAAGAACAAACCATTAAAAGAGACATTTCATACAAACAGTAAAAGGATCATTCTGTACAAAACACTCAGAAGCTTTCATTGAGTAATGTATACAATTTTAATGAACCATATTAAATAAATTGTTATTGTTCATATAAATGTTTGAGTGGTGGGTTCTTTCTTATTATCATTGTTGTGGTGGATACTGACGTTTTTGCTCGTTTTGTTTCATGTTTAACAAGAATAGAATTCGTTGGTACCACAACAAATGCGTCGAAATATGACACGATTGCTTTACTTAAAAATGCCGTACCTTGTTTAATCTCTCAATTCTCACTGCAGTTGCGGTGTTGGTCGTCTAGTGTTAATAGTTGCTGCTACCGGCGAAGAAACTGAAATTAAATTCATCAACGATATTTCTGTTCTTTTAAAACAACAGATAGAAATAACTCTCAACACTCCTGTTATTCTGTGAGGAAAGCATTGTTTTATTAAGATGTGGACACTTACAATTGTTTTCTGGTGACAGGAGACAGAGATTAAAGCAATGATATATGTATATATATATATATACATATATATATATATGTATATATATATATATATATATATATATATATATATATATATATATATATATATATTATTTTTTGAGATCAAGATAATTTTAGCATTTTTCAAAAAAAAAAAAGAATTCAAAACAAAATACCAGTCGACGGACAATCGTTTATTGATATTTTAGAAATATTTTATTGTTCCTTATTTATGATGATGAAACCAAAACGTCTTCGTCACCGCCTTTTATAACATCACATGTTGAAGTCTTTTTTTAAAAAAGAAACACCAGATTCCAGTGCAAAAATCAACATGGGTGAAAGGGTTTTCGACGCAGAAAAATCACAGCGAATTGATTAATTAATTAAAAAAAACATTTAAAACATTCAGATCACTGATCATAGAATGAATCGAATGGGCGTGGAATTACATAATAGAAAAAATACATTAATGAAAACCTTGACAAAAACATGTAAACAATGGTAGAATTGAGCATTATTAGGAGCGAAACAGAAATTTTTGTAACTATGTTAGGGTAGCATAAAATGAAAAGATATATAATAAAGTGAAGATTAGATAAGGTATACAGGAAAGTGAAATTGGGAAATAGGATAAATAAACAATAATGACTGATAGATGAAAACCAA
>OY744517.1:9887285-9897285 GCA_963556195.1 Sepiola atlantica | reverse complement strand
AAACTCGACTCATTAAATTATTAGATGACAAATCGTTGATAGCTGGACGTCTCGAGACCTGGGCGAAATATATATATTTTTTTAATTAGAAAACAAATCTGCAGGTGTCTAATTACTATTCATATGATTTTGAATTATATGCGTTACGCTTTTAATTTTTCGGATGTTTTACAAATAATGATACAATGACCATTCATTCAAGGACAAAGAAATACATTGCATAGCATTTACTGCTGCTTATTTTTTTAAGTTTTTAAATTGTTGTTTATTTAAATAAAAGTTGAGAGTTATTGGATACAAAACGGATTGATTCTAATACTAACTTATGTCCATTGCAATGTTTCTTTTATTTTTACTCGATTTTTTAGTCCTCTAAACTACTTCAGTTGCCTTGTGTACAAATTCCTGGAATCTTGAATCAAACCCTTTTTAAGGATCCTATGTATACATTGTTCACATTTCATTTTCTACCTGGACGATGCGACTAGGCCGTTGATTCATGTATGCGTTGCTTAAACTGAAGTATCGGGTTCAATCGTGAGCAAAGTGTTAGCAAGATAATTAAAAAAGTTACATGAAACAATTACACAACTCATGTAGAATAGACTACGGGATGTGTAGCCACAGACGCCCAATATAAGGTTGGCTTCATTCTTTGATGGTTCATAAATTGAACAGAAGGAACTCAGAGAAGGACTTTATGGCCGAAACTTTTAGAGCGCAATAATTAAAACAAGAAAAGCAGTCGAAAATAAATAATAATGAAAATTCCGGTGAAATCCAGAATAGCAAATAATTGAATACTCGCAAAAAATTAAAAAAAATAATTACAAGGGACAGTAGAATGAAATTCACTACCGACTGCATACATTTAACGCGTGGAAACTGTTTGCAAGATATTCTATTTCAGAATTTGATTCAGAAAGCTCTAATCAACACGAAAAAATGGCGGCCGAGATTTTCGAGGTGAGTGCACGAGTTTGATTAACTTCATGCTGAAATAAATGGTATAAAATACTTACCCTTTCACAAACATCTCTTGTAAAACTACACGTCATCGCCTAAGTTTAACGAAATTAAGATATCACTTTGGCGGCCATTGTTGTTTTTCATGTTTCGATCAGCTAAATTTCCTAGAATTAAATTGTTGGAATTAAACCATCTTACAAACAGTTTCCACGCGTTAAAAATATACTAGTCGGTAATTAATTTAATTCTATTGAGTTTGAGATAGATTATATGTTGATTTTGTTTTGAGTTTACGACTGTTAACTATTCTGTGCTTTACCTAAATTTCTTCATTTTGATATTACGACGAGCAGAAATGTGTTTTAACATATTATGCAAATTATGTTTTTTTTAAGTTAAACAAATCATGTAAGTAAGAGGGGCATATTTAATAACAAATCAACTAATTAAAACAATTTAATTAGCATTATATCTGCTGGAATTTAAATAGAGTTTATCATGATTATCTAAAAATACGGAATCGAAGGGAAATTACCATTCGGGCAAGTCGTAAGCACCTTCTACCATCGTATATATTAACCAAATAAAACTGGATAATACACAAACAAGTATTATGAAGAAGATAACATTGCTAAATATCTGAATAATTCGATTAGATGCTTTGGCTTTGTTTTTGCTTTCTTCCTTTCTATCAGTTATATTAGCATCGTCCTCATCACGTGTGCTGTCTGGTTCAAGTTTTCCATTATTACTATTTAAGTTTCGATTATGTGTTGATAGCAAAGAAATAATAATTGCCATAATTGACGAAAACCCACTGAGTATAGTTGATGCAATGAGAAAGTACTGGATACCAGAATAATTTAACGTATTCAACGGCATTTTTTTATCGAATTCTGTCAGGTAGACCACGTTTGATAGAAAAATAGTTGTGGAAATGGATAGTTTCTCGCCGTGTTCGTTTGAAAGTTTAAAAGGGAGAATACTCATGACAGCCAGAAAAAAGATAGGCACTATAGTCGCTACGTCTTTAAATTTTGTCTGTCTTTTTAAAGTTAATTTGATCTCATATGAGCTTATATCACGATGACCTGTGTCTCTGGTATCAATGTCTACATCCCATACATTATGCTCCCAGTATCTTGCTTTCCTTGCAACAAACTTCGAGAATCTAAGATAATCATAATAAGTTTGTTCAATAAAAGCATACAGGGAACAGATTTGCGTATCGTAAGGATATGATATGGCATTTAGGTTACAGTTCGAACAAACGTAGAGAAACTGATTTCTGTTTAGGGTGCCATCTTCATTTATGATGATCATATCTTTGCTTATGTCAAGAGGGGGAGATACTGCATTCCAGATCTTTAGCTTGGGGCTCCAAACCTCTTCGGCTGTGATTATAAGTCGTGTTATATTCCCGTATGCACCAGCATCCCATTGAAAACGTTCGTCGTACCAGTGAGTAGTTGACTCAATAGTTGTACACATTATTCCCATAACGTAATCAAGGGAGATAAGCATTTGCAGATCAATGGTTGCGTTTACAGTGACCGACTGGTTATAATTTGGCAGTGGACCAATATTTCTGTCGATGTTGTCAAACAGAGTTTTGCGTAAATCGTGTTCATATTTGGATTGAAGTGAAAATAATAAGTTTACAGAAATTATAACAAGCTGATAAACTGAACGTATAACCTTCATCATTGACAGCAATTCGCAATATACTGAAACATAGATATATTGAGAGATAGATAAAACTTTCTCTATTTAGTAATAGAAGAAAATTAACCCCAAAAGTATTAATTGAAGGGGCATGAAACTTTCGCTGAAACGAGAAGCTTAATTAAAAAAGTTGATCCTGCGATAATATTACTAGAAAGAGATTCGTTCATGGCAACAAACATATTGCGATTGATTTTCAATTGAAGATCGACGTTTGACAATGAAAAATAGTACTTGTAAGTACGAAGTTTACAAACCAGTCTTTTTGACTATTTTTCTAGTCTGGAAATAAATGAAAACGTTAAGGATACCATCGTATACAGTTCCAAAGCATTCAACGAATGGTAATGTATAAATACAAGATGGCGTATCCAATCATTACTCACAGGAGTGAAACAAAGTTCGCATCAGTGTACATCTGCTTTGTAATTCAAGTTACGATATTTATTTTCATTTTATCCAATCATGTATGTAAATGTATTTTATGTTGGATTCCTCACAATAAGAAGCGTAATCCAAAATGTTTACGTGTTAATTCATTTGAAAAATGTTACAGATTTATTCATGGTTGCTTTTCGGGATAATATTCAATATGTTACAGCGAACATTCCCACATATGTAAAGGATAATATCCCTGTGATATTGCTTAGTCTGAGAAAGTATTTAAATCTGAGTTCTATTTCTTTAGCCTGCATTGAGCTGCTCTTGTGTCCATCTGTTACGTGCAAAACTTAAGCATACATTGAACCGTCAAGTTTTGTCTCATCACTGCGGAAACAAAAATCCAAAATTTAAAATCTTCAAATGTATCATGGTAAAATCAGAATATGTATGCATATTATTATATTATATACATACGTTGTTATGGCTGCCTACATTCATTTTAAAATGTAAAAAGTAATAGTGACAAGAAACAAAGATGTTGTCTGTATCCCGAGAATAACTGTATGATACTAATATTTTTTGAAGTTACAAATTCCTTATATAATGTTAATATGCTACATTTTTAATGTCTACTAATGCATTAATAAATATATTTAGCAATTTATAATGATATATTATTCCCTCCTTTTGTGGCTATGAAAATAACGGATTGGCTCATTGATTGATCAGACCGTAATGAACTTGGTCAATACACAGAGTATGTAGGGTATCTGTGAACATATTTAATTATTTAGAAAAACAACTAATAACAAAAGTAACAATCCAATTTTCATGTATATATATATATATATATATATATATATATATATATATATATATATATATATATATATATAAATCATTAAATGGCATTATTGCAGTTCCATTGTATATGACTGCTTTTAACATTACAGCCATTAACATCAACGAATCGAGTGAGACTCATTGATTTGGACGCTGACAATGGTGGTTGTTATTGTTGTGAAATTGATTTTCTCTGCTCCTCAAATTTCGCAAACATTGCACTCTAATTGATTTACGTCAGATGAATTGTGAGTCCATATCTTGTGAATCGCCATCTCGTGGGATTACTTTTATGTTTTAATAGGTTGCGTGAGAAGATGCTGCTCCCGCTGATACATATGCAGACTCTCATATTGCATATTTCTCTCGGGGGATTTAAGACTGTGCCAATAAAATCAATTGCATCAGAATCATTAAAAGCAGCATTCAATTTTAGGTTGATAGGCTGACAGTTATTTTTTTTTATGATTACTTCCGGTAGTTAACCTCACAAGTCACCAGATTTAAATCACCGACTACATTTTCTGTTTCTGGGTAGATGTTAGGTTTACCTCGGCAGTTTTTAGCGCATATACAATTGAGTAATTCAATGGGAGAAATATGATACCGAATGTAAGCGTTTAACTGCAAAGAAAGTAGGTGTCGTTTACGACGCTAGAAGACTTATCACACCTGCCAGTATCTCATATCTCTTCAAAGTCACTATTCACCTGTGCATGGATTATCGTTGCTACATCTTATCTGGTGCACCCACTACTATCCTCTTCCTATTAGACAGGACGCAAAAAAGAATTTCTAACCTTGTAGTTTCCGTTATTGATCCATACGTACTTCCACTTAATCTGCACTGATTTATTTACTGCACTTGTACCTCTTAAGCGAAAATACCCTCGACAAGATGCTCACTGTAAACGTCCTTAGATACCGGTAGATTTTCTACTCTTTCTTCTGACCGCTGGTCTTTGAAATCCCCTTAATTCTACCTGTTTCTCCGACAGTAGCAACGCACAGGAATTAAAAGGGATTGTGAATAAACATTTTGCTATCCACCTCCTTTACCCTGGTTTCTACCTATACGCTCTAAAGGCAGTGTGCGTTGTTTTGAGTGAATGAAAGTAAACTAGCCACGAACTATTTATAACTATTACAAAGATATATGTTCGCAATTGAGCAAAATAGATTCGATTTCATAGTCCGTTATGCTATCCAGTAGACCACTAACACATTTCTTTCACGATCTAATAGTTTAAAGTAGTTTGTGCATATATAAATCAGAGGCATATACAAAACCTACATCACGTATATTATAATAATATTAATAATAATGATAATAATAATAATTATTATTATTATTATTATTATTATTATTATTATTATTATTATTATTATTATTATTATTATTATTATTATTATTACTATTTATTTATTTATTTATTTATTTCCATTCATGAATTTTGTCCATTCATCACACTTACAGTGAGATTAAAACGTGAAATGTATATTCAAATAAGGACAACAATACATTTATAATATATTGATCATGATTATGCCATCAACTTTCAAATGCTGTATAATTTCTAATGTGCATATTGCTTAACTAATGACATTACATTAACTTACTCTTTATTCGAATTATTTTCTAATTAAATGGTTCTTTTCATTGTATTATTACACATGCTTCTATTTAAGAATTTTATATTGTGAATAGAAACTTAGTATGTTGCGGGAAAAGACTTTTTCCAGTCTTTTCCGGTCAATTACTGATGGGGGTTCGATCCAGTTCTATATTGTTACTTAAAAAGAAAATGCCTGAAACACACTCACACACCACCATTAAGCAAACAATTAATTGAATATCCGTCTTCCCCATTACGAGATAAAATTCCACCATTATGCATTTCGATTCTTTCGTGATATTATTCATATAAAAAAGCATTTAAATTTCAGTATCAAATTGCATATCTTTTTACTTTTATTTTCAAATGTATCTCTGCATTTTCGCCTATTTACAAGTATAAAGGATCATCGGCATCTGATTTACGAACACATGAAGAAATAAGCTGTGACTGTGCAACATGGCCGCTTACTACATTTTATTCGCTTCTTAAATTATATTTTTCGTTTTGTTTTTAAATTTTCTTTAACATACATATTTCATAGCTCTCGTTTAGAAATATACTTCACCTGCAAACAACACAACTTACAGATTTATCGAATACAACTTTCCATAGCATTCGTACACATACACACACTTTTTTATTCCTGTCTGTTACAGCAAAACATGAACAAATAGACATACGCTTCCGTATCATATACATGTCTTTTACTTTCGCTAGTGTAATCTTTTTCTATTATTTATCATAGTGGTCTTTTTTATAGAATCACTCCCGTCTCTACGTCAGACTATTGACGCGTTTATTTATTTATTTTCCTTTCATTTTTCTTCGTTTTGGCTTTTTCATCCAGGCTTGGTTTTTCTTTTATTGACACACCCTTTTAACGGCCACACTTGTTTTTGAAGTCCCTCAAAACGTGTTGCATATTAAACTCCACCATGAGGCTGTGTACCTTCGCCTCAAGATCCGTCACGAAAAAACGGTTTTACATTTACATTGTGAGGTCTTCATTCGCGCCGGATAGCCAGAAATGCTTTTTTATTAATACATTTTCTTATTGATTTAGTCTTCATTTCTCTTTTTTACCTTTAGTGAAATGTATTTTTAACGGTCCAACATACATTTTAAACAAAAGTTGCCCAGCATTAACATTAAGTTCGCGTTGGCACTTTAACTTCCCCCATAAGTCCGGGCCACTAGCACCCCCCCCCCAAAGGTTTTACATTGACTTTCTTGGGCCGTCTGCATTCGCACCGTACGATCACAAGCAGCAACTAATTCAATAGTTCAACAATGGGGCTCGGAATTTCTTGTGTTAATATACTTTCCCGATCAACGCCGGGGCACAGTCCCCGCTATTAATAAATATTATAATTATTGGTAGTAGTAGTAGTAGTAGTAGTAGTAGTAGTAGTAGTAGTAGTAGCAGTATTTCTTACTGGGAGTTCTCACTGGAGCCATTACTATTGACCGCTCTATAGGAAAACCAAATGGAGTTACAGATTTCTCGTACTTTCGTTTTTTTTTTCGATTATTGTTGCAAATTACTTTGCCTTCTCGCTACAGTAGTTTGCCATTGACTTATCGCTGATAACGGCCAATGACTTTCTCTGAAATTTGAATGACAATAATACTCTTCAATAATCCTCTGTGTTTTCCATGTTGTTCACGAGAATTTTCTGTACTACCGATAGAAGTTTTTGTCATCGCGATGTTGCTGTGTGGGTCGGGATTAAGGTTTTTTCATTATAAGATCATCATCACCATCATCGTCGTCGGTGTCGTCGTCGTCTTCATTCCTGTTCCCAAGGAAATTATACGTGGACTTAAATAATCAAAATAGATAACGTAGGACGAGGTTATTTCTTTTATTTTAACATTCATAATTCATAAAAATATAAAGTACCTAGTAAAAGAGTAAGGGGCAAATATCTCCTAGCACCTTGCTTAAATGCAATACCGAAAGATAGCTGGATTAATTCAATTGTCTTTATGTCCAACAACGATAACAATTTCATTTAAGTGTGGTAAAATGCCCCTATGTTTCAGTCGAGGCTTCTTCGCTTAGTGGAAAGTCTCTGCACTGGAGCTTATGTGGTCGAGGTTTCGAGTCTCGCTGAAGTCAGCCGTATTGATTATAAATAAAGTAGTTACTATATAAATATATACATAGAGAGAGAGAGAAAGAGAGATAGAAGAAAAAAGAGTGATAAATATGCGACGATTGTCCAAATTTATTTCAAATTTCAATTGTTCAATGCAAGGTGTATTCAGTAATAAACTAGTGTTTATTGTTCTTTCCTTAAGCCAAGGCTTTTCAAAGATCGAAATCTTATCATCAGAGGAGAAATACAGATGGATAAGTTGGCTTTCGAAAAAACCAAAGTTGAAAAATATGAAAATTATTATTAAAGGAATTTTTGTTAAAAAAACGCAGTGAATGAAAAGAAAAATTCCGTGAAAAATATATGCAAATTGTCCGGGTGGTAAATTTCCGTTGAAAAAAAGTCAGGTGAATTGTAGAATGTGAAGAAAACTCTTTGCGTGGGAGCAGTGTGGGGAAAGTGCTCAACATATAGGTGAGTCCAGACGCACTTAAAGGGGATTGAAAAGGGAGAAATTGGCCATTTTTTTATATACTTCCAGGACCAAATAAGGCAGATGATATCTCGTTCCATGTTAAAATATATATATATATATATATATATATATATATATATATATATATATGTACGTACAGATGTATAGACATTTTGTGAAGTTTTTTTCTTGCTAAAATTACTTTAATTGTTTAAACGTGTTAGAACTTACAAACATCACATTAAGTTACAGTTCCCTTATTTTCTGAAAAAGATGTCCATTTTGGTTCCGACACAGCTGGTGTCCTTGGCCTTCCTTTAACACCTTTCCATTACTCGGTGTTTTTGTTTTTTTCAGTGTGTGTCTTGCACTTGTCTTTCGGAATGTTCCTCACTGACGTTCATCGGATTGAAGCTTGTCATAAGTTCTAGTGATAGTAACTTGAGCTTGTGTTTTTGAAAACTTTCTTCGAAATTGCCGTAGCTCTTCAATTGCGTATTAAACTGCCATTTATTGTATAATGAATTTACTTTCTTCAAAATGTTGTTTCGCTACCATCAGTAAAACCATGATTTAAATTATTGCACTAAAATTAATTACAGTGCCCTTATAACACGATAGCTTAATTGTATAATTATCCCTTATATTATTGGTAAAGTATGTATACAACTTCTTTTGTGGAACACCCCCTACACACACACATACACATATATTTATATATATATATATATATATGCCTTTTTGCGGAATCTACCTTGCTCTGAGCAATTGAATTGAATTTTGATTTGGCTTTTGCTTCTTTAATTCCTTTCCATTCTTTTTCATATCTACCTGCTCTATCCTGGATATTGAGATGTATACTCTTCACAATAGATTTTACCTTTCCTAAAAGTTCGCTTTTAGTACACCACTTTATATATATATATATATATATATATATATATATATATATATATATATACTAGACAAGAAGCAAGCTTTCTATAAATGACACACATCTTAACAAGAATACTATTATTTTTACGTGCATAAATGTTCTATTAATTGATTTAAGTCATTTTGCATGGATTATTCATAATTGTTCTGTTAAAAATAGATTCCAGAAAAGAAAACAATATAAATTGTTCCATTTATATAAATATTTTGATTATTTACATATTTTCTCTACACACACACATATATATCTTTTTTCAAGTAAATTTACAATACCTGAACAGTAGAAATAGATAGAAATTATTTAAATTAAAACTATTATTCGAAAGCAAAAACCAAAGTACCTTAGCAATAGAAATATAAGAAAATCCAGGAATAAAAATTATGGAAAAACCTTTTAAATACATAATACTTTACCGGATAAATTATCATTATAAAAAGAGTAGAAATACACAATAATTTTAAACAAATAATATTTATCAGGTAAAATCGCATTAGATTAGAAATGTACAAACAATTTAATTCAGTAAATAATAATTGGCATTACAGGAGTAAAACACATATTTCATAAAAACATATTTCTTAAATTAAATGTAAGTACACCAGACACACAAAGAAAACTAATTTATTTTAATAAAATAATATTTTCATCACTTAAATAGCATTATGCTGTTACGGGAAAAACATAATCATTATTATGAATAAAGGATATGGCTCACAAGTAAAATATGGTTATACTATCAATAAAACACAATTTATTTAATAAATAAGCCTTTCACAGGAGTATATGTTATTTAAAGAATAGAAATAAAAATATTTGGCCTTTTTAATAAACATATTTTTCCACTAAATGTCAAATCATTAATAACAGAAATATACATATTTTTGAATATTATATTATTTTGTCAGATACATTCTCATTATAATAAAAGAAATATGCAAATGCTATT
>OY744517.1:9834785-9882285 GCA_963556195.1 Sepiola atlantica | reverse complement strand
TGGAAGTTTAATTTTTTTGGTGCGTAACGTATTTCACGTAAAATCTGGATTTTTTTCCGTTCGAAATTTGCTTAAAAAAAAACAAGCAAACATTAGTGGAACCACACATTGTGGTAACAGTGTATGATGTGAATGAAATAAATGTTTCAGGTCGAAATTATTGCCGAGTTCGATATAAAGATGATTTAGTTCGGCAAAACGCACCTGAAGAAAGTCGGAGGTTACATCGGGGAAAACGTTGTGAAAATAACATCCAAGATGAGAATAGTAGTCCGAAAAATCGAAATAATACAATCCTTTTTCTGTTCGAGCAATTTTCATGTGTTCGCATTATTATACACCATAACCGATGTTTTAATTTCTGTGTTCACGAATACGTGTACGTCTACTTTATCTTAAATAAGAAAGTTTATTTCTTGTATTTCAAATACCAGTTTGGTACGAAAATGACGTTTCGATCCTGGAACTGAATTACTTTCAATCGCTTGTAAAGAAGAATTCCATTTCTGTGCGCTTATGTTCTTGCAGTATGGATTAGTCTGAGACAGAGATTAATTGTTAGTGTTTCAGTTTTGTATGTCGTCCATCTTGTGTAAATGTGTTAACTGCAAAAAAAGGCGTCCAAAAATCCTTATCCAATAAACAATATCTGCAAACAATGTTGTTGGTCCTCTCAGATTTCTGTTTAGCGCAATGATGAAATGTTTGCTACGATTAGTTACATCAATTTGAAAATGTTTCAAAGTGTACTTCCTGAATGATAATATTATACTACAATATTTCAAAATTTCAAGTTGTTTTTATCGGATTATTTTATAACATTTTTTATGATTTTTAATTCAGGAATGAATACACTTAGTAATGTTTGATGACTAAGTAATAGCGCGTTTGGTTACTATGAAAGAAACGCATAAATGCATTGATCTTTACTCGGAAGCGTAATGTGCAGTGTATGCAAGTTATCTTAGGAGATACTTCTTAATAACTAAACAACTATACTGCATCACTTAAAATAATCGCATGTTTACGTCATTTTATACACATATTCGTCAATAGATTTATTACGTTTATATTGGCTGGTGCCTTGTTTAATATGCACGGACTTACCCACTGCGCTATCTGAAGCGTTCCAATCAGAAAATAATACGGTCCTCATTGATTTTTTAGATTACCTTGACAATCGTTGCCTTCTTGCATTGGTATTGTTAATATATAAGACACTCCCTCTTTTGATAAAGTCAACATATATTGCAAACCAGTTATTCGCATTTGCTAAACGTTAAGGTCAAATGTAAAGCATTGTAAGGAATTGCTTTATGTGAATTGATTAAGGTAGATTGAAAAAAGATCACAATCGTGATTACATATGTAGACCCTTTCATCAGTTAGTTTTTCTATTACGTGCTTAACAATATATAAACGGTATAATCACGTTGACACACCGGCTCTTGTTAGATAAGCGAAGTTAAGTGACGTTGAACCTGGTTAGTACCAGATGGGTGACTATTCAATTCGGTGATTTATATGTTGCATTGATTTGCCATTCTTTTTAAGATATTTTCTATTATCACGAACATGGTTGAACAACGATGAGAGTGACTTGTTTAGTCACGAATCTTACTGGTTTTGATACCTTTAGATACCATTATTTATTAACTAGTAAACTATTGAAATTATGTCAATAATATGATCATTTGATATGCACTATAATGATTCACTATATCATAAAAATCAATGTGAAGTTCGTCATATGAAAATGAATTAAATAAATATATAAATATATATACGTCCATCTTGTCACGCAAAAGTTATCGTGTAAAACACGTGCATATTTCTAGCTCATAGGGGAAAACAACTTACAGTGGTGAGAGGAAGCGAGAAAGAGAGTAGCAAGTCAGACAACCACCTTTAAATTACCTCGCCACCTGAAATTAATTCATAAAAATATCCATCACTTTATAATAAAAATGTAGGTGTTTTCTCTTTAGATCTTTAGAACTGATAATAATAATTTATATATTTAAAATTACTTTACCGACGTGATTTTATGATTTTATATAAATATTTTTTGTAATACATCGCGATAAATAGCAAGTGCGAAATCTGGTGAAACATAATTTTATCCATAATTTTTGACGTAGTCTATATACTAGTTTGATACATTGTATAAGATTTATTTTGATTAGATTATAGATTAAAACCAGCGATGCTCAAAGAATAATTTAAAAAATACATGACAAAAGCGTTTTTCTCATTGTTACATATGCGAATGTTCGCCATCTTGATTCTAGCATAGATAGATTATATTATATTACTGGCTTTGCCTTTTCAGAGTTGCCCGGATGTGTGCCACTTGCAATTTGTTTTGTTTTGTTTTTGTTTTTAAGAGGACTGTGTAGTTTGTGTTTTCTTTTTCTTTCTAAAAATATTACTTTTTGGTTCCAAACAAAGTTAAGTTACTTTGCATTAGCGAATACAGAGTTATGTCCATATTTTAAGATGGCGTCCCTATAAAAATAATTCCGACCTTGTCAAAGTATTTTTTTGAAATCATTAAATCGAATTACAGAAAACCAGTCACTAGTGTACGTCGAGCCACATTCGGCGCTATTTATAAAATATTTAAATTATTTCAATTATTTAGTCGGCCCTGGCAAATGGCAGGGGGGTGTGTTGTTTGATTCTGGATTCAAACCTTTGCACTGTTCTTCCCACGTATACGGCATTGCACCGACATTGAAATTGATAAATAATATTACTGATATGTTGGGGTGGGAGAACATTCTTTATGTCTTCGCGGTTTCTCAGTTGGTCTTATTATCTCTGAGGAGGTTTTCGTAGAACTGATGCGGCTTGCTACCACGTCTGTCGAATTCAGTTTTGATAATGTCATGTATCAGCAAATCGATGGCATTTCTATGGGGTTACCCCTTGGTCCTGCGTTGGCAAATATCTTCGTAGGTTTTCACGAGCATAATATTTTGGCCCGTAACCATACACCACTTACTTATTTTCGATACGTAGATGATACATATTCCACTAGTGACTGGTTTTCTGTCATAAGTAGATCGCATTCTCTATTCCATCTCAAAGTCCTGGAAGCCATATATATCAACTCAATCAAACCCTCCCTTTGTAAACAAAAGGAGTGGCTTTTAGGACTTAATGTGATCAACTTGTGACCATCCTCCCCATATTTTTTTTTCATTATTTTTTTTTCTCCTAAACTTGTCACTTGTTTTCACTATAATTTTTTTAGGTTTTAGCCGTATTTAATTACTTCCACGTTAATACTCTGATGAGTGTGGACGAAAGCCGGCTTAGTACATTAATTAATTTCTTTTTAATCGTTCCCTCTCGTTTTTATACTTGTTTAATATATATATATATATATATATATATATATATATATATATATATATATATATATATATATATATATATATATGTTATTTTGCTGCGAATACGCGTGTTGTTTTTTCCTCTCGTCCAATCTTAACTTCTATTCGAAAAGATGTCCTTCCCCCACATCATAATAATTCCATTATTTATTTATTTAAATGTAGTTGCTGTATGCACTACGTCGGGATGACGTCACAGAGATTGGACATCCGGGTGAAACAACACGTGCCCACAAAAATTCGCAATGGAAATTATTTACCAACTGATGATTTGAATAATACTTATGGCTCGTCGATAGGTCAACATCTCATAAATAATCGCACCTGTGCCTCGAAATTCAGTGTCGACTTATTCTCCATTCTTAGTAAGTCGCACTCCCCTTATCATCTCAAGATCTTAGAAACAATTTATATTAAGTCCTTGAGACCTTCTCTTTGCAAACAAAGAGAAAATCTCCTCGGGCTTAATGTTGTTTCTATTTGACTGAACTTTTTTTTTTTTTTTTTTTTTTTCTTTTTTTTTTTACCCCTTTCCCTCGCTATAATTCTCATAGCATCTTTTTATATTTTTTATACATTACCTCGATATTTGGCTCTGTTGAGCGAGGTACGAAACCGGTCAGCTGCCCTTTCATCTTTTTAATTTCTTAAATTCATTATGAATAATAAATATTGTCTATTCAACGCTATTTTAAAGTTTTGTACGACAAAGAAAATATTTAAATATATATATATATATATATATATATATATATATATATATATATATATATATATAATCTATTAATCTAACTTTCTTTTCTCAAACAGATTTCCCCCAAAATCAAATTGTTCGTGTTATTTTCACAAGATTTCGGTCGATATACACTTCTGCGCAACGGGTCCATGTAAGCAACGGATAACGACGTCGATCAATAATAAGATGTTAGTGATAAGATTGTTGATATCGAAGGTTGAGTCTTTACGACAGGCGATAATAACTCAGAATTACATCATAATTAACACGTTAACCCGGGCATGGCTGACAGAACATTAAACATCTACCCCGTGAATCAAATAAACGTTTCAGTTCTTAATTTCGCATAGATTCCCGAGTTCCGCATAAATATTCCAAAGGTTTTATAAGATGTATCTAAAAAAGATCAGATTTTACATCGGCTGAAACATTGTGAAAAAAAATCCAGGATGAAAATAGCCGTTCGAAGAATTCAAATCATCTAAATTACTAACCCTCATATAAAAAATACAAAGGCAGAAACGACTAGGATAGGACGTTTAGAGCGCTCTCTCCCCTCTCTCTCTCTGTCTCTCTCTGTCTCTCTCTTTATCTTTCTGACACCTCATTAATCGTTAATAAAATTCACAATCTGTCCTCTAGTCAAACTATATGTGTTACAAATAAACTTCCCTTTATGCTTGACTTGTCCACCAAATTGAAGTCATGACTATCTAAGTATGTGTGTTATTGTCGTTCGATTATATGTGGGGACAATTTGGTAATCATCTCAGCAGTAAGCAGTGTGATCCTGAATTGGCTTACATTCATCGGACCATTACCCACCAGACTTTTATCTGTGAGCTTATTTCAAAGTCAATATATGTCAACACAATATGCAGATTAGTTCCGAACTAGAGAGAGGAAGAGAGAGAGAGAAAGAGAGGGGGGAGAGGGGGGAGATAGAGAGAGAGATCATATATAAAAACATTCGTATCCAGATGTGCTTGCAACGGACAGGTGCACATTTGGAGAATATCTCATTGAAAACGTATAAAACAAAGACAATCGTTGACTGCACTATCGTTGTACCAAATATGGTTGGATTGCATAAAGAGTTCTTAATTTTATAAACGATTCCATGGATTTCCCTATATGACTTTATTTTCGCTCTTTACTTATTTAAAGCCAAGGAAGTGGATCTGTTCGTGGGTCTGAACAGCCAACAGCCATTGGTTCCTAAGTTTAAAAACAAACAAACAAAAATAACAACACTAACAACGGCGTGAAGACGTGTTTGAGATTTTCGCTTAACTTTGAAAACAAGGAAGTAAATGTCTACCGGAGACTTCTCCACTTACAGTGTTGTTTATAAATGTTCGTGAAATATTCTTGCTACGAAAACAGTCAAAAATATGCCAAATTTATTTTCTAGATGCGATAGATGTCTCATCTGTCTCAAGACATGGGAGTACCTGAGTCTAAGTACTATTATAATCATTACTGTTTTAATATTACGAAACGAATCGTTAGTTTTCAGGAAGACACTAAACTTTTATTGGTGGTAAGGTTCTTCCTTAAACTGTTAGTGTCATCAGACGCCATTCTTCAGTTGACAGTGTCGTGGTTCAAGAATGAATTTTTTTTAGAAAACCGAGACATTTTCAGCTTGTATTTTTTGTTCGAAATCCGAATTGCTCCAGTTCCGAGATTTTCATGAACTAAGTTTTGACTGCATTTGTGTATGTTTTATATCAGAATAAAGCTGAACAGAAAGGCATGTTTCATCCTGGATGTTATTATTGTTTGTACGATAAAAAGTAATTCTACTGTGTTTGCTATAAATCATGTGTTGCTTTTATTTTTTACTAGACCACCCGTGACCCGTTGGGTCAGTTTGTTATATTAGCTATGGAATTCATGTATGAGCGTGACACTTGTGGCATAAAGAAAATAGTTTTTTTTACATAACAGAAGCATTTCTATGAAAGTATATTAAAATGAAAAAAGAATATAGATTTCTATGAGTCGTTCTGTTTATTATAATTGTTTTTTTTTTTTAAATTACAGTTACTGAATTATAAGTGGTTGGTTAGGGCGATTTGAGAAAGGAAGGGGTACAGCCGTGGCCACCGAGAGACAGCAGGCTTTCTCGCGTACGTAACGAAAACAGACGGAGTAGGAGTGGTGAAATCTATGAGAGGGAAAGTGGGAGGTGGTTTCGTTCACCGACCGCTCGTATGGCTGATATTAATAATGAGTGTTGTTTTTTTGTTCGTTTGTTTTTGTTTTTTGAAAGGGGGGTGTTTTTTGAAACTGCGACAGACTTTACGAAGTCTTCCCGTTGAATGTTTTTAGCCGTGAAGAAAACAAAAAAACTATTTGATGAAATTAAATGAAATTGTTTATATTAAAAGACTAAAACAAACATTGCTAAAACTCTCAGTATTATAAGGTCAGGATCAAGGACAATGAAGCAGTCCTGGGAAAAGAGTGGCGCCCTCCCCTACATCTTGGGTTAGTTGATAATGTAAAGAGATCCTCTACTGTAATCGGGCAATTTAGCCTTTTATAAAGTCTGAAATTAGCGACCACCTCACCTAAAATAAGCGAACGCCATTTTTGTTTGACGAATTTGACAATATAACTAAATAAATATTTGAAATAAAAAAAATTAATTTCTCAGATGTTAACCATACAATATCATTGCCCTTGTCTTATTTTTACGTCTCTATTTGGTACTTTGTTACATGGGGACCCGGGCTAACTTTGACCCTGACCCTAACTTTAACCCTAACCCCCAATGACCCTGAACTTTATAGGTAACCCTACCCCCCTCCCTAACCCTAACGACGGGGTCAAAGTTAGCGCGGGTCCCAATCTAACGAAGCACCATCTATTTGTTAGTAAGTTACGCTTGTTTTATTATGAGCACCCCCCCGGATAAGAGTGAAATATTTTGAAAAAATTAATAATTTGCCTTCCAATAACGCGTGTACGTTGGACACTCTACTAAAAAGGGTTGATATACCGTAAAAACTGGTAGGCTTCCGATAGTAAACGAAATTATACTTGTTACTTTTTTTTTCGATTAGATTTTCTTTTTTATTTTGCTTTGAATCACGACTTTCCTCACTTTCGTTTTTGTTAAATATTTTTTTTTTTACTTTTTGCGATTTATTTATTTGTTTTTATTGCGTTTTCACTTTTCAATTACGTTTATTCTCTCTCTCTCTCTCTCTCTTTATCTTCTCCCTCTATCTCTCTCTTACGAACACAAACTTTCTCTTTCTTTCGTACGCGCTCTCTGTGTTTCACTGAAAAAAAAAAGGAATTCCACAGTGTTTTCTACATCAATTTGTATAATTTACTGTTAATAAAATTATCCGGTGGTTAGAAATATGCACATATCTTACTCACCAAAATTTTGCGTGACGGGATGGAAGTATATATATTTATTATATTACTCGGTTGTCGGGGTAAAAGCTGTCTCTTCAGCAATCACTATCGGTCGCGACTCCCCTCCCCCGTTGTCAGGGGCAAAAGTAAATACTAAATCTTATTAAATGAGAGTGTCAGATCGTGACACAAAATAAGAAACTTAACTTCTCAGATGTTAACTATACAATATCATTGTCATTGTCTTATTTTTTACTATCTCTATTTGGTAGTTTGTTACATTGGGACCTGGGCTAACTTTGGCCCTGACCCTAATTTTAACCCTAACCCCCAATGACCCTGAACTTTATAGCTAACCCTAACCCCTCACTGACCCTAACCCTAACGACGGGGTCAAAGTTAGCGCGGGTCCTAATGTAACAAATCACCTTCTATTTGTTAGTAAGAGACTTTTTGCGATTTATTTATTTGTTTTTATTGCGTTTTCACTCTTTCTCTATCCCCCCCCCTCCATCTCTTACGAACACACACTCTCTCTTTCTTTCGACCACGGTGTTTCACTGAGAAAAAAAAACAAAACAAAACAAACATTGCTTATTGTCCGTTCAAAACATTTAAAAAATAAATACTGGTTCCTTACCATCCAAAAATAATAAATAAATGTTTTAACACTTTAAGAAGTGGTGCAAATAAAAAATAAATACTTAGTTCAAACTATCATTGAAAAAAAAAACATTGCTTAACGTCCGTTCAAAAACAACAACAACAAAAAATAATAGACATGCCCTAAAAACGTCAAAATAAAAAACAAAAAATAGTTTTAAGTTTTAAGCAACACAAAAAAGTACTTTTTGACCGTGTGATTAAAAAAAATGTATTATTTCTTCCCCTTCCGCTCGAAATGTAGAAGAAAAAATATTAGCGGCTGGTTGGGATCGAACTATAAACCAGTCGGGCCAAAGACAAAAATACTACGTCGCTTACCGTTGCGCTAAAGGGAAATAATTAAAATACGATGCAGAAATTAGGCTAATTAAATGTTATTAATAATCTAGGTGCGGCACGCATGCGCAAAGCGTTTGCTGGAAGCGTGACACACGTACGTACACCTTAGCGTATTAATATATAGATTGTTGTTGTTTTGTTTGTTTGTTTTTGTTTTTTAAAAGGGTTTGAAACTGCGACAGACTTTACGAAGTGCTCCCGTTGAATGTTTTTAGCCGTCAAGTAAACAAAAAAACTATTTGATGAAATTAAATGAAATTGTTTTATATTTAAAGCGATATAAACATTTCCAGAATGAAAAATTGCATGCGTTCGTTAATAAAAGGAGTTCAACGGAATTAGAATAACAGATTGGAAGACGATGCTATTTACGCATGCGCAACCGGATGTTGAAAACCGGAAAGCTGAAAGCTGATTGCAAACATACAAGACCCATAGACTTTTAGTAGTATATAGATTTACAAGTTATCTACTATTAACTATTCTGGTCTTTTACCAACAATATATTTTGCCCTGTTTACGGGTGTTGAAAAGCCACGTAAAATAGAACATTTAATGGAGACGTTTTAGTGTTTAATTATTTTTAGAATCAATACATTATTGGTGTGTACTGCATGGAAGAAAAATTGTTTTGTCAGTAATGTTTTGAAAGTACGGCAGCTCAAAGGTGTAATCATGTATATTTTGTTTGCGACACATTGCATTCATTCTTTATTGCGTTTAAGCCAGGCCTCTCCGTAACACATCTTATTAAAAGGGATATTTATTCAATATATTAACAAACCAACCCTGGATACTTGAATAAAAATAGTGGCACTATTTAGTACTACTAAGCTATATTATGAACATAACCATGAAATGATGAAGAAACAATTGGACAATTTACAATATTTATTGATTAATCAAGAGTTAAAGCAAGGAAAATAAAAACAACATTTTTCCTCCTAATATTCACCAGAGAAAATTCAGAAAAAAACAAAACAAATTACTGGTAAGCATTAATTAAAAAAAATTAAATATTGCAAGCAAAATAATTGTTTATCAAAATTATGTGGTAAAAAAAATTGTTTATGCAAATATTCAGAGAAACAATCAGAAAATTTTAGAAAGAAGTTGAGCAGTGAAGAATATACATCCAATAGCTTTCAAAGGTCACATCCAAGAATAATGCAAAGATTTATTACAATAAAATCGGAAAGCAAGAAATAAGTTAATGCATTGATGTGAATGACTCCACCCAAATCTGAGTCACGGAGTCCGTAGAAAACGAGTATATACATAGTCAACGTGCCGTTAACAAAGATTCCTTCACAAGCAGAATGGAAATGTGAAGTAGAAAATCCAACGTAGCAATTAAAATGAAATGAATGAAAACGATATTATAACATTAATATACTATAAATATAGAAGAGAAAAAGAGAAAACAAAATGGAAATAACAGAGAAGACGATGGGATAAAAAAGCAACAACAAAATAAGATTGACGGGATAGTCAAGAAAGGGTAAAGGCAAAAGGGGTAAGGAACACGGAATAGACAGAGCAGAAGAAGTAAAAGAGAAAAAATAAATAAAGGAAAAAGACAAAAAAACAAAAAAAGAACATAAAATGAAAAAAAAGAAAAAGATTGAAACGACGTGAGAAATTACAATGAATTTAAAATAAAAAGCCGTTAAATATATATATATATATATATATATATATATATATATATATATATATATATATATATATATATATGTATGTATATATATATATATATATATATCTGTGTGTATATATATGCATACATATGTACATATATATATATGTATACATATGTATATATATATGTGTGTATATATATGTACATATATGTGTATATATATATGTATATATATATATGTATATATGTATATATGTACATATATATTTATATATATGTATATCTCTCTCTATATATATATATGTGTGTATATGTACACATACATTTATATATATATGTATCTCTCTCTCTCTATATATATATTATATATATTGTATATATATATATTATATATATTGTATATATATATTAGAAATATATACATATATATATATATTTTTATATATATATATATTATATATTTATATATATCTATATATACGTGTATACATATGTATCTGTATATATATGTATGTGTATAAATGTGTATCTGTATATACATATATATATATATGTGTATATATATATGTATCTATATAAAGATGTATGTGTGTGTGTGTATATATATATATATATATATATATATATATATTTATCTGCATATATATATGTGCGTGTATATATATATGTATCTGTATCCTTCCTTTCTCGTATATATATATATATATATATATATATATATATATATTATAATATAAAATGAAGTAATAAAATAAGGTGTTAATCAAGTTTTATTAGAATTCAAAGTTCAAGCCAAGTATCTTAAAGTCCTTAGCTCATGAGTTTTCAAAGATAATTCGTCTCTTCAGAGAACCATTACCGCAGTTATACCACTACAGGTAATAAAATTAAACTTTGAAAATATATGAAAATATATACACAAATACAGAAAAATGCATAACATCAAATATATCAACCCAAAAACATAGTGTTTTGTTGAATCTATACAATCCATCCAGGTGATACAATTTGAAAAACATAATCAGGAAAGACATCCAGAGGGTTGACTGAAGATTAATCCAGGTTATAAATAGCAGTCCAAATATGAGAAATTGAAGGAGCTGACAAAGTTATCCAGTCGCGAATTGTGTCAATAATCGATGAAGTTAAAAGTATCCAATGTTTATGTAAATTATTACAACGATAAATAAATCGAATCAAATAATATAATAACGATATATTATTTGATTTGATTTAATTATACTGGATGTAATATATCTGGGTCAAATCAGTTATGCATATATTCGAATGGAAGGGAGTAAATAAATATTCATGAATTGGAGCCAAATTTAATTTAATCGAAAACATTTGCAAAGTAAGGTTTAGTCGTCGAAATAGTACCTTTACTAGAAATATTGTATATAAAGAAGTTTTGTAAATTGTTTCATGTATTGTTCATTTTTTAAAAATGAATATACAAGTCCAAATCTTATCATATTTTATTCAAACATGTATCGGTTAGGAACAAGATAAGTAGTATTAAACACATCATTTCGTGTAATTTACACGGGTCCCGCTAGTTATTATTATTATTATTATTATTATTATTATTATTATCATATACAAGTATTATACTTTTGTCTCTTATATATAAGTAACGAGAACTATAATAGGTGCATCTAATTTACATACATATTTGTGGTGTCACAGAGAGAAAATTCATAAACTGTGACTTATCTGTTCAGACCTTCTTGTAGCATAACTAAAGATAATAAGTCGCTTTACTTCTATATTACTCGTATTATTATTACTAAAATGATAATAATAAAAAAATATTATCATTATTATTATTATTATTATCATTATTATTAGTAGTAGTATTATTATTATTTATGAGTATGGTTATTCTTTTTTATTCTTACATGGAAGTAACGAGACGTAACCATCTAAGTTTTATACATCGTTATAGTGATACACACGCATATAAAATAAGATTGTGACCCGAAAAGGAGTCTCTTTGTAAATGCTCAAAGAGAGATTAAGAAATATTAGAGAGTGGTTGAATCAACATAAAGTGATAGCGGACAATTGAAATACATAGATAGCTTAGAGATGGATATATATATATATATATATATATATATATATATATAGAGAGAGAGAGAGAGAGAGAGAGAGAGAGATAGATAGATAGATAGATAGATAGATAGATAGATAGATAGATAGATAGATAGATAGATAGATAGATAGAGATGTGTGGTGTGTTGAGTTAATTATGAAATTATAGCTAATAAGAAAAAGTGAAACATTGTTTTGTTTTACAAACATAACTGGAAATAAAGTATATTTTAACACATATTTTGTGTTATTAAAATATTATTATAAGAAAAAAGCTTTAGGGAAAACACGTTGATTAACTCACATTTACTAAAATAATAAATATGGCATCTGGTCGGTTACAGTGGTACATAGCTCCGTACACATTATAATGGTAATGCCAACCGATTAAATAAGCCAGCAAAAAGAATGTTGTATCGAAAGCAGAAAAATGAGAGTCGTATAGGAGAAGAAATAATCCAACAATTAAATATGCTAATAAATGGTGTGTTTTTTTTAAATGCACATGCCTGTACTCGGTTTCAGCTCTGTCGTATAGAAGATCATGAGAAAAAGAAACAGAAGAGTGAGAATGACCATAGACACGGCTGTGATCCAAAAAAAGATATTGTTCAACTTAACGACATCTAGACGTGTCCTCGGCCGGCGTTTCACCTCACACGACGGTTCGTCTCTCGCTCCGACATCAGATGTCGCTTCCGGTGTTATCTGGTTTAATTTGTTGGAAAGTTCACCATTTTTTGGACGACGATTTTCTTCATTTTCGAGGTCCTTTCGAAAATGAAGTTTGGTGATAAAGATACCTGCAACCGTGGTTAATCCACTAGTAACTGTTACAAGAAGGAGGTAGATCGTAAGGAGAGCCTGTCGACGTCCTTCCCTCGGCATCTTCTTTTCAATTTCCATCATGAAAACGATGTTAGCCAAGAAAACTGTTGTTGACAAAGATAATCGCTCCCCGCACTCAATCGGAATTAAGAGGGACAATGTACTGAGTAAAACCAATATAAGGACTGGTAGCATCAGTGCTGCATCTGCAATATGTGGAACACGTTTCAATGTTAGATTGATTCCCAGTTTGTTGTTTTTATATTGAATGCAGGTTTCCTGATCTGTTGTCCATCTTGAGCTGAATCTGTCTGAAATATTCGCTCGAGCACTTTGAAAAAATACTTTAAACGAAGTCAATTCTATAGTGATTCTGCATTTTTGGGTGTCAAAGGGAAAATTGGTTGCGTCCATATGGCATGAAGTTAAAACGAGCACCAAGAGTGTGAAGTCAACCTGCCCTTTATTAGATACTACCACTTTTGAAGAAATGATGTTGCCTACCCTTCCGTTCAGGAAAGATAGTATGGGTTTCCAGATGTCATTATTGTCCACATCGATACGTTGAATGCCGTTGTAGGCGGCCAGATCCCACACTAAACGTTTATCAACCCAGTGTGTTTCCACTCTCATCGTAAACTTAAAGTGTTCTTCTATAAAGTTCAGAGAGTCGAGGTTGATCATTTGAAACGAAGCATTAACTGTTATATTATCGCCCTTAAAAGACAAAGGAGGCTTATTCTTTTTATTATATCCATTGAAGAGATGTTCCCGCAACGTTTCTTCGCTTGTAGCTACCTCAGTCGCATATAAAAATATGGGCAAAATCATGAACGTGAACTTGAACATTTTCAATGTTAATAAAAAAAAAATAGTCAAACTGATGACACTTAAATAATTCAAGTTTTATATATTGACTGTTATACTTTCTTTTTCGAACTGTTTTTGTTAGCCGTGTATAAAAATATCGTCCGTTGTCTCGAGTGTACCCAGAGATCAGTTGGCCCCAGCTAACCTAACGTTCACAAAAGCAAGTCACTTTCTAGATTTATTCAATATTCATATCGTATTAGTATTATAATCGTATTAACCTCCACCTTCACTGCTGTTTAAATGCGACATTATTTTATTGTTCAAAACACACAAAAAAAGTTATTCCGGTCCAATAATCAGTTCTTTAGTTCAAATCTATTAATATAAAAACAAAACAAAAGCAACGTAAGTGTTCTTTATCGATTTATTTGTTTGAATATCCTGTATATTATTTTTATATATTTGTTTGGTTACTATTATTTCCGCCTCTTTTGATAAAATACAAATGAGAAACCCCGATTCTCTTGACACTTGTCTATTGTTGTGTATAACCGCAGGAGATTTCGTTCCACAAGAGCCATCTCTATCGATGTAACGCATATATCGTTATCGAACGAGCACACCTCAAATTACTCTAATAAATATTAGTGGGACGTATACCTACTATATATCAGATATATACTAGTAATTACCTAGCACAGGCTGAGTAGGTGTGTTCTGCCTAGTCGGGGATACGTCCTCGACAATCAGTCCGACACTGACTTTGTTGCTGTCGGGCTGAGGTATGGTTCTGTTCAGTCTCACGAGTTCTACTCTCCCAGGCTTTACTATCTCTTTAAGAAAGGGGTTAGTTTATTTGTAATCGCCTGAGACGCCTCTACCGGAGAGTGCTGACAGGCTTGCTCAAACATTGTTGTAGCCCAGGGCGCAAATCTTGGTGCGCTGGCGTTTTACAACCACATCTGTCTTTGGGTCTAACTTCCTGGAGATAAGGTAACTAAAATACCTAGTATATATCAGATCCCTTTGAATATTTTAGCTACAATATAACAAACACGACTAAATATATGCAAAACTCAGCAGTTGTCCAATTATGGAAAAAATGGGATAATTAGAATAAAAATTCAAATTTAGAATAAAAATAGACGATACCTGATTTATTAGGTTAGTATTTGTCATATATATTATCAAATATTTATGAAAACCTTTCGGAATTTCTAAATATTTATGAAAATAATAAGAGGCCATACAAACGAGGCTGTATACTAGGATCAGTTTCAGGTACGATCAAGAATAGAATCTCTAGACACAAACAGACATTCGGAAATGTAGTTCTTAGGAATAGCGTCAAATCCCCCTTATACCCTTAGTTGGAAGATAATCAAGAAGGTTAAATAGTAGAAACCTATAGATAGATTCTGCAAATTTTATAGGGCTGAAGCCTTGATCATCATAAAATACAACGACCAATTACTAAACATGAGACAGAAAGTGTTGTCTCCATGTAGTCAAAAAAATTGGTATAAGTATAACTGTGACATGGTCGATCTTGGAGATTCGATACCCCATCGTTTGTTTTGAAATAAACAAAGGAATGGAAATCATAAAAAAATAATTCTCAACAGACCGCTCCAAATTAAGTAGCATTGTTTTAAGTCAAGTGCCTGATAAACGTACACGGCTGACCATCGGTCACCAACGATAATTAGAATGGATATATTTGGAGTCAAGTGGCCTATGAACGACAGCCATGACCGCTGATTGACCAAAAACAAACGGATGGCATCGTTTAAAATCATGGTAGAACAAAGAGATAAAAATAATATCAATTAACTCTCAACCACTTGAACTCGGGGCGAAACGATTCCCAAAAGCATGATTGGGAATCTTATCAAATTGTCCAGTCGTGAATCGGGACTGGGTAATTAGTCACAGGACACAGGACCACTTGGCCGGATGGCGGACCATCTGGAAGGATCTGAACACTTATGGCCAGGCTGGGCCAAACGATAACGGTAATTAAGCACATTTGATTGAATTCTGTTTCAGAAAAAGAAGGAATGGACAATTCTAAAAACTTAACGATTAACCGAGATCTGAGGAGAGGAGGCTCTTGGACGACGTCATCACCGATGGGTGGAACGAAAAGCGGGATCAAGTCCAAGTTAGGCGGGGCTAACAGTGAGCCCGTGTCCATATAAGCAGACGGGCAGAGCAGATTTTGAGAGAATCAGATAAATTGTCTGAAGGTGAACATCAGACGAACGCTCAACCCGCTGCTGCCTACGTGTCTCCAACTATCTCCTGGGCCCACATTATCTGCTATTCCCCAAGCCGCACTTTTCGATAAGAATTTTTGATCTCCAATCCGGTTCACACACAACCAGCAGTGGGAAGGTTTTGACTGTATTTTTTCTCTGATTTTATTTGGTGTATATCAATTCTTTTTCTGACCTGTTTTAAAAAACTCGAGTCGATCCTTATTCTTTTTGAATAATATCTGTGGCGTCGTTACCTTGAACGTTCTCTTTAGCAATCCGACAGTCTCGGTGTGTGATCAAATCTCGCCGAGATCAAACACAATACAACGTGGTGAACAAGTGAGCGATCGCAAACCACGCCAGACGATTCACGGACCTCAATGCCAATACGCCACCTGGACGAGGAGACCGCGACAAGGACTCAACGTCATATAACCATTTTAAGGTTCCTTAGCTCTTGAACAATTATCCGTGGTCACAACATCTACCCCTAGCCTCAACACTCTAAACCTTCAATTTGACACCTGATGATGCTTTATTGGGGATAAGTCAGGCCTAATAATCTATCTCTCAAAAACCTTAGCATTCTACACAACCTAATGTTTACCTCTCACTGTCTTCCCTTGCCTATACCCTACCGATTACACTTCCCTGATTCCATTGCGCTCTTTGGGGTCAAATACAGGGTGGGCAAAAATAAGGGTCCTATTTTTAAAAATTCATAACTTTTTTATTTATTGATTTTTTTTTATTTTTGTTTTAGAATAAGTAAAGGACCCCTTCCGAAGCAAGCATGAACCGTATTAGCCCTAAGGAACGTACCCTCATTTAGAAAACATTATTTTTGCTTAAAAAACTCAAAACAGTGTAAAAAACAATACTTTAGTTTTTGTAAGTTTTAAGAAGTGTTTTTCGACTAAAATTTGTTTTGTTTATTTCAAAAAATCTCGTAAGGGTCAGTCTACACACACATAAAGTTTGGTGAGTTTAACTTTTATTTTGTGGAAGTTATTCAAATTCAAGTTATTCAAATTTAAAGATAGGACCCTTATTTTGGCCCACCCTGTAGTTACATAAATTACTGTCGCTAATACTGGCCTCTTCTTGAATTAACTTACTAAACTCATCCTGTAGTCTAAGAATGGTAAGCTATAACCAATGCTACATAACGTATAGACTGAATTTTGACCCCACCCAACGCTAGACAAGCGATGCCTTCTAATTCCCGTTAATGTAAAAATTGGCTTCCCTTCGTTTAATTTAATTAAGAATTGAGGCTCGACACTAGAATTGAAACACCCAACATTTAAACTCAACACATCGCTTTAAAGGCTTGCGTATATCGACGGAAACAGACTTGTCTCTCTGGAACCTACTGTATACGCTAAGAGGCTGAAACCAAGTATTGCCTCCCTTTAAATACACCGGCTCCCCGGTTCACTATACGGTGCCTAATAGAGTGACTCAATTACACGCGTTATAGAACAGTTGGAGTCTTTGCACTCATAACATTTCAATTTGGTAATCTATTTTTAGGCTTTTTTTCTGTTTGGAAGACATGGCCTGGAACTCATGATCAAATTGGAACGAATACGTCGACCTCCATCCCTTTTATTCCAAGCGTAAAAGTGACTCGTTTTTTTTTCAATTACCTATACCTGTGTAGTAAGTAAACATCAAATAAACCTCAAAAGATATCGTGTTATTCCTTTAATATTTGAAATCGAGCGATATCTAGGAGTTGCAATAACCATGAAGATGTAATATATGAACAATGACAATGCCTTTTTGGCTGAGATCAAAGTGTAATATCTGTTCCGATGGATGCTACACCCCTTAGATCGGTACCGTCTTCACTTTCGGGCCTTGATTCCGTCGCTCTTTGGGGTTGTTCTGTGCAGTTCTATGAGGTCGACCCTCCAAGGCTTTGCCATCTTACCCATTTGAGAAAGGGTTAGTTTATTGCTAATCGCCTGAGGGGTCCCTACCGGGGAATGTCGCCGGGAGTGCCCAGGCATTTTTGTAAGCCAGAGTGCCCATCTTCTAGGGTGCTGGCTTTTCAATCCAACTTTCCGACCTAGTGTCACATCTTACCGCTGTGGAAGGGAGATAAAACAAATAAAATAAAATAACAATGTCTATGCATGCTGGCTGTTATCAAGATATAGTTTTGTATGTGATTGTCTTCTTGTGTCTACCATACACTATGCCGTGCGATAATATATCTATATCTCTGAGTCTGGTCTCTCTCTCTCTCTCGCTTTATATATATTTATATATATATATATATATATATATATATATATATATATATATACATATATATATATATATATATATGTGTGGGGGGTATCTGTGTCTATGAGTGTGTATATATGTGTATTAATGTATGTGTAATATTTTTCTGTCGTTTTGTCTGTAATACTATGGATGGATGTTTTCCTGTTGTATACTATGTAGGTATATTCTGTGTAGTTATGCTTATAACTCTCTCTCGTTCTCTCTATCTCTATCTCTCTCTCTCTATATATATATATATATATATTTATTTATTTAATATATACGTATGGAGGAGTTTGTATATGTAGAGGTCTGTATATGTATATGTGTATCTAAGTATCTATATGTGTAGGTGGGTATGGGTTTTTTGTATAATGATATCTATGTATATTATAATACGTATTAATATTTGAGCAGTATATATCTTTGAAATTACCTGTACTTTACTGATCCAGAGTTCATGTATTTACATTAAATGTGCATTTTTTGTAAAGAGCTTTAATAGTTGGCACTTTAATTCGAACTGTTTTGTTGTGTTTTGTTTTTTCAAATTGATTTGTAAATATTTCTCACTTTTTTTAATTTTATTATTTAATCAGACCTGTGACTATTAACTCTGGAGGGTATACTTTGAGATTTTACGTTAATGGGTGTATGTTGCTCTGGGCCTGGGGTGTATTCTCGGATAAGTTTACTAACTACGACGCAATAATTTTTCCCTTATTTTTCAATTCTTCATCCTATTTTAGTAAAACTGGCTGCCAACATAAATAATATATCTACTGTCTTATTGACTGCATTGTCTATATTGCTAATTAATTCATCACTATTGTTATTGATCCATGTTTGATTCAGAGGCTCTTTCACTGATCATGCCTAAACGTATAGATCAATGAATATAACATTTATATCGGAGACATAAACATAATTTCCAAAAGCTCATTAAACATATAACTTCAATTCTTAATTGCAAATTTTCAAGTTAGTCTATTCCCTGTGCTGACGATGAAATCAGATAGCAATAATAAAAAGTCATGGTCTCTGAAACGATCGTACACAATTCTCTCTCTCTATATATAATGTAATCTGCTCATGTTGAAGTGTTATTTGCTTTAGTTTATCTAAATAGTGATCCACGTGCACGTGTTTTGCTGTATCTACAGCTCTTCGGCGTGGCTTACTATGTCATGATTCGAACCTACAGCCACATTGTTTGTAGTCTGAAATGTTACCACTGAACTACCTTCTCATAAATTAACATTAGGTTTTGTCCACAGGTCATCTAGAATCTGGGTTCCCGACAACGAGTGTATAAGATTATACACGCCTAGCTAAGTGAAAACGTAACACCAATAAACAAAGTGATATAAAGAATCTTGATTCATCAATGAAAATGAACTGGTTCCATTAAGCAAAAATCAATGTTGATGATATGTAGCGCCGATATTGAACGATTTTGTATCAGTTTAAATGAGCAATAAAGGATATTATGAAGAAACCAACCCTAATCGAGATAAATGAACCATTCAGTCTATATAATTATACGCTAAGGCATTACATGTTCGTTCTACGTTATCACCTTTCAAACGCATAAAAAATGAGATCATCCGATCAGCAAAGATGGCGTTTGCTGATGAATCTGAAATCGGAAAGGTAAACAATTTCGACTTTTCCCCTATTTGAATGGAGTGTTCCACAATCAAATGTTGCCCAATAAACAGTAGACATTTAGGTAAATACATTTTTTAAGTGCGATGGGTTTTTTTTATTGATTTGAAAAATATTAAGTTAAATATTATTTTACGTTAAGGAAACAGAGAATAATTGTTGTTTTAAATAGAATTGAATTGATACAATTGTAAATAAATAATTAAAAATAGAGGCATATTCGTTTTAATTATTTAAAGAATATTTAGTTGACAATGATAATTATTTTCACGGAAGAAGGAAAAGTCATTTGTTCTGAATAGCATTGACCCTGACAGACATTAATTATTTCAAAAAGAAATATTATTATTAATATTAAATTATACAGATTAATGTAAAAAGCACCATGGAATTTCTACGGGGTCAGTTAGTTAATCTATATTTTATTACGAACGGCTGTACGATCGTTATTGAATGTTACACTCTATTTGCAATTATCGTCTCGTCCAGAAAGACTAATTCAATTAATTCATGTCTGATGTCGCTGTACACTTTTTAGCTATAATTTTGAAACCTAATATTTCAGAAAATTTATATTTCTTTCATTTTTAATCAAAACGTCTTGTTTTTACAAAGATGGAAAGTGGATCTTGAGTTTTCTTTAACAAACCTCGTAACTCTCGCTTAACTTTGTTATCATTTGGCTTTCACATTCCATGAGCGATGTGTCTGACACAGGGGGAATAATTGCTGTTTTCAGAATCTATACATCTAGCACTTATCGTTGGTTAGTTTTCTACCTTTAAGTAGTATGTGTTTAGCTTCTTACATCAAGTGGATTCATGCCTTGCCTGCAACGATTTCAATTTAAAAAAATCGTTACGTTATAAAATATACTTAATATACATTGGAGCGTCAAAAATATTAAGAAAAAATGCATTGCGTTAAATAAGGCTACGTAGAAGGAAAACGATAAAGTTTATTTTCCTGACTAAAAATAAAAATCAGTCACAGATGAAAGATAAATAATAATCCCGTATAATTTTCACGAGCTCGAATAATAAATTATCCATGTAATAATACGCTAAACGAATTTCTTGTTCGTCGATACGTTATCACATGCCACATATTGTTTAGAAGATGAGATCCGCCGATTGCCGAAAATGTTTTTATTTATTTAAAAAGAAAAGATTTAGCTGGCAATCATTTTTACGGTAAAACATGAAGAAGTTATTTATTTTAAACAAATTAAATTTTAATAATAAATAACTAAATAAAATAGAACAATTAAACTTTTTATTTTATTTATTTAAAAAAAAAGATTTAGCTGACAATTTTTTTACGAAAATAAATGATGAAGTTATATATTTTAATCAAATTAAATTTTACAATAAATAAATAAAATAGAACAGTTAAAACTTGTTAGTTTATTTGTTTAAAAGAAAAGATTTATCTGACAATTATTTTTACGAAAGAAAATGAAGAAGTTATTTATTTTAAACAATTTAAATTTTAACAAAAAAATAATGAAATAGAACGGTTAAAACTTGTTATTTTACTTATTTAAAAGAAAAAATCAGCTGGCAATTATTTTTACGGTAAAAAATGAAGTTATTTATTTTAAACAATTTAAATTTTACAATAAATAATTAAAATAGAACAGTTAAAACTTGTTATTTTATTTATTTAAAAGAAAAGATTTGGCTGGCAATCCTTTTACGGTAAACAATAAATGAGTGATTTATTTTAAACAATTGAAATTTTAACAATAAATAAAAAAAGAACGGTTAAAACTTGTTATTTCATTTATTTAACAGAAAAGAGTTAGCTGGCAATTATGTCTACGGTAACAAAATGAAGAAGTTATATATTTTAAACAATTTAACTTTTAACTATAAATCAATAAAATAGAACAGTTAAAACGTGTTATTTTATCTATTGAAAATAAAAGATTTAGCTGACAATTATTTTTACGATAAAAAATGAAGAAGTTATAAATTTAAAAAAATTTAAATTTTAACAATAAATAAATAACATTGAACGGTTAAAACTTGTAATTTTATTTTTTTCAAAGAAAAGAATTAGCTGGCAATCATTTTTACGGTGAAAATGAAAAAATTGTTTATTTTAAACAATTTAAATTGTAACAATAAATAAATAAAATAGAACGGTTTAAACCTTTTGTTTCATTTATTTAAAAGGAAACATTCAGCTGACAATTATTTTTACGATAAACATTAAGAAGTTATTTATTTTAAACAATTTAAATTTTAATTATAAATAAATAAAATAAGGCGGTTAGAACTTGTTATTTTATTTATTTAAAAGAAAAGATTTATCTGACAATTATTTTTACGGTAAAAAAGATGAAGGGGTTTATTTTAAAAATTTAAATTTTACAATAAATAAAGGAAATAGAACAGTTATAACTTGTTATTTTATTTGTTTAAAAGAAAAGATTTATCTGACAATCATTTTACGAAAAACATTAAGAAGTTATTTATTTTAAACAAATAAAATTTGAACAATAAATAAAAGTAATAATACAAAATTTGACCCAAGTATCACATACACAAGTAGAAAAACATGCCTTCCTCCTCAGAAAAACTTATGATTCCTACATTTTTAAGTATTCTTCTCCCCTAAAAAATCATACATCAAATAAGAACTTCCATTGTAATTATAATTGTCTACTGACTTATTAGTCTGACATAAGAACTGATTATAACCCAGCTCTACCACAACATTCGTTAAGTAAGGCGTGGTCCCTGAAATGTGGTGTCATGCTAGTAAGTCGCAAGCGAGATGTGTCAAACAGTCAGACTGTCGATAACGAAAAGGAGCTCAAAAAAGTATTAGAAAACTTTTTTTAAAAATGCATTTGAAAAAAGAAAAAGAAGGCACACGATTCGATTTATGGTTAAACTATACTTTATTCAATATAAATAATAAAAACAAGAATTCAAAAGAAATAGTTAAGTTCTATTATTACTGTTGTTATATGGGAGTTTATTTACTATTTCTATTTACTTATCTCCCCGAGGACAGAACAGAGTTAAACAGAAGTGCGATTTTTTATTTGAGGAACATTAACCCCCCCCCTCCCCCCCAAAAAAAAAAGAAAAGAAAAAAAGCTCTGGATTAGGACTAAACTTTAAATTGCCTCAGTCTAGAATAAGTTATCATTCACCATTATATACCGAGGACAGAAAAGATGAAGTGTAGTATCAGAACGGATATTACACTTTAAATTATTTTATTGCCAAAAATACGATTTAAATACTAAACAAATGCGGTATAAAGCCATCAAAAGTTCTAGAAGTGAATTGTCGTTGGTCATCCTCTGTCTATCGATGGTATCGTGGTGTCTAATGATTCTAGCAAATAGTACTTTGCTAGAATCATTAGTCACCACGATACCACATTTACTCCAGGGCTCAAACTCCTAGATGAGTTTAAAATTTAATTTTTATTTATAAACATATATATGTACAAATTCATTGAACGTGATCAGTGGGACAACACACACAAAGAAAAACGGTTGTGAGGACCCCCAACCCTTTAATAAAGAATAGACAGCCCACAGTAATTAAATAAACAAACAAAATAATATAAAACATGAAAACCATAAATAGTAAAAAACAGATGAAATAATTAATTTTGTAAGTGTTATAAAAATGTAAAACTATTTGGAAATAAATATATAAATAAGCTTATTTTATTGTCAATTTTACTTGTTTTTAAATTATATTTTTTGTCCGGAAATAAAATTATTTTTAAAGTGTTCAAAACTTTAATTCAGTGTTTTAATCATTGTTTTTCTCTTGCACTAAATATAGTTGAATTATTTTAGAACTTTTTTACAAACATAAAAAAAACGTTTTAGCACAAAAATAAAGCTTTTTATAGAAAATAAACAAGTTTGAACCGAATTTGTAGTTGATATTATTGTATGACAGTCGACGGGTCGGCATAACAGTTAATTTAGTATCAGAGCAAACAAAACGTTGTATGTTATGCATACTTGTTATTGTGTTTACATATATTTCAAATTTGAGAGAAAATCAAGTATTTTCTTAATTTAATCCTTATCTATCAAGATAGGTTTGTCAACCAGCTTGAATATTAGTCTATCAGTTTCTTTAATAGTTTTACCTTCAAATCACCATCAAATTTACAACCATGAATACGACATAAACAAAATCATCGGTATCCTTTTTTAAATACGATACAATTCAGACAGAAATGACCACAGTCATTCGACTATGTGTTGGCGTGTAATAACGTTTTCTTCGAAGCGTCTTGTTTCTCTGCTAAGCATACTTACCGCCGTGACGTCAGCAGATAAACCCGACACAGTGTACAGGCCTTCTTAACGAAGCACCCACGACTTTGCTAGGCTCGTTCAGCTGTGTTGCAACCAACACGTTAAAAATAGACTTCTAGGCTGATGGGTATCATCAGCCTATAAGTCTATTTTTAACGTGTTCGGAGTAAGGTCCTGCAATTATACTGTGGATTTGATGTAAAAAAATATCAGAATATCAAGAAAAAGTATATCTGAACGCAAATGATTCTTATAACATTGGTCAAGATTATTCAATCTTATATACGTGTACTCTCCGAAATCCATGAGTATTGTTGTACTATAGCCTCGTAAACTTTGCAACACAATCGTTATTATTATGAAAATTATAATTGGCGTCTATCGTTAAGAGAACATAATAAGAATTAGACTGAAAGCAATTGTCGTTATTGTTTTCAAAATCGCAAAGAAAAAACGACTGCGTGAAATAAATACCACCCATTGAATCGTTGATGACATTCCTAATTCTTTCTACAATCCAAGCATATTTGGCACAGATAATCTCCAGTCTACGTCTGTCTTGTACACATAATTTTAATCAGGAATGCATAACAATCTTTGCTTAAACGCTATTCAATGATAAGATTATGTTTATAAGATGTGAACAAATGTACATAACTTTGACCCATTTATCTCTTTGCACGTCCCTGATTTACACTATGATGGTATTCTTCAGTTCAAGAAAAGTCTAGGAAAAGTTTTGATAGACATTATCTCAAAGGCTACCCTACAGAGACTATCACCAAAGTATTCTCGCGTATCACTGCAGTAAAACAAAGAATTGAATATTCATGGCTGAAACTTGGTATAGCCTGTTGTACATTTATACCAAATATGGGTGAATTGCACAACATATTTTGAATGTTATTAAAAGTTACATGTGTGGCATTTTTGAAAGTCAATGTAAGTAAATATTTAGGAATCTCTGATTTAAACAGCCTAGTAAAATTGCAGAGAAACTGAAGATTGCAATTGGAATAAATACATTTGAAAACTGAAATATATTTTACAAAAGTGTGAATATTAAATAAAAATGAAATCTTATCAATATTTAACTGTACTTAAAGACATGTGTTTTCCTTACAGTTATTTTGAATTTTCGGATTTTTTTCCTTGGCATGATGATGCAAAAACTGCCCCACTAATTAAAAAAAAATCCGTATTAATATGCCACATGAAATCAATTTAATTTTTAAAAATTAAATCACCTAATCGACAAAGATGATTTGCACACAATTGTTTGGTAGCTGTTTAAGCTGACAGTCCAAATTAAGATTTTGCTAATTTTAAAATGAATTGTTAAAAAATCGAATAAATCTTCATAAATAAAATTTTGTCGTCGCGCTCGACTTTTAAAGTGATATTTGTCTTATTTATTCAAATTATATTTAGGTTACACTTATCTTTACGTTTTATTTATTTTTAAAATAGTTAGGTTACAAGTATATTTATGATAACAACAAAGAAAATACGCTAAGTAAGCAACCGTATAGTTTTGGCTTGTTTTAAATCATAAGGTATTTTAATGTCTCTCTTCTTAATTTTTAGTTTCCATATTAACAAAAATGAAACGCCGGTTGTACTGTAATGCACGATTTCTTATCATCTCGGGTAACACCGCAAGAATGCCGGAAATGTAAAATTAAATGTTTTAGATGATTTTTATCGAGTGACGTTCACATTAACACGCGAGAGTTAACTATGTAATGCTCCACGTGTCCTGATTTGTCCAATACCATGTATTTAATATTTATCATCCATACTATTTATATGTGTACAGTTTTTAACAGATAAACCAACACATTTCGATTTAACTAATTTAAATATTAATAACAATAATAAAAACAATAATAATTATTATGATCATGATGATTATAAACGTATTTATTTAATATTTCTCAAAATACAGAAAGTGGATCGGGGAATAACCTATAAGGTACTATCCCCTCCAACTCCCCATTTTTTTTCATAACAATGAGAAGTGCAAAGAAAACATTTAAAAAAATAAAACATAAAAAAGACAATAGAAACATAACAAAAAAATAGTAATCAATATACCATAACATGTGGAAATAGTGCTCTCCTCACCAAAAATACAATAATACACATTAAACAGACACACTGATATAAACATGTATATACATAGCATGTTAGACTGACCAACGATTTAAAAGAGGAGAAGGCTTAAAGCCGAAAAATGGGGAATAGACCTTTTTTACTTTTTTTCTTATTACTACTTTACATTCTCCGAAACCTGAAAAATAGCATTTAAATATATATTTCAAATTTGTCGGTAATAACAGCTGGTTTAGATTTTAAAAAGCTTTTCTTACAACTGAACAAAAATAAACAATTGCTTCAAAAGGCATTGCTTCTTGTGAGGATCTACAAAACAAAATCGACATTTTAATGACATATTCATATGAAAATGCGGAGAAAAAACAGGAATTAGAGTAAGAGAAAGTAAGAGTTACTTATCATTTTAGCGTAAAGAAGATGTGTACGTTGATATTTGACTAAGTTTTAATCCATGCCCCTCCCTTTAAAACATTCACAGCAAAACCCGTCTGACTACAACCACAACAAGGATCGTTCGTGTGTGTGTGTCTCTCTGTGCCAAAAACTAAACATGTCTTCCACAAAAAATGTATATTTTCTAAAACATTCCGTCTGCTTAATAAGATCCCACGAGGCTGCTCCGAAACCGACTACAGCACGGTCGTTTTCAAGTCTAATGTAAACAAATATTTGTCGAGTTCCCACTTTGAAAATCAAGACCACTTAAGTTATTCTCTGGCCATTCCACCCACTATTTCCACTCGTGACGGCGACCAACGTCCAACATGCAATCTTTTTCAACCTTATTATCGAGTGACTCCCGGGCCTTGATGATCGATGATGTATCAGTAAAAAAATATTTACATTTTGAAAAAATTACTCCATCAGTAAGACACCCAATTGTGTGTCAGGATGAAACAATAAATACAACATCTACCGCAAGAGTAGTGCAGTATATAAATATTTAAACAATCATGTACACATAAGACATCATACATTATATATATATATATATATATATATATATATATATATATATATATGCAAACATTGTTACAATAACAGAATTCGTATGTTTATATTATACCTTTGATATTTTTTCAATTTTTCTGAATGTCTTTTTTGTGTTAAAATCAAAAAATGTATAAATGTTCCATAGGTTTCACGAACGTTTTCGATTCTTCATCGAATCATCCTCAGGTGACAAAAGCAACTGAACAAAAAAAGTGGAGCAAGAAGATAATTTTTTTAAAGACGGCGGAGAAACGCGCATAGAACGGTTTTCGCATTGTTCCAGGAATGATGTTGGCGATTTAAATTCAGCGACGCTGAAATGGTATCACTAAACAAAATTGCATATCGTTAAGCATTTTAAAATGTTACTACTAGTTTCATATGTTATGTTATTAATTTTAGGTTGTTGTGTTTTATGTAGATAGCTTCCAGTATTTTTTTATTTGTTTAAATTGCTTTCGGAATTTATCATTGAGTGTTATTAACTGGAATTTGTCTTAAATCAGAGGGATGGCAGTTATGCTTTTGTAGTTGTTGGTGAATTGAGCTATACTTAACAAGATGCATAGTGAGGCGGTGGGATATGGTAGTGCTTGTAAAACCAATGTAGCTATTAGCTTTATTATTGTTATTATGTGAGTTACATTTTCTAAAAAGGCAATTACCCTTATAAATAAGATGTTGGGTCTTAAATATTGTAGTAAAACACGACTCATCCCCAACCCTAAAACAACCAGAAAGAATAAATATTATTTATAAGTTAAAAACACAACAACCTAAAATTAATATCATCACATATGCAAAAAAAAAAATTTTTATTAAAAATAACATAGATCTTTAGACTATTAATATTACTTTAGACGCCTTGATTTACAAGATGTAACACGTATCATGCCCATAGTCTAAACTCAGTGACCTCCTTTATAAAAATTGTGACACCCTTGAAGTGTGAATGAAATAACATTAAAGGCATTCATTTTCATTTAAATTTCCGATTTCTAGCGACATTTTCAATCAGGACTTTTCATTATACAGTTTAAAAAAAAACAAATTCCTTTAGTTTTCCTTCGTCGATCCTATATATATATATATATATATATATATATATATATATATATATATATATATATTAAAAGTGTGTTGTATATGGGGGCATTAATGCTTATAAATAAACACTTCATTATCCATTTTTACGAAAAAAATATTGTCATCGATATTATTTTGAAATGTACAATTTGTCACTACCCCAAAAAGGTGTAATCGTTCAAAAAAAAATGGTGGAACAACACGTGATCGCAAAGTCAATTATTACATTGAAATATTGAAATAGAATCCTGTAAAGACGATCAAGGATTATTCTTACTTAACGAAGGCCGTATTGTAATAGAAACATTTTAAGGGTCAGAGGTGACGGAAGTCGCGAAACCACGTGATTTCCGAGCGAACATTTGCTTTCTATTAGCTGACGAGATTTAAAGGAGGAAAAGCGTGTCCGGGGGGGGGGGTCTGATGTGGGGTCAACTCACAATGTGATTAGCGAGATGAGCTATCGGTCTATCAATCTGCCTTTTTTCCTCGCTTCCCTACGCATGCGCAAGTGACCTATCGCTCTGATGTTTTATGTGAGTGTCTCTCTTTTAAAATACAACATTTTTATAAACATCAGTGACCGAGTGGGTTTATCAGAAGACAAAAGTAAACTCGAGTTCACGACGATGACACGGACGTAGTAGTATTTATAAACTCATCGGAAACCGAAAATGCAAAATTAATGTGTTAATTTTTTTGTGGTATTTGTTTTTCTTCAGGAGAATATCAATTAGTCAAAATGTCAATGAATTAGAATGTAGATTAATTAAAACATAATCGCACTGTACAGCATCAATGTTCCGTTAGAAATGTATTAGTTAAGCATATTACAATGATTGATGTAATAATGTACGTCACGCTGACACCAAAGAATATCCTGCTGAGTTTTTGGTACCTTGGTCTGGGGCATTTATAATTTGCGTCAATGTTTGTTTGTTTTTCTTCATCTAAAACTGTAGTCTGGTTAGGTTTTGTCGCATCGTCAACAACGGTGTTTTCTAAATTCCATATAGAAGGAGCTTGTTCAATGTCGCTTTCTGTTTTTCTGGTTACGACTCTTATTCTGCCATTATTAGGATTAGATCGCGTCTTTTTCTCGGATTTCCTTTCCTGCATGATGTAAACCCTGCACTCTATGATCGCACCGATGGTATTGAACCCGCTCAAAGTCGCCAAAGTCAAAAGGTAGAGCGTAAGGAGGGGCATGGATTCGGAATTCTTCGGGGTCACCTTGTCGATTTCGACGAGATATACGATGATAGAAAGAAAAAGCGTCGTGGACAGTGACACTTTCTCTCCCGACTCTGCGGGCAATAAAAACACAAATACGCTCACAACGGTGAAAATTCCCGACGGAACCATCAAGGCCAGCGTGTTGATCTTAATTCTCCGACTGAGCAAAATCTTCGCCCTTGCTAAACTCCGACCAGAATTATCTTCTGACTCTCCTATCCCTTCCATATCAACGTCCCATTGGTAGTTTTTGAAGAACGGCGCTTTGCGATAACGCAGTTGCTTGATTACCGAATGATCTGTTTTGTGGATGGCTACGCAGATGAGGATGTGACAGAGCTGCTTGTCAAACGGGTAACCATGGGCATCGATCGTGCAGAAAGTACGAAGTATCTCTTGATACCACAGCACCACACGTCCGTCATTGTGTAATACCAGATAGCTAACTTCTTTGCCTATAGACTGTGCGATTACAGCATTACACACGATTACAATTGGTCGCCACATTTCCTGTGAAGACACATAAATCATCGAAATGTTATCATATTCCGCTGGATCCCAAAACAAAAACTGGTCGTACCAAACGAGTTCCAAGGAGCATTGCGTCATAAGGATTCCGTTGACCGTGTCGAAGCTATTGAGAGCGTAAAGCTGCAGTTCACCGATGATTTCAACTGGGTGGCTGATGTTTGTTACGGGTCGAATATGCTTACTGTGTTTTGAGAAAAGATCTTTTCGGAGGCGAAGTTCGGTTTCGGGGTTTTGCCCGGTTACGAAAGCTGTCAACATGACATGCGCAATGGAGATGTAAACTCTCGCGTTTTTCTCGTTTGATGAAAATTGCATTTTGATTCCGCAATATAGTAAATCGATTTATTTGTTAACTTTTTTCTTTTAATAAAGACAAATAAAAACCTTAGAAGTTATGTTTAAAAAAACAGATGTAACTTTCTTTAAAAATCAAATCAAAACTAAGTATGTTCGTGAAAATGCTTCCTATTTTTCATAAAATGTCAAATAGAATATAAATTAGTTAGCGTTTTCACACGTTGTATTATTATTATTATTATTATTATTATTATTATTATTATTATTATTATTATTATTATTATTATTATTATTATTATTTCTAAAAAAATATGTTCCTTCCCGACGAAAGTACCGTTTTGTAAATGGATATAAGAAAGACTAATTATATATGTATTTAATTTGTTATGTTTGATACTAACATATATACACTAAAATGTTAGTTATATGAATGAAAATAAAAAATGACATAACATATCCATATTACCGGGAACTTATCAAAAGTTGCTTTTGTAAAACCACTTCATTATTTATTTCTTTTTCTCGCTTTATATATACATGAATAAACATTTAATAAACACTGTCTAACACTATTTTCGCGGAGAGATCAAATAAATAGGGACAAACTATACGCAACAATAACTATATGTGTGTGTTTATATTGCTCGTAAATATGTATAGGTAAAGAAAATAAGTCTGTCCTATTTGTGAAGTAGGTGCTCTAAATTGTGTTGTTCACTATCGGTATTTCCTTATTCAAATAACGAAAATTTCAAACTCTTTTCATTAAGATAACTATTTGTAACATTCAATGTATACTCCACCCACGTGTGTATGTGCAGCAGAACTATTTCGTTTCTGTGGGCATAAAAGACTAAAATTTAATCACTGGATTGTTGTCCTATACTGTTGGGGATAATTCCAAAATAAAATGGACCATTTCAAAATATAAAAACATAACTTATATTGTAGCAGTTAGAGAAGTATATGCATATGCAAATCATAATCATTTAGCTCTGTGTTTTGTTATATTTTATGCACTTTATTGCTGCTAATGTCTTTTTATCTAAATTACGTATCAAAATTGTATTTTTATTATTATTATTATCATTATTATTATTATTATTATTATTATTATTAAAGGTAGTAGTAATAGTAGTAGTAGTAGTAGTAGTAGTAGTAGTAGTAGTATTTCTATTTTATCAATGTTAGCAAAGATGGTTGCTTGAAATAAAAAGTCAACTGGAAAATTCTTCGTTCGAACATTAAAATACCAAGTTTTCCTACAATATTAATGATGATTTTTTCCAAGTTATAAAACTGGTCAGTATATTGTAAAAAAAAACATTTTTCTTTTCAGAAGACTCTCTTACGAATGCCATGAGTAATAAACACTATCATATTTTTTAATATTTTAGGGGTCATTAATTTTGTATTATTCTAATTTGTTTATAATTGTTTACGATCGTGTATAGATTTAAAACAATAAACAAAATAGCAACAGGATATTGTGCGTTGAGCAATAAAATTGACAGTTTAGTCCAGATAAATTATGAAAACGTTTCTTCTTGTGGTACACAGACGTCCCCTTGCAGTTGCACTCTTTTCTTTTTTTCCTATCTTTCTCTCTGTTTTTTTACATATATTTTGTAAATATACGTAAATAATAACATTCAAATAAAACACGAAAATAGAAGAAACAATATGTGTATTCTTTACGGATCAGTATATTCAAGATCTTAAAGCATAGTAAAAAATCATCTTAATATCCAATGAAGCATCCATGAAAGAACAGAATTCCTTATATTTTTCCTTCCGAATAAATTTCCAGATTGAACACTTTTTAGACAAATAGAAACAGACAATATTGAATCCAGAAGAACATTTTCATTTCGTCAAAAATACTAGTTTTCTGCTATGAACTGATCACATCTCTCGTACGTCGTCAACAAGAATAAATACTCCAGAGGAACTGTGTAACATCCGGTTCAGAACAACTCATACATATCAGAATATCACTGTTTTTTCTCATCCGCACACTTGTCATAACAATTCTTCTTTTATTATTCTTACCTCTTTCTTATTTCTTCGGTTTTTCAAACGTTTCTTAGAAACGCCGATCAATTGGGATCTTCTAACAGTGCTAATCAACTAATAATCTCTAAAAAGAATCTATTGAACAGTATGTTTACAATGGCGGCGAGGGGCACGGGAATAAAAAACCTGCTTGTATCTTCCGAGAAGACGCAAGGGACAATGCCCACTAGTAAAAGAATAAAGAGGAGAAAGTTTACACAATGACAAAGATATCGGGCGTTGCACTTAAAATGAACAGCTGGAAACAAATAGACTTTTCCTATCTCGAGATTTGGTTAATGATTTGTTATGTTCTGTTCGTTTTCTGCATTGAAGTGTTTTTCTTTTTGTTCACTACGGTCACTGGTGTTTAAACAAGAGCGGAAACCATTTAACAGAAATCAATACCGCTGAACGCTTCATAAAGATGCAACTTGAATGACATGTGTCTTCGAATTTCGATTATTGCTACCAACATCTACTCAGGGATGTACTTTACTGGAAGCTACTATTCTTCAGAGGGCATTTAAAAGGGAAACAGTAAAATCAATCAACGGTTGACAAAATGCGAATACGGGGGATGGGGTTCAAAAGTAAAAGAATTGATGTCACAAAATTTATTTCAATTTCAAACACGAACATACGTCACTCGGGAGACTGCATACCTCCGTCTGATAAAGCCAGAAAGAATTCCGTCAAAATATTTAACTTTTCTTACTTCTTTAGATAAGGATCTGAGCTAACTTTGACCCCAACCCTGACCCTAATCAAAACCCTAACCTTAACGCTAACGCTGAACTTGACCCTGAACCTGACCCTGACCATAACCATATCCATAACCCTAACGACGGGGGTCAAAGTTAGTTCGGGGCCTAATCATCAGAAGAACCAAACTTTATAAGATGGTAAAACTCACGAACTGTAGACAAAAATGTGCAGTGTAGTATCAGAACAGATACTACACTATTTGCTCTTCAGGGTGTTTCCATGTTTATGTGCCACGTTTCTATGCATTGATAGAATCATTCTAGTGACTCTCTTTATAGCATCGACACCTTCAAAATGGGTTCCTCTAATGATCCTCTCGTACGGGGAAACAGAAAATGTTACACGAAAAAGATGTAAGGGAGTAAGGAGCTGGTTCTTTAGTCGTTACTCGGTGTTCATCATTCGTTCGTCAGTGTTCATAGATGAATTACCTGAAAAAAAAAGAAGGTGTAACCAAGCATGTTAAAAATGCAATTGTTGCAGAAAGCAAAGGTCACAGTTATAAATAATCCGTGTTTACGTGACATCAAGCGACGAGCGTTGATCAGGCGACATGTAACCAAGTACCAAGACTGAACTCATTTTATTAACATTTTATAAATTTACGAAGATGAGTAAAACGTTGTTTTATACCCTGTTCAGTTGATAAAGCGGTTAGTGACGCTAAGGTACCGTTTTATCCATCGAAAATGGTTAGTGGCCGAAATGATTGATGGCTATCACAATTTTAAAACTAAGAATTCATCTTAATATTTTAATAAGATTTTTAGATGAAAGTCGCTCGAGACAAGTCATAAAGCAACTTGATGTAAGGAGATAAAAGAATGAAAGATGATTAACGTAAAGACATGAGATGTCTATAGACCTAAGTCTTGAGAAGACTAATGCTATGTGTAGGAGGAAATCAGTCGACATGAAGGGGGTCCTACAGGCATGCAGTTCTTGGAAAGAAGCTACTGGAATAAAAAAAACTGTACTATAACGAGGTGCCTTAGAATCGGATTAATGTAGACCACTAGACAACGAGTTAAACAAGCAAGAACATGGGAAGGAGGAAATAAATCTGACAATTATGAAGAACACATGCCATACTAGTACTTATAGAAGAGATTGAGACGAGCAACACCACGTCTGTGGGAGAGAGGGTGCGGAGAAAGATAATAGAATATGTTTATTCCTCTCTCAATCATTGTTCACGGAGCACATTCCGTCCACTTACATTTCAAACACACCTTGAAGTGAAACCATCGATATGGGGAGCAAAATCAACTATGCATTGTGTTATAATACAAATTAGGTCGATGTCTATAACCGAAACGTATCCGTTCTTTCTCATATTCACAATTCTTTCCGCGATCCAATCGTATGTGTACACGTTTCAATCATGAATGTCCAACAGTCTTTTTAAAGCGCCATTCAATCATGATTAAACCTTGATAAGACGTGTAAAATGATCAACATCTCTCACTTCCCACTTTGCACTGGCGAGTGTGTGGCTAGATATTACTATTGATATAACACCACAGATAAAAGCCTGGAGTTAAGATTAAATGATAAGACAATCACCAAAGTGCCCCCACATATTTTTAACCGCGATAAAATCAAAGACATGTAGTGAAGTTTATTTTTACACAATATGGGGGTTGCATTGCAGAAATGATTGTGGATTTTATGAACGATACTATAGGTGGCAGTTGTAGTAGATCTGAGTATTAGATTGACAATTTCTCTCACTTCCTATATATGTATGACTCAAAAAGAAGGACTAAATATGAAAATCGATTAATTTGAACGAAACTAAATTCATAGTTTCTGAAAACACCTTACAATAATTGCTCTTAATGTCTGCAGAAGGAGATTTTCATCTGTAACTTTTAGTTATAAATCTATACTCGTCAACGGTACAAAGGAAAATATCAATTAATATATAAGATTTTCATGGATACGCTAAATCCCTGCTTTCAAACTGGTTGGTTGATTCGCTTCCAACATGCATTTATATTTAGCAGCGAAAGAAGCGAGGGGACTTAATTCTGGCATACAGTGAAAGTGGCCTCCCACTACCGAGCTAGAAAACTTCTCACACCTGAGAGTATCTTATATCTCTACAAGCAACCATCCGCCCATGCATGAAGTATTGTTAAAATCTGAGCTGGTGCACCATCCACTAGTCTCTCCGTTTTAGACAAAGTCCCCCCCAAAAGTTGCTAATCTAAGAGGTCCCTCACTATACACCAAGCACGAGCTCCTGCCCTATCGATGCAAGGTGTCACCCTTGTGCTTGTTTTACAAGTACTTCAATGGAATGTGCCCCGATGAACTTGCTGCTTTGGTACCCCCTACGACGTAAATACACTCGATCAACCCGACAGTCAGCTAAATCTCATACATTAACTGTGGAGGTACCATGATGCTGGAAAGCCTTCTGTTCCAATATCTTTTTTCCTCGAGTTGCCGGCATTTGGAACGCCCTCCTCGCTCCATGTTTCCCGGACTATACTGATATGCAGATATTTAAAACTGATGTGAAGAAACAGCTTACGGCACATCTCCCAATTTAGGATGACCCCTAACACTTTTTCCTTAATTCTTAATAGTCTTTTACGTCTATAGTAGCAACTTACCTTGTTTGGGGTGAAATAAGTGAGAAAAAAAAAACAGCATTTCCCAGGCGAGTACTATGCTAGTTCTTTGTAATAAATATTTATTTTTTTGTTTCCTTCTCACTGACACTTTGAATATAAGCAAAAAGGGGATAAGGAATCTAGACATACGGTTTAGTATAATTATATATTGATTTTAATCTCTGTAAAGAGTCTTAAAAGTGTTGTAAAACTGTTCTGTTTGAGAAATATAGTTCCCCGTCCTGGTTCGGACATTCTTCTTTTATATATAGAAATACATATACACATGTTTTATCTAACTTTTTATATATAGAGAGATGAGTGTATTTGTTTATGCACACACACGCACTTGTCTTTGGGCTGGACAACCCGGGTTCGATCCCACTCACGAATTTTCGGGTGTGTCCACTCAGTAGTAAATGGGTACCTGACTAAAACTCAGGGAATGTTCAAGGCAGCGGAAGGAGAGGGATGCTGTGCCTTAAACACGGTGATTCTTAACAAATCACCGCCGCTACGGCAACGGCACTCGTGCGGGTCCAGGCTATGCGACCTTTACCTTTACACACACACACATATATACATATATATATATATATATATATATATATATATATATAGTCTAAAGAAGCTTTGAGTTATTTTAAACAAAAAGACAAAAAAAAAAAAAAAAAAAAAAAGGAAAATGCAGTTTAAATTCCCAGAGAAACTAACTAAATCCAAAATAGTGTAGACTTAACATTTGTTGGAAAATTCATAAATAAATAATATATAATAGTAAGTAAATGAAATAAAAAGGGGGATTAAGTATCTAACAGTGAAACAAAAGCAGGAGACCTTAACGTAAGCATCTAATATTAACACGGGGATCTTCAGCTGTTTACCATGTAACTGTTTCGGAGATTTAAAAAACAGGACAGTTATATGCATGGCTCTCCAATGGTACAGATAAAACTACCATTTCCCCAATAATCAAGTGTCGAAATAATTCAGCTTAAAATGTTACTTATATATACATAAATAAATAATAATAAAATAATAATAATAATAATAATAATAATAATAATAATAATAATAATATACTACCCTTAAGACTACCGTGTGATATGGTAATTTGCATATCAAATAAAATTCTTTATAAAATAGTAATACTAGTAACAATAATAATAATAATAATAATAATAATAATAATAATAAAATACTATCTAAACACTACACCTACGAACCATTCTACAATATGGTAGCTAGAAATAAAATTATATAGGAATTAAGGTTGCAGTAAAAAAAAAAAAAAAGCTTTAGTACCTGTGGTACCAGAAAGGCAAATATATATATATATATATATATATATATATATATATATATATATATATATATATTTGTGTAGGTATATATATATATATACTAGCAAAACCTACCCGCCCTCCGGCAGCAATTAATCGAGGATGGAGAGGAAGTGGGGGTAAATTATAGTTAAAAAAAATATAGTCATGTTTACATTTTTAAAATATATGTTTTAGTTTTTCCTTATTTTATTTTTGATTTCAATAAATACTCGTTTAATAAGAAAATAATAATTCAGCGAGAAGCGAGAAACACAGACACGTGTGAGTTTGTCTGATAATTTTATCAATAATAGAAATAAAGTATGCACAATTGAACAAATTAATTTTAGATTAAATTTAAAAAGTTTTTTAAGTTCTTCCTCCACTTTTAGAAAATACAAGATTAAAAAGAAAGGGTGCGTGATTTAGAAATAGAGAAATATAATGTTTGAAGCAATAATTTTTAAATAATGAAGAAATAAACAATTTTTAGTAAGAAAAAAATAGGCTAACCAGAATATTAAGCGTACGCACTTCAGAAGTAGGTCAGCAGCAAACGGTGTTTAGTCAGATTTAGTTCCCATTATTAAACTTCCTCCGTAATATAACATCCACCGAGATTTTCAGTTCTCAAATTTAATTAATTTATTCATTCATCTATTAAATAGTTGGGTTAAAGTACAGAATAGTTAACAAAACCCCCTCCCCATGTTAAGAATGGCGTTGTAAATAATAAGGTTATTATTTTAGCATGAGCCGTACACTCAGTAGTACCAAAAAGTCAAACCACTTATTTGATTACTTATTTTTGTTAAAGAAATTATTTAAAATAAAAAACAAGACATTTTTTTATATTTTCCTATTAAAAACAAATCACCTATTTGATTACTTTATTTACCTAAAATACACAGGTTACTATTTGTAACCTATAATACTTTGCAAAAAAATAATTCAAATAAGAAAATTTCTAATTCAATTGCATCTATGATGAAACAAAAAAAAAAAAGAAGCAAACCCCATTTCAAATGCAGATTGTATGTGCGTATTTATTTTTTAATATTTAATGAGAACGGTGGGACATCTAAACCACACCACAGAATGGACCCCCTTATATGTAACACGGTGTAACTTTAATATACTTAATATTATCATCATAATGGGTGTACATTCAAAAGAAGAAACCTAAAATAAACTGCTAATTATTTTTTGAAATTCTTTCAGCGTACGAAAATAATGAAAATGAGAAAGTAAAATCGTGTTTACATTATCGACGCCTTATTACAATGTTCTTATGTAGTGGGCATTTTTAACGTACAGACTTTTCAGAGTTTGACTGTTGTAAATCCTATCAATGCAATACAACAAGGCTCAGTAAAAAGCCTTGTTGCATCCACGAACGTACCTTTTATTGGACCTTTTACCCTCTGGATTCTATCTATCTTCGCCGCACCTGAAGATGTGGTTTTTGGAATTAAACTTTGAATCCTCTCTTGTCACTTCTCGTGCCGTTTAACGACCTACCTATCTACATTTCACTTTCTCCGCTGGACATTTTGACACCGGACTTTTTGACACCGGACTTTTTTGCAATCGGACATTTGCTTGCATTCGGGCAGAGTTTTGCCTTGTGTTTTTTCCCTACAATTTTTATTTTGCTTTTTCAAATTTTAAATCTTGGCCTTTGCCAACTTATCTATCCCAGCGATTTTCTTCTGATGATAAGATTTTGATCTTTGAAAAGCCTGGCTTAAGGAAAAATTTAACTTGAATAAATTGCCTTTTTGCAGAATATACCTTGCTCTGAGCAACTGAATAGAAATACGATTTGACTTTTGCTTTTCTAATTCCTTTCATCCTTCTACATATCTATCTGCTCTATCCTGGATATTGAGCTGTATACTTTTCACAATAGGTTTTACCTTTCCTAAAAGTTCGCTTTTAGTTCACCACTTTATATATATATATATATATATATATATATATATATATATATATATATATATGCAAACATTGTTAATATATATATATATATATGTATATATATATATATATGCAAACATTGTTAATATATATATATATATATGTATATATATATATATATATATATGCAAACATTGTTAATATATATATATATATATATATATATGTATATATATATATGCAAACATTGTTAATATATATATATATATATATATATATATATATGTATATATATATATATGCAAACATTGTTAATATATATATATATATATATATATGTATATATATATATATGCAAACATTGTTAATATATATATATATATATATATATATATATATATATGCAAACATTGTTAATATATATATATATATATATATATGTATATATATATATGCAAACATTGTTAATATATATATATATATATATGTATATATATATATATATATGCAAACATTGTTAATATATATATATATATATGTATATATATGTATATATATATATGCAAACATTGTTAATATATATATATATATATATATATATAAATATATATATATGTATATATATGTATATATATATATATATGCAAACATTGTTAATATATATATATATATATATATATATATATATATATATATATATATATATATATATATATATATATATATATATATATATTTAATTAGATATACGATACGTTTGATATCGTAGTTGAATAAGATTATATTCATAAACTGATGGAAAGTGTATAACTAAGTTATGGGTATTTTTTTTAAATTTAACTTAAATATACCTTGTCTATCATAATTTAAATTTTAAATTATGATAGACAAGGTATGATATACCTTATCATATGTTGTCAAATGAAATTATTAGGGCTTAGTTTTTAACACCATTTTAAGGGGAAGTAACATAATAGTTACTTCCCTTGGTTAAATATACAAAGTTTCTTTTGGATTAAACACATCTCTCATTCGATATTCGTTTGTGTCAGCAAGTAAACTTGAATCTTTATTTAGAGTTTGAGTTCATCAGCAATGAAAATTACGTCAGAAGATAAATTTAATCTCTTATATTATGTAAGTACGTGCAAAAATAGCCGTGTCTTGTACTGTTCATGGTTATTAAAACACGCTTATCATTATTTTTTTTAATTAGTTTTCGTGTAAACTTTGATTGTGTTTGAAAGATAAAAGCCTAAACTTAATCACTAAAACGGGAAAATGTATATTTACGTATGAAAAACATTGTTAATGGAAAATGTTAAACAAAAAAAAAAATTCAGTGAGTTTTGAACTTTGAAGAAATAACTTGTAAACATCTCTTGAAAGATAAATATAAGTTTTCTAGAACTATTTCAAAGATAATTATCAAATTAAAGTCATAAGATACTGAATTAAAACGAAAAATTCGTACGTTTTATTAAAAATTAGCAAAATTATCTCCCCCAAAATGTCATAGTTTAGTAAACTCGGACATTCACCAGTCGGTAAACGACTTTGTTTACCGATTGATTATCACTATGTAGAATATATGGAAGACAAAAATCTCATAATATTTCTGTTTATAATTTTTAACTTCATATATAAAAATGGTTTTGTAATAGTTTATAGAAGTTTTATTAATTAAATGCTTATTTAATTAAAATATTTGAAGAATGTACGCAATGAAGATTTTATGTATTTTTATCTAAAAAAAATCATATATAACTTGGTATTAGTGTTTAATTCAGTAATACTCTGAAATTATTGATGACGTCTGTTTACCAATATTTTTCCTTAGAATTTGAAATAAAACTTTTATTTAAATGTTATTTAAAATTATTTTTATGTTACGAATTGCGTCAATTTTATCAATTTTTTTAACATGATAATTAAAAACTTTAGTTACTTGATTTATTCTTAACGTGTCGTAACGATAAATTACATTAATTCTTTTTAAAATAAAGCTAAAGGTGTATTTTATTATTTTATGTGTGAAAAAGTAAATTAAAGTCAATGACTACACTGAAAATGTATTCATTGAAAAAAAAGTTAATACGATTATTTATTAATAAATAAATCGAATTTAATTTTGAAAGAAAATGTCATATCTGAATTCTATTTAAATAATTGTTTTTAACTTTGTAAATATTTATTAATGAAAAAATAACAAAGCAAATACAAACTTACGTTTTACTTTTCCAAATAATTGACGATGAATTGTGAAATTAACGAAATTGTTGAATTTCAAAAAATAAAATGTTGAGTGCGTGTGTGTGTGTGTGTGTGGGGGGGGGGTGAGTTGTGGTTGGTGAGCTAATACCGCCTGTTTATTACAGAACAGGCCACAATACCGATCCAAGTCAAGTTTATTTTAAAGATTATAAAAAACAAATCTTACGCTGGTCATGATACGTTCATGTGCGAAACGGAAATATAATTATACCGCATTTTTTATTTTCCCAGAAACTTTAATCATTAAAATCACATAAAATATTTTTTGCAATTATATATTTTTTTTGTGAAAATATTGATTAAACAATGCTTTATTCAATGATAACATCGCTAATTCAAGAAATTAATTTTTCTTCAAGTTTTAGATATTTTATTAACACGGAATTAAGGGGCTTTTTTCGTAATATATATGAAATATTAAAAAAAAATATGTTAACATCTACAGTGCTATATTTTGAAAAAAAAAATTATGCATTTTTTTTTATTAATACTTAAAAATATAACTTTGGTAAAGGTGTGTTCTGTTTTCAACAAATTATACATTTTCACTAAGATTTTAAGAAAAATAATGGTTTCATTATATGCTTTGATCGTTGATTACTAAATACTGAACATTTCATTAAAATTGGTTTATTTCCTGAATTTTGGTCAATTTTTAAGTGAAGGGAGGGACAAAATGTGTTTACATTTTGCGAATCGACCATTCATTTTGCGCGTACCCAATATTATGCCATGAAATTAGTTTATAGCAAAGAAGTATAATTTAAAAATAGTAATCTCATGCAAATTTTAGTGTTTACATATTTTTTGAAATTTTTTTTTTGGGGGGGGGCGTACAAAAGTTATGGACGTAGTAAAAAGCTGTGTATTTGCTAAACTGATTCCCCACTCTAATCCTAAACTACTTTGTTTTCTGTTGTTGTCTTTATAGCCAAATCTTTCAGCGTGTTTACACATAAATCGCTTAATAAAGTTAAATTGACAAGAAATTCACATGACGAACGCTAACAGAACCGACTCCAAAAGTACAAAAACAGTATTTATTTATCGTCGTCGTCGTCGTCGTCGTCGTCGTCGTCGTCATCATCATCATCATCATCATCATCATCATCATCATCATCATCATCATCATCATCATCATCATCATCACCATCACCATCACCATCACCATCACCATCATCAGCTGGTGATACCAGATCAGACTGCCCTGTGACTCCCTGAGACGAAATTCACCTACATTGACGTTTTTTTTGTTTTTTTTTGTTTGTTTGTAAAACTTAATTATGTTCTACAAAACCAAAAACAAAAACAACAGCCCCTCTCCCTTTCTCCCTCCCCTTTTTTATTTTTATTTTTCCTACCCTACTCCCGGTCCTGGATATGACCTTAAACTACATCCGATGGTGAGATCCGGGGCTTACGGACTTTGGGGAATGTGGAGCCTCCTCTTAATTACCATTGCTCCCAGGTCCACCCTGACCCGGAGTGGTAGTACCTGTTAGGGTCCCAACTATGGGTTAAATAGAAACAGATATTAAAAGGGGAAAGAAACAAAAAAGAGAAGAAAACAAGACCAGATTCGGCATTAAATAACCCAAAAAGGGTTGATATGCCGTAAAACAAAACTACCAAACTACCAAACTATCATCATCAGTGTTGTCGGCCGTATTACATACTGGCATGCGTTGACGGCGTTCAAGGGAAATAACTTAGATATTACTCAAGGGAGATAACTTAGATTTTATTCAAGGGAGATAACTTAGATATTATTCAAGGGAGATAACTTAGATATTATTCAAGGGAGATAACTTGCATATTGTTCAAGGGAAATAACTTTATGCAAGGGAGATAACTTCTGAAATATTTGACGGAACCGCGTTCTTTAGGTTCAACTTTTTCTCCACCTTTTATCTTTTTAAAATCTATTTTAATATACAAATCTGAATTTCACCCATCAATATAGAATGAAAAAAAACAGTCTTTGACTGTGATGTTCACAAATAATTGTATGAACAAATTAAAATATATCGCAGAGAAAGTTTAAAATAAAATGTATAATTAAAATTAAGGAAACATGTTTTGTAATATTCTTTTACACTTATAAGTGTGGAAGAATATTACAAAACATGTTAAATTTATACATTTAAAAAGAATAGTTTAATGGAAATAAGTATTTTAAAATTAATGTATGTATGTAGTTTTTGTTGCTGTATTTTTCCTTTTTTAAAAATAATGAATGAACAAAATAATTTTAAATGCGACAAAATACTGAAAAAAAATCATTTCGCGAAAGTATATTATCTGTTCTGATACGGCATTTCATCTTTTCTGTCCTCGGTCAGTGGAGAAGAAATCCTTCTAGAGTGAGACGATATTAATTTTATTCCAAATCCAGAAGTACCCCATTTTGGGAAGTTGGATGTTCTCCACATTAAAAATTGACTTCGTGTTAAATTCTGCCCTCGTGGGGAGGTACTTAAATAGGGACTTCCTCATAGTACAGATTGTCAAAAGAATATGGCAATAGATATGAGAACGTAATATAAAGAGAGAAAGAAAGTGAGAAGGAAAAGCTGGAAGAGAAGCAAGCCCTGTTGACGAAACTAATCAGGAGTTATCTCCCTTGAAGTATATCCGAGTTATTTCCCCTGAATTATACTGAGAAAAAGCAGAATGCATTCTCTTACTTTTGAAAGCAAAAAATATATCTGAACTGAACTCCACACACGTGCGCATTTACACACCGGATATCTATTTTTCTTGCTGACTGGGTTACAAGCCCGACTGACGTTGTGCTCGAGAACGGCTTATTTGCATGCCCTTCACAACTCTGACGCCATTCTCGTCAGATCTCTCTTCTGATAGCAGAATCAGTATTTGAGAACATCAATAACCGAGTAAGTCATATTTATTTATACATTATTCATCACATATCTCTCTCTATTTGTTTACCCTCATGATACATGTTATTTATCGATTGTGTTGCGAAAATTAACGTCAGTAACAACGTCTATGATTTTAACCTGCTTTATGTGACATGTTTCGTATATCCTCTTTCTTTGGTCTTTCACAAATGGTTTTTGTACCAATAAATGTAAACAGGCTGTTTGAGACAAAATTTGATACTTTTTAATATTCTTTCTTTTCAGAACGATTTGAAGTATTCAATAGCAGTAGAGAGCAACGCATGGATGTTTTCGTGTACTATTGGTGGCTTTGAATGCTGCATTCATATATGGACGACTGGAGCGCATCGGCATATTGGAGGAGAATGGCATTCATCCTGATGATTCGTGTTGCCTTAAAAGATTAATAACTTTTAGCTGCAGCTTAGTGCTTTTTTGAATAAGTTGAAGGTCGCGAGATGTGAGTTGGAAAATGGCGACTGAGATGATGAAGAAGAAGTCAGTAGGAAGGCAAATAGTGGACCTTCTGACGGTGTTCGAACAACGAAATTCAACCAAGCTGAAGAAAAAAGTACGACAAAATCTAGGCGAGGCAATGTGGACTTTGGCGAGAGAGAGATGGATGTCGGAGTGGCGACTATGAATAAAGCGTTGAACGAGGATCTTCATTTGACAAGATAGACTACTTACTGTTTACGCTCAAGAGAACCAGCTTACAAAAGCTAAGAAACTCCTCAACAAGATAACATACCCAGTCGAGGGATGCTCTGGTTATTTATTGCTTGACCTACACCCTTTCTTTGTCTATTAGTCAGGTGCTTGGCCTTGTTTCCTGTCTAGGGCAATGCACGCTGTCAAACCCTCTATCTCTATTTTTCTTTATCTGGACAATATGGGGATACTTGTTTCTTTATTATCATTTATTATTGATCAGTCCGCTTTTGTTATGACAGGTTTTCAACTGGTAGTACATGGGCTCTACCCCTTTAGGTAGCGCGCAGAGCAGCTGCTGTATCAACAGTTGTATAATATCGTGATAACTGTATTGATATATCGCGCATAAAAAAGTACCTTGTAACAAAACCAGAGATATTGATAGTCTAATAGTGTTCCCTTTGTTTTAAACGTCCAACAAACATCCACATCGTCCAAATCAGCTCTATCAAAACAAAAAAAACAAAAAAACATAAAACTGAAAGCAGAAAATAAAAACCTACCAAATCGCCTCCTTTAAATGTATCCGGAGACTTAGAACTAAGTTTGAAAATGTAGAATACCTTCTCCACACAAGTCCCCGGATATAAACTCCGGGATATCTAATTGTTTTCATATGCCAGGATACCTGCCACTCTTCCATAAAGACTCGGGGGGGGGGGATATGCACGAGCTTTGCGTCTATATCTGTAACACCCTCCCCTTTACTAGAAAACTAAGTCTACAATCGGGATATCAGGCCTACATGTTCTCTCGTTTAACTTACACGACAGCGTTAGTTACCTAGTTTGACTTAGCAAATACATTGCATTTAAACGGTTCAACGGTGTTGTCATGCCTAATGGTCTCATTTCGTGTGTTTGGTATTGTCACCTGGACTCATGGTTAGTGGTATGGTATAAGGAAACACACCACTCTTGCGTTATTTAGAATTCAGCATGGCTGCTATGGTAATTTGAGGCCATCATCCCAGGCACTACTACGTCTTTTCAAACAGAGGATTGGTGTATTGAGGGGCTGTTGGTATTATCGAATATGCGATTTTTGTGACGAAATTGAATTTTACCGGTCCATCTGACAATACATTTACCGGTTTCGTTACGTTCACACATTTGTTGTTTTCGTATTGTCATCCGAATTTACGGTTAGCGATATGGTTAATGAAAGGCATTTCTTTTCATTTTTTATTCCTATTACATATTATTTTCCATCCAGTGTTTATGTATAGACCCAATTATTTTATATTTCCCATAACCCAACGCGAAATGAATTCCTCGCCTCTGAGTAAGTATATTGCTGCGAGGATGATCTTTCTTAGATATGAAATAGTACAAACGTGTAGACGTTCATTAGTATTTATACATTTCATACTTATAGAACATTACAATTAATATTTATACAAAGTAAACAATTGAATTAAATATTTAAATGGGATTCAGAGATAGGAGCATAAGTTTCTTGGGTTCTTTAATGTTCCCGATAGTTGAGTCGTGTTATTGTTAATTTAAAACTATTTATTTAAATAGCATCGTATAAAGTTGCATTCGCAGCTATCAATAGATATAGACATATAACAAATTAATGTGTATACTGCATTATCGTTGAACTGAAATATCAAGATAGTTTCAGCCGTGGTTACATTTGGCGAAAAGCCCAGTGTTTTCACCAGGATCTATACATAGATAGAAATGACAGACGTTCAATTAGCAGATTTTATTCCGTTCAATAGAAGACATCAAATTAGTATGCCTCATTAATTTTCACCTGGACACGTTTTGTCTATTTTCCTTTCTCTTGATTGGGCCAAAAGTAATGACGTTAATACACAACACAATTCAAGAAAATGCAGTCAGTGATACGCACCAATGCAAGTCATATGGTTAGCTGAACACCAATTGCAACGGATAAAAAAAATCATGAGGGCAAACCTATTCTGATATAAAAAAGGTCCATTGTTATTTGATATGCAGTCCAGTTATATTGATATATCTATTCGAGAATCCAATTAACCTGATATATATATATATATATATATATATATATATATATATATATATATATATATATATATATATATATATATATATATATATAGGGTCTGCCATAAGTAACTATATATTCTATTGTTTCTATAACTTTATTGATAGTTAAGTTTTTATTTTATTTTATGTGTCATTCGAAAGTGGAAATCGTATATTTTAGTTTGATAAACACTTTGATATAAATTTTATTACATTT
>OY744517.1:9827285-9829785 GCA_963556195.1 Sepiola atlantica | reverse complement strand
ACGCCCCTGTTCTTTTTCATATGCAAAGGCTTTTTCAACCTTCAACGATGTTTGATCGTTTATATTTTACATCTTTGTCAAATTGTTGCTATACAAATGTGTTATTCTTTACTTCGCATTTTCTTTTTTTTTATTAACAACATTCTATTGTTAAAATTTAGTACTTGCTAAATTGTGATCCATTCCAAACATATATATTTTTTCATCGAGCCGGTTCATTCGCCAATTTAGCTACACTTATATTAATTGTCAGCGTGGTGTTTGGCAATCCCTAAAGACGCGACTGTCGTCTAAAATACCCGATACAAAGCCGGAAACCAAGACATCTACACAACAAATACACGATATCGCTGATATACACATATACGTAGTGAAAGTAAAATTAAATAATCGTGCCATAGATCGATTTTAAATCGAAATGCATTACTTTTATGATATGACTAATCAAGAGAAAATAAGACTATACTCTCTGAAATGTACACTCGACATTAAATTTATTTTCGTTTTATTAGCAAATAATATATTTCTCAAATTAAAATTTTCAAACTGTACTTCATATTTCAATTTTTTGTGAAACAAGTTTAACTAAGAAGAAAGAAGCATGTCTGACATAGGAGTTTGTGTCGATGACATTTTTTCTTTTTACTTCCCATCTCCTTTTTAACAGTAACGAATGAAATAAGCACTTTATAATATACTAGCAAGACCCGTGTCCCGGCGTTGCCCTGGAAATTGGAGAAACCTAAGAAAGTCCTGCTCCCAACCCTGGACCACATATAATTAATGTTAGTCAATGTTGTTTCAGGGTTAATTAAGGGCTTATTGTATCTGTCACATAATGTTCTCTTATTATTAATGGCTATGACATTAGTAATAACATAAACTGTTGATCGGATTAAATATAAAATGTACACCTTTCAGAGAAAATTAAAAAAATGTTTTCGTTCAGACCACACAACTATATGTACACTATATAACATAGTAAATACACTTTCTTGTGTACTTTCGTTTATTGGTCAAACAAATAGAGGAAAACTCACTTTACTTATACATAAAATGTGGACAAACACTTTGGCCGACATTTAATGATCGTCTCCCTTCTAGTAAAATATTTGGTTTTGGCTTTTTTTCAAATTTTAGAAAATCGTTTTATTTATAAAATAGAATTCTTAAAGGAACTGCTTAATCGATAATTTTAAAGTTATTTCCTACTAATATTTGAATAAGAAATATTTTAGAGAGAAATCTGCTGTTACTTTATTCTGACAGAATTATAATTCGTCACTACTAGAGATGACAAATAAAGTGTTTATATATTTTGTGTAGTCGACATGTTGTAAGTGTAAAAATACATGTAAAATGATTAACATGATTTTCAAACACCAATTAATGGAGTGAAGAAAACACGAACGAATATGTTATGTATTATTTCGATCATTAAAAATACTGTTTTCAATTTGGATGTTCTACTCCAAACGTTTTTCAAATAGACCCGTGGTGCAAGGGATACGCTGTTAAGTTATAATCAATTCTAATGATAGTCTTCTGGGGGTCGAAGCTTCAATATTCAGTGCAGAATACTAAGAATATAATTAAGAATTACTTCTACGCAGCAAAGGCGATGAAGTAAGACAACATCTACCCCGATTCATTAAATAAAAAGTTTCGGTTCAAAATTCCGTACATATTCCCGAGTTCGACATAATAATTCCCGAGTTCGAAAGACGCACCTGAAGATGGTCGGAGGTTATATCGGACGGAACATTGTAAGAATAACATCCAATATGAGAACAGTAATTTGAATAACGCAACTAATACAAACTATCAATCTTCCACCAAAAAATTCCGAAACCGAATATTTAGTTAGGGCTGAGAGAGCTTTCATAACTATTTTCGCGTCGCATAGTTTGTCAAAACACTATTTTTGTTTTGTGTGTTGAAATATTTTTAGCATTTAAAGAATATTTGGATTATTGGAATTATTCGAACTACTACTCTCATTTTTGTAATTATTTTCACAAATTTCGGCCGATGTAACCTCCGATATTTTTTTTATTTCGAATTCTGGCACCTATACGGAATTTCAAGTCGACCCTTTTTATTACATCCATGTGGGTAGATTGTTATCGTTCTGTCGGCCATGATCGGGTAGCAGTGATCTAGTGTTAGTCTTAGATATTATCTGCTCTTGTAAGGATTGAGCCTTAAACCCTCAGAAGACTGTCATTTAGAACAGATTGTTAGTCAACGTTTTTACCGTTCGCTACGGTTCCACGTGTACACTTATAATATGTATTTTTGGAGATTAAAACCTTATCTTAACAATTAGTTTCAAGTGACGGAATACCCCAAACAGAACAGATTTGCGCTACTTGTATGTCCCCTTACGAAGATTAAAAGCAATACATAATTATACTAAACCTTATGTCGAAAATCCTTATTCCAGTTTTTATTAAAATCAATTTTAAAATCAATTACATGATTTGGATTCTAGAAAAAG
>OY744517.1:9799785-9822285 GCA_963556195.1 Sepiola atlantica | reverse complement strand
ACGCATTGTTGTTTCAATTATGTATTTGTTTTGTTGTGAGTTCAGATTTTATATTTCGGAACTGACAACTCGGTAATGCAAATTCTCTGACACTATCACCGCTGACTTGTATACTTTGAAATGATACAGTCAAATAAAGTATCTTGTATTAAAATCGTAAATATTTAACAAATAAAAAATGGCTCTTGTACAATAGTAAATGAAGTAGTGCTATACAACACTGGTCGGATGCGTGAAAGTAACGCTGTGGTGCTAAACACTTGACTGCGGTTCGTTGTCGTAGGCTAACTGATGACATGAAATTGTGAAAAGTTACGACGAAATTCAAACCTGAAACAAACGTGTTAGTCGTGTCGGATATTGGTTAAAATGTAAAGGTCATCTTGAAATTCTGAGTTCAATCTTGAACAAAGACAACAAGACGATTCAACATGCTTGCTAATATAATGTTACAAGGCTAAATATATTCAGCCACAGCGCCATTAAGGAGTTCCCCCCCAAAGTCCACGACGGTTCCCTAGTTCGACAAAAGGCACCTGAAGAAGGCTGGAGCACAACACTGCAGAAATGTTGTGATAAAAACAACGAAGAATAAAAAACTTGTTCAAAAAATGTAAATGGTGATGTAAATGCTATTTCAAACATAAGCGTGACATATTAACATCGTCTATTTTAAACTTAATGATGATAGAGAGTCGAAAATGTTATTTTAATTTTAAGCTTAACAGACGAACGAAAATGCTCTTTCAAATTTAAATGTGACATATAATAGAAAGTACTGTATATATCTTAAACGTGACAGATACACAAAAATATATTTCTAACTTACTTGGTAGAAAGAAACGATCGAAAATAAACCAACGGAAATGCTATTTCAAACGTAATCTTGACAGACGCGCGAATATTATATTTAACACTAAGCGTGACATACGAACGAATATGATATTTAAAACATAAGCGTGACAGGCTATTTAAATATGAAGCCTGACAGACAAAAACAATGCTATTTCAAACTTAAACATGACAGAACAACGAAAATTATATTTACAACCTTAAAGCTTGACAATCCAACGAATATTATATTTCCCACTAAGCGGACAACTATGCTATTTTAAACGTAAGCGTGATAGATGAAATAAAAAATATTATTTCAAACTTAAGCGTGACGGACCGGAAAAATTCTATTTCAAATATAAGCGTGACGGAACAACGAAACTTATGTTTCCAACTTAAGATTAACAGATCAACAAACAATTATTTTCAACTAAGCGGGACAGACAAACGAGAATTCTATTTCAAATATAAGCGTGACGGAACAACGAAAATTATGTTTCCAACTTAAGATTAACACATCAACAAATAATTATTTTCAACTAAGCGGGACAGACAAACGAGAATTCTATTTCAAATATAAGCGTGACGGAACAACGAAACTTATGTTTCCAACTTAAGATTAACAGATCAACAAACAATTATTTTCAACTAAGCGGGACAGACAAACGAGAATTTTATTTCAAATATAAGCGTAACGGAACAACGAAAATTATGTTTCCAACTTAAGATTAACAGATCAACAAACAATTATTTTCAACTAAGCGGGACAGACAAACGAGAATTCTATTTCAAATATAAGCGTGACGGAACAACGAAAATTATGTTTCCAACTTAAGATTAACAGATCAACAAATAATTATTTTCAACTAAGCGGGACAGACAAACGAGAATTCTATTTCAAATATAAGCGTGACGGAACAACGAAAATTATGTTTCCAACTTAAGATTAACAGATCAACAAACAATTATTTTCAACTAAGCGGGACAGACAAACGAGAATTCTATTTCAAATATAAGCGTGACGGAACAACGAAAATTATGTTTCCAACTTAAGATTAACAGATCAACAAACAATTATTTTCAACTAAGCGGGACAGACAAACGAGAATTCTATTTCAAATATAAGCGTGACGGAACAACGAAAATTATGTTTCCAACTTAAGATTAACAGATCAACAAACTATTATTTTCAACTAAGCGGGACAGACAAACGAGAATTATATTTCAAATATAAGCGTGACGTAACAACGAAACTTATGTTTCCAACTTAAGATTAACAGATCAACAAACAATTATTTTCAACTAAGCGGGACAGACAAACGAGAATTCTATTTCAAATATAAACGTAACGGAACAACGAAAATTATGTTTCCAACTTAAGATTAACAGATCAACAAACAATTATTTTCAACTAAGCGGGACAGACAAACGAGAATTCTATTTCAAATATAAGCGTGACGGAACAACGAAAATTATGTTTCCAACTTAAGATTAACAGATCAACAAACAATTATTTTCAACTAAGCGGGACAGACAAACGAGAATTTTATTTCAAATATAAGCGTAACGGAACAACGAAAATTATGTTTCCAACTTAAGATTAACAGATCAACAAACAATTATTTTCAACTAAGCGGGACAGACAAACGAGAATTCTATTTCAAATATAAACGTAACGGAACAACGAAAATTATGTTTCTAACTTAAGATTAACAGATCAACAAACAATTATTTTCAACTAAGCGGGACAGACAAACGAGAATTCTATTTCAAATATAAGCGTGACGTAACAACGAAAATTATGTTTCCAACTTAAGATTAACAGATCAACAAACAATTATTTTCAACTAAGCGGGACAGACAAACGAGAATTCTATTTCAAATATAAGCGTGACGGAACAACGAAAATTATGTTTCCAACTTAAGATTAACAGATCAACAAACAATTATTTTCAACTAAGCGGGACAGACAAACGAGAATTCTATTTCAAATATAAACGTAACGGAACAACGAAAATTATGTTTCCAACTTAAGATTAACAGATCAACAAACAATTATTTTCAACTAAGCGGGACAGACAAACGAGAATTATATTTCAAATATAAGCGTGACGTAACAACGAAAATTATGTTTCCAACTTAAGATTAACAGATCAACAAACAATTATTTTCAACTAAGCGGGACAGACAAACGAGAATTCTATTTCAAATATAAACGTAACGGAACAACGAAAATTATGTTTCCAACTTAAGATTAACAGATCAACAAACAATTATTTTCAACTAAGCGGGACAGACAAACGAGAATTCTATTTCAAATATAAGCGTGACGGAACAACGAAAATTATGTTTCCAACTTAAGATTAACAGATCAACAAACAATTATTTTCAACTAAGCGGGACAGACAAACGAGAATTCTATTTCACATATAAACGTAACGGAACAACGAAAATTATGTTTCCAACTTAAGATTAACAGATCAACAAACAATTATTTTCAACTAAGCGGGACAGACAAACGAGAATTCTATTTCAAATATAAGCGTGACGGAACAACGAAAATTATGTTTCCAACTTAAGATTAACAGATTAACAAACAATTATTTTCAACTAAGCGGGACAGACAAACGAGAATTCTATTTCAAATATAAGCGTGACGGATCAACGAAAATTATGTTTCCAACTTAAGATTAACACATCAACAAATAATTATTTTCAACTAAGCGGGACAGACAAACGAGAATTCTATTTCAAATATAAGCGTGACGGAACAACGAAAATTATGTTTCCAACTTAAGATTAACAGATCAACAAACAATTATTTTCAACTAAGCGGGACAGACAAACGAGAATTCTATTTCAAATATAAGCGTAACGGAACAACGAAAATTATGTTTCCAACTTAAGATTAACAGATCAACAAACAATTATTTTCAACTAAGCGGGACAGACAAACGAGAATTCTATTTCAAATATAAACGTAACGGAACAACGAAAATTATGTTTCCAACTTAAGATTAACAGATCAACAAACAATTATTTTCAACTAAGCGGGACAGACAAACGAGAATTCTATTTCAAATATAAGCGTGACGGAACAACGAAAATTATGTTTCCAACTTAAGATTAACAGATCAACAAACAATTATTTTCAACTAAGCGGGACAGACAAACGAGAATTCTATTTCAAATATAAGCGTGACGGAACAACGAAAATTATGTTTCCAACTTAAGATTAACAGATCAACAAACAATTATTTTCAACTAAGCGGGACAGACAAACGAGAATTCTATTTCAAATATAAGCGTGACGGAACAACGAAAATTATGTTTCCAACTTAAGATTAACAGATCAACAAACAATTATTTTCAACTAAGCGGGACAGACAAACGAGAATTCTATTTCAAATATAAGCGTGACGGAACAACGAAAATTATGTTTCCAACTTAAGATTAACAGATCAACAAATAATTATTTTCAACTAAGCGGGACAGACAAACGAGAATTCTATTTCAAATATAAGCGTGACGGAACAACGAAAATTATGTTTCCAACTTAAGATTAACAGATCAACAAACAATTATTTTCAACTAAGCGGGACAGACAAACGAGAATTATATTTCAAATATAAGCGTGACGGAACAACGAAAATTATGTTTCCAATTTAAGATTAACAGATCAACAAACAATTATTTTAAACTAAGCGGGACAGACAAACGAGAATTATATTTCAAACTCATGTTTTATGGAACAACGGAAATTATATTTAAAACTTAAGCTTGATCGGCAACCGAAAACTATATTTCAGACTAAGCGGGAGAGACGAACAGAAATGGTATTTCTAACTTAAGCATGAGAGAGAAAAGAAAATGCGATTTCAAACTAAAGCGGTACAGACGAACAAAAATCATGTTAAATTTAAACCAGAGAGAAACGTGCGAGTTCTTTTGAAATTCAAGTTTTAAGGACCAACGAAAATCATATTCCAGACGAAGTGGGAGAGACGGAGAAAATTATATTTAAAACTGCAGCCTGGCTCACAAAGAAAAACATTATTTCAAACTTAAAAGTAACGGAAGTACGAATATGATATTTCAGACTAAGCTGTACTGACGAAATAAAAAAGCAACTACAAACTTTAAACTTTAGGATGTCAGACAAAAAATACAATTACAAACTTTAAACTTCAGGATGTCAGACAAAAAATACAATTACAAACTCTAAACTTCAGGATGTCAGACAAAAAAATGCAATTACAAACTTTAAACTTTAGGATATCAGACAAAAAAATGCAATTACAAACTTTTAACTTTAGGATGACAGAAAAAATTAAATTACAAACTTTAAACTTCAGGATGACAGACAAAACAATGCAATTACAAACTTTAAACTTCAGGATGACAGACAAAAAAAGCAATTAGACACTTTAAACTTCAGGATGACAGACTCAAAATGCAATAACAAACTTTAAATTTTAGGATGACAGACAAAAAAGCAATTACAAACTTTAAACTTTAGGAAGTCAGACAAAAAAGCAATTATACACTTTAAACTTTAGGATGTCAGACAAAAAAAGCAATTACAAACTTTAAACTTGAGGATGACAGACAAAAAAGCAATTACACAGTTTAAACTTGAGGATGACAGACAAAAAAAGCAATTACACACTTTAAACTTCAGGATGATAGACAAAAAGAGCAATTACAAACTTTAAACTTCAGGATGTCAGACAAAAAAATGCAATTACAAACTTTAAACTCTAGGGTGACAGACAAAATAAGCAATTACACACTTTAAACTTCAGGATGACAGACAAAAAGGCAATTACACACTTTAAACTTTAGGATGTCAAACAAACAAAATGCAGTTACAAACTTTACACTTTAGGATGTCAGAAAAAAATGCAATTACAAACTTAAGCGAGACAGCAAAAAGAAAATGATGCTTTACATTTAAGCATGAAATACCGAACGAATATGATATGTAGAGCCTAAGGCAGACAGAATAACTAAAATACTATATCAAACTTATGTTTAACAGACAAACGAAACTTATATTTAAAAGTAAGCGAGCCAGACGTCATAAAACAACACAAATTATATTTTAAACTAAGCCGAACAGATGAACGAAAATGCTATTTCGAATTTAAGCATAATGGAACAAAACAAAATTATTTAAAACTTTAGCGTGAAAGGACAGTGAAAAAATATATTTTAACTTAAGTGTTATGGACTAACTAATATAGTAGTTAACACTTTGCGGGAAAAACGAACGAATATTGTATTTGAAACTTAAGCGTGACAGACAAAAGAAAATGCTATTTAAAACTTAAAATTGACAGACAAACAAGAATTATATTTCAAACAAAGCGGGACACACACACGAAATTGCTATTTAAAACTTAAGCGTAACAGACGAACAAAAATGATATTTCATACGTAAGCATGATAGATTTACGAATAACGATGAAAATTATTTTTCAAACTTATGCGTGACAGACGAAAATTGTATATTTCAAACGTAAGCGTGACATATTAACGAATATGCTATCACAGACTTAAACGTGCCTTAACCATGAACATTATATTTCAAACATTAGCGTGACAGATTAACGAATATGCTATTTTAGACTTAAACGTGACAGAACGATGAAAATTATATTTAAAACTTAACCGTGACAGACAGAAACAAATATTTTAAACATTAGCGTGACAGATTTACGAATATGCTCTTTTAGACTTAAACGTGACAGAACGATGAAAATTATATTTAAAACTTAAGCGTGACAGACAGGAAAAAATTATATTTCAAACGTTAGCGTGACAAATGAACGAATATGTTATATCAGACTTAAACGTGACGGGACGGTGAAAATTATTTTTCAAACTTAAGCGTTACAGACGAAACAATATATATTTCAAACGTAAGCGTGACATATTAACGAACATGCTATTACAGACTTAAACGTGCCCTAACCATGAAAATTATATTTCAAACTTAAGCGTGACAGACGAACAAAATTATGTCTCAAACATAAGCGTGGCATATTAACGCACATTCTATTACAGACTTAAACGTGCCAGAACGATGATAATTAATTTAAAACTTAAGCGTGTCAAGCCAACGAATATGTTATTTCAAACGTAGGCGTGATAGAGACCGATGGTCAGAGCCTCTTATAGAAGGACGTGGTCGCATCCCAAAAGAATATGCATTTCCTGCTTTTATGAAACGCCTGAAATGTCGCGTTTATTATTGCCGGCAGTATTCATCCGCTTGTAATTAAACGTACGAACCATATTCTCAGTGGACGCGAAGTAAAGATTCTTAGGAAATGAAGGCGGTGTCTTGCCTGCAGCTTTGACGTAAATCGAAGAGAAAATTACAGTTTAATGACAGAGAATGTTAATCGACACTGGCCTGTTATTTACTTGGAAGTTTGACTAATTCTGCAAAACATAATTTAAAGTTTCAACAACATATTGCTTTTTTATGCATTACATTTTGATGCTAGCAATTTCGTCTTCTAACGATCCGTTTCCATCGATAAATAGCAAAGTAAGAGAGGTCGTCTGATTTAATTATTAGAATAAAGATCAGCGTTTGTAAAGTTTTGAGGTTGACAAAACTAAAAGAAAATATATATGTAGTAGTTAAGTTATGTTCTTTGTTGATCTTATACAACGGAGGTAAGTTGCTTTGCCTGAAAGATACCTATATGACAATTACATATCAGTAAACACCCCTATTTTGAATAACTAATTTACCTGGTCGTGAATATTTTCTATTATCGACCATCATGAACGAAAAGAGAGATAAATGCCAATCTCGTTCTATTTGCACAGAAACATAAGCCATTTTGTGAATCAATACAATAACATAGTCGGGATTCCACTAATTAGCCGATAACTCCTCTGTGATCTCAAACAAAGATTTTTTCATAGCGACTACGTGAAGGTCGGAGCTTGTTTTCGGTTAAGTTTTTCGGTTGTGTATACGTTCTTACTAAAATTATAAATTATTTTTAAAAAATTATAATAACAATGATAATTAAAACATGTTCTTGAAATAAATCCTTCGACTGTAGTAGATGGCGACCCGAAAGTTAAATTTTCATCGGCTACTACACCGCGATATTGGAAAGTGTGCCATTCTTATCTGTATTACTCTACTAAGACTTTTTTTCTCACCTTATAATGCTGTGTGTTAATCAAGGAGGCATCAAGTACCATTTTTGAGTTTTTGGTATGGCTCGACCGAGAATTGACCACTTAATCCGGTATCATTAGTCAACCGTCTAACCATTATAACAAATAATACAAAAAAATGATTATTTTAAACGAGATTAAAACATCCGAATGAATTATGTGATACTTAATATTCTATATATAAAACGAAAGTATACTATTCATGGGCCGACTCATGTGTAATGGTACGGCTTCTTTTATAAGTAATATACAGCCTTTAAAGTGTCGTTTTTTACGTGTTTCATAGTACTTCCTAAATCTACTAGTGTGCAGTGTTCAATCATAATGCGCGCGAATTTTAGGTGTGCAGAGCGCTCGTCATATTTGTGTGCATTGTGGGTGTGGCCGTGTTTCATTATCATGTATGCGGGAGAGTTTTCAACCCTGACATTCTTTTAACTATCTCATTCTTTTAAATGTTGCTAAATCGACATTATCTGCAACGTTTAAAAAACAATCGAAACTTTGAAGCGTTACCAAAGTTGTAAAACTACTTTTATAGTCCTTTTTCCACATATCTTTACCGGGGTGAGATGCGCGCGTATTTTAATTTAACTAGTTTTGAATAAAAAAACACTCGAATGTGAAATTGTTATAATAAAAACGAAGATACTGTTTAGCTGAGTTAATGTTTTGATTTCTTTGTATATAAATCCTGAATAAAACTCACTCAAGTTTCATAAATAATTCAATGAATTCAAATAATTACAAACATTAAGAAACAGACAAAGAAAATAGAAAAATGAAATACTATTTTAGTGTGATGGGACTGTTTTATTTGAATAAAAGTAGTAATTTATAAGTAAAAATAACATTTGAAATCATTAGTCAAAGCCAAAGAAACAAATGATGTTTTAACGCGTGCATTACTAAATACCTGCAGGAAGTTATAGTTAATCTCATATATGTTGAGACGTGTGTGTTGAAAAGGAAACACTTTAATGTTGATATGACCTTTTATTAATGAACTGAATTATTTATGAAAGAAGTGAAGTCTGTTCGAAAGCAGAAAACTTACGTACGTGGAGGTTTTTATTTTAAATTGATAAGCTGTTCGTTTTTAAGTACACCTATATTCCGGCATCAGTTTACAACCTTAAGAAAAAGAAAATAGTAACAATCGAACTATGTAATTCGGTAATCCAGTATTCTTAGGAAGGTATCGATTATTATTTTGTTTGGGGCGTGTAGCAAAGAATACAGAAGTTTAAATGAAATAATGTGGTTGTTTTTTAGGTGTTTAAAAAGAATGTCTTTATATTAAGAAAGGAACCGGTTCAAAGAGTTATGTATGAAGAGAAAATACACAGGGAGTGACACTAAGTGCTATTTTTCTTTATGGAAGATGCGTTTTGGAAAAGCAGATATGTCGGATTAAATTTAATAATAGTTGTATATAGACGATTGTAGGCATATGTTCGTGAAACACGCCTTAGGTTGTACTGTAGGTGGCGTGCGAAAATATGTAACATATTAAAGTGTTGGTATTAAGTCTATAATTTCTAAAGTTTAAATGGAAAATCGAGTTTATTTTATTGATATGAAGATAAAACTAACTATACCAACCTGGCGTTGCTCAGTAGTGTTTATACTTTCGACTTTTTTTAACTAGTCCGTTTTTTTCTCCAAAGTATTCTTTTAGTCTAAGCAAAGTGAAGTAACTCAGTATTGACGAAATTAATAGTACCTATAATTTTTTTCGATGGCGTCTGTATGAAAATAATTCCAACACGGTCAAAGTATTTTCTGGAAAGAATTAATCGAATTAAATTAAAAAATAATTATTGACCATAAGCTGTAACTATCAACCAAAAACAAATGCCGAATCACAATTAATTAATTATTTTGTATAAAGAAAGCTATCGATGATAAACATCGAATAAACCCTTATAAATTATGTATGTATTATTAAAATGGTTGATGTTCAGGAAAATAATTACTCATTATATTGCTTACTTATGACGTGTCAACGAGACGACAGGCTGGGGTCTGTCAACAAGAAGACGAAAGCTAATTGATCGGGGTCGACAGGATTCCCCATCTTGAATAAAGAACGGCGTATTAGTCCCATGTAACGTTACACTACTAACAGTACTAGACTGGAACTTTATATTTTTTTAAATCATAGTTAACGAAAATGTATCCATAGTTAAGATAAATAGCATATATTTCAATATGTAATGGTCGCTAGATCTGTCTCTGTGTATGAAGATGTTCCAGCTACCGGTCCAAGAGTAAAGAAATGGAATATTCGCACGCCCTGTTACAGAGAGGCTTAAAACATACACATCCTGTTTTATCGAAAGTATATAACAAGTTACGTCCCGTACATACACCCTTACGTATGTATTCCCCTGCTGTAAATATATTCTTATTTCATCCAAACTTTGTCTTCTGATTTATTGATAGCCATTGAATATGACAATCAAAATGAATGATATTTAACATGATAATATGGTAAGTTCAGATCACTTAGTGGCAGTCTAATTCAAATAAATATATTACAATTCATTGCATTGCATATCTATTTTGATGGGAAAAATTATAATTTTACTTCATTTAAAAGTTAACACAATTAAAAGTTAATCTAATTACTCAATAGAGTAAGAATAATAAAAAAAGAGTACTTCTTTTCATGTATAGCAAAAGATCCGTCTCATAATGGATATAAGATAGATGGGTACAACATTCGCTAATTGTTTTCTTATTTTGAAGGGGTAGGTGCCGCTTCGGGAGGAGACCAACAATGGTGAAGTTTACCAGAATTGTGTCACGGTACTCACGGTGTTGCCTAAAATACTTATGACATTATTCATTATTATATGTTTATTCGTTTAGGAGTTTACTTCGCACATACATATGATTGACGCGCACTCACACGCGAATGCGAGATTGGCATATAAAAGTGTTGGTATAAGGTCTATAATTTCCAAAGCTTATTGGTCGAAATCAAAGTGTAGTACCTGTTCCGATGGATACTGCACCCTATAGACTGGTATTGTCTTGGCCTTCGGGGCTTGATTTACGCCGGTCTATGGGATTGTCCTGTGCAGTTCTAGGAGGTCCACCCTCCCAGGCTTTACCTCCCCTCTTTGGGGAGGAGTAAGTTAATTGCTTACTGCTTGAGGCGCCCCTACCGGGGAATGCCGACGGGGCTGCCCAGGCAATTTTTGATGGTCAGAGTGCTCACCTCTCGGGCGCTGGCTTTTCAACCCCCACTTTCCGACCCGAGCTTGGGTCACATCTTACTTGTGGGAGTAGGATAAAAACTGGCCTTGTGCCTAACTCCTGGAGAGGAGTAAATTACTTAAGGGAAAAATCGAGTTTATTTTTTAATATAAAGATAAAAGTAGCTATACCTACCTGGCGTTGTTCAGTAGTGTGTTTACTTTCGACCTTTTTTTAACTATGCCGTTTTTTTCTCCAAAATATTCTTTTAATCTAAACAAAAGAAATAACTCTATATTGACGAAATTAATATTACCTATATTTTCTTTCAATGGAATAGTTTATAATGGGATTTTCATTCTATTCATCAATTTCAATCCTCTCATGATATTTTTTTATCATAGCATTGATAAGTAGCGATGTCAATAACTCACATTATTGAGTGGTTTGAGTCATTAGTAAAAAGAAATACCCTCTCGACGGACAGCATGTCATGCCTGGGAGAATTGCTCCCTCGGAGCAAATCCTACGTGATTCAGACAAAAGAGTTCGGCCCTCTAGCGAATCAGATCCTAGGATTAGAATGCGCCAAGGTTTTCCTCGGCTACCATAAGTAGATCCAAAGATTCTCTAATGATTTAGTACTTGTGACATCATATCTCTTATTTTCTGTTCATAAGGTATTTAAAAATACTCAAATTGGCAACCATTGCACACAAATATAACGTATCGAACATTATGTTCTTTTGCAGGAAGGGGACCGCATACATAACTCTGTATTATTTACATTATTCAGACTGATGTTCTAATTGGATGTAATTATTACAACGTTTCCGCCCATATCACTTCCGAACAACTTCAAGGGTGTCCCAGAAGTATATATGTCGAATTCCGGAGGCTCTATGGAATTTCGCACTAAACCCTGAATTTAATCTACAGGTTTAGATTGTTCTCGTTCCGTTAGCGATGGTTGGGGAAAGTCTTAAGTAGGGAATTGTTATTTCCTTCTTCGTTAGCATCGCTTGAAAGGAAGATTGAGCCTTATTACATAACACTTTATCCGTTGCGTCACGTGTCTACATGGCAAGCGGCAGATCTACCTCCGTCGTTTGAATAAAGAGTTCAGTTCAAAATTTCGTATGGATTCCCTAGTTCGATATAAGGATTTCCGAGACTGACCAGACGCACCTGAAGAAGGTCGGATATTGCATCGCCTAACACGTTGTGGGAATCATATTCAAAATGAGAATAGTACTCCGAATAATTCAAATCATACAAATTATTAATACGCATCTAAAAACACCGAAAAATGAAGAATCAAGTATTTTATAAATAACTAAGAAAATAAACTTTATATAGGGTGGGCAAAAATAAGGGTTCTATTTTTAAAAATTCATAACTTTTTTATTTATTGATTTTTTTTTTTTTTTTTTTAGAATAAGTAAAGGACCCCTTCCGAAGCAAGCATGAGCCGTATTAGCCCTAAGGAACGTACCCTCATTTAGAAAACATTATTTTGCTTAAAAAACTCAAAACAGTGTAAAAAACAATACTTTAGTTTTTGTAAGTTTTAAGAAGTGTTTTTCGGCTAAAATTTGTTTTGTTTATTTCAAAAAATCTCGGAAGGGTCAGTCTACACACACATAAAGTTTGGTGAGTTTAACTTTTATTTTGTGGAAGTTATTCAAATTCAAGTTATTCAAATTTAAAGATAGGACCCTTATTTTGGCACACCCTGTACATTGTTTTGATTCTAAAAAAATAGAATTATGCTCCTAACTTTTGATTTGTCCTAAGTAAATGGTATTAAGATTGATAATTGATCAACGTGACGACGGATATGATGTCATCCACGCTGAGTTGTGTTGCTATAACATGCTCAGTGATGTTTTATAATTGACATGAATGACAGCCTGTATTAGATAGTAGAACAGTGAAAAGCGGATAGACAGTCAGAATCATCGTCTTTTATATTGAATTATCGACCATGAGATGTGGAAAAAAACTTTATTTCTTCTACATATAGAATTGTTCACTGCGTAACGGGAGCTGTGATTCTGATATAAACGAATGTCTCGTCTCGTATACCATGGCTCACGTTAACAAGGGGAAAGGAAAACGAACGTGACAGCAACAACGACACAAGAGAGACAATGCGTGTGTAAGATATAAAGAAATGTGTTTTTATTTTCTGGAATAAATACAAGTTGTAGCTCGCAGCTAGCAGTTGATCAGATAGTGCACAGGGTATGAGATCAGAATAGTTCTGTAGAAAAGTTTACCATTATGAGAATAATTATAATCGTAAACGACTAGTTGTTTTAAAATACTAACGTTGATCATGAACATGACTGATTAAATGGATTAATTACAGTCGTAAAGAACGAACAATATTAGGTATAGAAACAATTGTTTATATGACGATAATTGATATTAATAATGTTACTTGCTAGTGGAAGTCGCAAAAAGTCCGCTAAAAGTCCCCGGGATGCAAATAACACCTTTCTCTAGAAGGTTAAACATTTGTTTTGCTTTGATCGGTCGCGGTCAAAGGGTAGATGCTCAACGTGAAACAAATTTATATTGTTTTTCTCACATAGACGATGTTTGTTCAGCTGATTAGCATCGATTAAGGTTTAATGTCTGAGTATTTTCGTGCATTCTACAATAAATCTAAATGTGTTACCTAGAAAAATAAGAAAATGTACGTTGGGGTCACATCATAATACGCTGCATAGACTTTCGAGTAATCAAAATTACACGATCAAAGTGGCTGATATGTTATTTATTCTTTTGAAACCATGTTGTGTTAAAAAGCTAGACTATCACGTCACCATCATACACACACATTCACACACACACTCATATATATATATATATATATATATATATATATATATATATATATATATATATATGCATAAAGATAAATGAGAAACGAGGGATAAACATGTGTGAATGACACATCTATTTCAACTTCGATTGTTCACTGCAATGTGTACTCGGGAAAAACATGTTTATTATTTATTCCTTAAGCCAAGGCTTTTCAACGATTAAAAACTTATCATCAGAGGAATTACATAGATGGATAAGTTGGCAGTGGAAAAGCAAAAATTCAAAATTTGAAAAAATATAAAGTAACATAGAGTGAGAGTGTGCGTGCAAAAAATATGGTGTCTGCCCAGTTGAGGAATGTCCGTTGATAAGGTGTCCGGTGAAGGGAGATTTAAAGATGGAAAAAAGGGGTTTCGTGAGGGCAGCGTTGAAAATGTTAAAAAAAAAGAAGTAAATCCAATAGAAAGATGTTTAGTTCAATCGTAGGTGGAACGTACTTATTCGGAAGTAATTTTGAGAATTTGGGCCATTGTAAAATACTTCCATGGACCGATAATGAGAGTAGTATATATTATATATATATATATATATATATATATATATATATATATATATATATAGAGAGAGAGAGAGAGAGAGAGAGAGAGAATGGCAGTTTGAAACATTGCTGGGAATAGTAGTAGTAGGTTTTTAAGAGGCTGAGTGCAATGCAAAGTCCCGAGTAGGATGTAAGTTAGAAAGAAAAAAAACTAATAAATCGAAATCGAAATGGGACTTACTATTTATTTTTCTTAAAATCTTACATAACAGCAAGTTTGGTGTTAGCTGTGTGTGTGTTGTCCGGATGATTATTAACATTTTCTAAAGAGTTTTAATAATCATCCGGACAACACACAAACAGCTAACACCACACTTGTTGTTATGTAAGATTTTAAGAAAAAATAAATAGTAAGTCCCATTTTGATTTTGATTTATTATTTTTGTTCCTTCCAGCTTACATCCTACCCGGGACTTTGCATTGCCCTCAACCTTTTAAAAACATACTATATATATATATATATATATATATATATATATATATATATATATATATATATATATATATATATATATATATATACAGGGTGGGCCAAAATAAGGGTCCTATCTTTAAATTTGAATAACTTGAATTTGAATAACTTCCACAAAATAAAAGTTAAACTCACCAAACTTTATGTGTGTGTAGACTGACCCTTCCGAGATTTTTTGAAATAAACAAAACAAATTTTAGCCGAAAAACACTTCTTAAAACTTACAAAAACTAAAGTATTGTTTTTTACACTGTTTTGAGTTTTTTAAGCAAAAATAATGTTTTCTAAATGAGGGTACGTTCCTTAGGGCTAATACGGCTCATGCTTGCTTCGGAAGGGGTCCTTTACTATTTCTAAAAAAAAAAAATTTTTTTAAATCAATAAATAAAAAAGTTATGAATTTTTAAAAATAGGACCCTTATTTTTGCCCACCCTGTATATATATATATATATATATATATATATATATATATATATATATATATATATATATATATATATATATATATATACAATGGGTGTGTGTTCTTAACCTGATGATAATTAGATGACCTGCAATTAAATTACCTGTTTATATAATAATACTCTTGTTCCATACGGTTGTATGAACGTAATCATATTCAACTCCCTAATTGAAATCATTCGCCGAGATGAAAATTAAATTATTTACTTCATATCTGTTTATCTATGTTTCCTTTATAATTCTTGTATCTCTATTTATTTTCAAACCTAATGTTTCAGGTAATGAATATTTAATAATTTGGTAAAAATGTGTTTTTAATCGTTACATTCAAACATTAAACACTGAAAACATCTTTTTAATATCCAGTGGAGCATTCTTTTCAAACTCTCTTCTGTAAAATATAGCAACGCTTAAAAGTTTCTGATGACCAAACAAGGAACAATAAAATAGATAGATGAAATATTATATCATCGCGTAATTTACACGGGTTCACTTTTTTATTAATAGTATCTTATAAGAAGAATATGCTTTCTATAAAAATAGAGCTTGCTATAAAATGTGAGATTTTATAGAAACCTGACATTCCTTTCATCGTGTTATATTTACCAGATGTATATTTTATGTCAAACGTGCGATTCTAAAAAAAAATTATTGAACTGCATGTTTTACAAACTGTCTGAATACCATCTTTTACTCTGCATTTTACTCTTTTCTCACACGTATTTTGTTTTAATTCGCTTTTTACCTCCGTTCAACGTTTCACATATTATCACACAGTTGTAATTCTAAATAATTTTTATTCCTCTTTCCTGTTTTATTTCATTGCCGCTTAAATGTAGCATTCTTTATAGACGCTCCCATACTGCTGCCCCCTTTCGGATATCTCCGACACCTTCTCTCATCACTCACATATTTCAAGGGTAGATAACTCATGAATCTGCTTTGCAGCGTTTCTATGGCAGAACATTATGCCAGTCATAAAAAAAAAACAATAGAATGATTAGCGAACTACGACACAAGATACTCACGTCACGTTTTTAAGCGTTTGTGCTGTCATGTACTTTTAATTACTCTCTTTTTATAAAAAATGTAATAAATCGACTAACGGTTTTCTATGATTCTCTTTATTTATTTTATTTTTGTTTATTAATGTATCGGGCTGTGCTGATACGGAATGTTGCTGGGCGGTGTGCGCTCGAAGTAGGGCGACATAAAGCAATTCCAGTAGAGACAGAACAGATAAACAGTAAGAATTGAACAAATGTTTTTTAAAGAATACATGCAATAAACATTCTTACCATGAACATAATTTAAAAAATGTAGGTGTGTTATTGGTTTGGGGGATACCATCGCGGATTCTCAAATCGAATACGCCGAGTTCAAAACTTAATCATAACTGATGCCCTTCAACTAGGCACCTTTTGGTTGATCTTGTTTACGGTCATTTAATGCCGAAACTAATTCAAATATGATTATCAGCGATCACTGTACAACATATCAATATTTTGCCCATATTGAGAAGATAATACTTGGTTAATAGTTCTTCCAGCAATATGACGGTGGTCTTTGCACATAATAGATCCGATGGAATTCGAACTGGGGTGATTGCCGCTGAATCTATAGTTATTAAACAGTAAGGCATTTGTTACAAATAATATATACAGTTCTATATTAATTTTAGGATACATGCTTCGGCGAGAGAGAGAAAGAGAGAGAGAGAGAGAGAGGGGGAGAGAGAGAGCGAGAGAGGGAGAGAGAGAATGGCAGTTAGACAAACAGACAGACAGGCAGGCAGGCAGGTTTACTTAATAACTTTTATGACCTCGTAGTTTGTACGTTTGTGTTCGTATGTTCACTATCTCAATTATTAGTTAAAAACTACAGGGTAAACCCTCCTATGGCTGACATAGACAATTGAAGGGTTGGGTCTATGCGAGATCTTCAACATAGAGTAGTGCCTCTAAGCGGGCCACATTGACATTCAAATAGATGTGTTAATGTAAACAATATATATATATATATATATATATATATATATATATATATATATATATATATATATAAATGATAATTTATTTCATTTTGACTACAAAATTGATGTTGTTTTACGAGAGCGGTTTGTGTGGCTCCCGTACTTCAGGTCTTAAAATAAAATTAAGCACACACAGTTTCATGACAGGAATTAAAATAAAAATTGAATATGAATAGAAAAGAAATAAAACAATAAAACAAAACAAAGCAAAGACAAAAAACACAGACAAAAATAATGAAAAAAAAAAAAATGATAAATAATGATAAAAATAAAAACGACAATAAAAACAAAGGCAAAAATACAATTGAGAAGAAAAGAGAAAGAAAAAAGGAAAAGGAAAAGGAAATATTAAGAAATATTAAGAAATATTAAGAGCTACACGGGACGTAAAAAGGAAAATGGAGAAGGAGGAAGAGAAAGCATATTTGACTTGGTGGTGGTGGTTGGGGGGGGGGGCGAAATATGGGAGCACATATTTGTGCATGTCAGAATTCTGTCTGGGTATAGCTTTCCCGCGCGTATACGGGACTGACACATTAACTAATTTGGTTGTTTGCCTACAGATAGGGAGGGGGGAGTAACCCTATGTGGAGAGCGGGTGCGAATAACAATAAAAATTGAAAAGTTAAAGAATTGAAAATGAAAAATGTCTATATACGGGTAAAAAATTAATATGGGATTTTGAATATGGTAAATATATTAATAATATAGAATTACAAGAAATCCACATACAATTACTAGAAATACATATATATAAACATATGTATATATATATATATATATATATATATATATATATATATATATATATATATACATATATATATATATATACATATGTATATATATATATAAAAACATAAGAAATACAAATATATATAAATTACATAATTATATCATTACATATATAATTATAAGGAACACATACATATACATGTACATACATACACACACACATACATACCAATATACAAAAAAATACATACGTGCATATACACACATACATATATATATATATATATATATATATATATATATATATATATATATATATACATATATATATATATATATACATATATATATATATATATATATATATATACATATATATATATACATATATATATATATATATATATATATATATAGACACACATACACACAAGAAACATATATATACATAATAAATTCTATTATTATTATTACAAGATATATACATACATATACATATATATATATATATATACACATACACATGCACATACATATACATAAATACATACATATACATATACACTCATACATATACATACATATACACTCATATGTCTGCTCTATATTTTTATTTCATAAACTCGGTTCAACTCCCCTGGATGTATACCCTGTGGATCTATACCATACTCGGATTTTATATATATATATATATATATATATATATATATATATATATATATATATATATAGGCAGCATTTTCTCTGTAATACAAGTGTTGTTGAATATGACACAACTTATGTCTTGATATGCTTGTGTGAGTCTATTCCATTTGCCGGATCAGGATTTTTTTTTCGGTGGGGAATTGACCGATGAATCTGTTATAACTCAAGGCCAGTCCAGGTCAGTCTCAAAGAGAATCAGGTAAAACACATGGTGCTAATGTTAATATTAATTGATAGTTTTGGCAGGAATTATATTATTAACACGGCACTAAAGTGAGAACTATACACATTTAAGAATGATATACTTAGTGTTAAAGTTAATTCTGTTAATGCTTGTTTAATTTTTGTTTTGATGTATAAGGGTTCTAATATATAGAGTTGTAGTTTATTATTGGTATGTTTTCATATTGTGGTGTTTTATTTTAAGAGTTTTCGAAATTGGAAACGCACATGGACTTCAGTTTGCTGAATTGTTATGATAAATAAATAAGATTTTCACCGTATTTCCCCTCAGGTTTTTTTGTTATGACATGTTCTTTCGCTATTCAACAACATATACTGCAACCCTCTGAAGATTGACAAAATTGGACTAATTAAAAAATACATTTATCCGAATGTTGCCATGAAAGACGCGTAAGGGATGAATATTACATTTGAATAAATTACTTTTGTGTGTAAAATGAGAGGTGTACAAAAAAAAACTCATCAAAGTACATGAATCAATAAGTTGTTTAAACCAATCAAAATTATGGTTTTGAATTAATTGATATGGTCTATGAAATGCTAATGTGTGTGTGTGTGTGTGTGCAACATCATTCAGCATTGAGAATTATTAGAACGGATATGCACCAACTTATTACCAAGGAATAAGCTTAAACGCACACATACACACATACACACACACAGACACAACCCCCATATCACAGACACGTGTTTCTTTGTTTTTACCACTTAACAAAACCTGAACCGCACTGGGTGCTGCCCGGTGCTCTACTGGCTTATTACACACACACACACACACACACACACACACACACATATATATATATATATATATATATATATATAGGATAAATACTTTGATTTATACAACACATTATTGGCTACATATGTGCATACATCTTTCAGCTGACATTTCTTTCGAAAGACAGCGTGCCCGCTCTATCATCTCTTTTCAACTCTTGTCGCATAATTATTTGTAAAGCATCTCTCTCCTTTTCTCTTAGTGTCTTTCTTATATATATATATATATATATATATATATATATATATATATATATAGAGAGAGAGAGAGAGAGAGAAAGATGCTTTACATATAATTATGCGGCAAGTGTTCAAAAGAAACGATAGAGCGCGCATTCATTTTAGTCGCAATATATAAAGGCAACAAATAATAATAAAAACAAAGCAGATGCCTCAAAGCAAAGATCTTATGTCAGATGAAGCCGAACCGCATACTTTGCAATCTAGTTGAAACGCTAGGGGAAAAGAATTGAACGCCGTCGGCATCTGGATTTGTCAGGATGTACACGATGTTACATGGTTCTTCCTTTTTCTTCATTTATATTTACCTTATCTGAGTTTGTATATACGTAGAATAAAAGGTCAACACACTCTTCATCTGAAGATTACTTGAATTTTGGTATACAAGAAAATATTGTTTAGAACCATATCGTACCATAAGTTGCCGGTTTTTAGAACTTCCAACCTTTTTTATTTGTTTATAATCGAAAAGTAAGGTAGCTGGATTCATCCTAGGTTGGAAATAGGTCAGAGGTTAAAAGAAACATTAATCAATAGGATAAAAAACAGGATTAAACATAAATATATGTTAATATATTTTAGTTATGTGTACCTGTTTATATATTTATGTGTAGTGGTCTAACTTCCATACTAATTAACTGATCATTATACATTTTGAAACAGAACTTACAGGTGTAACGGCGGACAATGTTATCTATATTTAGTTTACTTTCGTTTTATGCCAAGAAATAGCAAATAAGCATATTAGGAGTTTTGTCTATACAAGCAAAACATAGCAAATTCTGAACCGACATGGAACTATTTAATCTCTAAAATGGGGCTTGTCTTAAATGCGGATGAGTTTACTTACCTTGTCAGTAAAGTGGCAAAGCAAAATTACACAGATTTAACTGAGTGGGCAAATGAGCAAGGTCCTTGCTGGATTGAACAAAGTTGAAACCAATCTAGAAGTCAACTCTTACTACAAGGAGGAAACGTGATTTATTTGAAGCAATTGTCACATCACTTCTGGTATATGGAAGTAGCACCGTGACATTTAGCAAAAGGATGGAGAAGAAAATTCACGGTGTGTACACCAGAATGTTTAGAGCGGCTCTTAACATCTCATGGAGACAGCATCCAACTAGAAAGCGACTCCACGCATACCTTCCTCGGATTTAAGCCCTGATCAAATAGAGAAAAAACAAATTGGCTGGTTACAGGGCTATGAATGATATTGTCAGTGATGTGTTTTTGCCCATCTCAAAACAGGGATATGGAGACCATACAGAACTTACATCAAGACACAAGCGAGGGCTCACAATGTACCTATGAAACCTTACCTTGTCTTATGGTGGATAGAGGGAAATGGCGTTAGAGAATAAGGATTATCCATGGCACCATCACGACGAGGTTATGATGTAATTGTGAAAAAAGGACCTGGAAGCTTTACATTAAAATTGAATTATCTCCAATGTTTCTGAGTCATCAATTAATAAACACTATTCAATTTTCAGTTTTTTTAGTATGTTAAAGGGGTTTAAGTGTCATAATACGAGAAAACCTCCCATTTAAAAATTCGAATATTTCAGATTTGCATTAAATTTTATCGGTAGTACTTGATTGATGGAACAAACGTCTCGATGACAAAATTCGATAATCTGATAAACTTTATGATATTATAAAGAAGAACATTGAATTTGACGATGTCTATGTTTTTCTGTGTTTTGTTTTTGCTTGATTTAATTTGGAATTCATCTGAATCTTAGTTACGTAAGTAAAAGTGTTTATACTCTAAATTCGTGATATCTTAAAATAGTTGTGTCGGTGTTATATTTAATTAGTCCTTCATGATGAAAATCTATGTACTTAGCAGTGGATGTAGTATCGTTTCCTACATGTTACGATTAACATGAATACTTGCCAGATTAGAAGCGCAGCCAATCTCTTGCTTGTCGGACGGCCATTTGCAAGATATATAAAGTGCATGCTTAGAATTGTAGGGTTTTGTAAGTGTTAATAATTTGCATGTTTGAAGACAAACCCGTTTTAAAAGACATATACACTAATAGTAAGACAGAAAGAAAACCAAGGTGAACGTGAGCAGACGAGAAAAAATGTCATGCCGCCCGGAGTTTGATTTGGTAGTTTGGTTCGTGCTGATCCAG
>OY744517.1:9769785-9794785 GCA_963556195.1 Sepiola atlantica | reverse complement strand
CAGCAATTTTCATTTAAATAATAAAAGTAGCAAATATTTATTTCATCTTAATTCCATCCCTCTTGGGTATTTCAGAAATAATCGGTGCCGTATTTCAGTACTCATTACGGTAATTACTTGCAAAATGAATTAAAAACAACTAAGAAATCCAAATTGAAATTATTTTGGGTCAGAATTATTTGCTCTGCTGTATATTTGTCTTCCAAACTAATGAAATGGAAAACAACCGATCCTTAAATCTTAACAAAATGAAAAATAACTAGCAATTGTCTTAATCATTTGCTTTATTATGTTTGTGCAGTATGTTTTCGATATGAAAGGCTCATTAGTGCGCATGTTCTAAGTCATTTAAAGATTGCGAAATATATATATATATATATATATATATATATATATATATATATGATCATTTTATTTACACAGACATGTACAAAATCTGCGACACTGGCATGTCGATGTTATCGATCAACAGTTACTATAAACTGTGATCTCATCAGGCAGAGTTAGAATCCGATCTTAACCTTAACATCATATTTGGTTCTCTCCAAATATGATCTGAGGTTAAGATCAGATTCTAACTCTGCCTGATGAGATCATAGTTTATAGTAACTGTTGGTCGACAACATCGACATGCCAGTGTCGCAGATTTTGTACATGTCTGTGTAAATAAAATTATCATATATAAAGCTCTATTTTGATATTGAGCACTTTTTATAAACCCGGTTAAAATTCTCTGGATTACCACCCTGTGGATATTTTTCACCTGGATTATTACCATTATTATATATATATATATATATATATATATATATATATTGACATTCTTACGATTAATGTTGAAATATTTTATCGGTAATGGTTCTATTATTTATTTGTTTTTCTATTTGATTCCAATTTATTTATGTTTTAATTATTGTCAGAACATGGGCGTATATATAATATGTAAGTCAGATGCAAGAGACGAAACTCATATCTAAGGATCTTGAAGTCATTAACTAACAATATTAAATATTTAATAATATTTTTCTCATTCTTTTCTTCTCACTTCTCTCCATTTTTTACACTTCCTCTACAACGTTTTACATACTACGCACAATGCTTACATCAAACTACAACACCCTTCTCATATATATATATATATATATATATATATATATATATATATATATATATATATATATATATTTATATATATACATATATATATATATGTATATATATATGTATATATACATATATATATGTATATATATATATGTATATATATATATTAATCTAGGTCAATTTTGTATCTACATGTAACAAATCCAGATTAAATTTACTGTGTTTTTATAACAGTGCACAATAATAGATAGAGCTGCTAACTGGTGAATATTTTCGTTTATACAAACATAAGTTGGCTACATATTTGCAAAACATGTTTCTATCACAGCTGATAAAAGCTTGATTTTTTCTTGCCAGAACGTCTTTGCTTTACGCTTTCATTATGTGGAATGAGACAAATATAATCTTTAAATATCGCGTGGTAAATTCAAAATATTTAAGGATCAGACATACCGTTATTATTTTTATTTTATTAGAACATCTAAATTTCTAAAAACTTTAAAATTAAAGTTGAATAAAGAAGAATGAAATTTCCGGTATGGCTGTCTGGGTCATCAGAGTAAGTGTGGATACTATCACCGAACAGAGTGACGAGTAAATACGGGCACAAGTTGACACGAGACGTAGAAAAGCATACACACAACTGTCTTGGCTTACAATGGAAACACTGGAAGGCGGCTATAAAACACATACATCTTTAAAAGCATAGACGCACACACACAGAATTGTCATAGAATTACGCAATATTAAACCTGGACGGAACAAGGAAAATATAATATATATATAATTATAAATTGACGTAGGTGGGTCCAAAATGTCAAGTACAGACCCCACGTTCGGCGGGAGAATGAACGAGGCTTCCCAAGTCATAATCCATCGAACCCCTCGAAACACTAAAACTAAAACTTAAACTAATTGGACTAAGGATGTTCATAGAATTGTGATTAAATGTTTCTTGAAGACAGATCCTCATAAGAGACGATATAGACAGCGAATGCACTAAAGTTGGAATGAGCTCGCCCTGTTTGAACTATCAGAACAAAAACTTACAGGACAAGCCCGGGTGATTAGAACTAATGAATAGTTATCTGTTATTGAAATTGAAGAACTAAAAAGAGAAATTGAGAGAGAAGTCTTAGACAAGCTCGGAGAGATGAACACACTTGATGTAGTTGAAAAAAAGGCTATAGTACAAACAACAACACACTCTGAGAGCGAGCATTTTGTAACTAATGGTTATCTGGCGGTTTCCACAGAGCCAATTGTAAAACATATGAAATAACATGTGATGATAGAAGATATTGATATTTTCAGATTGTTAGCCGAGAAGCTAAGAGCTAACAGCCGCTGTATCGAGATTTGTCAATAGAAACATACTTAAAATTGTCACGGCCAAAGTGAATGATGTCTTGCTATTTTTATTAATAAATAATCTTTATCAGTGTAATAAAGTTATTAAAGCTGCTGCCAATATTGTATCAAATCTACTCGGGTGGAAAAACGGAAAAAAGAATTAGTGAAAGAGTTCTAGTTGAGAAAAACCTTTAAATTGTCAGATTAAACAACTTAGAAAGGGTTTAAGTAAAGTGCAAGCTGTCGAAAATGGCGAACTTTTATGAAACTTATTCATTAAAAGTGCTTGTTTTTTTAGTGTAAGCAATCTCGGATATGTCACACTTAGCATTTGAAACTTCTTAAAACAATGCATAAACAGTCAGTGAACCGGACACCTGCCACACTATTCTCCTTCTACTGACCTGGGTTTGGCTGATATGGCCGTCATTAGATCCGGGATATTCTGGGAATTTTTTTGATAGATATTACATTTGAAGTAACCCCATAGATAAAAAATATGGGCCGGATTACGATAATCAAAGTGACTCTCTATCCATTCAAATGAGTCATTCTGTTGACATCACTGTTCATCCCTTACAACACGACCTCAGTTGCCACACATATCTTAATGACCACTAGGTAGCGCTAGGTATTTATCAACGCAGATGTTCATATTTGGTGCATATTTAAAACGGCGACAAAACAAAGACTATTGGGTTAGGGTTTAGGGTTAGGGTTATGATTCAAATTTGATAGACAAGTCCGAGATAGACTGAGGTTTACTTGTTTCGAATATGGTTAGATTTTCGAAAAGATTAGGATTTTTGTAAACGATTCCATTGGTAGAATTTTTTGGAATCGCCCTATAAAATACATTTGATAGCTCGATTAAAGCCGTTATTCATACTGTAAATGTATGTTTTATGTATGAGTTATTTCTATATCAATTTGATGTGTGTGCGGATATTTTGTAAAAAAAATACTCTTTAAATGATGCATCTATTTAAGTCATAGATGGGACCGTAAATAGAATGGACCTGGGAATACTATTACTTAATGGGTAAGACCACGACCCCTAACTTCTAAATCGACGTTTAACCACTAGATTAATATGAGTCGTTGTAGTAGCCTTTTTAAAATGCAGAGCACAAAGAGATACTACATTAAATGAAATTTGTTATTTTGCGAGAAAACACCGAAGCCATTTTTGCGGGTGAATAACGAAGTAATACAATTTCGATTTTTAAATTGATGAGAAGAAATTATTAAATTCTGTTTGCAAAAAGTGTGTTTACGTTTGTTTAAGAAACTGGAAGGAATTTTTTTAAGCAGTAAAAATCAATAGAAAATCCTCAACACTTTGTAGTTGGTTTTACTTTAAAAATAAAAAAAAAATAAGTAAAAATGAATTCAACGACGCCATGGCTAGGATCAATCGAAACTGCGTATATGAGACGAGGGTGAGAGGAACTCATTTGAAGTAATTTCTGTAACCCAAGCTCTTTGCTGATGTAGACTGATATATCGAGAATGCCAACCGCAGTCACCGAGACGGATGTATAGACGTGTTTTGGAAGGATGGGGTGAATTGAGGAGAAGAGTGAAAACAGGCGGAAAGATATGACAGATAGGTTAAGGTTACGTCAGAGCAAGACGCAAGGTAAAAAGAAAACAAAGATGTTCATTAATATATTAGTTGTAAAGCAACAAGGTTAAACCAACAAGGTGAAAGTTGGGAGCATTAAAGAAAGATAAAATCCCAAACTGAATATAGAGATATTCGCACGTGTGGACGTGTGGTTACTTGAAATGATGTGCTTCTAAATGTGACGCATACTCGCAGCTACATGAAGAATAATAAAGAGAAATATTAAAAATACTGTCAGCTAAAGAAACTATTGAAATGAAAGGAAATAGAAGAAGAGAGAAAGAGAGAAAAGAAACAGTGAACTCAGGGGAATGAAACCTAAGTTTCTTGGTTAAATCTGAAACCTTTCGCATTAGAACAAAGGAGTACATTTTTAGCAGGTTATATGTGAAATAAGAAAAAGAAAAATCTTAAGATAATGAATTTTTATATGTGCATTTAGTATTGCTACATTATTTCTCTGTTGATTATCATCTTCATCAGCGTTGATGTTTAATGATACTTTTCGGTCGAGATATTCTTCGGTCTTCTTCAGGTGCAAGGTTCGTTTACATCGTGCACTGCTTTTACTGTTTTTTTAAATAAATGTTGGTTATCATAATTTATATTTGAATAGTGGTTATGTTCGATCCACGTGCGCCCGCTTAGGCATCTTCGAATTTAATATAAATAGCTAGAACATGTTTTTAGCACTCACTCGTAAACTATCAAGGGGATCATTTAATCAACCTATTCTCAATTAACTCCAGACGGTTGATTAGTTGCAGAACAGGCCCATAAAAAACTTACCTTATAATTTCCTTTCTAGGTTTATCCCGTGAGGGCGGATATCACAGATAACCGTTTTACGCCATCACTGCTTGACACGAGCTAACCAACAACTAACTATTACAAAGACTGTTAGCCATTCCTGATTAAAACCTGGTAGATATGTCAGTCGTAGACTGAAGTTTATTTGCTCAACACATGCTTGTATTTCACAAATGATTGTGCATTTTATTACTGATCCCAGAGATGGCTTTTTATGGTGCCACTCTCTATTTTAAAATTATTTTTACTGACGGTTGCGTTTTTAAATATTATTAGACCTGAATTTGTAGAGGGAAACGGTTTGTTTCATATAAATTGTTTTGTAATCATTTCTTTTAAAAACCTTTTTGGTGGTTATACCCTTTAGCCACGTCTTTTTAAAGATCATATTAATAATTATCCGTTCTAATTATTTGCTTAAAGTTTTTTTGCACAGACCATAACCGAATATTTATTCAGGCACTTATATCGTGTCTGTCGACATTAGCGATTTTTCTTCGTGTGAACGACATAACATTTATTGATTTAATCTTTTAGTGTTGAATTCCAATATCTTATTAAGAACAAAATAATTCGGTAATATTCTGTGTGAAAAATTTAAAAAATACATATAAAAATAAATGTTCATGAATAAATAACATAGACGGCTCAGATGTTACAATATTTATCGTAAGTTATTACAAACTTAATAGAATTTTGAAACGTAGGAGTTGATGAAGAGACACGTCCGTTTGAGTTCAGTATATGTTTTTAAATTTTTTCTTTGCTATAAAACAGTATATGTATCCTAACTTTTAAATACAAATAATAAACATTATTCACTTGCTTTAATCGTGAAAGTCATAGACTCACCAACTTTGACTTGATGCGCCGCCATGATTCAATCAAAACCAGAAGTGATTCACACACGAGATAAAGAATGTAATATATAACATATGTACGGGGAAGAAACGCGAAAGCTTCTGTGTAGCTTAATTGGCATAAATATATTTTCATAGCTTACTATATATATATATATATATATACATGTACGTGTATTGTTATATATATATATATATATGTATATACACACACACACATATATATATGTATGTATAAATATACATATATATATGTATGTATGTATAAATATATATATATATATATATATGTATGTATGTATGTATAAATATATATATATATATATGTGTGTGTATGTATAAATATATATATATATATGTATGTATAAATATATATATATATATATATTTATACATACATATATATATATATATTTATACATACACACACATAAATATATATATTCATACATATATATATATGTGTATATATATATATATATATATATATATATATATATATATATATATATATATATATATACATATATATATTAATCAAGGTAAAGTAAACATCCACAGCTTATAAAATCCAACAAATTGCAACAGGGTTTAGAAAGAGTTCTCAATATTAACAGATCTTATATATATATATATATATATATATATATATATATATATATATATATATATATATAGTTTCATTTATACATTCATGTACAATATCTGCGACACTGGCATGTCGTTAGATCTGTTAGAAACTGAGATATGATCAGCTAGAAAGAAACGGAAGGATTTTCTCTCTGCCTGATGAGAATAACAGTTTCAAACAGTTGTTGATCGATAACATCGACATGCAAGTGTCGCATATTATGTAGAGCTTAATAAATTCACAACATTATTTTTTATAGTTTCAAGAAATCAAGATCCAAAACAGCATGGCGTACGATCGTGTCGTAGACGCTTTGGAATTGCCTTTTTTATATATATAAATTACTATATGGTCTTCTTCAGTCCCTTATGCAAGAATCAGCGAAAACATTAACACTTATCATTATTTAACAAGACATTGTTAATGTTTACAGTAAAACAAACAATAGGTGTACATGTTAGTTACACCAACAGTCAAAATAGTAATAACAATCTTACATTCGTAATATTAATCTATTATGATTAACATTACGAACGTACGATTAGTAATACGATTATAGTAGTAATCACAATAATAATAATAATAATAATAATAATAATAATAATAATAATAATAATAATAATAATAATAATAAAAACAATTAAAACATATTTTCTTCAGTTTACGATGGACTCGATGGGTTTCCTTAATATGCAATATAAATCAATCATGGAAATTCTACTGTTGCTTTTCATGTAAATATACTAATTTTAATTTCAATTCATAGTACGAACACAAGTAAACATTAATGATATTTTTTATTCTTACAGACTTTTTCTTTGACACATTTTGGTTACTAAATGTCTTAGCTAAACTGATTACGTTAACTGAAATAGAGGTTAACGTCTGTTTTTTTGTTTATATATGCAAATAAATCTTATTAATCCTTGCTGCGTAGTAAACCTGTTTAGGTAAGCGCATGAAAATATACTACACGGAATTAAATAAGCATAAACCGTTTTAATGTTAATATAATTAGGTTTGGTTGAAAAATCATTTAGATAACATGAAAATATCATTTAGATAACATTAACACATTGGTAAATTTCGTTGTGATTTATTATTAACAAATGAAAATATGCTAAGGAAGAACGATGGGTGCCTTTCATACATTTCTAGGTAAAAACATATTTATAAACTTGAATTATAGTTCTTCCTTAGCTAGCCTCCATCTCGACTTATTTAGATGGCGACTATATTTTTTCGACCTAATTTTTATTTCGCCGTTTCACGTGTACAGTGAAACTTGGCATAAAAAAACAACATTAGAACTATTTTGCTGTTTATTACTAAAACACGGTTTTAGTTAAAACAAAATATATAAGTTGTTTTCTGCCGAAACCTATTTCACTCTAAATAATTTACGTGAATGTAATAGGAATTAACCTCAAATAATAAAAGAAAAGCAAGCATGGCTGTTTGTGTTGTTAGTTATTTACTGGAGGAATTTTTATAAGGAATTATACAGGGTGGGCCAAAATAAGGGTCCTATCTTTAAATTTGAATAACTTGAATTTGAATAACTTCCACAAAATAAAAGTTAAACTCACCAAACTTTATGTGTGTGTAGACTGACCCTTCCGAGATTTTTTGAAATAAACAAAACAAATTTTAGCCGAAAAACACTTCTTAAAACTTACAAAAACTAAAGTATTGTTTTTTACACTGTTTTGAGTTTTTTAAGCAAAAATAATGTTTTCTAAATGAGGGTACGTTCCTTAGGGCTAATACGGCTCATGCTTGCTTCGGAAGGGGTCCTTTACTTATTCTAAAAAAAATAAAAAAAATCAATAAATAAAAAAGTTATGAATTTTTAAAAATAGGACCCTTATTTTTGCCCACCCTGTATTAAGAAGTGAAAGAAAACTGAAAATAAAAATACAATGTAAACAGAAAATTCATTTTTATTGGTTTGCATTTCAAGTTAAAAGGTTTTAATTTAAGACTATGTATATTTATAATTTTTCGGGAACAAATGTTGAGCTCTTACAGAGAACGTGATTCCTGGTAGGACGGTCTTATGACAACAACACCGATATTATTAAAAGATACCCTATTAAAAGATATGCCGATAATTTTTTTTCATTTCATTCATTGCCTTGTTACAAAAACATTTTTTTCATGGTCCCTTGCCCTTCTTGACAGAAGTTTCATGTAAATTATCTCCATTGAAAATAATATTCTGAAAGTGTTTAAAACTCTATTCTTTTTTAAAATAAAATCTCATTAAATAATGTTATTACTAATTAAAATACTAATACTATAGATAACACCATTGTATGTATAGAAGAATATTAAACAATACAAATTAGAAATATGTATCAGGATATTAACTTATTAGTAACTTAAAAATAAATACATATGCACATAAGCAATATCGAAATGTGTATATATAATATGGAGATTACTATATATACTGTATTTGAAAATATTCTTATATCATTAGAATTAAGTGAACCTAGCTAGTTTCGATGTAAATATTGTTAAGAATATAGTTAGATTGAAACGACTTTCGCATTCATTCATTGAGATTATGTTAAAGTAAGTCAAGTTAAAATATTTTAAACTTTAGTTGTATAATTAGGAGACCCAGAAGCTCACTTATGTTATATAATCATCAAATAATGAAGCATTCTAATCTTATGATACAAGTGGATTCAACAGGTGAAATTAAGCTCAATAATTTTGACTTTCAGTCCAACAGAGCTCATATATTATAACTCAGTAGAGTATAACATTTATTACATAATCAATATTTTGTAATCATCCAACAAAATATCAACTTTTATTTAAATATTATTTCAGTAATATTTTTTATAAAATCCTTTCCAGCACAAGAACGGGGAATTTAAAAAGAATCGATTATTTTATCGGAATCGGGAAAATATTGGAATCGTCTCGTCACTAGTGATGACAAGTTTTATAAAATTTTATTTCTTTTTTATTAGTTTTATTGAGTATTTGCGTCAAACACTCATTTTCCCTTATATTTCTGCCCCCACAGAAACTCATACAGATAGATGTGTACCATTCCGCGATGCGTTCCAGAGTGACGTTTATTCTTTATTTTCAAGGCGAAAACTGAAAGCTTCACCGATCTTAACTTGGAGATGTGAACCCCTAACACTTACATAACCCTAACCCGAAGCATGTGTAGACCGAAATCTACATAAAGATGAGGAGCCTTACCCAAACCTTAGTCTAACCCTAATTCAAACCGAAAGTCGAAGCATGTTAAGAGAAAACTCTGAACAGAATTTCAGGTGAGCGTGTGCGCACTGCGCATGTTTGGCGGACCTATTTTATTTGCGAAACTCTTTTTTCAAATAGTGTCGGGGCTTTTCTAGACATGTTCGATTTCTTCCTTCACTGTTTTGGATAAACAATCTTATATATTTACTACATGTATGCAATATTGCTCAATAACAAGCAAAGCAAATATTTACACACGTGTAGCAAGATATATTTGCATAAACAAAAGTTATCATAAATATATTTATATATATATATATGCATGTATATATATATATATATGCATGTATATATATATATATATATATATAAACACGGGAGCCTCTGCCTAGCTTAATTGCCATATATATATATATATATATATATAGAGAGAGAGAGAGAGAGAGAGAGAGAGAGAGAGAGAGGGAGAGATAGATAGATAGATAGATAGATAGATAGATAGATAGATAGATAGATAGATTAATAATGTTCGACTTTAGCCTATGCACGTATGCTCATGATGTAAATGTTTGTTTTTCTCGTGTTTTCTTTTGATCTTTTCTTTTACTTTCATTCGCCGTGCTTGTATCGACACATGTTAGTCTTCATCCATAAAACTGTAACTGTGTGTATACAAGTTTTCAAGCACGTCTAATCTACAACATCCTTTTCCTATCTACAAAGGAGTAGAACCATCAATAGTTTGACCAACCAACTTCTTTGAATAGCGCAAGTTTCAAGATTCTGACATGAATCTCATCCCAGTGAAAAGTCATAAAAAGAAATTATGGCCTTGTCTACCGACATCCAGTCTGCTCATCAAACAGACCACATCCAACAGATCAAATATTTGCAATGCGATTGCATCGTTAGGTTGAAGATGCCTAAACGACTGAACCAGAAACAATCTTTTAATTTGCCAACGTAGGACTTAACAGTTGCGATGGTTGACCGGCTACACTGTTTGCTTGTCCGGCAATTCGCTCTTTCTTCTTGTTTTCAACTGCTTCTTTTATTAGAAAAGCTACCATGTTTAGATTGTCTAGTTGTTCGTCTGCTTTCTGAAGCTGAAACACACGTAATTGCATGTCTACCCACCTCTCTGTTCGGGAATGGATTTATCTGTGCCTAATGTCCGACCAACTAACTCACTGTCTCTGTTTGCACTTCTGGTAGCGTGTTTACCGATTTGTTCAAAAGGATTCGACATTTCGTTGGCCGTCTTGAAAGAAAGAAAAAGAGAACAGTACATAGAAGAAAAAAAAGAAAACTATTCTAGTTGTTTTTAAATTAATTTTATTTGGTCTAGTGTTCCTTTCCTCATCTCCATTTTGCCTTTTTATTCTCTTGTATTATTGATAGAAATTACTGTTTGTCTTCTGTAACGTACCGAGTTGCCTTGTGTCAAACTAAGCTTGTTTAAGTGTCGGATTATTTAGAGGAAGCCAAAAATGTTATCCCTGGAACGTGAATAACAAATGATTTACGTCCAAGAGAGAGCATCTCAGAACACACTAAGCGTGTGCTTGAGATGTCCGTAACATAAGTAACGACCACATTTAAAAAATATTTTCAATTCATCGCATCACTATTTATCAAGGCTAAAAGCCACATGATGGTAAGGGTTAGGGTAATACTATGATTGTTTGTTTAGAAATAATACAGATTATGTCAGGAAAAAGAATGATTATCCTGTGGACCATGTTGAAACATTTGTGGGGACGGTTTATGTCAGGACTCTCTTGACATTGGATTTGTAAACGACCATGTAGTACCCTGCAGGGAAGCAGGCCCCTTATAATGTGTTACTAACAAGCTCTGTTCGTAAACATTACGCCTGACGCTAGGCATACGGATGATAAAATACAATTTTCGTTGTGGTATAATGTCGTTATTGCTGTAAATATTTTACAAGGTGTATCAAGAGATTGGAGATCAGTCGAGCAGGTTTAACCTTGGAGTAAAGAAAAACTAGTAACATATCTTGAAGATAAGTAGTGTAAGGAACAGAAGAGTCATCCCCGCTATATTTCAGAGTCGATTTTCAACTTTGTCTAGAAACCGAAGAGATTTCTTAGCGGCTTCTATTCCATATGTGGCAGCAGATAATTGCATAAGACATGGGTAAGACTACGACTTCAGTGTAGTCGAAAAACAGTATGCATCAACTTCTGGTGTTAAGTTCTCGTCTTAATTTCCCGACGTTAACTTAAAGAATCTTTTGTATATCTGCAGAAAATATGTCCCCTATGCCCGTACATTTTTACAAGTGTATGACGAACACACATATACTACCCCACCTCAAATTGTGGTAATCTCCATAATAGAGGAGGCATGCCTGGAATCATGAACTCATGACAAAATAATAGGTACTATTTTTACCTCCACAAGTGGAGGAATAGTCTCATGATAACAGAAAATATTCTGCACTACCCCAACGAAAATACGGAGAAGCAAATAACTGGAAAAATGGTATCGTGACAACACAACTGATACTACAGTATTTTGACCCCCCAAAATAAAAGAGGGGGTAATGTCTAGTATGATGCTATCATTGTGGCCCGAAGATAGCCACATTTCTGTTGTGATGAATTCCCCTACAATGATGACATACCTTGTGCCTGACTTTGCTTTCGTGGGGTGACAAGTCACTAGAGATAGCTACATCTGCCATTGAAGCACTTTGGCAATCACATTTCTCTTGACAAGCTGTTTTTTTATATCAAGTATTGTTTGGTGCTTCGGAAGATCATAAAACTTCTGCACCTGACGTCAGCGAAAAAGGTTTGGATATGCTTATAGAATACCAACATTGACTCTGTTATAATTTTACTCTCTCTCTTTTTTTGAATTTTCTCTTTCTTTTTCTCTTTGGCAACACAAGAGAGAAAAACCCACACTCGATGAGATTTTGTCACACAGACAATACACGTGTCTGCTAACTCGAGTTTTATGTTTTTCGGAATGCGGCGAAAATAAAAACTATTTTTATATAGAATATCTTCTTCGCTTTTTTTAATCAAGTATTCAAATATCTCGAAGTCGAGATGAATTTATTATTTTGAGCGAATTAATGACGTCGTACTACGACTGTGTATAACCCGTTGTAACAGGCAGCGAGCCACAGCTTTCTTATTGACTAAACAACATGGGATAAAAAATAAACTATGGTCAACCGCTGTTCGAAACGGGGATGTGCATTTTGTTGCCTCGAAGATCTGGTAGAGCCGTGCCTAGGACGATAAGGCTACATCCAAGAGACCTCCCAGACGGCATGATAGTTTTCTAAGATATACTCCACGAACCACTCTAATGTTATATCATAAAGAACGGACATATAGTACACTGACCCTTTGAAAGAGGATACAATTCTGCCAGGAGGGTTTGATCAAAACAGAAGAGCTACTACACTACTTTCTTTCCAAAAAGGGTGATTTAATAACTGGGACAATGATATCATGACAAAAATAACATATATTATACTACTCCCCCTAAATTGGGCGTTGGAAGGTAGTAATAGTATAGTTTCAAATTCCGACACACAGCTACACACTCTCAATTGTGAATAGAATACATAGTATAGTTTCGGCTTCCAATTGACATATACCAACTCTCTATTAGTAAGTACCCGACTTTGTACAGGTATAAATACAGCTAATTAAGACACTTTTTTTATTTGTAAAAGACGATAATGTGTTTGGTTCAAAACCACTGATTATTTTTATTTTGAATATATCATTTTCGACTAATTATTCAAAACACGTATTATATGTGTTGTCTTGTGTTGAGCCATTCATAAACTGATGATGATGCATTTATGTTTTATCTAATGGATGCCCGCGTCACTATAATATCACACAGGAAACTGGAGCAGTTGTGCCTTCCCGTTGTCAAATATATATGGTCATCTGCAAAGTCATATTCTAAGAAAACGAGATCATCAGTTTGTCCCGACTGGCTTAACAACAACATAAACAACAGCAGCAGCAGCAGATCGTAACCACGAAAACACGACATGTTTCCCTGCAAACTATCACAGCCCTTATTATTTCTCCCATCATGTTTTACTCTCTAGCTTACTTTATATGTATCTCTTTGTCTGTTATCTTTGAGCATTTCAATAAGATCTCTTTTTGCAATAGATCAGACTGATCACTCTCGTTAGTGTCTGTCAAGTTTTCAATAATACACAAACACAGAAACTATTAATTATCGACTTTTATGTTATTCACATTCGATCTTGTTAGTGTTGCTTTAGTAACAAAAATTAGGCTATTTTATCTCGATTTGACCACCATCAGTTATTATTCAACTTTTCGAGTAATTTAAAACTCCCTATTTAATAGATTGGTATGTTTAATAGTATATGCAAATTATGTTGTGGCTCGATATTTACAAACGTAATAAACATATAATTAAACGGCACCATTAATCCTATACATGTTATGTCAGTCTGACTACCTGGTTATGTGTACAACGTTTAAATGGTTCTAAAACATCTATTATTTTCTGAATTCTGTGGCTGGGAAACCGATTGTAATTGCTCCAATCTGCTTCATTGAATATATTTACTTGCCCATAACATTTTTAGTTTGGCTCTAAACACGCGTTTTCACTTTTAGCCCAAGCAGCAACATAACAAATCCATAGAACATATTGCAGATAAGATGAAAATTACTGCGCATCTTTTATAAAAACAAGTCTTAGTAAAAATGACCCCTTCATTTACTCATATGCAACACTTGTTCCGATTTGCGAAACCTGACTTTTAGAATAATATATAGATCCTATTGACATGGTCGATAAAAAAAACATCTCTAGATGGCTGCCTGGGATGTTCTTCCATATGTTGAAATATGATTTTTACAGATCATACTTTTTCTGTCAGTTTGTCTGTCAGTCTGTATGCCTGTCTGTATTTCTTTCTCTCTCTCTTTCTATCTCTCTCTCTCATATATATATATATATATATATATATATATATATATATATATATATATATATATATATATACTAGACAAAAGGTTACCCGTTGAAAATCTAGTTAAATACGAAAAATGAAAAGACAAAATCCCAAGTGTACCACTTTCCACTCGCTATATATATATATATATAAATATATATATATATATATATATATATATATATATATATATATATATATAAAATACCTAGCTCTACTTACGTATCGAGCACTGTTGAAGTACATACTGAAAATTGATACATAAATAATTATATCCACATATACATTTTTATGGATACATGAAATATATATATATATATATATATATATATATATATACACACTTTCTCTCTCGAGTTGCCGGTTAGATAATATTACTACTGTTGTGATATTCCCTTTTTTGTTTATAATTGACAATACTGATTAAAAAAAAATTCGCTTCAGTATTACCTCTGACTTTCAGAGAGAAATAATGTGAGAGAGAATGGGGGAAGCAACATTAATAGATGAAAAAAAGTACGATTGTTCGAACAACGTACAGTGAGGCATGAACCACTTAGTGAGCTAACTGGCATTGCGAATAATTTGAACAATTAAAATATATAAGAAGACAGACCAAGGTAAATAAATGTTGATTAACTCTACTTTAGTATTACAATAAATATATATGTAAACCAATAATCTATGATAGAGTTGTTAAATCGCTACCGATGCAAACTGTGCTATCATGAACCGAGTTAAATTACCATAGAATGTATTATTTATACATACGTAATATAAAGTTGTCTCCAAGTTTTCGACTTTGATGAAAAGTGTATTGGTTTTTCATCGTAAACTTACATGTTAAATGCAAGCATAAGAAGAATATACTACCAACCAGTATATATAAGGTTAAAGCAGGATTAATTTTATTCCAAACGTAACAATAATTAATCCTTCCATATGTGGTAGAAACACCACTGTACGTCTTGCATTAATTGCATCATAAAATCAGTCATAAACTTTATGATGTCGTATCTTTGATGAATTGTGGTCGTTAACACAACTCGTTTGACAACACTTAATATCATTTTACAACAGCTTCGCGTTGCATGTCATTCCTCTGTCGACCTTTGACTGATGATAGACTGAATTGACAAGTCCGACTTTAGGAATGCGTTTCCTTATGATTTACATCTTCTGACAATCTGCTATAATGTTCTACAGCTTGTCTGATTCATGCCAATAGGTCAGATGATGAAGCGAGACTTTATGCTTAGCGTTGTTAACTGGAATCCCTCTGATTGCTTGTCGGTCACGACGACGTGGTGATTAGTTCCTTCTCTCGCTGAATCGATGTCAATGTTGCCGATTAACGAGATTAATAACTACGTTAAATCAGTTTCTTATTACGCGCAATAAGGTTTGCGGAGAATTGATCCAAATTTGAGAATGAGTGTTGCCCGTTACTGTCGATGACAATGCATTACGTCTACTTTTATAAATATAGAATTCACTTTCAAATAAAATTGCAATTATCTAATGATATTTCCATTTTCAGAGGAATTTTCATGCGTTTTGCGGTTATTGTCATTTACGATTTAATATATCTCTTCTCTCTCTATCTCCCCCCCTCTCTCTCTCTCTCTCTCTCTATCTCTCTGTACATATACACATTGTGTATTGGTGCAGTTATCGTTTTAAAGTATTTCGACTATTTGCCTTATAACTAAGTTCTGTAAAGAACGAAACACGTTTGCTGTAAAAGTTTCCCCTGTTTCTGCTTTTTACAACGCACACACGCACACACACCAACACACTGCCCAGTGCAGGTTCTGCCACCGACCAGTGCAGGTTCTGCCACATGATCAGTGCAGGTTCTGCCACATGACCAGTGCAGGTTCTGCCACCGACCAGTGCAGGTTCTGCCACATGACCAGTGGCGGTTTTGCCACATGACCAGTGCAGGTTCTGCCATCGACCAGTGCAGGTTCTGCCACATGACCAGTGCAGGTTCTGCCACATGACCAGTGCAGGTTCTGCCACTCTGCCATCGAAAGTCCAAGCCACCTAATGTCTGGATGCAAGATCCTTTTGGCTGATAGGCATTACACTGCCCGCCACAACAAAGTATGTAAATACCTACATTGGAAGATCTGCGGAGAGATGCAGCTAGAAAGATCACTGAACATCTGAGAACATAACCCCCCCCATAACATCGAATGGAAAAGTTACACTGTTCTATCATAAAGACATACAGGCGGGCAGATACATAAAAGACAAGGCCATCAAACCAGACATTGTCATCTGGAACAAACCAGAAAAAACTGCTCTCATCATTGATGTAACCGTTCCAAATGACTACGGCCTCAATGGAGCCGAACGGGAAAAAATAACAAAATACCAAAATCTCAAAAATGATCTAAAAATAACATGGTCCCTCGATGAAATAAACATCATACCGGTTGTAGTGGGGGCAACTGGTCTGGTGAAAATAAATCTAAGTAAATACTTAGAAACAATCCCCGGAAAACCAAATTGTAGGGAAGTACATATAGCAGCCCTAAAATGAACCACATCTATCCTTAAGAGAGCCTCTCGGATATAAATTTTACTCATAGGGAAATCAAGTGTTAGCCTCAAGAGTAGGCCCCTTGATCTCTTTAGATCAACTAGATTAAAATGAAAAAAAAAACACACGGTTTTAACTATATGTGTGTATACACATATAGTTCGAACCGTGCAGCCGTCTGAGATTAGCATCCCTGCACTGATGAGAGCGAAAGCCTGAAACGCTAGCGTATGCTGGTAACAACGATTTAATATTATTTTTTTAAAATTAATATTCTTATAGCACCTTTAATAAAATTAAACTTGAGCCCTGTTCGGTGAAGTTAAAAATAGACTGACACTTAGCTATAAGGCATATTCCTACAACGTTTGTAGAATCTTTAGTCAATCTTTCTTGATATGCCGTCCTTCGCATAAATAGAACTTAAATTCTCTTCTTGAATGTGGTAATGTCCCGTGGCGTAATAGTTACAGCGCTTACTTCCGGAGTCTAGGTTCATGCTGTGGCAGTGTTTTGAACCGTGCGACCTGCACTGATGAGAGCGAAAGCTCGAAACGCTAGCATATGTAGGTAAACATAATTTGATATTATTTATTTAAAATTAATATTGGAATATATACATACATATATATATATATATATATATGTATATATATATATAAATAATGTTAGGTATCTCTCTCTCTTTATATATATATATATATATACATATATAGAGATAGAAGAAAAAAGAGTGATAAATATGCGACGATTGTCCAAATTTATTTCAAATTTCAATTGTTCAATGCAAGGTTGTCAGTAATAAACTAGTGTTTATTTTTCTTTCCTTAAGCCAAGGCTTTTCAAAGATCGAAATCTTATCATCAGAGGAGAAATACAGATGGATAAGTTGGCTTTCGAAAAAACCAAAGTTCAAAAATTTGAAAAATATGAGAATTATTATTAAAAATTATTAAAATAATTTTTGTCAAAAAACGTATTGAATGAAAAAAAAATTCCGTGAAAAAGATATGCAAATTGTCCGGGTGGTAAGTTTCCGTTGAAAAAGTTCGATGAAATTGTAGAAAGTGAAGAAAAACTCTTTGCATGGGAGCAGATTGGAGTAGGTGCTCAAAAGTAGATAAGTCCAGATGCACTTAAAAGAGGCTGAGAAGAGGAAAACAGGCCATTTTTTTGATTTACTTCCGGGTCTAGTAAAACAGTAGGATCTCATACAAGGATTAACTCAGAATGAGACAAAAAAAGCCAAAGTTGATGAAAGTTTCAGATTTGGGGTCTGGATGGGGGGTGGTTAGGAGGTACGGGGTAGTTTAAAAAGTCGCTTTGTGAATTTGGGGGAAAAAAGAAAAGGAGGACGGGTTGGTATGGGGATGTAGTTAAAGTGACAGGTGGGTTAAGGGTGCGGGCGAGCGGTAGGGTGTAGGTATTGGGGGTGGGGTTAATCTTAAGTGGTGAATGGGTATAGAAATAGTTGATTCTCAAAATAGAAATAAAAAAATGTGAGCTTCTAACATACATATATATATATATAAATATAAATATATATAAATAATGTTAGGTATCTCTCTCTCTTTATATATATATATATATATATATATATATATATATATATATATATATACATATATATATATATATAAATAATGTTAGGTATCTCTCTCTCTTTATATATATATATATATATATATATATATATATAAATTAGGTATGTGTATATATTTATATCTATGTACAGGATGTTCTCTTAATGAACGGATCATATTTGACGCAAGACAGTCAGTAACAAGGGCATTTTCTCTTATAAATTTTACATTTAGGGGGTGCATATATATATAAAGTTATCTATGTTTATATTTATACACACATTACACACACACACACATATATATATATATATATATATATATATATGTATATACATATATATATATATATATATATATATATATATATATATATATATAGTTGTAAAGGATAGACTCTTAAACTAATGAATCGATTATTATGAATTTAGGAATATCAATTTTGGGAAACACAGTCAGTAGCATGAGTACATTATTTAGTTAAAAACTTTACCATTTAGAAGGTACGCCCACCATAATATCACACTTCCTTAAAATGTTCAAATAGTATACATACCAAAATTAATAGAGAAACACATGCTATTTATCATTAGAGAAGACAACTGCTCTATATAATGTTTTGAGCAATATGAAGCTATTTATTTTTAAAGAATTGGTGAGCCCGCATGAGCGTCAGTAATAAGCATATACTTGATAAAATGCTTAACTATTGAAATTATTATGATTTATAGAATACTAGCTGGGCTACCCGGCGTTGCCCGGTGCGATAAACAAAAAACAAAGTAGTAGAAATTAAAGAGTGTGTGTAACATCTTTATATAAACACTTCAATCTCTCTTCTTTCTTTAGCCGTCTTTCTGTCCCTGGTCCTCATTATTTCCCTCCCTTTTTCAACGCTCTATTTTCCTTTTTCCCCGTATGATTCTTATCGTTTTAAATGTGTTAACAACTTATAATAATGTAATTCACGTAAATTCTTTTTACTAAATATGTATTTTATGTAACTGGATTTTCTTAAAGAAATATGCTATGTAAACAAACATTTTGGATGAAAGTTATTAATTATTCTTACAATGTATTTTTGATCACGAAATAAAATTATATTTTATTTTTTCAAGATTTTAAAATCGAATGTAAATGCAATGACTTAATCGATGGTGGCCATATTGTAATTTCCTATAATTTGCTTTGGTAAAATAGTAGCAATACTTTGATTAGCGTTTGTCGCTTATTTAAAAAAACAATACCAAAGAACTAAAAATTAAGAGGCGCGTCCCTGGCGCTAAGAAACGTTAAATAAAATTAAAAGTTATTTCAAATTATAAGGTAATTAAATTAAAATATGACTCAGGATTTTAAAATTACTATAAAATATCATGAAAAATAACTGAAAACAGTCCCCCCCCCCGATGAAATCTGCCCCATGTACCCCTAAGGGGTTAGTTTATAGATTCGGGAATACTCCCATCACCTTACTCTTTGAATTTTACATATAAATGCACATTTTCCCCGACCCCTCAATCTCTCCAGCCATCCCCCCTTTCCAACTTTTTTTCACTCCCCCAACCCTGAGAAATATTTCAAGTTAAAAAAAAAAGAAAAAAATTTGGCCTGACCCCTAAAAAGTTCGGCCCGACCCCTAAAATTTTCCCCGACCCCTCAATCTCTCCAGCCCCCCCCAACTCGTTCTTCACTCTCCCCCATCCCTGAGAAATATTTTAAGTTAAAAAACAAAAAAAAATTTGGCCAGGCCCCTAAAAATTTGGCCTGACCCCTAAAAGTTTCCCCGACCCCTCCATCTTTCCCACCACCCCAACTTGTTTTTCACTTCCCCCCAACCCTGAGAAATATTTTAAGTTAAAAAAAAAAACGAACAAATTTTGCCCGACCCCTAAAAAGTTCGGCCCGACATCTAAAATTTTCCCCGACCTCTCAATCTTTGAGGCAATCCCCCCTCCCATCTTTTTATTCACTCCCCACCCCGAACCCTGAGAAATATTTTAAGTTAAAAAAAAAACAAATTTGGCCGACCCCTAAAAAATATGGCCTGACCCCTAAAATGTTCTCCGACCCCCTAATCCTTCCAGCCTCCCCCCCCCCAACTTTTGTTTTAATCTACCACAACCCTGAGAAATATTTTAAGTTAAAAAAAAAAAAGAAGAAATTTGGCCCGACCCTTTAAAAATTTGGCCTGACCCCTAAAATTTTCCCCCATCCCCTAATCTATCCAGCCCCCCCCCCCAACCCGGCAACATTTTTTTTACTCTCCCACAACCCTGAGAAATATTTTAAGTTCAAGGAAAAAAATTTTTAGCCCGAAACACCAATATTTCTTCGGACTGTTATACTTAAGAAGCACCACTATTTCTAGGGACCGTTATACTTAAGAAGCACCAACATTCGTTAGAAAATCAAGGAGGCCTCCTGAGCACTACTGAAATAACTCTTACCGGTGGCCAGGCTGCGGATGTGATTGAGCAACCCTTGTTTCACTACACACTCTTAACGTAGCCTTTCTATGATGTTATTGATTTATCCGGACAGAAGTTATGGGATGACCTGATACAACCGGACACAATTTAGGGCAAGACCGGGTACATCCGGCAAGGGATTATGGGATGTTTTCAGTGACTCAGCATTTTTATAAGATTAGTACATAAATACATTAGATTATTTCCAAATTAATACTATTTAACATTGAAAAAGTCTGAAAAATACGGGAAAAATGCTACCCTCTGTCGGAAACTGGTCCGCTTGACCCTCAGCAAGTGAATCGTTTTTTGCGATTTTGAGATATTGTGATCCAGGATATGTACGGTGCTAACAATATCAACTTTTTGACATGTCGCCGCTTAGTTTTTGGGGAGTAGCTGTACATTACATAAGTACATTAGATAATTTCCAAATTAGTACTAATTAACATTGAAATATAACTGAAAAGGGCCCCCGCCCCTGAGGAAATCTGCCCCATGGACCCCTAAGGCGTGGGTTTATAGATTCGGGAATACGCTCATCAACTTACTCTGTGAATTTTGCATTAGAATACACTTTTATATTGTATCTATATTCTCTTACATTTTTTCTATAGGGCACACACACACACACACACAAACATACAGACATTCAATTTTATATAGAAGATGGATTCTAGAAAACAAGTTGAGTAACGGTCACATATTATTTATTTTTTTGTAAACTTAACTATTTGTGGGGTTAAGGCTACATAAACTTCCATACCCCGAAGGAAAGAGACACATTTTAATTTTAAAAAAACTACTGCTATATTTATTGCTTATATCATTCTTTTAGAATATATATTCGAGGCACACGGCGAGTAAAATGGGCAGATTATTTTTTGTATGTTTTAATATTTAGCGGATGCATTTATATAAAGTTAGGTATCCATATATATATATATACATATATATATATATATATATATATATATATCGTTGTACAAGATAAAAACCTGAAGCAATAATTATGATTTTTGCTTCACAGCTGCTAGGCGTAAAGTTGGGCTATATTTAGCTTTCTGCAACAAAGTCCCCAAAAAGGTGGAAGTCCTACTTAATTTCCACTCGATTTGTGTCAAATTTTAACAATGGATATTATAAATCGATTAGTTAATATTTTCCAAATTATAGTTTCTTGCAGTATTTAAAAGGGATTTTAGGGAGCATGATATGAGTAAAACCTCTCATTTTCAAATTCAATTTCTTTAGATTTTGATTAGACACTAATTAAGCAATATTGACCCCCCACAAGCTCAAGCCTTGAATAATAGAAATGTTCTATAATCAAACTAAGTATATGCTAAGAGCCACCCTAGATAACGTGCACCAACTCACTAGTCTTACACAACAATTTATAATCAGTCACTACCACATCAATTACATCAACAAAGTCATACACTAAACTTCAAGTACAGAGAGACAATTCCTAAAATACAACCCAAAAAACACAAACAACTGCATTCCGATTGTCTTTCGCTATGGCCAACACATGCACAACCTCATAACAAACATCACAAAGAATTACAACAGCCTACAAATAAATCTTACGTTTGGGTCAATCCGTTTTGAAAGTCCCAATGCAATTAGACAATCATCCAATTAAGCAGCCATACTCAGTCGCCTGCTCACACAAATACACAAATGCACACAGACCACTCTACAACACGTTAATTACAAATGCAACAAATCAATTTGTCCTGTATGCACACATATAGACACCAGACTCCAACCCTATACATAACATGCGACAGCCTCAATATTATATATTATATTTACTGCTCTAGATGTTTTATTGTAGGATTATATTAAAGATACTACCAATATAATTCCTAAAGTGTGAAAGATAATCACAGCCAACATCTGGACACAATGCCATAAGAAGAGTTTTGTCAGCGTCATTGAGATTTGAACGTCTTATTCACGTGTGCGTTGCATTGAAGGTCAACAATAACACAACGGCTGATGGATATTCGTGACTGAAACGTGATAGATAAGTCTTGCATAGATCGCGTTTTCTCTGTATCAAAAATAGTTGGATTGCAGAAATAACTTTTAATTTTATTAACAATTCCATGGTGGTATTCATTTTTTTAGGGGGGGGGGGCACTCTATATATGACAAACTGTCAACAAACTTGTATTTGAGCAATTCCTGTAATTTGATTAGGAAATGTCTAAAATAACAGCGTTATTCAAATGTTTTCACCAACCAGCTTCAAATAGGTATTGTTTCGGGATAATAATCAAGATAGAGTGATATACGATAAAAGAGACACATCAAACAACCACCTGGTATAGGTCATTAATAACAGAATTCACAAGCGTCTTTATTAAAGGAAAAGTGTGTTATAAAATTTCATATTCTGATTTCAAATATTATCGTCGTCAGTTAGGCACTGATACTATTAAGTAATTATGGATTCGGAATTCTTTGCATTCCTATGTATGGGTGAACATCACAACTTGCTTTTATTTCATCATATACAAATGATCGGTTACATTAGACATTGGGCTTCGTAATTGAAATAAAACACACAGAATTAATATGCTGTGAAACGGACACACAAAATCAAAATTATTTGAGAAGTTGATCAACATTAGAAAAATAAATAATCATTTAATTAACATTCATATCAGTAGGCTGCACATTTAGATTACATCGGGGTCACCACTGATGAGTGGTGTTGATAGATGTGCAACAGTCTTTCATATCTATTCAATCGTACAAGAAAATGATAGGAAATAAAAAAGAAAACCATATGTTCGAAATACTATTTATTTAATGTGAATATAGAAAGCTCGTTCATAATTAGATTGTGCGCGCGAAACGCGTACGTAATCATGAGAAATTCTGAGAATGGTGTGTGCGAGTGTATGTGAAGAAGTCGAGATAATGTGTCTCACGTACCTCGGATTGGGTGCGTGTGTTTGGTGTGTCGAGTAAGGCAACGAAGCAAAGACATATGTACTCTTTTTGTATTTCGGCTGTTATAGTCTCTGATATCAGTGCACCGCTTGCATAGCAAAAATAGAGATAATTAATCCTGAGCGCTCTCTGATGTATGCACATAGGTAGGAGTGTGTGGACAAGTTATGTAATCCTATAATATTACATGAAGTTAAATGTTTAAAATAACATCAAACACCTTTGAAATTATATTTACAATCTATAAATCTTAATGTCCATGCTAATTCATCTCTTTAATCAATGAAGCGTTTAACTTCATTGTGACAATTTGATTCATGGCAACATGTCAGCAGGTGGTGTGAAGCTTCGCACACATTTGCACTTAAGTTTAATCATTCACTGCTCTTGTTTGTCAGGTCAGACTCTCTAAATGAACCAGTGTTAACATTATCTATTAATGAGATTAATAACTAAACGAACTCGGCCGCTTATTGAACTGAAAAGCAATTTGCAGAGAAACAGCCAAATGGCGATCTATTTCTTAATGACAGGAAGACGTGATCCGATAGAAGTATCGTACACATTTGCTAGAGGAATGTCCTTCCTTTTAAACGGGCTAGCAACTCTACATAAACTGAGTCCTCTGGGTATTACTAGTGTTCTTATTAATGTGCGCCAGAACTTCCGTTTATTGCGGTTATTAACTTATAGAACATGCTAATCGGTCCTGTAAGATATTGCACTATGTTTATAAACACAAAGCATATATATATATATATATATATATATATATATATATATATATATATATATATATATATA
>OY744517.1:9757285-9767285 GCA_963556195.1 Sepiola atlantica | reverse complement strand
ACTCTGAATCAGTTAGGTTCGGTTCAAATTCTGTAAAGACACCTAATTTTTGTCCACTTCGAGAATTTTGTCGGCACTATTATATACTGGATACGTCATTACTATGTATAATTTGTTAAAAATACGAATTTGTAATATATCTAAATTACCCAATTTTGTTTGTTATGAATGAAGATACTTATGTTCAATTCAAAATGGTTCATAAAATACAATTAAATAACATTTAACTTTCAAAATCATATTTAAAAAAACAAATAGTAACCCGGCACAGTTTACCCCTAAACAAATTCAAATTCTTCTTTTTTGCGATTACTTTTAAACAGCCTGAAAAACTATCCGCAAAGAAGCAATAAAAATGAAATGTTGATCAGAAGAATATAGGCGTCATCTTTATAAACATTCAGAAAGAGGCTAGCTAAGGACGAATAATGACTCAAGTTCATAATTGTTTAGCTTAAAAATAGTAAAAATAAACCATTTCATGCAAAATTATTTAAGTGACTGAGAGAGGAATTAACCTATAACATTGCCCCAGTCGATAAGGATTTCTCCTCTTTTGACCAAGGACGGGATTGATATTTTGAAGAATAGTTTGGAGGCCAGGAATTCCAATAACTGTTTGGTACTATTGGAGCCCCCACCCCCTTAAGTAAGAAACTTTTGCCAGTAAAAAAGTTGAGAAAAACGGTTGGTGGAGTATTACGAACAAGCGCCAAATATTTTACGTGATTAAAATAGGAAAAAATATTTATTTTATTCCTAATCCAGTGTGCCTTAATGTTGTGAAGTTGTCCAACAGTAAATAATAAATAAAGGAAGTCAAGTCGAGGGTTGGTTTAACAAGTGTATTAACAAAGTAAAAAAGTGACTAGCACTTGACTAGACAGTTACAAGACTGTGCTTTGTCTTCTCTGTGTCTATGGTGACTCGCCCTATTTATAGTGACAACCGATGCAGTTTCTCCTGTGTAAGAACGGCCGGTGTAACACTTAATAAGGGAGCTGGATTTTCATTCCATTAAAACACAATCTCGTGTTAAACTTTGCCATTCGTGAGGAGGCAAGAAAATAGGGATTGTTTTTGTTTTTAACGCATTTACTGGTTTTTAATTATTTATTTTTTATAAAACGTATTCAACAAAATTATCTTTTAATAAAACATATTCACCAAAATTGAAATAAATGAAATAACGTTTTGTAATTTTTAAGACGACAAAATAGTCTTCGTACATGAGTTCGGAATTTGGTTTCCTTTCCAATGTTCGTATTTACTTGCCTCCCCACGGAGCAGCGTTATACACAAGGTCGCTTTTTAATGTGGAAATAATCCAGCTCCCCTAAAAGAGGCACTTAAGATTTGAACAAAAATAAAAATTGGTTCGGTCTAGAAGGATTTCTCCTTTGGTAACCAAGGCAGGAAAAAGAAATGTAGCATCATACTACACGTTGCTTCTAGATAAAGGGGCAATGGGTCAAGTTATTTATCTCAGAAGGTTAGACACAAGGGCAAAGTATTTTTTACTTACCTTCTTTCATGGAGGCTTGACACAAGGTCAGGTGTCGTAAGTCAACGCACTAGAATTAGCGCGATTTGGCCTACAAAAATGCCTGGGCAGCCCGTCGGCATTCCGTAGTAGAGGCGTTTTCGACGATAAGAAATAAACTAAAAGGGTGAGAAGGTAAAGCCTGGGAGGTTGACCTCCTAGAACTGCACGGGACAATACCTCAGACCGGCGGAATCAAGGCCTGAAGGCCAAGAAGGTACCGGTCTACAAAGTGTAGCATTCATCGGAACACATACTGCACTCTGATCTTAGCCAAAAGACCAAGGTTTATAGAAGGACCAACGGATCAATGTTACACAGTTTGTAACAAATAAATGACTATAAAATTGTTAGACATAATGTGACGGTTTGAAAATTAAAATAATTACTTGCCGTAATGAGTGAAACAATCAAATTATTATCCAGCGCGAATAAATTATCATTTTCTATCTACTAATTTTCTCTGTCTGTCTAGATGTCTCTGGATATATGTCGTTCCGTCAGCGCAGATTTTTCTAAACGTAAGAAACTTATTTTAGATAAATAGAGAAACAATAAAAAAAAAACTTGACCCGACCTGAGGGCTGCAGTCTAAGGCGTTATTTATTGAGCTAACTTACTGAACCCATTAAAGCCTTTAATATTAACTCACTTAAATAATTCACTGAACCCGTCAGGAGGAAGAGATGCGGCAGCCTAGCTAAAATATACGACCGTAGGGAAGATATTTTGGCTATTTCTTCTGAATGAAACTAACTTATGAGAAAACACAAGTAACTCCAACCTTCTAAAGTACCACATATAATTTTCTCAAAAATATATAATAGCGCTAATAAAAACTCGCCCATTGCATACATTCCATACCCTTATCTAGTATAATATTCTAGAAAGAACTTAGCAACATGAACAAATCTTAATTAATAATAATTTCCCCAATATAATTGTCGATCAACAAATCAAATTATACATAAACACAAGAAAGAAACAAAAAACTTACAACAAACACGACACTTTTCACCTATATTATGACAATCAAAGGCACCCTAACTGCACATCGACGAAAAAAGCAATAATTAACTTAATACACCGATATACTCAACCTATCAAACAGCATAACACAGTTGTATAAACAATCTACTGTAGAAAATGTAAAACGTCTAACTTAATAAAAAACCATAACACTATTAACTCAACCTTAAGCCAAACAAGCATATTATATATGTTCACATTCCAATTTGAGGTATCTTTTTCTAAAACTCGAACCGAAAACTATACTACCTAGATTTGTTACATAACAACAAATCTCTCCCAGTGTATTACATCCCACCTATCCGAAACTAGTACAATTCCACGCCACATCATTTCACACAACAAAAAAAAACTACAGTGAGTCGAGATCAGAAAAATATTTACCAATTACACTAAAATAATGTACAAAAATAATTGCACACATTGTTTCAACATTCTAGAAGTACTGTACATGAACACGAAACAGCCTTACATCAAATAAATAGCCTTTTATATCGGCACTAACGTATTAAACGTCTTCGATAATGAAATTAAAAATAAATTTAAAAAAATAAATATAAAACTGCGTATAAAAATAAAAAAGAATCTAAATGTAGTTATTGTTTTAATTAGTTTGTTGTTTTTTGGTGTATGTATTAATTTGCTTTTTTATTTGTTTCAATAAATTAACAAATGAATACACAGAAAACGAAAGCAGCAACAACAAATTAATTAAAACAATAAATACATAGAAATATAAATGAACAACAAATTCAATTACACCCATTTTCTCGCGCCAAATAATGAAAACACCTAAAACGACAACAACAATATAGTGGAAATAAAATTAAAAAACTCTTGAAGACGATCGCGAAGATCGAAAGCACATGAGATAGCCGTTAAAAAAACTATTAGATCCATACTGCAAGCATTTCCACTGGAGACTCGGAAAATTGCTCGGCAAGTCAAGACAGCAATAAAAAAAATACGAAAAGAGAAAATTCTGTTTTCTTCAATCAACCCTGTATCAGTCAAATATATATATATATATATATATATATATATATATATATATATATATATATATAATTCATGTGTTTATTTTTATTTTGAACGAATTCAATTATTTATAGGAAAGAGAATTTTACCATAATGCTAGTTGGGAATAATTTTCCGCCTACTAATGTAATATCCCTCAGATGGGAAGCTACATGTATAATTTTAGAATGAAAGTATCCACGAATAAAGAGTTTGTCATGTAGCACTCGTATCAATCTCTGAGCTCAACCTTACTAGTGCTTGAATATATCGCTTTTTCAGATGTCATTTATTTGTTTCTTTATTTTGCGATACTTTTGAACGAATTCATTTATTTATATGGAAGAGCATTTCACTGTAATGCTAGTTGGGCACTCTTTAACTTTACACAAAATACTTTTTCATGATATTTACTCTCTGTAAATTAACTTACACATCATTCACAAACAATAGATAAGTATTCTTTTTAGATGTGCGTATGTTAGTATGCGTGTTGTTTGTGTGGGTTAGCTTACAGCTTAGCTATGATAATGCCGAAATTTGGCTAAATTTTTCGTGCACTTTTTACAATTGAACATCCATTAGAGTTCGAAAAGGTTAAACACTCAGTTAGAAACATGACATGATTAATCTAAAAAGAAAACGGTGAATATTTGTAAATGATATGAAGACAAATGTTACTGAAAACTGAAAATTATTGCATTGTATGTAGTTATCGATTTATTTAGCCATATTTTAAAGCTAATGTATCGCTGCACGTACTGATTTGCAATTACGATAATGACACAGAGTCGTGATGTGCGTCTGGTAATATATAACTTCACCTTCTACTGAACATGTGTACACACATACATTCACACGGCATTCTCTGATAAACTTCAGAAATAAACGAATTTTGACCACACCCCCATATATATTTGTACTTCTTGGTAGTCAAACACGTGTAGGAAAAAACATTTAATTTGAATAAATAATATTTGTAACAAAAATCTTTAATGGTGATCATTGGTGTCCTGAAAGGAATGCTTTGGTAAGCCTTCATAAAATCGCATATAAATGCTCTGTACTCTGTAATCGAGTATCATCGAGCTTGTTTTTATTGACACAACCCCGGGCTTCACTGAATGATCTATTTCATAAGTGAAATCTCTCTCTCTCTCTCATATATATATATATATATATATATATATATATATATATATATATATATATATATATATATATATATATATATATATATATCCAAGTTCAGTTTATATTCACAAGGTAAAAGTCCAGATAATTTCCTCTGTATTTATATACGAATTCTCAATAATAAATCTAGCTATTTATTTATTTTAATATTTTTAGTTATACAAAAATATCATAAGCAACTAACCCATGAAGATGTTATCGAGATAACACACCATTCTGTGTTATATTTCTTCATATTGAGGAAAGAAGAAGGAAAAACATCAGATTCAAAACTGAAAAGATCACATGCAATATTTTAAATAAAGAGCTAGTGTATTTCTTGTTGAGGCCACGGACGCTAACTTATTTTCAACAGTAGATGAGTGTCACCTAATTTAGAATTTGTCTAGATAGCTGTATTACATATTTAGGCGTAGTGGGCGGATTTCATAATTTAGAAAAGGTGTGAGGGGACTGAAATGGCAGTAGAAAATAAAAGATGACTGGAAAAAAAAGAATATATCATTATTTACACAGAAATGCTACACTTTTAATTCTTGCACAGGTTCCGTAATCTTAGAAATAATTAAATAACTAAGTTGGAGTGTAGAATAAAATAAATTAAATGGGATTATCATAAACAGTAGGATAATAATAATTCTACAAATAATACCGCTTATAAAAATACTAATAATATAAATAATCATACGTATAATATTAATACTAACAACACTATAATAATAAGATTAATAATAATAATAATAATAATAATAATAATAATAATAATACTAGCAATAATAATACTAATAATACAAATAATAGTAATACTGTTACTACTACTACTAATACTACAACTAATAATACAATTATAAATAATATTAATAATATCAATGATATTACTAATATCATTAATAATACTATAACTAATTATACTGCTACTACTACTACTACTACTACTACTAATAATAATACTGATACCAATAATATCATACTCTCATTTTGTTTCATTTTATTTCAACTGAAGTTCTCAGAAATCAAGAGGCTCCTTCCTGGGACTAACACTTGATCTCTATATGAGATACATAAATATTCGAATATTCAATTAAAGTTCTCTTTACTTGTACAACGTTTAGTCAATAAAGAAGTTAAAAACATTAATTTTCTTCCCTCTAATTGACCAGTTAACTATGTTATAATATATCATTCTTTTGTTCTCTTGCTCTTACCGGGTTCCAGGACACGGGTTCATCCAGTCTGTTGGAGTATCCAGCTAAGTGTTGTTACTTGAAGTAACATTTATTGGAGAAGGTGTATCATTCATTGGATGAACCAGTGTATAGCCGTGACAAGGGCATCATATTTTGGCTTCGAATACTATTATTTTACATATTTGATCAGGGTTTACTTGTAGGCTGACGTATCCTCATGTCAGATTCGTGACAATCTCTTATACAGAGAGACTGAAGAAACTCGAGAGTGGTGTCTTGTAGGTAATTCAACCTCTCCTGTATTTACAGAAGTAGATAATAGTATGTTACAGAAAGACTGATCGTCCTTCATTTAGAAGAGTTCATATATTCACTAAATAGGTTAGACGATCACTATACCACACTCACCCTATTTAGCCTTGCTCATTATGTTTGTATAAATAAAGATATAAACATATATATATATATATATATATATATATATATATATATATATATATATATATATGATGGACTCTCCCGTCGATTGCGACGTATGAGGTTCCAACAACTTTCATTTGTGTTTAGATCGTTCATGACACCTGAGTCCGGCAAGAGACCTGCAAGGAAAGCCGCAGACAGTGCAAGAGTGTGAGTAATCGGATGCCAGGTGTGGAGCACTCTCTCTAGCTTTTCGCCTAACTCTGGCAGTTCTCATATTATCCACACAGGTCTCGTTGAATCCTTCCAGTCCAATGCAACAAGCTGCTCGCCATGTCCTCCTGTCTTTTGTACAGTCTTCAAAGTTTTTTGGGGGGTACTCCAATTGCCGTCAGCGTATCTTTCAAGTTGTCTTTGTACCTCAGCAAGGGGCGACCAACATTCCTGTTACCACAAGCTAACTGACTGTACATCAGTGCTTTAGGTATCCTCCCTTCGTCCATTCTTGCTACATGACCAGCCCATCGCAATTGAGACTGCAACAGGAAACTTTCAATTCCACCAATATGGCATCTGTTGTAAAGATCGGTGTTAGCGACTTTGTCCTTCAAACTAAGTCCGCATATGGTCCTAAGGCAGCTCTTGTGGAACACATCCAATTGGCGAATGTGATGCCGGTAAGGCGTCCACGCCTCACATCCATAGAGAAGACCTGTCAATATTACAGCCCTATACACATTGATTTTTGTCTTCAACTTAATGCCTCTGCTACTCCAAAGACGATGTTTCAGCTTTCCGAAGGCATTTGCCGCTTTTGCAATTCGGTTTACGATTTCATCATCAAGTGAGGCAGCAGAATTAACTTTGCTACCTAGGTAGGTAAAGTTTTTGACATAGTTCATTGGTCTGCCATCCACTTTAAATATATATATATATATATATATATATATATATGTATATAGGCATACACATTACTTAATTTATCCTGTATCACGTGATAATGTCCGATGGCCCTGAGAATAAAGAGAAAGCATACGGATTCCTCGATCACTATGCGAACTAGGTTCGCGCCCTGTTACCTTCTGAAATATTCGCTTCCTACACTGATGAGAGCGCAAACTCGAAACGCTGGCGTATGCAAGTATAACTAATTTAATATTTCTTTGTAAATATTTTTACAAATACCCTTTTAAAAAATTTAAATTTGAATACTGTTCGGATATATTAAAAATCGACTGTCACTAAGCTATAAGCAAAGTTCCAATAACATTCTTCAAACTTTCTAGATTGCCTGATGTTTACTGCCCGCTTAATTTAGGCATCAATATAACTTAATGTATCGTGTAACACGTGATAATGTGCTATAGCCGTGAGGATAAAGCAACATCATATAGTCTTGGTTGACTCTGGGAACCGGATGCGCGTCCTGATATTGTCACTTACTTCACTGATGAGTGCGTAAGTTCGAAACACCAGCGTATGTAGATATACATAATTTAATATTTGTTTGTAAATATCCTACTTTGGATTTATTCAATGGTTCAGGTACATCTATTATCAGACGGTTAACGTGCGGTCATGTACAGCATTTACCTCCAGCACGCTTATTAGTGATATGGCAACAATGAAAGAGAAACGATTAATTCTCAAACAGCTCCACATAGCTTTCACACGAAACAACAGTCAACTACCAGTAGCCTCTTGGTTCACAATCACTACATTTCGTTTTGCCATTTAAATTTTATTCAGAAATTCATCAACTCTGTGAATCTGTTATATCAGTTTTGCATAACTATTATATAATTTATCTTTACTTCTATATTATCTTGGTCAATTATATAGAAGTACAGACTCCTGTAATTTTGCTATGCAATTTACATACGTGTTTAATGTATGTATGAACACATCATGTAAATGAGAGAAAAAGAAAAGGGGCTCTTTCCTTAAACACTTACAGAGATGTTGAAAACTATTCAAGTGGTTATCGGCACACTGGACAAGAGAAATACACAGATAGTTAAGTGTGAGATGGGTTAATTGCTCATTTAATTACAATTTACAGCTAATTAGGAGAAGTAAAATGAAATGTTTTTCAAGCTTAACCCAATCCTATAACGAATAACTATTTTAAAAGGTACTTTGTGCTATTAAAGTATATAGGAAAAGATCTCTTGGTAAAACTGTCTAGAGTGACGCAATTTTAATTTTTGTACAAATCAATGTTCTGTTTTAGAGGAGATGGATTTTTCCACGTTTCCTACCGACGTTGTGTTTAATCTTGCTCTCGTGTGCAGGAGAAATTACATGGACAGGGATTTGAAATGAAATGAAAAAACAAAAACTTACAAACGAAGAAAGCAGGAAAAATAAAAATGAAATTCTAAAATTTGACCCACGCAATAACTTTATCAAAAAGAACATTGAAAATAAAAATATATTATCAAACATAAATATTTTTCTTCGCACACATACCAATCATTGCTGTCTCTCATCATTTCTCTTTGAGGATCGTAAAGCGGTCGGTTTCGAGAGTCGATGTTCCTTCATGGATGATCTTCCTCAAATATGGTCGTTCCAATCTTGGGTTTCTTATGTGTTTACGTTAATGTTGTATTTCTTCAAGTTGGCTTTCAGAGGATTTTTAAATCTCTTCTTCCAGTTTTCGCGACAGCGCTTCCGTTCTTAAGCTGATCATAGAATATTCGCTTCGGCAGTCGAGAATCGGGCATCCAAACGACGTTGTCACTCTTTCTCAACTGGTTTGACGCTGGTGGTCTTGGCCTCCTGGAGGACGTTGAACTTTAGTACAGGAGTCCTTTCAGAAGATGCGTAGGATGCTCCGTAAGCAACATTAATGGGACTTTTCCAATGTTGACTGTAATGCACCGGTTTCGCATATGACCGCATTCGATACCGTATTTTCCAAAACAGAGACATTCAAACGAACACCAATATGGCAGCCTACAAATCTATCGTGACCTGCACACACACACACACGTATTCCGAAATACACAGACACCCCACATTAAAAGAAAGACTTTACTTTTACAAACCCTTCCTTTAAAAGAAACGAAATCAATACTCATTAGTTTAATTAGTGAATTTGCCTAATAATAAAGTTAATTATCAATTTAGTGTTAAAATTTATTAAAAAATAAATTAACTACTGACTCGCACATGAATTCAATATAAATAAACCAATTTACATGTAGCTTAATACAATTTCATCATTTTACAAATATACCAGGTTGGAAAGAAAGTAATGTCGTATTTTTTACTTCATCACTTTGCAGCCTCCTTAGTTGTACACAGTTCTCGATTTTCTGGCGAATTGGTGTCTTAATATCTTGCTTGACCTTTCAGATATAGTAATTGGTTGGTAAATATTAAGTTTAACGGTCTCAGCCGACAAAAATGGATATTAGTGAGGAGCATATGAGACATTGCATGCTCTATGAAATCAAAAAGAAAAACTCAGCTGCAGAATCCACAAGTAATATTGGAAATGTCTATGGGATAAATGTTCTGAATGATCGAAAATGTCAACGGTGGTTTGCAAAATTTTCTTCTGGGGATTTTTACCTATGAAATCGGCGACGTTCGGGAAAGC
>OY744517.1:9749785-9752285 GCA_963556195.1 Sepiola atlantica | reverse complement strand
GAATAATTATTTCAGTAAATTTTGATATTTTCTGCGTTCCTACTCCCAATTGTCTGCTGCGGTGTTTCAATGGTTTGACACCAGTTTTCCCCGTTTTTTCGACCCTCTCGGTCTTCTATTGTTGTCTTTTGAAAATGAAAGTTTTTCTTTCGAAAATTTAAGATTACCTTTTACCGAACGTTTTATTTAAGACAGTATTTACTATTCTGGTATTTAATCAGTTTTTCGTGAAATTATTAATAAATCGTTTTGAGTTTCGTTTTCTCTCATCGTTTATTTCTGTTCACTTTTCCCATCTTCCGGCAACTACATCGGATTGCTACAACTACGGACTACTTATCTGCACTTATATTTACCAGCAATGCTTCAAGCAAACTACAATCTCCTTATATATATATATATATATATATATATATATATATATATATATATACATATATATATATATGTATATATATATATATATATATATATAGTTATATATGTATGTAATATTAAATTATATTTTAATATTTTACCTACATACGACGTTGTTTCGAGCATTCAGCTCTTTTCAATGTAAGGAAATGACAATCTCAGACGGTCGCGGAGTGCGAATTCGGTTCACAGATATACGTTGAATCTATAAGGGGTCGCTTAATACCATTGGTCATTGGCGGTTTCCACGTAATAACAGATAAATACAGTTATATTCATCCTAAGAGCGGCGAACGTAAGCATCAATATATATATATATATATATATATATAAATTAAATTCCCGAAACAGTTTTTCATCGTAAACAACTGATGATCCCTTACATAATGTTAGAAGAAAACTAATATAATAACTGTAAAAGTTAAAATTACTTACATGAGGGATTTTCCACTAAACGACTTGGGACTTAAATTTTTTTTTGTTTTTGTTTTTTAAATATAGTCTTAATGGTTGAGAAACTTCCAAGACCATATATATATATATATATATATATATATATATATATATATATATATATATATATATATATATATATATATACAGAGAAAGAGAGAGAGAGAGAGAGAGAGAGAGAGAGAGAGCTACTACTTACCTTATAGATTCATTTAATATTTTTTGGATTTTGTAGATGACGATTGATAATTTGGATTATTTTATTATTCAGAATATGTTCTTCGTTTTGGTAGTTGCAACTTCCAACATTATTCAAGTGCTTCTTGTTGAACTCGAGAATCTGTAAACAAGATTCGAACCGAGCCTTTATTTATCCAGGGGGTAATCTTTCGTTCTCCTCATCTCAGCGACCACACATACTATAAAGGAATGAATCATCCGTTACTTACACCATCGAGAAATGAAATATGTAGTAACACTAATACATATCAAGAGTAGATGGACAGCCTAAGAGAAACCATTTACCGAAAAATCTATCCAGAGAGCATGACATCAACTCCAAACAATCTGGATCAAAGATCAAAGGACAGGACCCTCCGAAAATTCACCACAGTCTGTGTACTATATATGAAGGGCTTGTCTGAAAAAAAAATCAGGGAATGTGTAATCTATATGACACCAGGACAGTATTCAGGAGCGAATCAACTCTTCGAAACCATATTGTCCGAGTCAAGCCAACTACAGAAAAAATCTTGACCAAGAACTGTGTGCATACCATTCAATGTAGAAGAAAGATTATACAAAGCTGAGACATGCCGCTCACTAAAAGTAAGCCTAGAATATCATCGGAAAGCCATAATACGTTAAGATATTGAAAACATCAAAATAGAAACCATCTACACATTGTATACAAAATAAAAATTCCAGATAAAAAACAAAGATGGAGAGTAAGATGTCTCAAAAAGCAGGGAATATCTCCATGAGTAGACATACTATAAGGTATAATACTATATAGGCACCCTTAGTTATTAATGATAGATATAAGTTACGACTCACATTTCAGACCCATCTTGGTGGATCTGTAAGCTGAGTTGTTTCTTTAAAAATTGTATCATCTATGTTATACGTTTTATAATATTGGGTTGTATACAATACTGTTAAAATATCAATTCATTGATTTTTAAAACGTAGTTTTCGATCCTCATTGTAAAATAAAACAAATAAAAAAATAAATATCTGCTAATGTCAACATTCCGCAAATATGACAGGGAAAACTTGCTCCTGGTTATTTGCACTAATATTCATATAAAACCATACGATTACGTCAGTAATTTTATTTTTCATATATCAATTATCATTCTCATTTTTGATGACTTAAAAGAACACTACCTCCCGTTTACGTTTTATTTTGTGTGAAGGAGTTCGTTCCGAATTCATTTCAGGCGGTGGGGGGTTGTCTGACTTATTATTTTCGTTCACGCTTTCTTTTATTTTTCCGGCAGGTTTTTGTTCGCTTACTTTCCTTTAAAGTACGTATATTTCTCTCTATATAAATATGCATGTAAATGCACATTGGGCTTTATCATAGAGTGAAGAATATATATGTTGAAAGAGAGATAGATAGACAGAG
>OY744517.1:9712285-9744785 GCA_963556195.1 Sepiola atlantica | reverse complement strand
ATTTAAACTACTCCAATAACACTGAAATTTAAGGAGTATTTATTAATTGATATACAAAAACTATTGTTAAAATTTGATAAAAATCGAAAACATCTGAATTTTTACGAAGGCCTTCGATCCATCTATGCCCCATATTGCGTACAACTAACTTTAATGAAATATACTCCAAAGTACGCATCATTACACACATAAGCTGTGCTCCTACGATCATAATAGTCAGTTAATTAGTTCAGGAGTTAAACCATGTACATAGAAATGTATAGAAACACTTTCAACAAGCCCCACACCTGACCTTTTGGCTAACCTCCTGGAGAGGGGGTAAATAAAATATTAATTTATACTTATCATCTTTTCTGTTACATTAGTTCTTTAATACGACAGCCACAGTTGCGAAAATGTTGGTCTAAGAACGCACATAAATCGTAATACTCGACTCTTTACTTTAAACTGTAATTCAAGCCATAATTTGTTTTTTTATTCGTCAGTTTAAAGGCTTCGAAATCATTTTTCAAACGGTGACGATAGCATACACAAGTCAGCCATTCTAATTTAAGTTTACACATTACCGCGTGGCTGCTTCCCTACTGGTTACAACATATTGTAAATAATAGTATCCCCTCTCCTCCTACTGTATGAACATGTTCGTCAGACTCTTTAATATTAAGCCCGAATATTTTTTAAGTGGCTATGATCCACACGGTTGATGTTGTAGTATTGATTGGTAATTAAAGCCTTTTCAAATATTATTCTCTCACCTTTCTATGACGTTATCCCCCTTTGTTCTGCAGTTAATGTTGACTCGTTGATACTTTGTCTAATACTTCTTGTCCTTAAGACTCATATCTCATGCGTTGATGATATACTTTTTAATATGTGTACTAGCTAAACTATCTACTAGCCAACTCGAATACCCGGATATTAAACACAACATAATTAGTTTGAACTTATATTTATCTACATATGCAGTTTGTATTCACTGGATTGTTTATAATGAATCATTCATAATAATTATTGCGCTTCGGTATTTAATACACCAAAACAGTTTATGCATACAAACATCGCTTCGGTGGTTCACGACATATGGATTCATGTTTTGTTATTTAAGATTGAAATACAATTGCTATAGAAACACTTTATTTCAGACAATATCTCAGGAAAGTGTTAATTATACTTTTCGCAGTAACATTACTATGTAGGTTTATGTAATAGTTCGTGTTGTGAGATATTTTAGCATTTATGCCCCCTACAAACCTTGAAATTTAAAAAAAAATATCAGTATATGTTGACCAACGAGGCCATTCATGTAGGAAAAAAACAGCAAAAAAACAAAAGAAAACAAAAACAAACACATCTAATTATAAGTTTTTTTATTTAACGATTTTAATGTTTTTTTTTCATAATTGTAGATAAAGTTTCCTGTTAGCGAGAAAAACTGAACGCACGATTATTATCGTTTTTAGAACAATCGAGGTCGTTAAGCTTATTTATTTCGTTTTTTTCTTCTTTTTTGTCTCCACGTGTGAAACTAATTGGAGGCGTTTTGCTCATTAAGGGGTTCTGATCAGCTAGTAATTGGACGTAATTGGCGCAGCAGGGTTTTTGTGCGTGTGCGGCAATTGATATGGATCACTGTCGAACAAACATGTATCTCGGCCAAAGAATAGAAAAATAAAAAGGGTTTGACTTTCTTTTAACGTTCTTTTTTGCTGACATTTTACGTTTAGCAATTGTTTATGTTGCGCATTTAATCGCCTTTGTTTCTAATTCATACAGTTATTTATTATAACTCCTTAGTCATTTCTTATCTTACTTAATACACCTATTTAAACGTTGAATTAACCCCCAAGCATATATATATATATATATATATATATATATATATATATATATATATATATAACGTTAACACTCTAATTACCTCTCTCTAAATATGTGTGATCCACAACAGTAATTTGGAACAGAGAGAACTAAAAAGAGAAACACGAAGACGGTACACCATTATTGGTGTGCATGATTATTAGAGATGCATATATATATACGATGAGGTCAGTAATAAAATAACCATTAGCGTGTTTTGCTTTACATAAATAGTTGTTAACACTGCATAAAACGACACATAGTTTTATGAATCGAAATGAATTTTAAAATTTCACATGTTAAATTACCAATTGAAATAATTATAAAATTGTTAAAAACTTTTTAAAATAGTTCGCTACTGCTTTTGTTTTATGAAACGAAAAATTTACGTTTCTTTACGTTCTAATATAATAAGAGAAAATATCGATTGAAATTATATCTCGAAAACAACTGATGTTAATGAAATGTGGGAGGAATTAAATGGGAAGATAAAATCTATAATAGAAAATATTCCAGAAGTTATTATAAAATTCTCCCAAGGGGATCTATTAGAAAAAAATTACCTTGTGGCAGTAATCGTCGATCTCGTAAAAGGAAAGAAAACGATTAAGCTTGGAGGAAATTTGTAATTATATGAAGTAAGGAATATTATCACTATGCTGTAAGTAAACAAAATGAGTATGAAACACTAGAAGTAAAAGAAAAGTTGAAACACGAGAATAATATTGTTAGAAATATTAAATACAACTGTAAACCATTGTTCAAATACGTTCAAGCAAAAACTAAAATTCAAAAAAGCGTGAGTACAATAAGAGATGATGAGACAGGGGATTTAACAGACACACCAGTAGAAACAGCTGGTTACTAGCAAGTTTTCTTTTAAATCTGTTCATTCCTTTGAAGAATTTGGTCCACTACAGGAGAGTTGTTATGAGGAGTGTACAACAAAAATGATGGATGAACTAAAAATAGAACCTAAAGACATAACACTATTACTATCCAAGTTGGATGTTTGTAAAAGTATGGGAACTGATTAAATTCATTTTAAAATAATGAAATACTTATCAAATGAAGGGTTTATCAATGCAATAACCAATTTGTATAGAATATGAAGGGGGTACATGTATTTAGAAAACAGCTATAGTCATACTGCTACATAAAAACGGTTCGATACATTGAAAAAGTAATTACAGACCAGTTTCTCTAACATGTAATTTGTGTAAGGTATTTGAAAAAATCATTAGAAACCACATATTAAATGTTTTAAAGGATGATATAAATTGTAACCAACATGGCTTTGCCCATGGTAAATCAACATTATCTAATATTTTGGGAAGTATTGACATTATAAATGAATATTTTATGGAGGAGGATAGTGGAGATATCATATATTTTGATTTTAGCAAGGCATTTGATACGGTATCTCAGTATCGTTTACTAGTGAAAATGAAAAATGTTGGTATTACTGACAAAATAGTAAATATTGTGAGAGAGTTTTTGAAGGATAGAACTATGAAGGTACATGTTGGAAACATTCTGAATCACAGTAATACCCTCCGGTATTCCACAGGGTTAAGTATTGAGTCCTTTGTTGTTTTTGATATTCATAAATGACTTACCTAATAATATCAATTCAGAAATCGAACTGTTTGCTGATGATGTTAAACTACTTGTGAGACCTTTATCAAAGGAGATAACACAGATGGACCTAAATAAATTATCATATTGGGAGGGCATTTGGAAATTAGGATTTAACCTAGACAAGTGTAAAGTACTACATGTAAAATCCAGGAATGTTGGAGTTGAATATTTACTAAACAACAGAGAAATCAACGAAGTAGATAGAGAGTGCGATTTAGGAGTGGGCTTTGATAATACATTTAAGGCAAATGATCATATTTTGACCGTTGTATCGAGGGCAAATAGAATGATCGGGTGGATGGTTAGGAATACTATTTCGAGGGAGACAAATGTTGTGTTACGGATAAACAAAGCTCTAAGACCTCATACAGAATACTGCACCCAGGCCTGGGCTCCAGCGACTAGATATGGAAATTGGAATGTGATATTGAAACTGCAAGGCATACAAAGAAGGGTGACAAAACTAATAAGTAAAGTAAAGGAGTGCAGTTACAGGGAAAGATTGGACACATTAGGATTGACTACTTTGCCGGAGAGAAGAATGAGAGGTGATATGATTGAGACTTTCAAGATAATTAATGCCATTTCTAACTATGGTGGCCATTTATTTAGTATTTCCCCTAGATCTGGAAGGTTATTTTCAAGGCAGTTTTCAAAAACTAGATATGTTAACCAGTTAAGTTTTTTTGCTCACAGAGTAATATGTTTTTGGAATAAGTGTCCAGATCAGATTAAGAACAGCAATAGCGTGGATCAGTTTAAGATGAATTCAGAGCAAGTTGTTGGAGGGAGAAATTTAGGGGCACTTTTGGGAGTTTTCAAATGAAATATTTAACAGAATTTGATCTGGATATTGATACTGGACTAAGAGTTTACTTTTTTTAACAGTTGACTTGAGATGATAGTTTAAGGGAGATACCCAATGAGGCATAACAAACAAATAAATGAAATAAATAAATATATTTTAGTTATTTTATGGACCTAACCGATAATTGCATCGAGTAACCTCAGATAGAAACGAACAAAAATTGCAGTGGTGTCTTTAGATGTTGTGAAAAACTTAACACTTATTGAACATCATTTGAATAGTCTAACTGGTAACATATCGATTTCTTTAATAGCTTAACAAAGATGTACTTTATATATATATATATATATATATATGTGTGTGTGTGTGTGTGTATGATTTTATTATTTAATCTATACACACGTATAGTATTATAAGGTGATATAATATATTGTGTATAGATTTCCAGTATTTACTTCAACGGGGCTCAATATGCGAGTAGAGCTTAACCGTAGTAGAATACACATATATTGATAGCAATTAAGCTCACATATATCTCCTGCTTCATCTCCGCGAGGAATGATCAGACTAAGTACATGGAGTGTTGTTATTAACTGGTTTAATATATCCACGTGGTTTTTAGTTTGTTTATTTATGGAAATCGCTGTAGAAAAGGCATTAAGCCACGTGATGTAAGGAGGTAAAAATACTTCTTCAAGGTAAAAAAACTAGCCAACAATAAGTGTTGGATGGTTACATTCGGACCCAGAAAATAGCAATTCTTCTTAGAAACATCGCTCATGGAATGTGAGGACTAAAGGACAAAATACGAGAAGCTAGAGTTGCGAGGATGCCGAAAGTAAACCGAAAGAAAACTTTCTACTCTCCTTTAAAGTTTAGCAATCAGATTCATTGTTATATTTAACTCGCCGGTAAATGTTTCCATTAGGCAATGGCTGAGCTTCACTCAAACAAAGACCTGCCCGACCTTTACTTGACATTCTATTTCTTGTGTTTTGTTTGTGTTTGGCGCATCTGTTTTGTAGTGTGTCAAATTTACAGGTACATTTATTCAACACGTGCGTGATTGGAATAATTTAGTTTCTATTTATTTTGTTATTCGTTGCTACTTTAGATCTGCATTCATTTTTGTTTTGCATTCATTTCATTTCATTTATTTGTTATGCATATAATTATCGAAAACTAAAGTGTATTCTATGGTATTTTGCTTTTACAGTTTAGTTATTGTTTGGGATGTGTACAATTTTAAATTCGAAGATTCTCATTCAAGCTGTTTACTCCATTATTTGTAGACGTCCGTTTGCTAGTGATGTTTTTAATCGCTATATTTTTTTGAATGTACTTTTCTGGTTGTTATAGCTGGTTAAAAATCAAACAGATTATTGCTACTGAATACTTTTAGTTATTAGGGTTTTCTTTGATAAATAGTGTTGCTAGGTAAACGGTGCCTTAGGTTCAGCAGTTATTTTGTAGTTGAAATGTGCACGTTATTAACTTCCGTATTTCTATTTAGGTGGTTGCTATAAGAGTTTGAATTATTACTATTTCTAGAAATAATATTTTTGTTCTTATAACGTTTTTGTTATTGTTGCTATGTTGATAACTTTTTACGCATTTTTAAATTCATTTGTCTACTGCTCTCGTTAAGTATTTTGTTATTTAATGCATTACTTTCCAAGTGTTCTCAGCAACTCTAGGACAGTTTTAAGTTATTTTTATTGAATATTTTGTGTTAGAAGTAAGATTTAGACACTTCTGGGCAGGTTTAGTTTCGGGCATCAGGTCATACCAAATAATTTTTCTTTTCTTTTCGTTTTATTATAATATATCAACCACGTTAACATATAAAACAATCAATGAAAACAATCGGTTCACTTAGTTGGACGATTCCTTGCGGAGATGTAACATGAAGGCTTATGTGTAGCTTACTTGCAATACATATTTGTTAAACTACTTTATATATATGTATGTATAAATAATACTTGTATGGTTGTTGTTTCCTATATGTTAATCAAATGCAATTCCAGTGTTTATTAAAACGTACTAAATAAAACGTAGAGCTGTGTTATAGTATATTTTTATTTAGACAAACATTATTGACTACATATGTGCATACATGTTTCAGCTGGGACTTTACTTCGAGTCTGACTTCAGCAGACCAGAGTAAATATACAGAAAAGCCAAATCATTTTCACATAAAGTGCTTGATGGAGGAGAGAGATGAGGGGAGAAGTAAACATTTGAAAGGTAACAAGGTATATTAATACGTACAACGTATAATTTTTTATACACGTTCACACGCATATACACACAGAAAGGTTCAATATATATATACACATATATATATATATATATTCATATATATATATATATATATATATATATATATACATATGTATATATATATATTTAAAAGTAGAACATAATTTTGTTCCGCAAATTACAGTTCATCTGGAGTTCACACGCATATACACACAGAAAGGTTCAATATATATATACATATATATATATATTCATATATATATATATATATATATATATATATATATATATATATATATATATATATATATATATTTAAAAGTAGAACATAATTTTGTTCCGCAAATTACAGTTTATCTGAAGTTTCCATGAAACAGGAGTTTCCACACACAATTTCTTCAGCTGTTACACGTAGTTTCTTTGCAACAAAAGTTCCAACAGTTTGCAGGACAAAAAGCGCGTTCCTCTCTTTTCAGAAGGATGGTCCCCTCCACTCAATATAACATGGTCGTTTATCGTTTTATTGGCCGGTGCGAGGTTGACTACGTGGGGCGTATTATCCAGCGCTTTAATGTAATAATTTCACAACATATCCCATTCGACACGTAAGAAAACGACAGTGACCGACATCCGTGCGTTCACAGGCCAACAAGTCGGTCATTGGTGACGAATTATTGCAGTGCAAATTTTACACTGGGGATTACACGGATGAGACGTTCATCTAAAAATCCTCGAAGCGGTTGGTATCAACTTACGACAGTGACTGTGCAAACAATTGAACAATCTTGAAATTATAGGTATAAGATAAAAATGTATCCGCCACCTATTTATTCTCTCCTTTTATCTTTTATATATATATATATATATATATATATATATATATATATATATATATATATATAATTATTCATGGTTTTTTGACCACGGTTTTAATCGATATTTTCTTCTCAGTGTCAATGGCTGTTTTGAAAAGGGTCGACTGAAAGATATATTGGTAGTTTTTTTTGTGCCCCCTTTTCTATTACTAATTGTTTTTGAACATTTTCTTGAGAAAAAATAATTGAAGTAATTATTCATCAGTTTCCACTCTTGTGATTATGTTTCCTCGTTTATAATATTAAAATAATATATAATTAAAATAAACGCAACCATCGATAACAATGACAGTTTGCCCAATCTTATTTGATTGCCTATATATTGGAATACATATATATATATATAGTAAGCAATGAAAATATATATGGCAATCAAGCTACACAGAGGCTCCCGTGTTTCATCCCCGGGGGGAATCGTCAGGCATTTAGCCATATATATTTTCATTGCTTACAACCTAGCTCTACTTACGTATCGAGCACTGTTGAAGTAAATACTGAAAACTGATACATAAAAAATTATATCTTCTTATAATATTTTATGTGGATACATGAAGTACTAATATATATATATATATATATATATATATATATATATATATATATATATATATAATATTGTCTTTTTTAGAAATAAGTATTGACAGATCAATAACGTTTCGAACCTACAGGGTAAATAAATGCGGGGCTATTACAGCGACCTGAGATGCTGTTTTACCGAAAAAGTATTAGCATCTTCGCTTATTAAAATTGAAGTGCAGTAACAATTAGCCGTTACTATTTTCTTCTCATGTCTAAACGTATTGTTAAATTGATATAAGTTAATTTTGCAAATATTTGCTGATCTATTCATCTATCGTATTAGTCTCCCTATATATGTATAGATTGACCAGCATCGATGCTTTAAACAATTCAGATAAATAATCTTCTATAGATCAAAACTAGGTAAGACTGTCAAAAATATGATAATACAAAACTATCATGTTTTACATTCATGTCATACAAGCTTTTTTGTGGCATTATTACGTTCGAATGAAGGCAACTGTTCGCGTGACATTTTCATGTGCCATGTGTGACTTTACGTGTTGGACGAATCAGAGAATCGCGTTATATACAATGCTGGATTGTGGAGAAACACAGCTCGCACTTTAAAGATATGTTTTATCGAGACTAATAGCTGGCCCCTAAAACGGGGCGTGCGTCGATAGGAAATCTAGTTAAACTCATTGATGCCGAGCTCAAGCGAAGGAATTAACTTTAATCGAAACGGAATATTACAAGAATATTTATCATTCAATGTTATATTGTGCGAAAGCAATAACATTTTACACACTGACATACAAGAAGTAAATAGACCCCCCGCAATAATAATTCATACATTTGTAAACTTACTGCTTCCTTAGTATATTGTCACCACTCGGGAACCTACAAAGAAGCAGTAGGAGTTTGAAAAATTGATATTTTGTACTAATTGATATAATTCTGTGTTACAAATATACATTGAACATATCATATATAACCATTTAAGTATGACGCGGACCAAAGAAGCATTATAATTCTAAAATGAGACACATAATTAGTTAATCTTAAGGAAACATAATCAGTGACAAATCTTTGCAAACCTCGGGACCAGCCTTTCTACTGTTAACCGGGTGATCGTCCAATTCATCAGAGAGAGGAAGTAATGAATATTATCTCGCCTAGATATATCGTTATGCTCTAATTGCAGTCTTCATTAGTTATGATAATAATGGTGACTATTTACTGTTTTTAATGTCTATGTATATTCATCAAATGAATACTATTATGTATCCAATCTGCGCATAATGTCAACATCAGAGTTTAATATGTTTTCGTGCCTTTTTTCAGTAAGACTTGTATATATTTACAAAACAGAAACGGCGACAATTTACTTTAAATATATTTTGTTTAAGTCTGAGCATCGCACTCTACTTCGGTAAATACTTCTTTCTCGCTGGACTGTCTTCCCAACGGACTGATGGGTCTTAGCCCTTCATTATATTCGAACTTTGCATGGCGTAGCTGAAATTTTGATCTCTAAGGATTTAGTGGCAACTATGAGACCAATTGTAGTTATCTCATCACCATCCATCACCATCCATCACCATCAGTGTTTTTGATCACTCCTGAAGGAGGAACCCCTAGCTAGTTACCAACATCCAGCGCCTGCTATTCTTAAGTTATCACCCATCTTGCACTGACAAGGCTCAACGTAGCTGTAGTTATTTACGCGGGCAAATATGTAAACCTACAATGTTCTCCAGCCCCCTTTTACAAAGGCAGCGTGTGCTCAATGAAACGTTTCAAATCAACCATTTATAATAGGAATTTTATTTTCAAAAAAGATCAAAGACAATTAAATTAAAACTGAATACCGGATAGTCTATGTTAAATAAAAAGTTGGCCGATGTGAAACCTTATAGCTTATTTATGATAAGTAATATAAGAGATGTTAGAATATAATAGCCATGAAACAAAAGATAGAAATGAAGGCAAAGACATGTCAGAAAAGAACAGATGGCTAGCCGACGAATTTTACTTATCCTAAGAGACGAGAAATATCGACCCAAGAGCTGAATAAGTTTTTGTAATCTTTTCGAAATAGCTGGTTTAATGTTTTAAACAAAACCCAAAAAAACGCCCACGCTTATAACTTTAAGAATATATTATTTACTTATCAGTAGCTATATCCACTTCCGTTACTGTTGATTCCTTGTGGACTATCTTCATAGCGGGATGATGGGTCTTACACCTATCTTTTTATGAGAACCTTACATTGCGTAGCTGAAATATGTTCAAATTTCAAAATATACGCTAACTCACGTGGTTGAGCTAACACATCAATATATGGGGTTCCAACTTACCTGCATTTCTCGGCAATGATCCAGACTAAACGAATACAGATGGAAAATATTCTCTAAACTTCTCTTCAAAATTATATCACTACCAAGAAATTTTAAATATTAAACGAATTAAATAATGTCGCACACAGGGAGAGAGTAGATCACTATAATAAACCCACTATCTACATCCGCCGCGACTATGAAAATCATAGACTGTTTCTGTTTGTCTTATAAATATGATTGCTGTATCTCACGCATGTATTTATCTTCGACTAATATCGACTAATCTAGTTGTACACCCTTAACCTCAAGTAATTTGTACACAGCGTCTATATAGCACAGTAGCTCACAGCCCCGCAATCGGATCCAGTACCAGGATCATTAGGAGGAACAAATCCGAAGTTTCAGCCTCTACTCTTCTACTGCATCTTTGAAGTGGCGGGTCTCTTCCATGAGGAGGTCGTATTGGTACTGGTGTAAGCTACTTTTCTATCAATCACTCATGTTATTTTAACCAAATCCAACATGGTGCCGTCCCTGCTGCATTTTGTACGTCTCTCACAAAATTTTGTTTAAATTTCTGTGTTCATACAACAGAAACGATTTCGCACTATGTTCATTACGTTTCGCTGAACATATCCTCGAACTCTCACATCCAATTGATAGTATTCAACATTCCATCCATTTTCCTGGCATTCGGTCAGTAGGTCATCATATCTCTTATCCTTCTTGTCTTCTGCAAAAGCTAAATTATCCTCCCAATGTACATCCAGCTTCAGCATAATTCCAACCTTTTTTTCCCCACTACACACTAAAAGGTTTGGCCCCCGCAATAAGGATTAGTGTGAACATCAAAGTATTCTGGAGGTCAACTACCAAGTTTTATTTTCCATGACATTTTTCATCGGTTATCTGTATCTCTGAATGATTTTTCACCATGTCTGTTGTTCCAGCTCTATTAAAGTTAACCTTCTTAACGTTCATTATTTTTGGTAGATCTCCTTCATGAAACTTCTCTACTTTCCGAATTAATAGCTTTTCTAAACACAAAACTTTCTCTGATTCAAAATCGAAGTAAACACGCAACCAATAGTTAATTGTTCTTATCAAATTAAACAAATTTTCGTAATCAGATTACACACAATTCCTTGTTTACAGCGCCATTTACTAAACTAACAAGGACTGAAATTAACCTAAAATAAATTCCACACTTTCAATCAGTATGTTTCTATTGTCCAGGCTTAAACATTTTTTTTAAAACTCCAGTCGGTTTCCCGTTATCTGTGATAACTGGCTTAAAAAATCAATACTTATTACTGTTTTCAATACAATGTTTAATTCTCTGCCGACTATCTTTAAAAATTGCATTTCCCAAAGCTAACATATTTTACATATTAACTGCTATTAATATTTTTATTTTGCTGAGTGATATTTCAGAGTAGTGAGTCGGAGCTCTCCTCTCACACTCAGAAGTTCTCCTTAACAGCATATTATATTCATTAGGGGCATATTTTTGTATTCAACGGTTTGGCAACACCTAGTTTACCAATCGCTGCGTTTCTTCCAAAAAACAGAATTCAAACAGTATCTGGCTGAATTACACATTGAATGATTATATTTACATCACGTAAAATAAAAACATCATCAATAACTTTAAATGAATTATGAAGCATTTTAACTTTCGGTTAAATAGTCGTTTCCCAACGTTTTACGGCAGGTGGATACGTAATAAACCAAATTTTACCGGACAATTGGTTCAGTAAATAATTTCAATACAAAACGATAATATTCAAAATAGTATTTTGAAAAAAGAAAATTCAAGAAAAAATCCAAGTATAAAGTTTTCAAGATAACGCCGAGGAAGTGCAGACAATATATTAATAATCTTATCATAACCAAGATTTACAGACTTAACAAACCCCTTTAGCAGAAGTTGGAGTAGGAGTAAAAGCGAAGCAGCAGAAGGAATCCAGTTTTCATAAGCCCGACGAAAATGACGCCGGTTTGATGAAATACGGTGCAGTCTACCAGAGGGATTTAAGCACTCGTTTGCTGAAGTTGAATAATGTGCATTTAGGAAATAAATGACAATTAGAATCCAACTTGTACGACATCATAAAATAAAGACGATCATTCAACTTCTCAATACACATTTTTTATTTGAGTGAAAAACACTTATATTTATAGATCAATCTGTCAAACAAGTTCGCAATCTGTTTACCTAGAAATATTACCAAAGAGAGCAGTTGAATAAATTAGGAAATGCCTTTTACCTTACAAAATAGTAAGACCAATTACTAGAGTTATGCTCATTCAAAGCCATGTGTCTTCTATAAACTGATAATTTAACTGTCAATACTTTTTCATATATGATAACCAATAAAACTTTATAATAATAGAAAAGAGATTAATTAATTTCTTTATATTCATAAAACAAAAAAACGACAGTAAAACAACAACACGCAGGAAGAAACAAAAATAAAAAAAATAAATATATATTATCAAAACGAACAGTTAATTAATAACCATACAATACCTATTGTTTATCTAATATTACACACATATTCTTGAACACTACATTTATATACAAAACATAATTTTAAAATTTATTAATTTCTATTCTTTGCGGGACTAGTTTGCGCCAACCCTAATTTCTGGCATCAATTTTGGTGAATTCTCTACACAGACGGAGTTTTTCTTTGCTGTTTATTATTTTTATAAAAAGAGGAACATTTTCCCGAAATATTAAATAAAGGATTTCTAATAATTATCCGGACAACACACACACACATCCAACACCACACTTGCTGTTATGTAGGATTTTAAGAAAAATTAAATAGTAAGTTCCCCCACTTCGATTTATTATTTTTGTTCCTTCCAGCTTACAGCCTACCCGACACTCAATCTTCTAAACATATTACTACTATTCCCAGCATTGCCTCAAGCCAACCTACCATTATCTAATGAGGTATATATATATATATATATATATATATATGATTGTGTAAATAGAAAAGAAATAAGATGTTAACGTGTTTAAATGTTCTTTACAATTCTATATTCTTAATATCTACATTTACCCCTACGGCAATATTCGAACATCATAAGTCGCAAGACGCAAGGGCTCCGGCACAGCACTTACTACTCGTGCCTGGTGTGCTATATCGCTTTCACAAAACACAAAAGAACAATAATGAACTCGGGTCTGCTCCTTCTCCCTTTTTTAGCTCAGTATTCAGCCTTATTGATTTACCTTAGATCGATGTACGTTTGCCGTGCTCTTCACCGTGGGATGTCTATGAAAAAAAAACATATTTCACATTGAGTTGGCATATCACAGCTTGCGTGGACAATGCTTCGTCTATAAAAGGCAGCTCTATATATCCGATATATTTGATGGAAATAAATTAAAGGAAAAAATCCTGGAAAAAATTAATACAACGTCAATATTCTGTATTATGCATAGCCTATTCTTGCGACTTAGATAATTATACTAGAAGAATATCCTTCCAAGGACGGGTAAAAAAATCTCTCGAACAGAACAGTTACGCGCCGCTTTTATATCACGTTCGAAAATTAAAATCAAGATATAATGCCAATAACCATTATGTCTTGAATCTTTATTCCAATTTCGATCAAAATACATTACATACCTTTTAATCCAGTGAATGTCAAGAATTTAAGGTTAAAGCTTAAGGAGTCTTAAAAAACTTCCAATTCAAGAAGTATTGCTTAATTAGTGCCTTAGATTAGGGAGTTAATTTAATACAAATCTGAAATATTTGAATTTCGAAATGGGAGTTTTGCCATATTTTGTTCACTATAATAACAGGAAAAACTCCAGAGACACTAAAATGTGAGGCATATTTATTAATTGATGTACAATACTTTTTCTTGAAGTTTACTTAAAATCGAAATGATCTGAATTTTGCCGAAATGCTACCCCTTTGCTTTAAACCAAATTAAACTATATTCAGTTCATATTATCAATCCTTACGCAGAGCAAATGTGTTCCAATATTCATAATGATCGGTTTAGTATTTAGGAGTGCATCGTATACATAGAAATATACTTAATATACACTCTAAATACATAGCGATAGCACGCACATATAAAAATAAGATTTTGACAATATGTCCGAATCTTCATCCCTACATCCCTGAAAGAGACCTGTAAAAGTTGTAGGTAGTTATTCATTTGTTTTACATAATGTATCTGGCCATCTCTTATTCCGTTTAATAATGAATATATATATATATATATATATATATATATATATATATATATATATATATATACATATATATACATATATATATACAGGTTGACCCCAAAAAACGGGCCCCAAATCTAATTAGGCCCTATTTCTTAGTGTTTCGTCTGAATGAAATGAATTTTGGGACATAACTAGTTTATTATATTCACAACATCATATCAAAACACTAGGGTATTTAGCCTTTTTTCTCCGTTCTACAGCAAGTGTTCTAGATGGCCTCCATTTAGCTCCGTGCATTTCTTGAGGCACAGAACGAAGTTGGCCATGGCGTTCTTACAGACTGAATTAGGAATGGCTCTCATCTCCTCCCTGATGGCTTCCTTGAGTTCCGTGATGGTTCTGGGTTTCCCTGCGTACATTCTGTTCTTAAGATAGCCCCATAGGAAACCTTCTGGGGGGCTTAGGTCCGGGCTATGGGGTGGCCACTCAAAATTAGTCTTGAGACTGATCACTCGGCCTCCGAATTTCTCTTTCAGCCAATCCCGGGACAGGTTTTAGGTGTGAGAACTTGCTCCGTCTTGCTGGAACCAGAATTTGCTCAGGAGCGACGGATAGAGGGTCTGGAGCTTACTCTTGAAGGTTTTGAAGACCTCCACATACCGCTGGTTGGTGACTGTCACTGCTGCGCCACATTATTCGATGAAGATTGGTCCGATGATGCCTCTGACCGAGATTGCAGCCCACACCGTGCAATTAGGAGAGTGCAGGGGCTTGGTGGCTACTTCATTGGGTCTGGAGGACCCCCAGAAGACATTTGTCTTGGAGTTTGCCTTTCCGTCAAGATGGAAGTGGGCTTCATCTGAGGTCCAAAGAAGGTTAAGGAAACCTGGTGTCTCCTCGATCTTATCATGCATCTTGACTGCCATAGCGCTCCTCTGCTTCTTGTCTGAGGCTGTAAGGGTCTGCAGCATCTGTATTCTGTATGGGTAAGCCCTGATATCGTTCACCATCACTCTCCTGCAAGTCTCACGGGAAATACCGAGAAACTGACTTCGCTTACGCACAGAGGGTTCCGGACTTTCCTGGCGAGACTCTTTCACACTTTCGACCAGCTCGGCTGTCCGCTTCTTGGGACGTGCCGATTGGCTTGGACAGTTTTCACTGGCAGCGTTGAAGTTCTCCACGGTCCCATACTTCTCGAAGTGGTCCACCCAGTTCTGAATTCTGCTTTTGTGTGTAGCCTTTTCACATCCGAACTGATGCATGAAACTGTCCTGGGTTTTCTTAAACGAGCCTGTTTTGTAGTAAAATTTAACACAGTGTATTCTTTGTCCCAGCTCCCACTGAGGTCTTGGTGTACTCACGGTCGTTGATTCTGCCATGTCCTGTAAAATAAGGGCAATCGGTGAATAAATAAAGGAGATATCACATAAAGTGTACACTGGGCCCGTTTTCTTTAGTCACTCTGTATATATATATATATATATATATATATATATATATATATATATATATATATATATATATATATATATATATGAGAGAGAGAGAAAGAGATAGATAGAGAGAGAGACTGAGAGATACAGATATACAGACATACAAAGAGAGAGAGAGAGATTTATATATATATATATATATATATATATATATATATATATATATAGTACATGTATGATATTTGTTTCTATACATGTAAATCCATTGAAACTACAGTGCTCATAAAAAGTGCTCAATAACAAGTAGAGCTGTTTTTAGTATACATTTTTATTTATACAAATTAAATTTCTCTTAAAATCTGAAGAAGTTGCCCTCTATTGGAGAGGACAACTGAAACATGTATGCACTGATGTTATCAATAATGTTTGTTTAAATAAAAATGTATACTATATATATATATACTTGTAGATATTATATATATATATATATATATATATATATACATTATTATACATATATATATATATATACATAATTATATATATATATATATATATATATATATATATATATAAAAATACCTTAAATACAGTACAATATAAAAAGGAATGCAGATAAATTCCGAATTGTGTACCTAATGTTTTTTTTTTACATGAACACACACAACACTCATTAGTTTTAGTCTAAGTTTAATTTCTAACTATTAAAATTCATCTGAATAAGCTTGTTGCGATGTTATGGCCAGCTTGATTCTTTTATTGTCCTAGGTTTCAGCGATCACTTTTTTGTTTTTAGCATCAGAACACATAGTACATACAACGGTGGGGGTTGCCAACATCTATAGTAAAAGTTGTGATGTGGCACCGAACATGGCCCGCAAAATGCTCAGTCTACACCGTTACCAACTTCAACGCTACTCATTTGTAAATCATTTGAAGGGATATATATGTGTATTTATATAATTGTCAGGAGATACCTACACTGCCCACTGCTACTTGCGTGACGTATTACATTGGTACGAATAATTTCAATGATTAACTGCTATTATGCTGATGACGCCATGATGAATTATCGAAATATTTGAAACGTTATTGTTGATATTTATATCCGTGGTATCCTTGTTATAGCGCCACAATTAATACAGTTGTGATATCACATGAAGGGGCAAAGATCTGCCCAATTATGTAAGTCCTATTTACAATTCTGTATCTGCTGAGCTAATTTCTTTTACAAATAAGTCTAGTATATAATTTTATTCTCGGTACATTCCCTAGATTAAACGGACTATAACACAAAATATTCACTACTATTTGAGAATTCGATAGTGAGATATATATATATATATATATATATATATATATATATATATATATATATATATATATATATATATATATATATATATATACTGTAGAAGTTGATGATAATCCAGCTGAACTAACTCACTTTTATTTAGAAGATGAAACATTTTAATTCAAATCTAAGTTTTTTTTTCTTTTTTACAGGAGGTTACTCATTTAGGATTTTTTATCGACGAAACAATACTTATCGACACTTCATTTTTATATGATAAATTGCGCACACATTGCATGTGTACCAGAAGTGCATCTTTTAGTATATTAAGAAAGTGATCACTGGTGAGTAGGCGTTTTCATTAAAGTATTAGTGGCATCTTTGCAATGCTCCACGTGTCGTGATCCATGACTGTATCTTGGAGTTCAATTGGGGTTAACTGATAAATACAAACAACATTTTATTATATTTATTCATTTTCTTGAATAAAAAAAAACCTTATCGGCCGGTTTGTGAACTAATAATCACCTCTAAGCTTTTCATTGTTTGTTCCCTTTTTCAAATTGACATGACGTACGGGAACTTATTTGATCATAGTTTCGCACGTCATCAGAATCTTAAACATAATTGATTCCGTTTTAACTAATGCATCATGGACGCACCAAAGTATGTACCTAAATATCTACACTGCAAGTTGATACCAACTAGTACAAGTAGTAAGGTGTTTAATTCCTTCGCATTCAAATTCATGATCGGGAGACTAAAAGTTAAATGTGAAGAAATAGTTGGCAGCTTAGATTTTAAGAGTTATATTTACGAACATCCTAATTTTGGAGCCATGAATATGATATAACAACAATAGTTTAACCTTTTAAACTTTAATTCACTCCAGACAAGGCACATTGTCACTGAGACGTAAGAGGCTACTGTGGATAAGGGGCCAGAAATTATGAAGAGACATCATAAGTTAGGTGTTGTGCAATGAGATATTTGTTCACATTACACTTACATTTCTTATAGTATATTTAGAAATGACACCAATATATGATAAATACTGACGCAAGTACAGAGTTACTACAACGAATCACACATGGTATTTAAAGGATTTTGGTGAGACTTGGGCAAAGAAGATGTATTGTGAAGAATGTACTGTAGTTGTAACTGGATCAGGCAACACCGCACACTACAAATTATGTTTTGCAGTGTCTGCGGGGGGCACGTTTATGATCGCTTTGTGAATAAAAAGCGTAATTGTGAATGAGCTTCACGCACCCCGGACATTAAAATCCAGCTTTTTTATATGTTTATTAATCGTAAAAGTAATGCCAATCAAAATAAATCCAGATCTGTCATTTACTGAAGAGAGTCATTATAGTCGAAACCAGGCCAGTGGCAAAGTAGAGTTTTGTCAGAGTTCTTGACTTTTGACAATTCTTCACGTCGCTTCCAGGTGTGCCCATTTAGAGAATTTCATTGAAGTATGATAACACACCATTGTTCGGCATTAATAATTGGAACTTGTTATTGACTGAGATGTATGTGTACCATGGTTGGATTGCAGAGCGTAGTGTGCATTTTATTAGAGATTGAACGAGTAGCATTTATTTGGGTTACCGTATATACTTTGAGCTATGTAATTTCGACGGTTATGTGTAGTTCTGTTGAAATACATTCAAATGTGTTTAAAGAAATATTTATATGTACTGTTTTATTGAAATGTTCTAAAGACAGATTTGATTAAGTCCTCAATAACTTAAAGTAAAGTCTCTGACACGTAAAATAATAACATTTCATTCATTTTCCCACTTTTTGCCTGTTTGAGTCGGGTTTTAGTCGTGCGTTTATTCCTCTATTGAAGGTTTAAATACACTTACTGATTAAACACACACTCTTTCGGATAACTATTTTGCTGTTACAATTGAATAATCCTTTCATGTTGTTATACAAGGGGAATACTATATCCACACTGTGCTAGAGCTCCAATGATTCTGTGTTCGATGTTTTTGTGTCCCCTATAGGAAAAAAGGTTAGAGAATCTATATCAACTCTCAAATTGTGTTTCATGTAAAATTTACCGTGAAAAATAATGGGAGTGTTCACTAATCTCTAAGTGAACCCCTAAGTTGTCTATGAAGATAAAACTCCCTTTAAACGTCAACTATATCTTATTTTTATGAAATGTAAATGATATGAGGAATATAACAGAAGTGTTCTAAAATCTCCAAGTGATCTTTTTACCTAATATAGCTATGCGGTCAGACCTCATTTAAAACTACAAATATATCCTATTTTGATGAAATCAATATCATATGTATAATTCTCCGGGTAAGACAATTAAAGTGGGCCTGAATCTTTATGGAACCCTCTATGTGCCGAACATCTACGTGTCCCAACCTCTAAGTGACTCATGGGGACAAAAACCCCTTAAAACTTCAAATACGTATATCTGATTTTAATGACTTTTAAACCATATGTATGAGCCACTAATTCAGAGAGTTCTCTATTTCTCCATACTGTGCTCCGATGAACTTGATGCTCTGGTGCCCGCACGACGCACATTCACTAGACTAACCCGACAATCTGCCAAATCCAATCCATTCACTGTGGATGCCCCCAGATGCCGAAGAGCTTTCTACTCCAAAGCTTCTTTCCTCGTGCTGCTGGACTTTGTAACCCCCTGCCTGCTCCCTGTTTTCCTGGAGGTACTGACATGCGGAAATTTCAAACAAATGTGGTACTGTTTTAGATATTGACCCTAATTTCCGTGACTGCCCGGCAGCAGCGAGCCGACAGCTAACGGAAGCGTCCGAGACCTGCCGAGTCGGCAGACGACAACAATGTAAGACGATGAATATACGTAAAGAAAAAGAAATGCATATATTTTTATACAAAAAATGAAATAAATGAACAAACCCATAGCTGAAATAAATAAATTTTTTTAAAAATTAATATTTAACCATTTTATGTAAGAAATTTTTTTATAAACGCTAACATTTTAAACCATTTTTTTTGTAACTGAAATAAACTGTTTTTATAAACTTTAGAACGCGAAAATAATAATTTTTTTAAATCATTTTTTTTTTGCAATTACGCATTGTTTTTTCCATTATTTTAGCTGGAGGGGTAAGGGCTTGTTTTTCGTTTTTGGAGGGGGGGGCTTAGCGAAATACAGGCAGAAGAGGAGGACCGCGAAAAAAACGTCCCCGATCGCAACGAAATCCAAGCCCGGTATTCCTGGGTGGGGCATCTCCAGGCATATTTTTCAGTAACTGTCTTTCGCGGTACTAGCCGCCGCCGCATCGCATACATCGCATATCTTTTGCCAGCAGAGCTTTCTGCTGGCAAAAGTTAATGCACTGCTCCGGAGAGGCAATTGAACTACACAACACTTCAAAATTCATTGTCAACAAGTGCCAAGCGTCGGACGCCAGCCTCGTTTTCGATTTCGGCAGGTCTCGGACGCTTCCGTTAGCTGTCGGCTTGCTGCTGCCGGGCAGTCACGGAAATTAGGGTCAATATCTAAAACAGTACCACAAATGTAAACAGACATCTCCCTGCACAGCTCACAATTTAGGTTGACCCCCCCCTAAAAAAACAAAAAAAAACTCTCACCCTTTTTATCAGTAGCCTCTTACGTATACAGTGGCGGCCTGCCTTGTTTGGGGTGAACTATGTTTTAAAAAAATCATTTTTTTCTGACTATATAAGGGAGCGAAACGGGAAAAGTGGCAATACAAACAAAGGCAATAATATGGTGTCATGAGCATAGTGAAAGAATGCATAGTAGTGATCCCCATTCAATCCTGAGTAACTTCGGATCTTCTGTTTCAAAAACGCGAAGAGCCTAAGCGCTTGGTGATCGGAGTATCGAAGTATCGGAAGAATGGGAGTTTACCGATGTTTACTGCACCGATTAAGTTTTACTGGCTATGGTACCCAAGCCCGTCTTGCTGTTAGGCTTTCGTGTCCACTTACTAAAAATGCGGCTGATAAGCAAGTTGGTAATGTGAAGGAATCCCCTGACTTATACTTCTCCAAAGTGCTTGTGGAACAATTGCTTCAGTTCACGCTCGGATAGACAATACAGAGCAAATTGATTTCCAATCGGATGTATATATGAACGAGTTTCTAGCGGAAACCAAGTCTGTAACCTCAGCAAGAAAAAGACGTTCATGAGACAAAAGTATGTCAAAAGATTGTTACATGTTACATGTGTGTGCGTAGCCAGAGTAAATCATCCGGTGATGGCAAATAAAGAAAACCAAAGTGTTTCATAGACGTTCTCTTTTTTGTCATTCTTGTTGGATCTTACCGAGTTCCCGTCAAGAACGGGTAATGCAACATTGAGATTAGAGTTTCGTAACCCTCAAACGTACTTTTTTATAAACTGATGTAACATAAAGTGATAGTGCAAACTCCAAAATGACTTCGTCTTGGAATTTATTTAGATGAGAATTGATAAGTGGTATCATTTTGATTATTCAGACTACTGTTCTCATCATGTTTGCAGTGCTTTGTGACGAAACGGATAACACTGCTAAATATAATCAGTTCGAATGACAGTTCTGGAGATGTACGGTTCAATCCTGAGTACAGGTGATACTAAAAATATACTTACGAATTCCTTCAGACATCTCACCGGTTGTGGTTGATGAAACGAGATCAAGCTACCCTTGTGGATTAAATTATGGGTTCCGTTCAGAATTTCACACCGATTCCCGAGTTCGACATAAAGATTCCCGAGTCGGCAAGACGCACCTAAAGAAGTTCGGAGGGCACACCGACTAAAACGTTTTGAGTATCACATCCAAGATGAGAACAAGTACCGAGTTAAACGAAAAATGTTGGATACACAAAGCTAGTGCTCTACGACTGAACAACTTCTTTGTAAAACCATTTTACATCCGCCGTCAAAAATAACGGAAAGAATAATGGATTGCCAGTGTTCGCACTCACTATTTAAATAGATATATTACTAGAACAATTATATTAAATGATAGAATTACGTAAAATATTTAATGTTCATATATAAATAATTATAATCATTGTTAATATCCTAACGAAACCAAATCATCCACAGTTGGTGTTTTTACTTTAAGATGGACGATTTCTTTTTAAATTGATTAAACGTGGCGGAGCAATTTTGAGGCGTTTATCTGACTTGTTATTTACTTTCTCGCTTCCTATAATTAAAATGGTTTCGCTGGAGGCTGGAAAAATGTTTAACTCGCTAATTTTCACGCGATGCGATGGAAGTACATACATTTATTTATGCACGCATAAATTAACATTGGTCTTTAATATAGAGTTGCGGATGAACTCTCCTATCAGCATCTATTTATGAACACCAGACTTTTGTAGTCATTAAGGGCTCAGATACGCTATTCTTTCTTCATCTCTCCCAAATACTATGTGGAATGTAATAGATAATGCTAAGAAGGATGCCCGTAAATGTGTTAGAGAGATACACAAATAAAACTTAACTAACACTACGGCCCCATTCACGAGTTAAAATATTAGATAATTATATAACATTCTACATCCTTCACCGTTGAGTCCCAGACTGGTTGTCTTTCTTAGAAATATCTCTCGTACAAAATCATCCTTACGTCACATGACGGATCTTACGAGCTACAGGTGTACTGAGACACACACTTATCCTTTAAAGGTCCATAATTAAAAACAACCTCTGCATATTATTTTTCTGATAACTAAACCCTTGTTATCCACATTTCGCAGGTGTAAACCTTTCACCTCACTACGCGCATGAGATGTCATCGCAAAGTATTCCCGTTTGACACTAGTCTTCTTTTTTTTAGTGTTAATCTCGAAGCTACGGCAGGGATCCGAAGTTAGGAATTTTAGTATCAACTTGGAACGATCACATGCTGGTTCGTGTGACAACCGGTTTTGCAGAGATCATTGTGCAGGGTGTCTGCCAATTTCATCATCCTCAGTCGCTTAATGGCGACTTCAAATGTAAAAGCCATTTAATCGACGGTATCGTCGTCGCTCTTCAGTACATGCTCTTATCATCTGAGTGTCTATTTCCATATTTCAGAGCGATGTCGTAACGCTTCAACCTGTCGTCATTACAGATTTAGTTGAGCATAAATATTCCCGGGATCCTGCCTAGCGTTTTAGATTCAATGAGGCGACATTTGTTCCGCCTTCCTCGTTATCAATAAGCACTCGGAGGTGTACACAGCAATGAGTCTCACAGCAGTCTAGTAGATCTTCGACTTTAGGCGGCCGCTGATATTCCGGTCACAACAGATACCAGTGGTGTTACGTCATTTGAGTCACATGGCATTGATGAGTATGTTGCTGTCATCGCTGAGCGTCGAGCTGAGATACTTGAATGTGTGCGTTCATGTAAGATCTTGTCTGTCGACTTGGATTCTACCGTGTTTGTCTTTATCGGTGGTTAAATACTACGTCTACTTTATGTTTGACACCAATCATGGAGTTATATGATTTTCTCGCTGCTGACTTAGTATTATTAGACTGGGCAATGTTCAGTAGAGCTGGAGAAATGTGCATAAGTCTATGAGTTTTCGTAATTAGTAAACAAATATAATTTTCATGCGAAAATGCTTGTAAGATTCACTTAGTAAATACTGAGTTTATTATAGAAACCATTTGGAATAGATCAAATATATTGTTTGCTACTAATAAAGTCTACTGGGGCGCCAAGAAGAGAGACTACACATCATGGACATTAGCTGCAGTATGTTGGGAATTGCTAATTTATAATCTGATACCAAAAACACTTAGGCATTTCTATAATAACGACTATTCACCAAAAGCAGACTTGCTGTGGTGTCATATTCTCTTGGGTCAACTTCCACGAGATTAAATTATACAATGATCGATTTGTATCAGTCACGAACAATTTCCAATCGCCATATCAAATTTTGCTAATAATTGTCATTGGTATTCTATAATAGAATTCCTAGTAGAGTTATGCTTCGTGTAGGTCTATTAACTTGCCTCTCCGCGAGAGGCAAGTTAGACACAAGGTCGTTTTTATTTGAGGTATGTAAAGCTCCCCACAAAGACGCACTCTTGATGAGATAAAAATAAAACTTGCCCTATTCCAGAAGGATGTTTTCTTTCTCTGACCAAGGACAGTACATTAACTTTAATTTCATTCATTTTGATAAATTAGGCATAAAACCATCAAAAATGTTAGGATGGGGTTCGTTGATCGTTCTTTTGTCTATCCTATCAACAACTAGAATCATTAGAACTCACTACAATAGCACATTTAGTCTAATAGCCGTGCTAGTTAACATATCACAAATTGTTTGAATTTAATATCTATATAATAAAATAAAATCGATCCTCTCCTGAATTCAGACATAAAAAGATAATAATCATAATCTTCATAAACTAATCAGTGCTGCAATCTAATTAGCTTAAGACCTCATGTGTGTTTCCAGAAATGATGCAGTCACTTCTTTGTTCAATAGTTATTATATTTCTCCGGATTACTTGACACTCCCAAATTAACCTTCCAAAGAGAATGAACCATCGGTTTTTCCTCGCTAATATTTATCTACTCTTACCGTCACAAGGTTAACCGTGTGCTCATTTTTCCTCGAATAAAAAGTTAACGAACACCATTATTCCAAAATACTTAACGAACGCTTCACGTTCGCATTCCTGAAAACAACAAATATTTGCTAAAAGTTTGCACATCTGTGTCGCACATTTTTACCATCATTTTTAATAACATATTTTCTTCTCATATTTTTCATGTTTAACAAAGAGCATTTACTATTTATTTAGAATTAAACACTAAAATTTGTCCGCGCTCCAGTCAGCATATTCCGTAAACATTTACTCACATTCCAGAATAGAACAGAATAGATATTAAATGACAAAGCCATATCAACATGGCGGCTTATGCTGTCCCTTTTCGCGTACGTAAATTATTACGAATTTTTTTCTTTTTAGAAGACAAACTACAATTTGGTGTTTTTTCAAAAATCAGTGAGATCGTAAGAAAACCATCTCCATACAAAAGATCGCACGTTGGTTGTTTCTTTAACTTTATTTTCCCGAGTTTCGCCTCCACCAAACAATCTGATTCCACTATTTAGAATCCATTACATGTAAACTGGTAAGGTAAGCTTAACGAACACTTTTGGTCACATATACTTTTTTAATTTTTTCTGGTGCAGTAGGTTTAATTATTATTACGAATAGTATTAAAATGTAATAGTGTGCTATTTTAAAGCCCAACCCATTTTACTGCAAGTGCTTCAGGTGATTAAAATAGGATTTGCTCATGTTTGCACCTACATAACACTATAGCGGGGGCTCCATTTACCCAAAACGTAGATAAATCTGTTTTGCTTTAGTGAAACAATAAATACTTATTTGGTAAATATTATTTTCATCACCTAAATTACTTACATGAGAAATTGATCTTTTTCCTGATTTTCATTTTTCTTCTGAATTAATACTCTAAGCGAAAACAAGTTGGTTTCTAAGTATTATTTTGATATATAATTTGTATTTATTAGCACAAATCCATCACAAATACGTAGGTATAACGTTATAACGAGCGAACACAATTTGATTTCTAAGAATTATTTCATGGTTTACAAATATGTAATAGTTTTTTACAAACTTATTTTACAAGTTTAACATACCCACCTCAACTCCAAGAATCATATATTACTTACTTAGGTAGATTACACGTAAGCAGTCTGAAAAAATATCCACAATGAAGGATGTTTTTAAATAATTTAAACATTTTCATTATAGAGTGAGAATAACTTTCCTATAGCCATTTAACGTAAAATAAGCACCTACTTCTAGCGGTAAAATCATTTCTTAATTTTGATTGATTTGAAACAATAAATACTTATTTAACACATCCTATTGTCAGCTAAATTATTTACAGTGAAATGAGTTATTTTCTGTTTTTGTTTTCAGAATGACTACTCTAATACTAATATTTATAACATAAAATCATTATTTTACATTTCTCCCAAGCAACACTGGGACACATGCCCTGTTAGTTATTTATAAAATGTAAACCGCTTAGTGTAAACAAATGAAGTGCGCTCGGCAATTAACAGTGTGTATGTAAACATTAAGATATAACTTACGACGAGTACTGATAGTTAACTTGATAGGAGCAAGATTGTCTACTAGACGGTTGAGATTCAAGCCCACCGCTCGCTCGACGTTTTCTCTCCTGTCTCCTCTTTTCTTTTCTTTCTGTTCCAACTGCTCTTCACAACATCAATTTTAGAAATAAATTGCCGACGACAAATGCGATTTCTGTTCCATCTTTTACTGAGTTAAATCAGACACATTGAAACAAACTAAATGTGCATAATTTCACATAGATTTGCTGTCTCGGATGTTAAAATAAAAATAACTACAATTAAGCCGGTATTCGTAATCCATCAGGCAGTGGTCGAATCCTCACTCGGCCTACAATTCAAACTTTTAAATTTGCACGCCAGGCAAATACGGGCTCTTTTATGGCGGGGATGAGGCTAGTCGGGGCAACTTCCACCAGTCGATCCTTCTTCAGGATCATCACCTTCCTCACACTCTCCCCTGATCTCCTGATAACAAAAATGACACTGCGGACGCATTTTATTTTTGGGGGTGCTCCCCTGAGGGGAGTGGACTGTTTTAATTATTTCTTCCTTTACGGGAGCTCTTATGTGGCACGTCAGAATCTGCCGGCAAGATACTGACATCGCATAGATCATTTGGTGAACTCGACGTCAAGTAGATTAGCCTTTCACTATCTTCTGTATTTTCTTCGTCGTCGAAGGAAGGCGATCCTACAAAAGAGCGCAGATCTCTAATATGACAAGGTGTTCTATCGACTCGCACCAACTGCTCACTAATCATATTAGTCACACGCCTAGTTCGAAATTTGATCGTCTACCTACTGTGTGGGGTCTTAACCCATGCAACATAACCTATTTCATACATCCCTTCAGTTATTTGCAATTTAGGCGGTGGAACGGCGCCAATGCTTTTCACTTGGATATAGTATATATGCAATACGTCACCCGGCGCCCTAGCAGGCAAGAAGGTATCCGTCGGTGTGCCAGTAGACAGCCTCCAACGCAGAGCCATTTTCCCTAGCTGCAATCATGTTTACGCTTCTGTGACTGCGTTATACGATGCCATTCCCTGACGGAACGTATGCGCACTGGAACTTCAAATACACCCCCATCTACTCGTAAATTACTTAAATTGCCGGAAAGTGAATGCAGTGTAATTATCAGTCAATATTTCGGTTGGCGGGACTCGTTAATAAAAAGAAAATGTCTCCAGCTGATGAATGATACTAGTCAAATCTTGTCGTGGCAATGGCCGCCATATTGCGAAACGGGAGGGACCACAATCGATAACCGTCAGAAAATGACACCTGTAGTAATGGGTTCCGTCCTCTGCCAACCTGCTCCAGTTTTTCCAGAAGCTCAGATATTCTATTTTCCATTGAACTGGTGCTGGGTCAAGAGATTTTCAAGCTTCGCAGGCTCTGACAACAGATTTGATAAGTCGTTTAGATACCATTGGATCGACAGTCTGGAAAGATGTAGTGCCCTTTAACAACCGGGTGGCAACTCTGTTGGTAATGTCGGCAACCTGACTTTCATTTAATTGGATTATTGCAATAACACAACTCTCCAAAATCGGTCCTCATTTCTTGTGTATACCCAACCATCTTTGCGAAATACTGGTTTTGGACGAATTTGATCAGAGTCGCATCAATTCTCAACGCGTATTCTTCCACGAGTGATCGTACAGTTTCCAAGCGTCGCCTCACCAGCATTTCACCAACCGCTTTCGTGTTTAGGCGTGACTTTCCTGTCAGGGTATCCGACACCCATCGAGGCGCCCATGCTGCATCAGTTATTATATGCAACACTTGTGCCTGTCATTAAATGGCCATCAATTTCGACCAGATTAATGTGTCTAGCATGATTGGTCGGACGCAAACAACAGGCATCTTCCGCGATGTAGTAATTCACGACTAATGCCAGCCCCGTAGCCATGGAACTTACCTCAACCAAGCCTTTCATTTCGATGCCATTCTGAGGTTTATAATACTATGATAATTTGCCTTGGTGACAATATTTTTCAAGTGAGTTATCCCCCCTTTGCAGATTGGTTGTTTGAAATGTATGGACATAGGTGGGCTGGCTAGTAGTCAATTAGCATTGGTGGGGGATTTTAGTAGGCAATTTGCATAGGTGGTGGATTTATTTCTATGTAAACTAATCTTTTAACATTGACGAGCTCAGTGTATTCGTGGGCAACAGAGAATGAAAGCGCAGTGCGGACCTCTTCCAAAGATATAAGTAGCAATAAATGATACTGTAATAAAGACGCTGGTCGATACTGGATGCACCACCACTTTACTCAACTCCAAATTTGTGAGTGCGTGTGGTAGGAGTAGCACTTTGAAAGCGGTTGATAGAAGGGATGTAAAGTGTAAGGAAGCCCGGCAAGTAGAGATAAACGTATGTGGAGTACGAGTTAATGTGGAAGTGATTCTTATAGATCACATGATTGACGGGATCGATTCCATGGATGTAATCAATGCGATGGGAGGTGTGAATATAAACAAAACTGAGCTGAAATTTGAAGACGTATACTGTGCCGTAGCTGCCCATCAGCCGAACATTTTTAACATCGAGGAACAAGGTTTTGAAGCAGATTTTGATGGAAATAAATAGATAGTGAAATGGAAATAGATGAGAGAGCTTAAAATGTTACAGAATCGAGTAAAATATTACAAACATTCTCTGGAGTGTGAGAAAAACTCCGAGTTTGAGAAGGAGGTGGGAAGATGGATAGCATACGCTATTCTCTCACCATGACAGGGTGAAGGAGAAGGTATATTACCGTTGATGGCTTTGTTCCAGGTTACAAAAGATAAAGTCAGGCATGTGTTAGACTTTCGGGAATCGAACCGTATTGTAGCATGTCATACGGGGATCGACATGATAGATGTATGTGATGAAAATACAGAAAATGGAAGCGGTTAGCAGGAGGAACTGTGATTGTGGACCTTAAGTCTGCCTACTTGCAGCAACATGTGACAACTGAACTCTGGCTCTACAGACTGGTCTACTATAAATAAAGAACCTACTGTCTGACACGGTTAGGATTTGGGCTTAAGGTTGCACCAAAGATTATGGCGGCTGTTCTAAAAACTGTGTTAATGAAAGCAAATAAGATAAAAAAGGCCACTGATTTGTACATTGATGACATAATCGTAAACATAATCATAGATGTGACAAATGTATCGACAGAGGAAGTATTGGAACATCTTAAGGGATTTGGGCTAACAGCAAAGCCGCTAGAATCCTTGGACGGCGGAGCAGCTAGGTCTTAAGTTGATGAAAGGAAAGATGTGTAAGCTGATGTTCAGAAGAGGCAACGAAGTTTCGGAGATGACAGAAGAAATGAGTAGACGTCAGTTTTACTCCATTTGCGGTAAATTGTTGGGTCACTATCCAGTTGCTGCATGGCTGCGACTGGTGTGCAGTTATGTAAAAAGAAGAGCAAGAGGAGTAGACTGTGAGGCAAAGTTGATGGCAAAACTGTCAAAGTAATGCAGGAGATTCTAGATGATGTAGAAAACGAGGGCCCTGTTAGTGGAGCTTGGCACATAGCTAACACGAAAATAGAGGTGGTGTGATGCAAGCAGTATTGCAACAGGCGTGGTTGTGGAGATTAGTTGTTTGGTGGCGACAGATGCAGCATAGCTGGGAAAAAAGGATCATTTTAATCATATGAACGTGGCCAAATTAGATGCTGTTCTGAAAAGCATCAATTAAGGTATCAAATCAGGATTAAGAGACATCGAGATGAGGACTGATTCAGCAACGGTACCAAGTTGGATGAACTCTACAGTAGATAACCGTTGCAAGTGACTGCGTTATCGCCACAGTAGTTTACTATTAGTTTCTCACTGGTAAGCTCCATTAGGCCTCACTGAGATGTGGGTGGCAATAAGCCTCCCGAAGGTTCCAGTTCACTTCGCACACATAGAGTAAAGGTCTTGTTAGTGCTCTCCCTTATCAGTCTTTCGATCCTCTTTGACCCTTCACGATTATTTGATGTGGTATCAGCTAGAGCTGACGCTTTTTAGGTGAGCGGACACAGTTTATATGATTTTTTTTGCAGTTTCAGCTCTCTTGGGTTATTCTGATGTTTTTTTCATATTGTTCTGCTACTTGTGTAGCAGTTTCTATGTGGCTGGTAAGTGTTTGTAGTTTATGTGGGTTGATTTCCGCATTCGAGGATTTTACGTAAGATTTATAATGTTTTCATCATTGCGTCCGATGTAAAGTATCAGTCTTACCCTTGATTGCAATTTCTCAAAGTCGTTTTTCCAGGGTTTTTTTTCGGGACTGTTCCTAATGCTCCTACAATTATTGGTATTATATTGACTTTCTTCATGTGCCATATTCCTTTCAATTTACTGGCAAGTTTATTATTATTATTATTATTATTATTATTATTATTATTATTATTATTATTATTATTATTATTATTATTATTATTATTAGTATGATGATGATGATGATGATGATGATGATGATGATGATGGCAGGTGTCTAAATTTTCCAATCGAAATGAGATCGCCGAAAATAACTTTCAAAAAATCATCCCTGCGTACTTCTTTAATGGGCATCACACAGTATCTAATATAAATAATACGTCTGATGATAAGAAGAGTTCTTTTAAATCAACATCCGACTGCAGGGGATCTGTTTACAATGCAGTCGCTAGCATTATTCACTCATTAACGCCAAATCACCTGCGAATATAAAAACACATGACTGTTAGGAAAACAACCCGTGTTACCAGTGTGATCAGCACCAAGTGGGGGCATTTAAGAAGACGGAAGTACCTATCACTTCTTAACGACACGAAAACTGCACACATGTGGCTTCAATGTATGTTTAAATTTCTAGATAAGATTGATGTTCGATAGTCATAAACAAATAAGAACTCAATGTTTGAAAAGAAAAATATATCAACTTTAAAATCAATATCTGGCAACAAGTAAGGACGATTTTAAAAGGTGTCATTTTACATTCCCTCACACAATAATAATAATAATAATAATAATAATAATAATAATAATAATAATAATAATAATAATAATAATAATCATGCTAAACCCAACTCGCATAAACTAGGAACGCTAACCAGCCACATAGAAGTTGAAATAGAAATGAAACAAAACCAAAGAAAGAACAGCACGTGAAACCAAATGAACTTAAACTGCAATATACCGCTTTCCCCCAAAACACATCTTCATGAAACCAGTCTTGGTTGATACACTACACATAGGTCGCGAAGTATCAAGGAGGATGAAAAGACTGAGGTGAGAGAGCACTTACCAGCCCTCGACTTGAATGGTGCGAAGAGTACCAAGACCTTGGAGAGGCTGATGATGATCCAAGTCCCAGATAAAAACAATGGTCGTTGCCAGTCAGTAATCAATTGGAAAGCGGCTGTTACAATAAAGAAACACCATTTACAACGGTTATCAAAAGAGGTGGAGAATACTCGAACTATGGGGAGAGTTATTGCCACTCATACTCCAGGGAATACCACCGACTATTTTCAGTGAACAATCACTGATAATGTATTGTTTTACATCTCCGAGTGAGTATTATTATTATTATTATTATTATTATTATTATTATTATTATTATTATTATTATTATTATTATTATTATTATTATTATTATTATTATTATTATTATTATTATTGTTGTTGTTGTTGGTTTTGTTGTTGTTATTATTATCATATGATAATAATAATAATAATAATAATAATAATAATAATAATAATAATAATAATAATAATAATAAAAAATCACTAATAAGATACTCTGGACCATTCATAGGCTGGACCAAAGATGAACTCAGGCACCTTGACCAAAGAACTAGAAAACTAATGACTATGCACAATGCACAGCACCCAAAAGACGACACGGACAGACTCTACGTGAAAAGAAATGAAGGAGGTAGAGGACTGGTAAGTATAGAAGACTGTGTGGAAGACACCAAAAAAGAGCTGGAGAAATATGTAACCCAGAACATGGAAAGACTGATCACCACAGCAAGAGACACCAGCCCAACAAACAACCCCGGAAGCACTGAACCCAGAAACAAAAAGACAAGAAAGGAAAAGTGGGAAGAAAAACAACTACATGGACGCTTTATAAGACTC
>OY744517.1:9662285-9707285 GCA_963556195.1 Sepiola atlantica | reverse complement strand
ATGTATATATATATATATATATATATATCATTTTGTTTTTCAATGAATACATTGTCAGTGTAGTCATTGACTTTACTTTACTTTTTCACACTTAAAATAAAAAAAAAAACACTTCATGTTAAAAAGAGTCAATGTAATTTATCGTTACGACACGCTAAGAATAAATCGAGTAACTAAAGTTTTAAATCATGTAAAAAAGAAAACGAAATGATAAAATTGACGCAGTTCGTAACGTAAAAATAATTTTTCACATTTAAAAAAAGTGTTATTTCAAATTCTGAGAAAAAAACATTGGTAAGCAGACGTCATCGATAATTACAAAACTAATACCAAGTAAAATATGAACCTTTTTAGTTAAAAATAAAATAAGATGTTAATACACTCACATATATTTTAATTAAATAAGCATTTCGCTTTTTATTATAACAAAATAAAGGTACTTAAATTTTTTTGTCGCATTAAAAAGAATCAAGTAATTAATGGATAATAATTTTTCAACTCCTATAAACTATTACAAAACTATTTTTATATATAAAGTTAAACATGATAAATTATGACATTGTTTTGTCTTCCATATATTTTGCATAGTGATAGTCAATTGGTAAACAAAGTTGTTTGCCGATTATGTGACGCCGGATTTTACTCATTTATGACTTTTAAGGGATAATTTTGCTCATTTTTAGTTTATTATTATTATTTTTTTTTTTAAATTCAGTATCTTATGACTTTAATTTAATAATTATCTTTGAAATAGTTCCCAAAAACTTGTATTTATCTTTCAAGGGATTTTTACAAGTAATTTTCTCAAAGTTAAAAATTCACTGAATTTTTGGGTTTTTCAGCCGCCGTGATTACATATTTTATTATAATTTATTTTTCACACGTAAATATCCATTTTTATTTTATTTTATTGTTATTTTTTTTTCGTTTAGAGATTAAGTTTAGGCTTTTATCTTTCAAACACAATTATTATTTATTTATTGATTTTTTATTTATTTATTCATTATTATTATTATTATTATTATTTATTTATTTATTTTATTTTTTTCGTAAATGTTTCTTTATGTATGTGTGATAGTGCACTATGAACCTCATGACAATGAGAGAAACACTATCCCTGTGACAGGATCACAGGTAAACTAAGCTTGGGCCTGGTGTTGCCACACACACCAAACCATGATAAATTTATATGAATACAAATAAACGCCGTGGGACTCAGAAGAAAGATCTGAGTGTCATTATGGGCAGGTGCTCCCTCGATGACCAACATGGGGGACCAGGTTCGCATCCTGCGAATGTTGGCTCCTTTAATTTCTAGGAACAAGACCACGGACAAACAACAAGTAGGTAACCCATCAAATTCAAAATATAATAAGGACACTGACCAAACACAAGAATTAAAGAATCAAAATAACAGACCAAAAAGCCATAGAAATAAAAGAGAACAGACTGGTAATGCTACTACAAAAGCCGCTACCCCACAGAAAGAGGATATTGGAAACGAATGAAAGATCTATGGGACATTTCTACTGACTACCATACAACGGCACTAAGGATAACAGATCAAGCAAGACAGATACTCAAGAGAGGATAGTTCTCGGAGATGGAATTAACGGAAATTAAACACAAGATAAATGGCGTGACAGATCAAGACACACCACTTGACGAAAACTCCCAGGAAGAAGACGGGAAAAACATAAACACAGAAACTGACGAAGGCGAAGACGACGAAACTATAGAACTATCTGAGGAAGAAGCAAGAAAAGTGGAAAACATCAAACGATTGATATTCGAGAACAAAACAAAACTTCAATCCCTAAGAAACGAAGACTGGAAGAAGTTGAAAGTTGAAACAGAGACAGTAAACAGAGTACTCACGTACATCCCAACAGACACTATCACAGATCTAAACAACTTGATATATGCGGGGGCAAAATCAATAAGTATGAAACTAAAAAGTGAAAAGAAGACTGACCAAAAGAATGGACAGACGAACTCTGGATTGGAGATCAGACTGGAAACCCAGATCACCAAACTTCAAAAGGAAGCTAAAACCGTAAATAGGGTGAAGGAGAAAAGTAAACTATGGAAAAGCAGAAATCTGAATCGCAAAGAACGACTAAATAAGAAACATGAAGAACTAAAACAAAAGATAGCAGCACAAGAAGGAAGATTGAGACGATACATATACAAATCGGAACAGTACAAACAGAATAAGACCTTTGAAAACAATGAAAGCCAGTTTTACAAAAACGTAAACGGAGAAAGAACAACAACAGAACAACCGGACCCGACACGAACAAAACATTTCTGGAGCAAGATATAGGAAAAGTCTGAAGATCACAACAAAAATGCTAAATGGCTGAAAGACATGAAAGATAAACTACTAGAAATTGAAGAAGGAACGGAAACAGAAATTAATGCCGAAACTATTAAGACAACACTAAAGAAAATGGCAAACTGGAAAGCACCATGTAACGATGGAATACATGTGTACTGGTTGAAAAATTCACGACCCTACATGAAAGGCTAGCACAGAAACTGAGAGTATGTATCCATAAAACAGACGTACCAGAGTGGATGATCAAAGGAAGGACAACACTCATACAAAAAGACGCCAAGAAGGGAACGACCCCAAGCAATTACAGACCAATAACCTGTTTACCGACAATGTGGAAATTCCTAACGGCACAACTTAGACAGCAAATTTACCATTCCCTGAACAGTCGTGGACTACTTCCCGAGGAACAAAAAGGATGTCAGAAAGGGAAAAGAGGGACGCATGATCTGTTATACATAGATCAAAAGACCCTGCAAGAAGTTAAAAGCAAGAAAAGGAACATATCTATGGCATGGATTGACTACAAGTAAGCGTACGACAAAATCCCTCAAGCATGGATAATTGAATGTTTAAAAATGTACAAGATACCCAACAGGATTATTAATTTCATCAAGAAAGCAATGAAAACATGGAGATTAGAACTGACAGCTGGAGGACAATACGTGACAGTAATAAAAATACAGAGATGCATTTTCCAAGGAGACTCCCTATCACCATTACTGTTTGTCATAGCCATGATGCCACTCAACTACATACTCAGGAAATGTGATGCCGGATACAAGTTCACAGGTAGAGAACAACGAATACACCATCTCATGTATATAGACGACCTGAAGCTATTTTCAAAAAGCAAAAAGGAACTGGTAAAGCTGATAAATACGACCAGAATTTTCAGTCAGGACATTCAAATAGAATTCGGAATGGAAAAGTGTGCATTGCTAGAGATTAAAAAAGGAAAGTTGGAGACGACTGAGGGCATGGAACTGCCCAACCAAGAGCAGATGAGTGCGCTGAATGAACAAGAGAGCTATAAATGTTTCGGTGTTTTGGAAGCAGACACAATCAAATCAACAGAAATGAAAGAGAAGATTGGAAAAGAATACCTGAGAAGAACAAGAAAGCTCTTAGAAACAAAATTATATAACAGAAACCTAGTCAAAGGAATAAATACCTGGGCAGTATCACTAATAAGATATTCTGGACCATTCATAAACTGGACTAAAGAAGAACTCAGGCACCTTGATTAGAGGACTAGAAAATTAATGACTATGCACAATGCACTACATCCAAAAGACGATAAAGACAGACTCTACGTGAAGAGAAACGAAGGGGGAAGAGGGCTGGTAAATATAGAAGACTGTGTGGACGACACTAAAGAAGTGCTGGAGAAATACATAAACAAGAACACAGAAAGGCTGATCACCGCAGCAAGAGATACCGTCCCAACGAACAACGCAGGAAGCATCGAAACTTGACACAAACAGACAAGAAAAGAAAAATGGGAAGAAAAACAAATACATGGACGCTTCATAAACTCACAAGAGAAGAAACCAACGCAAATAGCTGGACATGGCTAAGAAAATGAAGCTTGAACAAAAAAACGGAATATGTACTGATGGCTGCACAGAACAATGCGATTAGGACAAACTACATTAAAGCTAAAATAGATAAGACCCAGGAAAACAATAAATGCAGTATGTGTGGACAAAGAGACGAAACAGTAAATCATATAATAAGTGAATGTAGCAAACTTGCTCAAAAATAATACAAGAACAGACATGATTGTGTTGGGAAAGTAATACACAGGCAACTTTGCAAACAATTGTATTTCGAATATGCAGACAAATGGTACAAACATAAACCAGAAACAATACTGGAAAACGAAAAACATAAAATCCTCTGGGATATGGATATACAAACAGATAAACTCATACAAGCAAGGAGACCTGATGTTATTATAATAGACAAAAAGGAAAAATCTTGTAAAATCGTAGACTTCGCCGTTCCAGCAGACACAGAGTGAAGATCAAAGACACAGAAAAACGAAGTAAATACACAGAACTAGCCAGAGAACTGAAGGAATATGGTGCATGAAGAAAGTTAGTATAATACCAATAATCGTAGGAGCACTAGGAACAATCCCAAAAAACCTGGAGAAAAGACTGGGAGAAATTGGAGTCATAGGAACTATCGAAACCATACAAGGGACGGCAATGATCTAAACAGCTGCAATGGTAAGGAAAATCCTTGAATGCGGAAACTAACACACATAAGCTACAAAGGCTAACCAGTCACAAGGAATTTACAACGGAGAAAACAAAACCACACGAAGAACACCACAACAAGATCCAAGGAACAGAAACTGCAAGAAACAGCACTTCATAATCTTCCCCTCCCCAATAAATTACACCGGCCTCAGCTATCACTACACAAAAATGAACCAAATAAACAGAAATTATAAGAAACACTATAAGCTCCTTCCTATGCCCTTCCCAAAAAAAAGAAAAAAATTAAAAAGAATTTAAAAAATTTATTTTTTATTTTTAAATAAGGAAAGAGAAAAGGATAAAAAATAAGGAATTGAAAGGAAAAAATTAAAAGATTTTAAAAAAATTAAATTTTTTTTTTTTTAAATTAATTTAAAGAAATATTATTTTATTCATTCATTCATTTTTTTTACTGGTGCCGCCCTAGGCTGCCACCAGACAACATATTTGTAGAGGGTCGTGGAGGATAAGACCGAGGAGGGACAGCACACACCAGACCTCCACTGGAAAAGTGGTATTCCCTGGAGTCTGAGTGACACCAAGCCTCACCAGATTTCCAGTATTCTCAACCTCGTTTCGATAGCCACCGCAAATAACCTTGCAGTATCGCAACAGCCGTTTACCATTGTGTTCGCTGGTAAGGGCTATTGGTCTTCTCATCCTCTTTAACCATATGTAAATATTTTTTTGTGGTTTCAGCTTAGACTAGCACCATCTTTCATTTTTATTTTTTTAATTTATTTTTTTATTTATTTAAAAAAATATAATTTATTTTATTTTATTCGCGGGGGGGGGAGTTGAATGAGAAGGTGGAGGAGAGCGGATGGGGGAGCGAAAGAGGAGAGCAGGGGAGGAAAGCAGGGAGGGGAGCTTATGGTGTTATCTTCCATTTCTGTTCATTGGTTCATTTTTGTGTGATGTCAGCTGAGGCAGCTGTAATTTATTGGGGAGGGGAGTTCATGAAGTGATGTTTCTTGCATTTTCTGTTCTTTAGTTTGTGATGTGGTTTTCTTTCTTTGGTTTTGTTTTCCTCCTGTTGTAGAGTGCGGGTTGGTTTCGCATTCGAGGATTTTTTTTAAGATGTTTTGATCATTGCCGTTTTTTGTATAGTTTCAATTATCCCTTTGATTCCAATTTCTCCCAGCCTTTTTTTCCAGTTTGTTTTTATTGTTCCTAGTGCGCCTACGATTATAGGTATTACACTGACTTTCTTTGTGCTTCATATTCTATTCAGTTCTCTGACAAGAACGGAAAAGTCTATGATTTTGGAAGATTTTTCTTTCTTGTTGATTATTATAACATCCGATCTCCGTGCTTGTATTAGTTTGTCTGTTTGTATATCCATATCCCAGATGATTTTGTGTTTTATGTTTTCCAGTATGTTCCTGGTTTATCTTTGTACCATTTGGCTTCTTATTCGAAATTCAATTGTTTGCACAGTTGCTGGTGTACTGCTTTCCCCACATAGTCATGTCTGTTATTGTATTCTTTTTAGGCTAGTTTGCTACATTCACTTATCATATGATTTACTGCTCCGTCTCTGTGCAACACACCCTGCATTTACTGTTTTCCTCGGTTTTATCTATTTTAACTTTCATGTAGTTTGTCCTAATCGCATTGTTATGTGTAGTTATCCGTACAGACACCGTTTCTATGTTCAAGTGTCGTTTTCTTAGCCATGCTCAACAATTTTCGTTGGTATTTTCTCTTGTCAATCTTCTGAAGCGTCTATGTTATTGTTTTTCCCACATTTTCTTCTTGCCGTTTTTTTTCTAGTTTCGGCGCTTCCCGAGTTGCTCGTTGGAACGGTGTTTCTTGCTGTGGTGATTAGCCTTTCCGTGTTCTGGTGTATGTATTTCCCTAGCTCTTTGTTTGTGTCTTCTCCAAAATCTTCTATACTTACCAGTCCTATTCCCCCTACGTTTCTTTTTATGTAGAGTCTGTTCGTATCGTCGTAAGGATGTAGTGCGTTGTGCATAGTCATAAATTGTCTAGTCCTCTGGTCAACGTGCCTGGGTTCTTCTTTAGTCCAGCCTATGAATGGTCAAGAGTATCTTATTTGTGCTACTGCCCAGGTGTCTATACCTTTTGCTATAGAATTTCGTTTTTAGGAGTTTTCTTTTTCTTCGTAAATATTCTTTTCAAATCTTCTTTTTCATTTGTATAACCACCAAATAAAATACGATGGATTTTCAATGATGTAGCATAAAGTTAAAAATTTGACTAACATCTTTAATTAATATTGTATTAATTTTCAATAATTTTGAGACTGAAAATAGCAAATTAAAAAAAAATTATAACAACTTATGCCAAAACATGAATGATTAAAAGGGCAGTTTTAGTAAAGATCTCGAAAATGTCATCTATAAATAACTTGCCATTGATCTTTTCACAAGTAATCTTTTGATGTGGCATGGAACGGATGAACATACATTTGAAAGATCTTGTTTTGTAATGGAGAAAAGTTGTATTAAATCATTAAAAATGAAATTAAGGACTTTAATATGCTTTTACATGTGCACTTAACAAATAAAATGTCACTGATGAAATCAGTTCATTGATATAACATAAACTTAATTATTTTTAGTAGTTGGGGACCCGTGTTGTCGTTTTGTAGCTGCTTCAAATCTTTGTGTCGGTAACTTCTTTTCGCCGTCGTTGGTTATGGTTAGGGTTGGCTCATCGTTGTGCGATAACAGCTTCATTGAGTTAGAGTAAACACCATTCAGAGAACACATGGTTTCGGAAATAGAGATTTATTTAGAGAAGGTTAAATAAGTCAGATATACAATTGTTAATCTACTAAGTATGAAAGAGACAGAAATGTTAAACTAAAGTGAATATCAAGGAATCAGATAGATATACATATAGATAGATAGACAGACAGAGACACAGGCATCAGCATCCATGGCCGCGTGCGAGACTCCACATTTATCTCATCATTAAGAGATTTTTTCAACGACCTTTGTAATCTTTCTTTGTCGCTTTGCTCACACGTGACGTCACATCCTGATATCTCATCAGCATATCGCTTTGAGTATTCCCCCTCTGACCTAACCCGTCAATCTCCTCCTGGTACGAAGTTATTCTCAATGCCCTTTTCAGCTTTTTTTGTTCTCCATACGGGCAAGGTTTCGTATACTCGTTCTCATTTTCTTAATCTAAAATATATATTAGAACACGTACTCATCACTTATCCAACAGAGAGAACGTTTCTGTTATTGCTTGATTTGGACAGTTCTCAGCTGTGTAAAATAAGTTATTTTAAATTGTTTGTCGGTTATTCAACTGAATACACATTATTTTAAAATATTAGCTGTTATTGTTGTAAATAAAATAAATACATTCTGATTACTAAATGTTGTGGGGTACACATCACCCCTATTGAAGAACTAATGGAAGCAACCATCTATAATAAATACCGTGGTTGCAAAGACTCAAACAGATGACACTCCTATCATGTGAGTGTCCACGTGTGGTATCTGTTCCGATGGATACTACACCCAATAGACCCGTGTTGTCTTGGCCTTCGAGGCATGATTCCGCCAGTCTATGGGTCTGTCCTGTGCAGTTCTAGGAGGTCCACCCTCCCAGGCTTTGCCTCTCCTCTTTGGGGAGGAGTAAGTTGATAGCTTACTGCCTGAGGCGCCCCTACCGGGGAATGCCGACGGGGCTGTCCAGGCAATTTTTAATGGCTAAAGCGCTCACGTTCTCGGGCGCTGGCTTTTCAAATCCCACTTTCCGACCTTGTGTACCATACTCCTATAGTGGGTAGGTGTTAAATATCGAGGACACTCCTATTATGTGAGTGTCCACGTGTGGTATCTGTTCCGATGGATACTACACCCTATAGACCGGTGTTGTCTTGGCCTTCGGGGCATGATTCCGCCGGTCTATGGGTCTGTCCTGTGCAGTTCTAGGAGGTCCACCCTCCCAGGCTTTGCCTCTCCTCTTTGGGGAGGAGTAAGTTGATAGCTTACTGCCTGAGGCGCCCCTACCGGGGAATGCCGACGGGGCTCTCCAGGCAATTTTTAATGGCTAAAGCGCTCACGTTCTCGGGCGCTGGCTTTTCAAATCCCACTTTCCGACCTTGTGTCACATACTCCTATAGTGGGTAGGTGTTAAATATCGAGGACACTCCTATTATGTGAGAGTCCACGTGTGGTATCTGTTCCGATGGATACTACACCCTATAGACCGGTGTTGTCTTGGCCTTCGGGGCATGATTCCGCCGGTCTATGGGTCTGTCCTGTGCAGTTCTAGGAGGTCCACCCTCCCAGGCTTTGCCTCTCCTCTTTGGGGAGGAGTAAGTTGATAGCTTACTGCCTTAAGTACCCCTACCGGGGAATGCCGACGGGGCTGCCCAGGCAATTTTTAATGGCTAAAGCGCTCACGTTCTCGGGCGCTGGCTTTTCAAATCCCACTTTCCGACCTTGTGTCACATACTCCTATAGTGGGTAGGTGTTAAATATCGAGGACACTCCTATTATGTGAGAGTCCACGTGTGGTATCTGTTCCGATGGATACTACACCCTATAGACCGGTGTTGTCTTGGCCTTCGGGGCATGATTCCGCCGGTCTATGGGTCTGTCCTGTGCAGTTCTAGGAGGTCCACCCTCCAAGGCTTTGCCTCTCCTCTTTGGGGAGGAGTAAGTTGATAGCTTACTGCCTGAGGCGCCCCTACCGGGGAATGCCGACGGGGCTGTCCAGGCAATTTTTAATGGCTAAAGCGCTCACGTTCTCGGGCGCTGGCTTTTCAACTCCCACTTTCCGACCTTGTGTCACATACTCCTAACGTGGGTACGTGTTAAATATCGAGGACATTCCTATTATGTGAGTGTCCACGTGTGGTATCTGTTCCGATGGATACTACACCCTATGGACCGGTGTTGTCTTGGCCTTCGGGGCATGATTCCGCCGGTCTATGGGTCTGTCCTGTGCAGTTCGAGGAGGTCCACCCTCCCAGGCTTTGCCTCTCCTCTTTGGGGAGGAGTAAGTTTATAGCTTACTGACTGAGGCGCCCCTACCGGGGAATGCCGACAGGGCTGTCCAGGCAATTTTTAATGGCTAAAGCGCTCACGTTCTCGGGCGCTGGCTTTTCAACTCCAACTTTCCGACCTTGTGTCACATACTCCTATTGTTGGTAGGTGTTAAATATCGAGGACATTCCTATTTTGTGAGTGTCCACGTGTGGTATCTGTTCCGATGGATACTACACCCTATAGACCGGTGTTGTCTTGGCCTTCGGGGCATGATTCCGCCGGTCTATGGGTCTGTCCTGTGCAGTTCTAGGAGGTCCACCCTCCCAGGCTTTGCCTCTCCTCTTTGGGGAGGAGTAAGTTGATAGCTTACTGCCTGAGGCGCCCCTACCGGGGAATGCCGACGGGGCTGTCCAGGCAATTTTTAATGGCTAAAGCGCTCACGTTCTCGGGCGCTGGCTTTTAAAATCCCACTTTCCGACCTTGTGTCACATACTCCTATAGTGGGTAGGTGTTAAATATCGAGGACATTCCTATTTTGTGAGTGTCCACGTGTGGTATCTGTTCCGATGGATACTACACCCTATAGACCGGTGTTGTCTTGGCCTCCGGGGCATGATTCCGCCGGTCTATGGGTCTGTCCTGTGCAGTTCTAGGAGGTCCAACCTCCAAAGCTTTGCCTCTCCTCTTTGGGGAGGAGTAAGTTGATAGCTTACTGCCTGAGGCGCCCCTACCGGGGAATGCCGACGGGGCTGTCCAGGCAATTTTAAATGGCTAAAGCGCTCACGTTCTCGGGCGCTGGCTTTTCAAATCCCACTTTCCGACCTTGTGTCACATACTCCTATAGTGGGTAGGTGTTAAATATCGAGGACATTCCTATTTTGTGAGTGTCCACGTGTGGTATCTGTTCCGATGGATACTACACCCTATAGACCGGTGTTGTCTTGGCCTTCGGGGCATGATTCCGCCGGTCTATGGGTCTGTCCTGTGCAGTTCGAAAGGGTCCACCCTCCCAGGCTTTCCATCTCCTCTTTGGGGAGGAGTAAGTTGATAGCTTACTGCCTGAGGCGCCCCTATCGGGGAATGCCGACGGGGCTGTCCAGGCAATTTTTAATGGCTAAAGCGCTCACGTTCTCGGGCGCTGGCTTTTCAAATCCCACTTTCCGACCTTGTGTCACATACTCCTATAGTGGGTAGGTGTAAAATATCGAGGACATTCCTATTTTGTGAGTGTCCACGTGTGGTATCTGTTCCGATGGATACTACACCCTATAGACCGGTGTTGTCTTGGCCTCCGGGGCATGATTCCGCCGGTCTATGGGTCTGTCCTGTGCAGTTCTAGGAGGTCCACCCTCCCAGGCTTTGCCTCTCCTCTTTGGGGAGGAGTAAGTTGATAGCTTACTGCCTGAGGCGCCCCTACCGGGGAATGCCGACGGGGCTGTCCAGGCAATTTTTAATGGCTAAAGCGCTCACGTTCTCGGGCGCTGGCTTTTCAAATCCCACTTTTCGACTTTGTGTCACATACTTCATATAGTGGGTAGGTGTTAAATAACGAGGACATTCCTATTATGTGAGAGTCCACGTGTGGTATCTGTTCCGATGGATACTACACCCTATAGACCGGTGTTGTCTTGGCCTTCGGGGCATGATTCCGCCGGTCTATGGGCCTGTCCTGTGCAGTTCTAGGAGGTCCATCCTCCCAGGCTTTGCCTCTCCTCTTTGGGGAGGAGTAAGTTGATAGCTTACTGCCTGAGGCGCCCCTACCGGGGAATGCCGACGGGGCTGTCCAGGCAATTTTTAATGGCTAAAGCGCTCACGTTCTCGGGCGCTGGCTTTTAAAATCCCACTTTCCGACCTTGTGTCACATACTCCTATAGTGGGTAGGTGTTAAATATCGAGGACATTCCTATTATGTGAGTGTCCACGTGTGGTATCTGTTCCGATGGATACTACACCCTATGGACCGGTGTTGTCTTGGCCTTCGGGGCATGATTCCGCCGGTCTATGGGTCTGTCCTGTGCAGTTCTAGGAGGTCCACCCTCCCAGGCTTTGCCTCTCCTCTTTGGGGAGGAGTAAGTTGATAGCTTACTGCCTGAGGCGCCCCTACCGGGGAATGCCGACGGGGCTGTTCAGGCAATTTTTAATGGCTAAAGCGCTCACGTTCTCGGGCGCTGGCTTTTCAAATCCCACTTTCCGACCTTGTGTCACATACTCCTATAGTGGGTAGGTGTTAAATATCGAGGACATTCCTATTTTGTGAGTGTCCACGTGTGGTATCTGTTCCGATGGATACTACACCCTATAGACCGGTGTTGTCTTGGCCTTCGGGGCATGATTCCGCCGGTCTATGGGTCTGTCCTGTGAAGTTCTAGGAGGTCCACCCTCCCAGGCTTTGCCTCTCCTCTTTGGGGAAGAGTAAGTTGATAGCTTACTGCCTGAGGCGCCCCTACCGGGGAATGCCGACGGGGCTGTCAAGGCAATTTTTAATGGCTAAAGCGCTCACGTTCTCGGGCGCTGGCTTTTCAAATCCCACTTTCCGACCTTGTTTCACATACTCCTATAGTGGGTAGGTGTTAAATATCGAGGACATTCCTATTATGTGAGTGTCCACGTGTGGTATCTGCTCCGATGGATACTACACCCTATAGACCGGTGTTGTCTTGGCCTTCGGGGCATGATTCCGCCGGTCTATTGGTCTGTCCTGTGCAGTTCTAGGAGGTCCACCCTCCCAGGCTTTGCCTCTCCTCTTTGGGGAGGAGTAAGTTGATAGCTTACTGCCTGAGGCGCCCCTACCGGGGAATGCCGACGGGGCTGTCCAGGCAATTTTTAATGGCTAAAGCGCTCACGTTCTCGGGCGCTGGCTTTTCAAATCCCACTTTCCGACCTTGTGTCACATACTCCTATAGTGAGTAGGTGTTAAATATCGAGGACATTCCTATTTTGTGAGTGTCCACGTGTGGTATCTGTTCCGATGGATACTACACCCTATAGACCGGTGTTGTCTTGGCCTTCGGGGCATGATTCCGCCGGTCTATGTGTCTGTCCTGTGAAGTTCTAGGAGGTCCACCCTCCCAGGCTTTGCCTCTCCTCTTTGGGGAAGAGTAAGTTGATAGCTTACTGCCTGAGGCGCCCCTACCGGGGAATGCCGACGGGGCTGTCCAGGCAATTTTTAATGGCTAAAGCGCTCACGTTCTCGGGCGCTGGCTTTTCAAATCCCACTTTCCGACCTTGTGTCACATACTCCTAATGTGGGTAGGTGTTAAATATCGAGGACACTCCTATCATGTGAGTGTCCACGTGTGGTATCTGTTCCGATGGATACTACACCCAATAGACCCGTGTTGTCTTGGCCTTCGAGGCATGATTCCGCCGGTCTATGGGTCTGTCCTGTGCAGTTCTAGGAGGTCCACCCTCCCAGGCTTTGCCTCTCCTCTTTGGGGAGGAGTAAGTTGATAGCTTACTGCCTGAGGCGCCCCTACCGGGGAATGCCGACGGGGCTGTCCAGGCAATTTTTAATGGCTAAAGCGCTCACGTTCTCGGGCGCTGGCTTTTCAAATCCCACTTTCCGACCTTGTGTCACATACTCCTATAGTGGGTAGGTGTTAAATATCGAGGACACTCCTATTATGTGAGTGTCCACGTGTGGTATCTGTTCCCATGGATACTACACCCTATAGACCGGTGTTGTCTTGGCCTTCGGGGCATGATTCCGCCGGTCTATGGGTCTGTCCTGTGCAGTTCTAGGAGGTCCACCCTCCCAGGCTTTGCCTCTCCTCTTTGGGGAGGAGTAAGTTGATAGCTTACTGCCTGAGGCGCCCCTACCGGGGAATGCCGACGGGGCTGTCCAGGCAATTTTGAATGGCTAAAGCGCTCACGTTCTCGGGCGCTGGCTTTTCAAATCCCACTTTCCGACCTTGTTTCACATACTCCTATAGTGGGTAGGTGTTAAATATCGAGGACATTCCTATTATGTGAGTGTCCACGTGTGGTATCTGCTCCGATGGATACTACACCCTATAGACCGGTGTTGTCTTGGCCTTCGGGGCATGATTCCACCGGTCTATTGGTCTGTCCTGTGCAGTTCTAGGAGGTCCACCCTCCCAGGCTTTGCCTCTCCTCTTTGGAGAAGAGTAAGTTGATAGCTTACTGCCTGAGGCGCCCCTACCGGGGAATGCCGACGGGGCTGTCCAGGCAATTTTTAATGGCTAAAGCGCTCACGTTCTCGGGCGCTGGCTTTTCAAATCCCACTTTCCGACCTTGTGTCACATACTCCTATAGTGGGTAGGTGTTAAATATCGAGGACATTCCTATTTTGTGAGTGTCCACGTGTGGTATCTGTTCCGATGGATACTACACCCTATAGACCGGTGTTGTCTTGGCCTTCGGGGCATGATTCCGCCGGTCTATGGGTCTGTCCTGTGAAGTTCTAGGAGGTCCACCCTCCCAGGCTTTGCCTCTCCTCTTTGGGGAAGAGTAAGTTGATAGCTTACTGCCTGAGGCGCCCCTACCGGGGAATGCCGACGGGGCTGTCAAGGCAATTTTTAATGGCTAAAGCGCTCACGTTCTCGGGCGCTGGCTTTTCAAATCCCACTTTCCGACCTTGTTTCACATACTCCTATAGTGGGTAGGTGTTAAATATCGAGGACATTCCTATTATGTGAGTGTCCACGTGTGGTATCTGCTCCGATGGATACTACACCCTATAGACCGGTGTTGTCTTGGCCTTCGGGGCATGATTCCGCCGGTCTATTGGTCTGTCCTGTGCAGTTCTAGGAGGTCCACCCTCCCAGGCTTTGCCTCTCCTCTTTGGGGAGGAGTAAGTTGATAGCTTACTGCCTGAGGCGCCCCTACCGGGGAATGCCGACGGGGCTGTCCAGGCAATTTTTAATGGCTAAAGCGCTCACGTTCTCGGGCGCTGGCTTTTCAAATCCCACTTTCCGACCTTGTGTCACATACTCCTATAGTGGGTAGGTGTTAAATATCGAGGACATTCCTATTTTGTGAGTGTCCACGTGTGGTATCTGTTCCGATGGATACTACACCCTATAGACCGGTGTTGTCTTGGCCTTCGGGGCATGATTCCGCCGGTCTATGGGTCTGTCCTGTGAAGTTCTAGGAGGTCCACCCTCCCAGGCTTTGCCTCTCCTCTTTGGGGAAGAGTAAGTTGATAGCTTACTGCCTGAGGCGCCCCTACCGGGGAATGCCGACGGGGCTGTCCAGGCAATTTTTAATGGCTAAAGCGCTCACGTTCTCGGGCGCTGGCTTTTCAAATCCCACTTTCCGACCTTGTGTCACATACTCCTAATGTGGGTAGGTGTTAAATATCGAGGACATTCCTATTATGTGAGTGTCCACGTGTGGTATCTGTTCCGATGGATACTACACCCTATAGACCGGTGTTGTCTTGGCCTTCGGGGCATGATTCCGCCGGTCTATGGGTCTGTCCTGTGCAGTTCTAGGAGGTCCACCCTCCCAGGCTTTGCCTCTCCTCTTTGGGGAGGAGTAAGTTGATAGCTTACTGCCTGAGGCGCCCCTACCGGGGAATGCCGACTGGGCTGTCCAGGCAATTTTTAATGGCAAAAGCGCTCACGTTCTCGGGCGCTGGCTTTTCAAATCCCACTTTCCGACCTTGTGTCACATACTCCTATAGTGGGTAGGTGTTAAATATCGAGGACATTCCTATTTTGTGAGTGTCCACGTGTGGTATCTGTTCCGATGGATACTACACCCTATAGACCGGTGTTGTCTTGGCCTTCGGGGCATGATTCCGCCGGTCTATGGGTCTGTCCTGTGAAGTTCTAGAAGGTCCACCCTCCCAGGCTTTGCCTCTCCTCTTTGGGGAGGAGTAAGTTGATAGCTTACTGCCTGAGGCGCCCCTACCGGGGAATGCCGACGGGGCTGTCCAGGCAATTTTTAATGGCTAAAGCGCTCACGTTCTCGGGCGCTGGCTTTTCAAATCTCACTTTCCACCTTGTGTCACATACTCCTAATGTGGGTAGGTGTTAAATATCGAGGACATTCCTATTATGTGAGTGTCCACGTGTGGTATCTGTTCCGATGGATACTACACCCTATAGACCGGTGTTGTCTTGGCCTTCGGGGCATGATTCCGCCGGTCTATGGGTCTGTCCTGTGCAGTTCTAGGAGGTCCACACTCCCAGGCTTTGCCTCTCCTCTTTGGGGAGGAGTAAGTTGATAGCTTACTGCCTGAGGCGCCCCTACCGGGGCATGCCGACGGGGCTGTCCAGGCAATTTTTAATGGCTAAAGCGCTCACGTTCTCGGGCGCTGGCTTTTCAAATCCCACTTTCCGACCTTGTGTCACATACTCCTATAGTGGGTAGGTGTTAAATATCGAGGACATTCCTATTTTGTGAGTGTCCACGTGTGGTATCTGTTCCGATGGATACTACACCCTATAGACCGGTGTTGTCTTGGCCTTCGGGGCATGATTCCGCCGGTCTATGGGTCTGTCCTGTGCAGTTCTAGGAGGTCCACCCTCCCAGGCTTTGCCTCTCCTCTTTGGGGAGGAGTAAGTTGATAGCTTACTGCCTGAGGCGCCCCTACCGGGGAATGCCGACGGGGCTGTCCAGGCAATTTTTAATGGCTAAAGCGCTCACGTTCTCGGGCGCTGGCTTTTCAAATCCCACTTTCCGACCTTGTGTCACATACTCCTATAGTGGGTAGGTGTTAAATATCGAGGACATTCCTATTATGTGAGTGTCCACGTGTGGTATCTGTTCCGATGGATACTACACCCTATAGTCCGGTGTTGTCTTGGCCTTCGGCGCATGATTCCGCCGGTCTATGGGTCTGTCCTGTGCAGTTCTAGGAGGTCCACCCTCCCAGGCTTTGCCTCTCCTCTTTGGGGAGGAGTAAGTTGATAGCTTACTGCCTGAGGCGCCCCTACCGGGGAATGCCGACGGGGCTGTCCAGGCAATTTTTAATGGCTAAAGGGCTCACGTTCTCGGGCGCTGGCTTTTCAAATCCCACTTTCCGACCTTGTGTCACATACTCCTAATGTGGGTAGGTGTTAAATATCGAGGACATTCCTATTATGTGAGTGTCCAAGTGTGGTATCTGTTCCGATGGATACTACACCCTATAGACCGGTGTTGTCTTGGCCTTCGGGGCATGATTCCGCCGGTCTATTGGTCTGTCCTGTGCAGTTCTAGGAGGTCCACCCTCCCAGGCTTTGCCTCTTCTCTTTGGGGAGGAGTAAGTTGATAGCTTACTGCCTGAGGCGCCCCTACCGGGGAATGCCGACGGGGCTGTCCAGGCAATTTTTAATGGCTAAAGCGCTCACGTTCTCGGGCGCTGGCTTTTCATATCCCACTTTCCGACCTTGTGTCACATACTCCTATAGTGGGTAGGTGTTAAATATCGAGGACATTCCTATTTTGTGAGTGTCCACGTGTGGTATCTGTTCCGATGGATACTACACCCTATAGACCGGTGTTGTCTTGGCTTTCGGGGCATGATTCCGCCGGTCTATGGGTCTGTCCTGTGAAGTTCTAGGAGGTCCACCCTCCCAGGCTTTGCCTCTCCTCTTTGGGGAGGAGTAAGTTGTTAGCTTACTGCCTGAGGCGCCCCTACTGGGGAATGCCGACGGGGCTGTCCAGGCAATTTTTAATGGCTAAAGCGCTCACGTTCTCGGGCGCTGGCTTTTCAAATCCCACTTTCCGACCTTGTGTCACATACTCCTAATGTGGGTAGGTGTTAAATATCGAGGACATTCCTATTATGTGAGTGTCCACGTGTGGTATCTGTTCCGATGGATACTACACCCTATAGACCGGTGTTGTCTTGGCCTTCGGGGCATGATTCCGCCGGTCTATGGGTCTGTCCTGTGCAGTTCTAGGAGGTCCACCCTCTTAGGCTTTGCCTCTCCTCTTTGGGGAGGAGTAAGTTGATAGCTTACTGCCTGAGGCGCCCCTACCGGGGAATGCCGACTGGGCTGTCCAGGCAATTTTTAATGGCTAAAGCGCTCACGTTCTCGGGCGCTGGCTTTTCAAATCCCACTTTCCGACCTTGTGTCACATACTCCTATAGTGGGTAGGTGTTAAATATCGAGGACATTCCTATTTTGTGAGTGTCCACGTGTGGTATCTGTTCCGATGGATACTACACCCTATAGACCGGTGTTGTCTTGGCCTTCGGGGCATGATTCCGCCGGTCTATGGGTCTGTCCTGTGAAGTTCTAGGAGGTCCACCTTCCCAGGCTTTGCCTCTCCTCTTTGGGGAGGAGTAAGTTGATAGCTTACTGCCTGAGGCGCCCCTACCGGGGAATGCCGACGGGGCTGTCCAGGCAATTTTTAATGGCTAAAGCGCTCACGTTCTCGGGCGCTGGCTTTTCAAATCCCACTTTCCGACCTTGTGTCACATACTCCTAATGTGGGTAGGTGTTAAATATCGAGGACATTCCTATTATGTGAGTGTCCACGTGTGGTATCTGTTCCGATGGATACTACACCCTATAGACCGGTGTTGTCTTGGCCTTCGGGGCATGATTCCGCCGGTCTATGATTCTGTCTTGTGCAGTTCAAGGAGGTCCACTCTCCCAGGCTTTACCTCTCCTCTTTGGGGAGGAGTAAGTTGATAGCTTACTGCTTGAGGCGCCCCTAGCGGGGAATGCCGACTGGGCTGTCCAGGCAATTTTTAATGGCTAAAGCGCTCACGTTCTCTGGCGCTGGCTTTTCAAATCCCACTTTCCGACCTTGTGTCACATACTCCTATAGTGGGTAGGTGTTAAATATCGAGGACATTCCTATTTTGTGAGTGTCCACGTGTGGTATCTGTTCCGATGGATACTACACCCTATAGACCGGTGTTGTCTTGGCCTTCGGGGCATGATTCCGCCGGTCTATGATTCTGTCCTGTGAAGTTCTAGGAGGTCCACCCTCCAAGGCTTTGCCTCTCCTCTTTGGGGAGGAGTAAGTTGATAGCTTACTGCCTGAGGCGCCCCTACCGGGGAATGCCGACGGGGCTGTCCAGGCAATTTTTAATGGCTAAAGCGCTCACGTTCTCGGGCACTGGTATTTCAAATCCCACTTTCCGACCTTGTGTCACATACTCCTACAGTAGGTAGATGTTAAATATCGAGGACATTCCTATCATGTGAGTGTCCACGTGTGGTATCTGTTCCGATGGATACTACACCCTATAGACCGGTGTTGTCTTGGCCTTCGGGGCATGATTTCGCCGGTCTACTGGTCTGTCCTGTGCAGTTCTAGGAGGTCCACCCTCCCAGGCTTTGCCTCTCCTCTTTGGGGAGGAGTAAGTTGATAGCTTACTGCCTGAGGCGCCCCTACCGGGGAATGCCGACGGGGCTGTCCAGGCAATTTTTAATGGCTAAAGCGCTCACGTTCTCGGGCGCTGGCTTTTCAAATCCCACTTTCCGACCTTGTGTCACATACTCCTATAGTGGGTAGGTGTTAAATATCGAGGAAATTCCTATTATGTGAGAGTCCACGTGTGGTATCTGTTCCGATGGATACTACACCCTATAGACCGGTGTTGTCTTGGCCTTCGGGGCATGATTCCGCCGGTCTATGGGTCTGTCCTGTGCAGTTCTAGGAGGTCCACCCTCCCAGGCTTTGCCTCTCCTCTTTGGGGAGGAGTAAGTTGATAGCTTACTGCCTGAGGCGCCCCTACCGGGGAATGCCGACGGGGCTGTCCAGGCAATTTTTAATGGCTAAAGCGCTCACGTTCTCGGGCGCTGGCTTTTCAAATCCCACTTTCCGACCTTGTGTCACATACTCCTATAGTGGGTAGGTGTTAAATATCGAGGACATTCCTATTATGTGAGTGTCCACGTGTGGTATCTGATCCGATGGATACTACACCCTATAGACCGGTGTTGTCTTGGCCTTCGGGGCATGATTCCGCCGGTCTATGGGTCTGTCCTGTGCAGTTCTAGGAGGTCCACCCTCCCAGGCTTTGCCTCTCCTCTTTGGGGAGGAGTAAGTTGATAGCTTACTGCCTGAGGCGCCCCTACCGGGGAATGCCGACTGGGCTGTCCAGGCAATTTTTAATGGCTAAAGCGCTCACGTTCTCTGGCACTGGTATTTCAAATCCAACTTTCCGACCTTGTGTCACATACTCCTACAGTAGGTAGATGTTAAATATCGAGGACATTCCTATCATGTGAGTGTCCACGTGTGGTATCTGTTCCGATGGATACTACACCCTATAGACCGGTGTTGTCTTGGCCTTCGGGGCATGATTTCGCCGGTCTACTGGTCTGTCCTGTGCAGTTCTAGGAGGTCCACCCTCCCAGGCTTTGCCTCTCCTCTTTGGGGAGGAGTAAGTTGATAGCTTACTGCCTGAGGCGCCCCTACCGGGGAATGCCGACGGGGCTGTCCAGGCAATTTTTAATGGCTAAAGCGCTCACGTTCTCGGGCGCTGGCTTTTCAAATCCCACTTTCCAACCTTGTGTCACATACTCCTATAGTGGGTAGGTGTTAAATATCGAGGAAATTCCTATTATGTGAGAGTCCACGTGTGGTATCTGTTCCGATGGATACTACACCCTATAGACCGGTGTTGTCTTGGCCTTCGGGGCATGATTCCGCCGGTCTATGGGTCTGTCCTGTGCAGTTCTAGGAGGTCCACCCTCCCAGGCTTTGCCTCTCCTCTTTGGAGAGGAGTAAGTTGATAGCTTACTGCCTGAGGCGCCCCTACCGGGGAATGCCGACGGGGCTGTCCAGGCAATTTTTAATGGCTAAAGCGCTCACGTTCTCGGGCGCTGGCTTTTCAAATCCCACTTTCCGACCTTGTGTCACATACTCCTACAGTAGGTAGGTGTTAAATATCGAGGACATTCCTATCATGTGACTGTCCACGTGTGGTATCTGTTCCGATGGATACTAAACCCTATAGACCGGTGTTGTCTTGGCCTTCGGGGCATGATTCCGCCGGTCTATGGGTCTGTCCTGTGCAGTTCTAGGAGGTCCACCCTCCCAGGCTTTGCCTCTCCTCTTTAGGGAGGAGTAAGTTGATAGCTTACTGCCTGATGCGCCCCTACCGGGGAATGCCGACGGGGCTGTCCAGGCAATTTTTAATGGCTAAAGCGCTCACGTTCTCGGGCGCTGGCTTTTCAAATCCCACTTTCCGACCTTGTGTCACATACTCCTATAGTGGGTAAGTGTTAAATATCGAGGACATTCCTATTTTGTGAGTGTCCACGTGTGGTATCTGTTCCGATGGATACTACACCCTATAGACCGGTGTTGTCTTGGCCTTCGGGGCATGATTCCGCCGGTCTATTGGTCTGTCCTGTGCAGTTCTAGGAGGTCCACCCTCCCAGGCTTTGCCTCTCCTCGTTGGGGAGGAGTAAGTTGATAGCTTACTGCCTGAGGCGCCCCTACCGGGGAATGCCGACGGGGCTGTCCAGGCAATTTTTAATGGCTAAAGCGCTCACGTTCTCGGGCGCTGGCTTTTCAAATCCCACTTTCCGACCTTGTGTCACATACTCCTAATGTGGGTAGGTGTTAAATATCGAAGACATTCCTATTATGTGAGTGTCCACGTGTGGTATCTGTTCCGATGGATACTACACCCTATAGACCGGTGTTGTCTTGGCCTTCAAGGCATAGATCGGCCGGTCTATGGGTCTGTCCTGTGCAGTTCTAGGAGGTCCACCCTCCCAGGCTTTGCCTCTCCTCTTTGGGGAGGAGTAAGTTGATAGCTTACTGCCTGAGGCGCCCCTACCGGGGAATGCCGACGGGGCTGTCCAGGCAATTTTTAATGGCTAAAGTTCTCACGTTCTCGGGCGCTGGCTTTTCAAATCCCACTTTCCGACCTTGTGTCACATACTCCTATAGTGTGTAGGTGTTAAATATCGAGGAAATTTCTATTATGTGAGAGTCCACGTGTGGTATCTGTTCCGATGGATACTACACCCTATAGACCGGTGTTGTCTTGGCCTTCGGGGCATGATTCCGCCGGTCTATGGGTCTGTCCTGTGCAGTTCTAGGAGGTCCAACCTCCCAGGCTTTGCCTCTCCTCTTTGGGGAGGAGTAAGTTGATAGCTTACTGCCTGAGGCGCCCCTACCGGGGAATGCCGACGGGGCTGTCCAGGCAATTTTTAATGGCTAAAGCGCTCACGTTCTCGGGCGCTGGCTATTCAAATCCCACTTTCCGACCTTCTGTCACATACTCCTATAGTGGGTAGGTGTTAAATATCGAGGACATTCGTATTATGGGAGAGTCCACGTGTGGTATCTGTTCCGATGGATACTACACCCTATAGACCGGTGTTGTCTTGGCCTTCGGGGCATGATTCCGCCGGTCTATGGGTCTGTCCTGTGCAATTCTAGGAGGTCCACCCTCCCAGGCTTTGCCTCTCCTCTTTGGGGATGAGTAAGTTGATAGCTTACTGCCTGAGGCGCCCCTACCGGGGAATGCCGACGGGGCTGTCCAGACAATTTTAATGGCTAAAGCGGTCACGTTCTCGGGCGCTGGCTTTTCAAATCCCACTTTCCGACCTTGTGTCACATACTCCTATAGTGGGTAGGTGTTAAATATCGAGGACATTCCTATTATGTGAGAGTCCACGTGTGGTATCTGTTCCGATGGATACTACACCCTATAGACCGGTGTTGTCTTGGCCTTCGGGGCATGATTCCGCCGGTCTATGGGTCTGTCCTGTGCAGTTCTAGGAGGTCCACCCTCCCAGGCTTTGCCTCTCCTCTTTGGGGAGGAGTAAGTTGATAGCTTACTGCCTGAGGCGCCCCTACCGGGGAATGCCGACGGGGCTGTCCAGGCAATTTTTAATGGCTAAAGCGCTCACGTTCTCGGGCGCTGGCTTTTCAAATCCCACTTTCCGACCTTGTGTCACATACTCTTACAGTAGGTAGGTGTTAAATATCGAGGACATTCCTATCATGTGAGTGTCCACGTGTGGTATCTGTTCCGATGGATACTACACCCTATAGACCGGTGTTGTCTTGGCCTTCGGGGCATGATTCCGCCGGTCTATGGGTCTGTCCTGTGCAGTTCTAGGAGGTCCACCCTCCCAGGCTTTGCCTCTCCTCTTTGGGGAGGAGTAAGTTGATAGCTTACTGCCTGAGGCGCCCCTACCGGGGAATGCCGACGGGGCTGCCCACGCAATTTTTAGTGGCTTAAGCGCTCACCTCTCGGGCGCTGGCTTTTCAAATCCCACTTTCCGACCTTGTGTCACATACTCCTATAGTGGGTAGGTGTTAAATATAGAGGACATTCCTATTCATGTTTTACCGCATGGTAGGAATCCGGTCATATCCTACCACATTTAGTGGCGTTACTGTATTGCTATGAATAAATACATTGTATATTTTAACCTGTCACAATTTGTGGTTGTTATCTTTGTGACCCCTAGTACGGGTCTACAACACTAAAATTATTGTTAATTTAATTAATGCATTCTATAACCTCTCGTTGTTAAAGCTCTCAACATTTAAATTTCCGATTTTGTAGTATAATCTTCTAGCGAAAGCTGCCTTTAATTGTTTTGTTTTCATTGGCACTTTCAGTGTAATATGTTTTTTGAACGGTGGGAACTGAGTTTCGATCAGGGGTAAAATAAGACGTGTTTCGTCTTTAAATTAACAGGGGTGAAGTAATTTACGTTACGTAAATATTGATGAGATTAAAATAACAATTACTTCATGTTAACATTTATTTATTAATTAATAAATACTGAACATTTCATTAAAATCGGATAATTTTCTGATTTCCTTTTGGATTTTTTGAATCAGAAGTATTCAACTTTTCGATAAGAAACACATTACCTTTTACTTTCGTTACCAGTCCCTAGTATAAGAACGTTGAGCATTAGCTCAGTTAAATACTTTGGTTTGGAAAAGATGCCGTTTTAAAACTGTCCTTAATTCACTTATTAGAGGATAGATGAGTGTGCATTGCCCCCGATAAATTTGCACAAACATAAAAAATATCAGCCAATAGTTATCTTACGAATATGTAAATTCTATAATAAGTAAGTATGGAGATTAGAATTTCGAGGCAGGAGCAATGCAATGTTGAGAACCGGAAGGTGGTATATAGGATGCAGAAAAATAAATGACAAGATACGGTAACTCTCAGATCAATTCATTTATATTTCAAAAAATGAAATATAAAGACAGTAAATTGTAAAATTGGTGGATTTACTGCTAAATATTTAAAGGTCCGGAATGATAGAAACTTTAATCATTTGGAGAGTAACACCCCCTCTTCTAAAAAGATAACAAAAAAATACACCGGCTGTGTCAGTTGAGGAAAGCACAGAGGACGCTGATATAAGACACTATCCTATCCTATGACAATTGACATCTGTTTTTTAAACCAACGGATTTAATAAGCTACTGCTCGGGATAGGGTAACGAAAGTAAAAAAGTAATGTGTTTCATACCCAATTCTATAATATTTTATACTAGAAATATTCTACCAGCGCAACGCTGGGTAATCCTATTCTAAATTCTATAAAATAAAATGTTAATATGAAGTAATTTTTTTTATAATCTCATCGATATTTACGTCACGTAAATTACTTTACTCCTTTTAATTTCGAGGAATAAATAGTCTTATTTCATCCATGATCGAAACTCAGTACCCACCTTTCCAAAAGGATAACACCATGAAAGTGCAAATGAAAAGAAAACAATTCAAGCAGCTTTCGCTAAAAAATTATACTACAAACTCGGAAATTTAAATGTAATAAAATGATATATATTGAGAGCTTAAAAATTCTATAGAATAATGTGTTTTCCTGCCTCAAAATGTTATATATATATTTGTTTTTACTTTAGATATGTTCAGATAATTTTGAAGTATCACTATGAATAACGTTTAATTATTTTAATTTATATCCTTATATACGTATATATGCTTAACATGTAATGGCTATATTTTCGCGCGGATTTTCCCTTATGTATCAAACAAACAAGAGTTGTGATGAATAAATCAATACTACGTGATTTCAGAATAGATGTTAATGCAAAATTATTTTGCCTGTCGGTTGCTTTTCGTTTGAGCTTTTAGTTATGGCCGACCAAAGTATAATTAAAAGATCGCATTACCGGAAGTGTGTCAAAGCTGCCATGTTGGTTGCCCGTGGAGACCAGCTCAATGTGGTCGAGGAACGGAAACAATAGATTGTTAGTATAAAGTCGGGTAATAACAGCGAATAGATGAAAAACTCGAAGGCAAGCTTCAAAGTTACAAACTTCCAGAGTCAAGTAATACATATATATATATATATATATATATATATATATATATATATATATATATATATATATATATATGAACTAGAAAGAGACAACATTAAGTAAATATAATCTTAGCAGATCCGTAACACGCAGAGTCTGTGATTACATTAAAATATTAAAATGGTTACATTTATTATTCCTTGTCAAATATTTACTGTAAAACTGTGCTATTGACCTTCTGGATAATATAATCACATTTTTGGAGTTATGTCAAGCGCTATCTAAGCCATAAATAGAGCTTTATTCAGAAGTATCGGTGAAATGAAATGGTAATAATAGTCAGATGTTTAGAAGTGAATATTTTGTTTACATTTCACACACTAATTTAAGGGATCATTCTTGAAGTTCACTGTATGGTCTGGCTCCGTACACCTATAACGTACAGCAAGACGAGCAAGTATGTTCAGCTGAAATCGAACTCTGGCCGTCTTGTCAACACTAAGTCATTTCCGACTACGTCCCCAGCACAAGACACGAAACGTAATGCTTATATAGGGATCATTTACTGCCTCGAACGCTCTTTGCTTTTACTAAGATGTATGCAGTATCTTTAATAGCAGCCAGCGACTTACTTACAAGAGAGCTCAACATATGAAGGGAGTAGAGGCATATGTACTCTTCCATAGGAACACTGGCACACTGTATCGTATAGATTGTCAGTTTCTACACGGGCAAGTGTCTAAAGCTACAAGCAAAACCGTTTGATCAACAGTAAGTAATTACAGCACAAAGACAAACACTCTCTCTCTAAGTTTCTCTCTTTATATACATATATATATATATATATATATATATATATATATATATATATATATATATTGTCAATATATATATATATAAATTCACGTGCGAACTGAAGGTAAAGTAGAAGTTTTGCTGGGGTTGACCGGGACTCAATGACGAAAATAAACTACCGATGTAATACAAGAAGGCATGAAAATACGAATAAAACAATACAAATCTTCCCTACGATGAATTAGAAAACAACAAAAAACATCAAACAAAGTATCAAGACAAAAAAAGGCAAAAATGAAACCAAAAATTAATTCGAATAAATCTAGTCACACGATTGTATGAACCCAAATGTTCTTGGAAAAAATGATTATTATTTTGCGAGTTTTTGTCTTTATTTCTTTTTCGTAATCTTAGTAACATATTTTGATACGATAATCTCACAGAAAATTGTAAATAATAAATGTTACCGTTAAGTACCCGTCATATCACTGAATTTACGCGCTAATATTAAGATAGGTGATCCGTTTTTGATTCTCGGAGATATAAGCAAAATACTCTACCTAGATAGATACCATTTTGCTGAGAGTATTAATTAAATAAAAATACATGCACAATGTCACCGGAAATTTAAACAGCTGAAGTTTAAAGTAAGTGAAATCAAATCCAATGAAAATCTATGAAATAAAAAAAAAACAGAAACACTTTTATGTAAAACGAGAAAAATCACAGATACTACAAATAAGACTACAAGTGTTGACATTTAAGAGTATTCACGAATAAATAGAAAAAGGAGCAAACTTCTAGCCCATACGAAAACACGTTAGTTCTAAAAAAAAGTATCAAATAAAATAAATAAGACGTAAAATAATTGTTCAAGTATTAGAATAAATAAAAATACAAGTTGTTTTTAAAATTAAGAAAAGTAAATGTGATCCGCTCTCCACTTCCGATCACTACTACTTGAATAATAAAGTATACGTTGTCTCTCTACACGATCACTACTACGTGAATAAAGTATGAGTTGTCTCCCCTTGCGATCACTACAAATTGAGTAAGTAACGTATCAGTTGTCTCCCCCTGCGATCACTACTATTAAATAAGTAAAGTATGACTTGTCTCTCCTTGCGATCCTTACAACTTAAATAAAAATGTAAGACTTGTCTCCTCCTGCGATCACTACTACTTAAATAAAAATGTACGACTTGTCTCCTCCTGCGATCACTACAACTTAAATAAAAATGTAAGACTTGTCTCCTCTTGCGATCACTACTACTTAAATAAAAATGTAAGACTTGTCTCCTCCTGCGATCACTACTACTTAAATAAAAATGTAAGACTTGTCTCCTCCTGCGATCACTACTACTTAAATAAAAATGTAAGACTTGTCTCCTCCTGCGATCACTACTACTTAAATAAGTAATGTAAGACTGGTCTCTTCGTGCTATCACACTACTTGAAGGAGTTAAATATGAGCTGTCTTCTTTTGGGCTCATTACGTTAAATAAGTAAAGTATGAGTTGTCTACACCTGCGACAACTACTACTTGAATAGGTTAAGTATCACTTGTTTTCTCCTGCGATCATTACTACTTAAATAATTAAGTATTAATTCCCTTACTTCACGATCACTACTACTTGAATAACTAAAGTGTGAGTTGTCTCTTTATGATCACTACTACTTGAATAACTAAAGTGGGAGTTGTCTCTTTATGATCACTACTACTTGAATAACTAAAGTGTGAGTTGTCTTTTTATGATCACTACTACTTGAATAACTAAAGTGTGAGTTGTCTCTTTATGATCACAACTACTTGAATAAGTAAAGTGTGAGTTGTCTCTTTATGATCACTACTACTTGAATGACTAAAGTGTGAGTTGTCTCTTTATGATCACTACTACTTGAATAACTAAAGTGTGAGTTGTCTCTTTATGATCACAACTACTTGAATAACTAAAGTGTAAGTTGTCTCTTTATGATCACAACTATTTGAATAACTAAAGTGTGAGTTGTCTCTTTATGATCACAACTACTTGAATAACTAAAGTGTGAGTTGTCTCTTTATGATCACAACTACTTGAATAACTAAAGTGTGAGTTGTCTCTTTATGATCACTACTACTTGAATAACTAACGTGTGAGTTGTCTCTTTATGATCATAACTACTTTAATAAGTAAAGTGTGAGTTGTCTCTTTATGATCACTACTACTTGAATAACTAAAGTGTGAGTTGTCTCTTTATGATCACAACTACTTGAATAACTAAAGTGTGAGTTGTCTCTTTATGATCATAACTACTTTAATAACTAAAGTGTGAGTTGTCTCTTTATAGTCACTACTACTTGAATAAGTAAAGTGGGAGTTGTCTCTTTATGATCACTACTACTTGAATAACTAAAGTGTGAGTTGTCTCTTTATGATCACAACTACTTGAATAAGTAAAGTGTGAGTTGTCTCTTTATGATCACTACTACTTGAATAACTAAAGTGTGAGTTGTCTCTTTATGATCACTACTACTTGAATAACTAAAGTGTGAGTTGTCTCTTTATGATCACTACTACTTGAATAACTAAAGTGTGAGTTGTCTCTTTATGATCACTACTACTTGAATAACTAAAGTGGGAGTTGTCTCTTTATGATCACTACTACTTGAATAACTAAAGTGTGAGTTGTCTCTTTATGATCACTACTACTTGAATAACTAAAGTGTGAGTTGTCTCTTTATGATCACTACTACTTGAATAACTAAAGTGTGAGTTGTCTCTTTATGATCACTACTACTTGAATAAGTAAAGTGTGAGTTGTTTCTTTATTATCACTACTACTTGAATAAGTAAAGTATAAGTTGTCTTTTTATGATCACTACTACTGTAATAACTAAAGTGTGAGTTGTCTCTTTATGATCACTACTACTTGAATAAGTAAAGTATGAGTTGTCTCTTTATAGTCACTACTACTTGAATAAGTAAAGTGTGAGTTGTCTCTTTATGATCACTACTACTTGAATAACTAAAGTGAGAGTTGTCTCTTTATGATCACTACTACTTGAATAAGTAAAGTGTGAGTTGTCTCTTTAAGATCACTACTACTTGAATAAGTAAAGTATGAGTTGTTTCTCCCTGCGATCTATACTACTTGAATAAGTAAAGTATGAGTTGTTTCTCCCTGCGATCTATACTACTTGAATAAGTAAAGTATGAGTTGTTTCTCCCTGCGATCTATACTACTTGAATAATAAAGTACAAGTTGTGTCCACGTGCTATTACTAGGATTTTAATAAGTAAAGTATTAATTGTCTCTCCTGCGATAAATACAACTTGAATAAGTAAAACATGTTGTCTCCCCTTGCATCAATTCTACTTAAATAAAAAAAGTAGAAGTTGTCTCTCACTGCGATTACTACTACATGAATATAGAAGTTAGTGCCTTACCTCTCGAGCATTACTACGTGGATTTGAATTATACCCCCTTTCTGATCATTACTACTTGAATATGTAAAGTGATGAGACATCTATCTTCGTGATTACTACTACATGAATATAAAGAGTAAAACATCAACCTTGGGGTTCTTTTCCGCAGCCTAGTAACTCTCGCTTCGCTTATTTTGTCTTTTAGTCCTCACATTCCATGAGTGATGTTACTTACAAAGGGGGTATAATTGCTGTTTTCTGGGTCAGAATCTATCAATATAACACTTATTGTTGGCTAGCTTTTGACCTTGAAATATTATTTTTAGCTCCTTATATAAAGTGGCTTCATGCCTTGTCTGGAGCGATTTTCATAAAAATAGAAATGTGTGAGTTATTGTATTTCAATAATGTAAACAACCATTAATCGCGACTTTTGTGGGATTATTAAAAGTGATTATTTTATTATTGTACTTTTAGAATATTAGTAACATGTGGTTGTATGTGGTGATTTGGTATTCATGTGAAAATAACTGCCACCTAGTAATAATTGTTTAGTTTAAAGCTGTATGATTTTACATTTATAGAATCTGATTATATATATATATATATATATATATATATATATATATATATATATATATATATATATATATATGAGTGAGAGATTTAAATATATAAAGTAAAGTCAACCGCATTCTCGAATTTTGTCATCGATGGCTTGAAATACATAATTCTGGTTATTCTGTTATTTTCTTGGCTCGTTGGATCTTGTTGTTTAGAACAATAACATGTAATTCTATTTATTTTTTTTTAGAACATACTTTGAAGGGGTCGGAATTAATTTAGTACAGACACCATCTTTATAACTTTGTATCAATGAATATAGAGTTAAGTTCCTTTTTTTAATATTACTATCTGGATAAGTTTCTTCCGATGAGCCTCCGTTTTCTAATTAAGTATTGAAAACATATTTCCCTGTTTATATCTGTTGAAACCGTTGAGGTTTGAGATATATTCACTAGTGAAGAGAATCTATTTATATCAATCTGTTTTCAGAAAGCAACAAGGGAAATCTGGAAACCCGTAAGCTTTCTTTCAGAATCGTATCCTTTCTGTTTTCATTAAGTCGCTTTAATTAATATTGCCTGTATTAATAAAGTAATCACACAAAACAACCGAGAATCGCGACTTCCGCTTATGTTTCTAGGTTTGAAACCAATTGCTTTTATATTTAAGAGTCTTCGGCTTTGCAATTAAAATGTCAGATTTATATAAATTTTATTAAAAATATGTATTTTAATTACAAAAATACACACACAGACACACATATATATATATATATATTTATATATATATTGGTTTAACACTTTCCGAAGTAATAGAGATTTGCGATTCTCAGTTGTCCTGTCCGATTACATATATTATTCGTAGCAACATAACGAATGAGTAAACATAAAGGAATAGGAAAACAAAATAAAAAATATAGAATATGTGCAAATAATTTGCTATATCATTGAATTGAATAAGCCTGATGTGTTTTGATATATAGTTCGGTTAAATAGAAAAAGAAAACGTTCGCATTTATTCATTTAGAAGTGCATAACACAAGAGGGGTAATTCAGTATATATTCAAACGAAATAATGAAATAATACATATGCTTATTCACCCAAAATATGAGAGTCATTACATGTAAACAATCTGCAAAAGTTAGCGGTAATAAGTAATAAAACTAAATGAAAAACATTTAAATGTTTAGAGTGTGGGATCACTTTTGAATATCAGTAACTTCCATGCAATAATGACAACACACTCCCGATCCAGATAATGTTTTGAAGAACAGAGGAGTCTATCTTTCTTAAGAAAATATTAGTTTATGCTGGCCCATTGATCCAGGATTGATCTAATGAAAAAACAAACAAACAAAAAGGCATGGACTGCATATGCTAGCATAGCAAGTTAAGGGCAGTCTCGCTACAGAATATAAATAGGTGGGCGAATGCATGCGTTTTGACTCTGGGTGGCCAATAATTCTTGCGGAATGTCTGGATTAGAGGGTCAAGGGACGGCTACTAAAACACAAATATATAAGTTATTATTTTATTTATACCGTGTTTGAACATATTTTTTAACAAAAACACATAGTGCCCCTCCCCAGCACACAACGACTGCTACATGTTCTTAACTACGTTCTTTTCTTCGGAAATGAGGGATCGTTTTACATTAAATTTATATATCGAAAGTGATACCCACGCTAAGGTATAAAACGTTTTTTTCATTTGTTCAGTTCTTTTTTCTACCAACTTTCTATGCTAAAATAATAGAATCTCATTAGGCATCGGGTACGATAGAGCACAGTGCTCCAGTAACACAAAAAATAAGGTATTTTAAAAAGTCAGTGAACATTAAGTTTGACACACATCTGATAAATAAAACATAACATATCGTTTAGTTCTCGTCACGCCGTTTATCACACGCTAACATCGAAAGACTGACGATTTTTTTTTCATTGGAGATTTACTACACTCTTTAGAGTGAGGCAACTCAGTGATCAGATAAGAATGCCGTGCAGGCTTTTAGGATCACATCACTCGGTCCTGATCAATGTTATCTACGCTTGCAAACTAAATATCTAGCTTTTGTATGATCACGATACAATTCAATGTTTTTCTTCATGTAGAGATAGCTTTCTGATTTGATTCATCATTTTCGTTAGGGTTGCAATTAACGCTTTGTAAACAACCTAGCAAAACTATCACCATGTTTTTTTTCTGTTAGAAGTGTATAGATAATTGCTATTTCTGAGACAATCTGATTTCTAGCTAACGAAAAATGTATGCTATCTTTTATCGCATCTAAGAACTATTAAAGATTCAATATCGCTTGAAAATGCGACTTTTCAACAAGCAATTGCGTGTTGTCGGCATTAAAAAGATTATAGATGCATCATAAAGGATCGACATTTGAACGATTTCCTTTTGTATAATGTGACTTATAAATCATTAAAATCATGATTGAATATTTTGTTTCATCTTACCGTAATTATTACCCCATAATTAATGTCCAAAACTTGTATTCCTATCCTGGTCCCTGCATGTTTTCCTTGTACGAGCTTCTTGTTAATCCTTCCCGACTGCAATAAGTTATTTCATACCTCAAATAGGACAGACGCGAGACAAAGACTGATGGAAGACATCGAATATTTATCACACTTGATCTTTGTTCCAAATCATTGGCTAGTGGGGAAAGGCCGAGGGGATAGAGAGAGAGAGAGCGATCGAAATCACTAATTAGTTATATTACACTACACCCAGTGCGTGCTCCCTTAAAGGGCTGACTATTCCCCATCACACTCTCTCTTTTAGCATTAAAATTATATTCACACAGTCTAACTATCTCCACCTCAAGTTGACACCGGATGATCTTTCATTTCATGTTATTCTCAACTAACTATTGTATATACTAGCAGGTCTAGTAAGCCAATATCCTTTGAAATTGTAGTTTGTTTCACATGCATGCTAATTTGATAACTATCCCTGGTTGCTTTTTCACAAAATATAATGTTTTATTTGAAAAAAAGGGAAACAATTCTGCATTGGACAAATACACGTTTGCCTTAGGTCAAAAAAGCCATTAAAATATTATTTTCTTGAATAGATTAACTCGAATTAATTTTTTTTCTGACTAACGTTTATCAAAATAAAATTGATATTAAAAATAACCTATTGGTTTTTTTAGGACGGAATTATCGAAGAAATATGTCGGAAATTCGACTAAATTAATGTCATAGGTTAGATAAAAAATAATCTAAATGCATAACACTTCCTAAAATACTTTAAATACATTTCTAAAAACGAGGGATCTATTGAATTGAAATACATCCTTAAGAATGAAATTAATATTTAAAAGTGTGTACAATTGGACGGGCTACATCGTTTTCAAAGATTAGATGTTTGAATTGTTTTTATTGGAACGATTTTTACTTTCATGGTTGCTTGAACACGTTGATTTTTCTGGTAATAAAAATAAGAGGAAGTTTATGGCAGGCGTATGTTCTGGCAAAACGTTTGTCTACCTCAAACGCATGTCTGTGTAATTGCTTTTCATGATTTACCGACCATCATTACGGATTTCGTAAAATAGATGTTATCTCGCACTGAATAAGTAGAGACTTATATAAATCAACAGACCATGAATAGGTATTGACACGTTTATACGTACATAAATACATTCACACACACACACACCCACATATATACATAGTAAGAGAATATGTATATATATATATATATATATATATATATATATATTATAGCTGTTTCGTCGTTTACGCATATATATATATATATATATATATATATATATATATATATACATATGCATATGTATATATATATATATCTATATATATATATATATATATATATATATATATAATATATATATATATATAGAAAGCTATGCACATATATATATATATATATATATATATATATATATATATATGGCAATTGAGCTACAAAGGCTCCCGCGTTTCATTCCCGGGGGAATCTTCAGGCTATATATCCATATATATATATATATATATATATATATATATATATATATATATATATATATATATATATATATATATATATATATAAAGAGAGAAACTTAGAGAGAGAGTGTTTGTCTTTGTGCTGTAATTACTTACTGTTGGTCAACCGGTTTTGCTTGTAGCTTTAGACACTTTCCTGTGTAGAAACTGGCAATCGATACGATACAGTGTGCCAGTGTTCCTATGGAAGAGAACATATGCCTCTACTCCCTTCATATGTTGAGCTCTCTTGTAAGTAAATCGCTGTCTGCTATTAAAGATACTGCATACATCTTAGTAAAAGCAAAGAGCGTTTGAGGCAGTAAATGATCTCTATATAAGCATTACGTTTCGTGTCTTGTGCTGAGGACGTAGTCGGAAATGACTTAGTGTTGACAAGACGGCCAGAGTTCGATCTCAGCTGAACATACTTGCTCGTCTTGCTGTACGTTATAGGTGTACGGAGCCAGACCATACAGTGAACTTCAAGAATGATCCCTTAAATTAGAGTGTGAAATGTAAACAAAATATTCACTTCTAAACATCTGACTATTATTACCATTTCATTTCACCGATACTTCTGAATAAAGCTCTATTTATGGCTTGAAAAGCGCTTGACTTAACTCCAAAATTGTGATTATATTAACCAGAAGGTCAATAGCACAGTTTTACAATCAATATTTGACAAGGAATAATAAATTTAACCATTTTAATATTTTAATGTAATCACAGACTCTGCGTGTTACGGATCTGCTAAGATTATATTTACTTATATTGTCTCTTTCTAGTTTATATATATATATATATATATATATATATATATATATATATATATATATATATATATATATATATTATATATATATATATATATATGTATATATATATATATGTATATATATATATATATATATATATATATATATATATTTATATATATATATATATATATATGTATATATATATGTATATATATATATATTTATATATATATATATATATATGTATATATATATGTATATATATATATATGTATATATATATATATATATATATATTTATATATATATATGTATATATATATATATATATATATATATGTATATATATATATATATGTATATATATATATATATATATATATATATATATATAAACTAGAAAGAGACTATATGAATTAATTGATAACTTCGGTTTAAAAATTACAATAAACATTAATGAAAAAGTAGTACTCTTTCTTGACTTAACACGTCACAAACCAGCTAATACACTGGAACCATACCGCAAACCTAACACAAAAGTATATTATGTCCATAAAAATTCCAGGTCTATTCTGAATTCCATATTACCTAATGTAGCTAAAAGCATATCCAGAATTTCATCTAACAGCCAGATATTTTATGAAAACTCCCAATATTACCTAAATGCTCAAAGAAATCCCGGGTATGGTCAAAGTATAAACTATCAAAATAACTCATAACACCGTAAACGTGGTATGCGCACATTGGTAGTAATTTGTCCAACATGTCGATGGTTTAGCAATAAATCACGTGCACAAATAAGAACCAAATATAAAAACAAATACTCATAAAAAGACCTAATCTAACCGTTGTAATAATACGAATATGACAATAACTTACTTATGGTTCAATCATCATTTTTATATAAATGTCGAAACGAATGTCCCCAAAAATGTCTTCAATATTTTAGAAGAGAACTTTAAAATCTCACACAAACATAGCGATCTCTTCACTACAATTATGATATCTTATTTCACAGTATCAAACTTGAAACAAAGAATAATAGATTGTAATACTAGTAAAGGTTAATATAACCCATGCAATTAACATCCTTATTATTCCGGGCCCTGAATGTGACATCATTAATAGAACTGCAGAACGTTTGAATTGCTTATTCCAGCATAAGAGCATCCTTAACAAATGTATAGTAAAACAATGTATATATAAGAACAATGTTAGTAGTAGGGCTTATCTGACGCGTATACACGTGGAGGATTGCATCAGGAGTCAGGCACTTTGGAGAACTGTAGAATCATCCAACCATTTTTTAAAAACCTAGCAAAAGATTTCAATTTCAGGTCTCTTGTTAAAGTCAGTCTTGCAACATACATTCATTTCAGCTCGGGCAAATGCAACAATACACTTTCTTCTCCATCGCACCACTTGCACAAGGACGGGAACAGATAATCAAAAAGATGTTGACCACCAATGATTTTCGAAGTGCTGCAATAGACAGCTGTTCCATTGGTGTAGATGTCAAGAAATCATCTGTGAATATGATTTAGAAGATTATTCCTTCAGATCATAGAAGTAACAGCTGTTTGCGGATGATTGTATATACAGATACGCTCGATTATGAGTTTTCGAATGAAATTATACACGTACAAATCATTAATCTTCCGTAAAACGAATTGAAATCTTTCCGTTATCAGTATCACAAAAAGTCAAACAATGAATAATGCCATTAAAATACGGTATAATGTCTTCCACTTCTAGGTACGGATTACGGAGACCAGTGACCCTAATCTCCCAACGATTAGCTACATTGACCAGTCGTAGACAATAAACCACTTGTCTATCGATGGATATTATATATATATATATATATATATATATATATATATATATATATATATATATATACTCGTGATCCGGGGTTTCTAATCGCATGATCGATAGTGAATAGTCATATCTCTACGCTGATGAGTCCCGATTATAACGAACAAAACGTACACGTACATAGATAATAAACAATAACAAATACTTATTATTTGTAGCTTCTAGAAAAAACCCGTCTGGAAGAGCACTGTGAGTAGTATTAACACAGCATGACGTCGCTAACTATAAATGCATCGGTCCTTTCATTAAGTAGAACGCTCTTATGACATCAAGCCGCCACATAAAGTGTTAAAATTATCACCGTTTATTCGCTGTTCAACAGCCGAGTGGTTCGAGCGTCTAGATTTGAGTTGCAAAAATAGATGTAATCATGGGTTTCGAATCGCATGACCGGTAGTTAATAATCATAGCTCTATGCTGATGCATACCGATTATAAAGGACGAACCGTATACGCACATAGATAATAACCAATAACAAATATTATATATATATACACACATATGTACATATATATATATATATATATATATATATATATATATATATATATATATATATATCAAGTTAACATTATTAACAATAACTTGCTTGTTATACATAGAATATTCGATTCTGTAGGGAATGTATACTCAACTTATTATTGTAATCAGCTAAAGTTCCGTCGAAAAAAGAGCTATAAAATATATAGCTATTTAGGAAAAAATCAGTATAAAAATAGTACTTCATTATTGTTGTCATGTTGACAACGAATCTTTAAAAAATGTAATTCCAGAGATATATTTGAAGACATAATGAAAATGCAAAAAGTTCAAAATACTCAAGTCAGATCATCGACTGTTCGTATTACTTGGAATATTTTTTCTACAGGTCGGTCATAAAAAACGTATTCGATTTAATCTTATTTAAGTACCATATAATTTCTCTCACTTCTAGTAACAGATTCGATACCTCAGTAAGTAAGGCAACCAACGCCACTTACTGACATTACTAGTTAAGACTTTGTTATGTCTAGCCACACCGATGAGTCGTAGACAATCAAAGTGATGTCTGTGGATGTTTATATATATATATATATATATATATATATATATATATATATGTGTGTGTGTGTATTTGTGTATGTGCTTGTCTATGTATTTATGTATGTGCTTATGTATATATTGAGAGATATAGATAACGAAAGAGTAAGAGAGAGAGAGAGAGAGAGAGAAAGAGAATAAGACAGGTAGAAAAATGAATTCCACAATTATTTCATCGATTCCAATTATTTCTTTTTTAATTTGCCGACGAATCCCTTACGATATCCGGTTGCATTCCTTTGTGAACACAACCAATCGATCTCGTCTTTGACGTGAAATTGGGTAACACACAATTCAATACGCAACGGAATTGGACACGTCAAAACCATTGATTTTCTATAGTAATTAAATCGGATTCATATCGGATTCATACTAAAGAACAGACTCTACTTTTTTAACACCAAATTTATAGACTCAATAAAAAGAAAATTCTGACAATAATTCTGATCGGACCATTGTTCATGATAACGATGAATTAAGCAGAACGATAAGAACATGTGAATTATATTGCATCGATTTTGATTCGCATATCAGAGGTGACCATCAGTTAACATGCTATGTTTATCGTGTTTAGAATGCTCCGAAAATATTAAACTGTCAAATTAAAAAAAATTTATTCGGAACATCAGAAAGTTATATTTGATCTCCAATTGGCTTGGTAAGCCGAGAGCAGTCTCAAAGCGTTACCTCGAATAATGGCGATGGACAGGCGCTTGTAGAACCAAGTCTACGGTGTGACGCATCATTAATATAGAGCCAGGTAGTTTGAATTTCCGTGTGGCGAAACAATCGCTCCACTCGTCGCCACAGCGATGGGTTGACATACACACCTGTCAAAAGTACCCGCCTATTTTTATCACTTGCTGTGATCCGCTGATGCTGCTACATGTACAGGGTGTGTCTCCGATTACGTTATTGACGAGGGTACAATGGTGTTCAAACAAGTTGCAGCTCAAATTATCGGCCTGTTGTTTTAAATGATAGACTTGGTTCTACAAGCGCCTGTCCATCGCCATTATTCGAGGTAACGCTTTGAGACTGCTCTCAGCTTACGAAGCCAATTGGAGATCAAATATAACTTTCTGATGTTCCGAATATAAATTTTTAAATTTGACAGTTTAATATTTTCGGCAACTGAGTAGTTTACCATCCTCTCTGTCGATGGCAAATGGTTTAAGAATAGACGGAAAACCAGCGATGTATTGGGCCATTTGGACGACATCGTTAGAGAGCGGTCTGTGTAGGAAATCTGCCAGCATTCTGTCAACATGATAGAGCATGTAGTATATATATGTAAATCGGCGAGTCTGAGGCTATCCTCATCGACTAGGGTCTAAAACATTTGTTGCTCTGTGTGTGTCTATGTTATTATTTACTCTCTAGGAATTCTCACACGAGTTATTATCAATGGTTCCAGTATTCATTTGTTACATTGTTGTTGAGGTATGTTTTGTGGTTTTTCACGGTGGTCTTTTCACCCTCCTAGCCCTTTGAGAATTTGTTGCTGGTAACACCATTTTAGGGGGACAGATTATATGACGCCCTTTCTACATATCTACCTTGCAAATTTCGTGTTATAATATTTCTATCATAGTGGGGGTTCTGTTTACACAGCGTTATTCTTTCTTTACTTATATGTAGTTGGTAAGTGTTATCTGGTTAGGCCGCTTGGCCTTCGCTCTCGATACTGTCAAGTAATCGTTTTAATCAGTACCGTGTTTTGGATAGTTTAGATACTCCCTTTGATTCCACTTTCACTTAGTCTTTTGTTCAAGTTTTCCAGAGTGTTTACTATTATTGGTATTACTGAGATAATCTTCTTGTTCTGTAATCTAGTTTTTTTCCATTGAATTTGTATTTCGTTTAAGCTCCTTACATCAAGTGGCTTCATACCATGTCTGGGCCGAGTTCTATGAAATACATTAATACATTTCAAAGATTCCTGAAGTTCTCTGAATTAATTAGCTCACAGAAGTGATGCTATAAGAGTTGCTATAATCTGAGACAACACTGAGACAATATACGCTGTTATCATTCCCCAAACTATCGAGACATTAAGTCGTTTTCCTCGACTGATATTCTATACTATGATTCACATAAATACTTCCGTTATTCTCACATATATTGTGTAGAGATAGACATTTTGTCAGACAACCTTGCAACCACTTCCTTCCCGATTTAGTTCTTGCAGGGCTTACCTTTTTTGATAGCCTGTGTTCAGCGCATAACATTAAACGCAGGTGGTGAGGTCTTTTTCAGACTTGCTTTATTTAATAAGTAATAGATAATGAAGGTGGTTAAGAATCGTTAAGGACGAGGCTATAGTCTTTTTTCTGGTCATCATTGTTCTGTTTATCAACTTACTTGAACGCTATGAAAATTTCCTGCACGGCACAGGTTATTTTTGGCGTTTGTCGGGGGATTGGCTTAGTCCATTACAGTACCCCATGTTCTCATCATCATACATGCAGTATCTGCGAGGTCGCCCCCTTCGTCTGTGGCTCCTGAGACGTGGCACAGCTAATAAAGTCGCTTCTTGAAGTGGTTCTACCGAGACATGTTGATCTTCGTTATTGTCGTCGTTCCAATCGTTGTTGTCACTGTCGGTCAACTAATTAACTGTGCTTTCGGCCTCGCCATTCATCACCGGGAAACACAATTCCCCATCGATTGACGCTTCCCTTCCACTGTCTTCGGAATTGCTTACCATACAATGATACGGACATATATTTCTTACGTGGCGAGCCGCTCTGTCCACACCCACCGTTAAGGGACTCATAACCTTTGTCACAGTTCCTGCCCTCTATTTCCTCGTGCACCTGTTTGGTCGGGCGCCTACCAGCACAACGTCCCCTGTTCATAAACTTTATGCTTGTGTTCTGGTAGCAACGGAAGGGCTTCATCGATGCCTTTCAATCGGACTTCATACTTATACAGTGCATTCGCCGGAGCCGTCGAACTATGCATATCGACTTTTGGCGTAATATTGTACCAATAGACTGCATTTTCAGCAGTGCATCCCCTCCTAGCGGCAATCCATTACATAGATATTTGGGACCTCTCGACAATACCATTTCCTGACGATGCATATTCACACCGAAAACGCAATTATACACTCAAGTTTTCAGCAAACATTCTGAACCTATTGCTACTAAACGCTGTACCGTTGTCGGATAAAATTTCTTCCCAACGAAAACACAAATTATACACTGTATGACAGCAGCAGAATCATCTCGCTGCAAGAGTCGCCATATGGCAAATCGAGTAAGCCCGCGATCGATGAGAGTTAAATAGGGAACATCCCTATAGTGAGTGACATCCATAACTAACTTTTGCCATACGTTTGATTAAGCTTCTTATGTTGCCATCGTATCGGTGCAGGATCAATAGATAGAGATTGAAGACAATATGTAATGGAAGATTTCACAGCCATTATTGTAGTACATGGGGGGATCCTTTTGACGAAGTACGTTGTTCGTTTCACTCCACGATGACCGCTGTTCAAATTGATCTATCGTATCTGACTCGACTCTATGCTGTTATCGGCGGCACACATCTGCGACACGGGCTCTGTTACCCTACCTATTGCCTCCAACCACTACTGCAGGACTCTAGTGATCTTATCGGTTTAATTCTGACTTGACCTTACGAGCACAACGTCTACGACCAGTGCGCACTCTCTAACAACTTCTGAAAAGCTTTGCCACCGTCTAAGTGTTTCACACGCAGCCTTAGTGCTCACTCTACATTATAGTCAATGTGTTAGTAATCCAGCAGTCAACGCCTAAATAGTGGGGACTTTGCGATATTGCTTTAGTTAGAAGCTATTCATATTTCAGTTAGAAGGTGTTATTTCTTTGGAATGAGCATTACATAATTATTCATTTATTTTTCAATATCCACATACATATATGTCTGATCTTAATTAAGAACCAAGAACCATCAGTGTGGCTAGGTAAAAGATGTGTTAGATAATGGCCCTATGGAAATCGACGTATCTGTTGGAGATCGGGTTTGACTTGCGCGAATTAACGCGGGGCAGTCGAGTGCAGAACATGGCTTGTTCTCACAGTCGGAGCGGGCAGACGTGATAAGGTTACGTTTGACGAGAGCTCAGGTCAAGGGCCAGTCTACACTTGCGAGAGGCTCTGTGACTTCCCGACCCCTGCGTGGGAAACAAAGGGATCTGTGACGTCACTCGACCTCGTGAGAAGCGAGTTTTTAGTCAGTCTGATTCGGAGAGCGAACTGAGAGGACAATCGATTCACAATGTAAAGATACGGAATATTTCCTTTCAGGGAAGACAAGCGCGAGAATCCCCCCTCTCTAGGTATAGTTAAGAAAACATTAATAACTAACTACGATAAAGTAGGATTTGGTGTGTGAATTTCCCCCAGATGAAATACCAACGCTTGATTAAATGAATTAAATTCAACAGAAGAGTTTGTCTTCGCAGTGCAGAACATGGCTTTTATTGCAGACAACAGACGACGGCAGAGAAGAAAGACTCCATCCACTGAGACGACCATCACTGGACGACACGACTAACCCTCAAGCACGACGAGTATACGAAAAGCGATCTGCTGCGGTCTAGGCAGGAGTAGTAGCAACAGATGTACCACCGGTTGCAGCATCCGAATCCCGGCCTAATGTCACCTTTGACTTCTATCGACATATTTGCACCTAAGATAGGTAAGTATGTACTTATTCTAAGATTTAAATACTTTGTAGATTGTTCAGCTGGTGAAACGTGCATTTATGTTTATAGTCATTTGGCACGAAATCTAAAAAGCGACACGAGACGACAACACATGATATCATCGTAAAACCTCTCTCGGTGTAATTAATAGTTGCCCTAATGCGACAACGCATCGTATATTAAAAGGATGACTTTTCCATTAAGGTATTGTGTTTCCATTCAAAGGCAAAAGTAAAATAAGTTACTATAATCAATTTGGAGTAATATACCTTCTCGTACTTAAAGTGAGTCTGATTAAATGAAAATACGTTTCTATCAATGTAGAATGTACAATGGCGTATCTCTCTCTCTTTCTCTCTCTCTCTCTCTCTCTTTCTCTCTCTCTCTCTCTCTCTCTCTCTCTCTCTCTATATATATATATATATATATATATATATATATATATATATATGAGAAAGGAAGTATGCCCGTAATCCAACGTAATGGGAAATGAAAAAAGAGGAACCAAAAGATGATTTTTTTTAATGTATTCATCAAAGTAGTGGCTACTACTTCTTCTCATGAACCCATCATGTCAACCCAATATTTTCAAGTACTTGTATGACATTTAACTTAAAATTATCATCCTGAGGAAGTCTTACAAATAAACACGAAATGTTGATGAATACATAAAAACATCTTTTGGTTTTTCCTTTTTCATTTCCCATATATATATATATATATATATATATATATATATATATATATATATATATATATATATATATATATATATATATATATATATCGACGTTATTATTAATTAAAACTATCGATTTTTTCCTGACGAGATGATAGTCGAAAAGGCCTTAGAGTGATTTCCGCGTATTCTTTTTAAATGTATTTATAAATTTTGTACCTCGAAACATGTATTTATATATATATATATATATATATATATATATATATATATATATATATATATATATATATATATATTAATGGAAGTTTAGTTCACGACCATAGAACTCTGTCTTTTGATGATGTTTTTTTGCGATTCTTTCTTGTTGCCGTAATGGTGTTCGTGTGTTTAGGCTTAACCGACGAAGAAAATACCTTTCTTTTTGTATTTTTCAGCTAACCGCCTTCAATCTTCATTAGTCATATTAATATCAGATATTATATTATAATGGTTGCTATATTTAATGTTTTACTTTTTTTCTTTCCTTTTCATATTTATTTAATTTAGAACGTCTTTTTAGTAATAGTTCATATACCTTCTCGTTGTTAATCTCGAAAAAAGTTACACGGTAGACAGCTGATAATCTCGTTTTAATATTTCACGCTTAAGGTAAGGTCCCCTGTTTTTGTTTCACTGTTTTATACTTGAGTCCCTGTTTTATTTATGAATTTTTCAACGCTGGGTCGGCTTATACAAGTGCTAAGTCTGCGATATCTTTGAATTAGTAAGTTACTCTGGGAAGTTAAACTGCATTTCCTTTCTCTGTTTAAAATGAGTCAAAGCTACTTTTGGATATATATATATATATATATATATATATATATATATATATATATATATATATATGTGTATATATATATATATATATATATAATAATATGTATAAAGAAATATTAATTAGTTATTCCATACAGACATTGATGTTTAATGCTTACGTAATCTTCAGTGCAGGAAGCTAATTCCCGGCGGTCGGCGGGCGCGAACTCCAATCACAAACCGCCACTGATTCGAAGTCAAGAGACCACAAAGTAGCTTGGAATTAAGGAAGGAATTTAACTTTGTAAATGCAAAGTCGGCGGGTATTAACAGCAAGCGGCGAAGACTGCTCAACGAAAACAAATCGTGTTGGTTATCGCAATGAAGCTAGGAGTACTGCTTGTTATTAAATTCACTCTTAGTAAATGGGGTTATATCATAATATTTATATATAAATATTTATTATTTATTATCTACAGACATTGATGTTTCATGCTTACGCAATCTTCAGTGCAGGAACTCCAGTCACACATCGCCACTGATTTCGTAATCAAGAGACTTACCCGTTGGCCACCACACATTATCTTGATTAAACTCGACGGTGTCATATTGATTTGACTTATGTTCTGTAACACAATTATATATATATTATATATATATATATATATATATATATATATATATATATATATATATATATATATATATATATATAATGGTGTTACAGAACATCCAGTCAGATCAATATGACACGATCGGTTTTAAGTCAGTGAGGGTGCAACTCTCTAGGGATATCCTCAGTCGCGGCTGATAAGTTTTATTGGAAAAATAGAGAATCCCGTTCTGGTTTTAGGATTTCACGTTCACCGTTATATGGATGTTACTTTAATTTTTCAAATACATTTACCCTTTTTTTTTTTAAGGCGTTACATCAGCCTGTGTTTTCATATTTCTTTTTCAAAGTTATTATGAAAGTACAGGGGTGTTTCAAAAGTCTTGGGAACATAACGATTTTTAATAACTCAAAAACTATTAGGAGTTGAAAAATGAAATTGGTACCGTTGGAAAGGTTAAAGTTTCAAGTTTGTGGGGAATCTTTCAAAGTTGCTCAATATGAGCACCATTCGTCACACGGCAGACATCTAGTCGATAGTCCATTTCCTGCCAAACGCGTTCCAGCATCTTGACGTCAATGGTTCCCACAACTGCCGTTACTCGAGCCTTTAGTTCGTCAATATCTCTTGGAAGGGGCGGCACATAGACTTGTTGCTTGACAAAGCCCCAAAGGAAAAAGTCACACGGGGTAAGATCTGTAGACCTAGGAGGCCAGGGCATGAGAACGTCATCACCTCGCCCAGATTTCCCAATCCATCTACCAGGCAGCCTTGTGTTAAGAAACTGCCTTACTCTAAGACTCCAGTGTGGTGGTGCACCATCTTGTTGAAAAATGAAGTCATCAGATTCTGCTTGTTCCAACTGAGCCATTAACCAGTCTTCCAGCATGTTGAGATAGGATTCACCAGTGATAGTTGCCTCTTCAAAGAAGAACG